>CM076579.1:357970634-358662434 GCA_034641835.2 Pinus albicaulis
TATCTTCATTTGTTGGTCTTGTAAGAATATCACTCTAATCATTGGAAAATGACTCCCACCAAACTGAATCAACAACATCAAAGTACTCATATATATATCTAGAGGGTTTTTAATTTCTTCCGGGCATTCAGAATAATCTATATCTCCCTTTTGTCTTCGTGTATTATGAAATTCACCAACTGATCGTAATAAAAATATATTTGATGCAAATATTGGATGATATGGAATGAACTTTAAAATTTTTGAAACCTAATGACGACGCCCATTCTACAGTAGTTGAATACATCTTTCCCCATATAAGTGTTTTCCCATCAATTTTTTTGATACAAAATTGATGTTGGAAGTTAATGTCATTAAGTTTCTCAATGCATTTCTCCTTACCATGCGGTCCCAGAATAAACCTTCGCATGTCAACAATTTATTATAACACATGAAAAATAGGCTTTGGCATATATGATTTCTTAATACATTCAATTAATGATGGAAAACTCCCAACATCCTTCCTCCTTAGTGTTACTGAAAAATGAGTGAACATATTATTAATATGGTCGTGAGTGTGTCCAACAAGGAAACCAACCTTTACCTCATGAAAAATTCTGAATTCAACAAGCATGTTTATATATATCCAAAACAATTTGATTTTTGTTTTCATGAAAAGTGTTGTGTAATTGTAGCTACAAAAATTCAGGAAGATTACCACACCAATGAGAAAGCACCTCATGAATTATTGTTATTGTCATATTTCCATCATTATGAATATTTGGAGCTATGAAGTAAACTCTTCGTGACATTTTCCCATTGAAGATCATACAACCGACCCAGTGAAACTTGATAAAATTTTCCTCCTGCAAATTTTTGAGTGTGCAAAAAAAATGTGGTAGAAGTGTTTTCTTCTGGTCCATACCGTCAATTATCAAATCCAAATATTTTTTTGCATTATCATAACACTTCTTTCGATCCTTGTACAATTTTTTTCCTTTCGATTGTTTGTTGTTTGTGATGCCCTTGAAGTGCTTTGACAATGGAATCTACACATAACATAAAATAAACCTATTAATAAATACATTTTCATAGTTGATCACTATACAATTTAAAAGAATAATGTTATGAATGCTTACCTCTTTCTGCTCAAAATTTATCCCTTTATTATTTTAGAGAAGCATGTGTAATACAAACCCCCATCCTTGTCTTCTTACGAATACAAACATTGTTGAATTATCTCCTCCATATCTGCACTAAATATTGATATGTAATAAAATGACCATCTCCGTCAACACCTTCTGCATACTCCTTGTATAAGTTGTAGATTTATTGTCTTAAGAAATTATCTGGAATATGTATTGTATATCTATTTGGAAAACACTCTCCATGTTTTGAAAAGAATTCTTGTAGCCGTGACATTGCAGTGTTTGCTAGTGGCCCAAACTCTCGCTTATGATGAAATTTTGAATAATATGTAGGATCCTTTTCCAAATTACCTTGGATTCTTGATAGACGAAAATTACCAATTGAATGAAACATTTTGAAAGCCTTTCTACAGAGAAATAAAGAACTAATATGATAATGATAACTTGCCAATGTAGATTGCATGCACCTCACTAAATATGAATTTTGCATGCTTTTATTTATTGACAAGTAGTTCTTCCTTTTCTCCAAAGAAAACTTGAAATACATATGTTTCAAGCAATCATTTTTACAACAGTCACTTGAAATGAGATCACCGATAGAACTTCTTCTCGTGAGATATTATACTCTACCCCTTGTATAACTAGAACATCTTGGATTGATACAAAAAGGTAAACTCCTACTCCTAGATACAATATTTGCTGGAAAAATATTCATAATTTCATAATTCTCTAAACAAGCATTTCCATCATCATTAGGAGGAATAATATTTTTACTACAATAATTTTCAATATAGTTAGGAAACTCACCACCATCATTGTTTGAAAAATATTCGTCACCATCTTCGGCGAAATGAAAATTTTCAATACCATCATCTGTGGTATTGAAATATTGACTTGGAGGATATTCTTCACCATATTTATCTTGTCCTTCATCGTTGTTTCTCTCATAGTCCATAGGATTAGGACTATGTGGAAATTTTGACTCTTGATATATTGGAAATTCTTCATCCTGACCTTCATCATTGTTGCTCTCATAGTCCATATGACTAGGACTAAGTGGAAATTGAGACTCTATATTTATTGGAAATTATTCATCTCGCCCTTCATCACTACTACTCTCAAAGTCCATAGGGTTAAGACTAAGTGGAAAATGTGAATATTTATTCACTAAAATTTATTCATCCTGCCATTCATCACTATTTCTCTCATAGTCCTTAGGATTAGGACTAAGTGAAAAATGTGACTCTTTTTCCACTAAAAATTCTACATCCTGCCATTCATCACTATTGTTCTCATAGTCCTTAGGATTAGGTGTAAGTGAAAATGTGACTCTCTATCCACTGAAAATTCTACTTCCTGCCATTCATCACTATTTCTCTCATAGTCCTTAGGATTAGGAGTAAGTGGCAAATGTGACTCTCTATCCACTGAAAATTATACATCTTGCCATTCATAACTATTCCTCTCATAGTCCTTAGGATTAGGACTAAGTGGAAAACGTGAGTTTATATTCACTAAAAATGATTCATCCTGCCATTCATCACTATTTCTCTCAGTCCTTAGGATTAAGACTAAGCGAAAATTGTGAGTCTCTATTTTTTTTAAATTCTTCATCTTAGCCTTCACCACTGCTTCTCTCATAGTCCATAGGATTAGGACTAAGTGGAAAATTTGACTCTCTATTAATTTGAAATTCTTCATCCTACCATTTGTCACTATTTCTATCATTATATTCATCAATATGAATAGAGTTTTTATGTGACGAAGATGTTGATGCTTCATAAAACGAAACTTCAGTATGAAAGGAATCCATAACATTCAAACAAAAGCTGTTGAATGATGCAAATGATATCTCTCCCAATGATAACATATAGCTGAAAGAATGAAATTTTACCTCCAAAATTTCCCTCTAAAATTTTTCACCAAAAAATTTCGCCTAAAGTATGTCCCTCGAAATTTTATTTCTACGATTTATTTAAAAAATTTCCTACTAAAATATTATCTTAAATATTGAACCTAATTTCGATTTAGACTTCCTCCACATTTTTCTTTTAATATTTTTTTCAAATTAAAATAATCTTAATTAATTATATAACATTTACCTTTATAAATTTTAATTTTTTAATATTTATCATAGTTTTTATCCCACATTCACCCCATGGAAAAGAAATCCATAATTTCTTCTTTATAAGAACTTTCATTTTCACTATTCCTCGCATTACATCCATATTTCTCGAGGTTTTGTTTAAAAACTTGGAACGATTTTCTGGAGCAGCAACATTGTGAACTGGAGATTATCGCTTTTGAAAGGTTTGAAAGGTTAGTTCCCTTTCTACTTGACCATTCAATGAAGAATTTGATGAAAATTATTTATTAGATGCCAATAAATCAATTTTCTTTACATCCATATTACCATAAAAAACCAATTAAAATAAATTTATTATCTATTTTTTTTTTAAATCCACACAAACATGGTGGGTGGGCCCACTTGGGGCCAACACTTGGCCATTGAGGCCGAGGTGGGGACGCCCATCGACCCCCTGGGTAGGCAGGGGTCTTGAATCAGTACCCCTTCCTATCCAGGAGGCCAGTGTGTGCTCCCACCCGACCCAAGGCGGTCATGTTGCTGGCGGAAGTGCCCACGGGCGGGCGTCCACCCAAGCCTAATGGAAGCCATTGGTCTTAGGAGGAGGTGCCCATGGGCGTGAATTTTCCTGAGCCAAATGGCCTAGGAGTCGGACCCCCTGCCTGGCAGGGGGGTGATTCTAAGAATCGACCCATTTCCAGGAAGGGGGGTCGATTCTCAAAATCGGCCCCGATTCTCAGAATCAGAGCAGGAGGTTGATTTTGATAGTTGGGGTAGGGGGATGATTCTTAGAATCGGCTCTCTCTCAAAAAAAAAAAAAAATCCAGGGGGTTGGGGAGATGAGATGTAAAAAAATTCAAAAAAAAATTTCTAGTAAGGTTGGGGATAAAATGTAAAAAAAAAGAAATTTTTTTAAAGGAACTTGTTTTAAATTTAGGGGGGTGATTCTGAGAATCGAATCCACCCCCCCCCCGAAAAAAAAAATGTTTTCCATGGGGGTTGGGGAGATGACCTGTAAAAAAAAATAATAAAAAATTACAGTTGGGGTTGGGGAGATGACCTGTTAAAAAGAAAAAAAAATTATAGTTGGTGTGTTTTAGTTTACATGAGATGAGTGTACATGTTTTTGGTGTGTTTTAGTTTTTTTTTTTTTTTCGTTTTTTTTGTTTATGTAAGATATTTGTTTTTTTATGAGTTACTAATTTATATGTACATATATATGTTTGCAGGAAAATGGCATCAAGGAAGGTTTATGCCAATCTTTCTGGACCAAAATCAACCATTGCATCATCTAAAGCTGCAAGTGGGCCCTCAAAAAATACTGCTGAATGAATTCCACCTTAGTTAATTACTGAAAATGTAGGAGATGTCGCCACAAAACAAAAGAAGCTAGTTTCATACTGGAAGAAATCAAAAGAAGTAAATCGTACAAACTAGTAGTTGCCCCAGAAGGTGCAAAGAGAGGCCGATAGGAGTATTGTTTTTGAATTATTTATTTGAAGTAATTGTAGTTTTTGAAAATAACCAGTCTCTGGAGTTTTGAGAAAAATCTGCGATTGGAACGAACCAATATAGTCTGAGATCCAAAATTGATTTAAGATTTCCGAACAGAATTCAGCAATAAGCAATGAAATTGTCCCTAGTAGTCCTGCAAATGATATGATTTTCATCCCAGAATATTGGTTGAAATCGAGACAAAACAGGGACAAATTATATAGGGTTCATGTTGAAGTTTCCCTTGATCAGTATGGCAGATATATAACAGTGAAGTTGTGACCAAAGTTCTTATTCTCAGCATTAGTAGTACGTATCCAGAATGAGCTTCTTGTCATGATAAATTTAGCTGGCATAGGTGGATCATTTCATATTAGTAGAAGAAATCCTGTAGGGTGTTAGTGCTCAAGAAGTAGCAATTAGATAATACCACTATTCATTTAACAACTTGACAGCTGAATTGACAGCTAAATCAATTTAGCTAAATTATGATAAATGTTCTTACTATAAGGAAAAAAGTTTTTTTTTCAATTTATAATATAATTTTAAATAACAAAAACCAAAAAATTATAGTAATAACGGCCTCATTACGAGGAAAAATTAAAAAGTAGCAGAAAACCATGGAGAAATAATCAAGAATAGACAATGTGGGGAAGTTGAAAAGGGACTTGCTGCTGCAAGTTTCCATTTCTCTCAAACAAAGAAGGTTTTCCATCATACAATGGTTGAAACTCAAAAAGAAACAAAGGGAAAATTATGATGACCAAGGAGAGATACACAGGTGCTTGAAGCAAGTTCTAAAACTCTTGTTTTTTGTCTATCAGTTGTTCTGCCATCATTTTGGATTGGTGTCTATATGATTTGGATTGAAATCCTACAGAACAATTCCCATCTTTGTAAACATACGACGCTCCATCTTCATACAATTTGCTGAATTTCTCCAGGGGCCTATCCCTCACAGGACGAAGAGGCACCCCCCTGCATGCAAAACATGAGAAAACAAAAAAACCAAAATACCCACATCAAAAAACAAATACCCAAATTAGAAAATAGAAGCAGAAACCCAAAGATAGGCCAATCTCAATACAAAAAATTATATTAAAAAGAAAACATGCATATCTGACATGGAAATGATCAGCAATGTCCCTAGAGCCAAGATGGAGGGCAACAGCATCACAGAAGGCCCTGTAGAGATGTTGCATTGTAGAGAAAACCTTCCCTTTCACTGTTATGGTTGCTCATTCACTATTTTAGAGCCAAACCATGAGTCTGTCAAGCTAATCGTAGAACCCACTTACCATGGTCTGAAAATTTAACATTTTATGCCAGGAGTTTACCCAAAGAATTCATAAACCCAATTAAATTACATTTTGTTAATAATGACAATGGGAGAATGAATCATATTATACTACATATAGGATGCAAGTTAGGAGTGTATCAAAATTAAATGACAAGGATGTTTTAGTATGGTTGCTTAATAAAATTATTGCACAATTTACAATTAAATCTAGAAACAAAGTTGTAGAGGAATACCAAGTACTGACCATATGTCATACAAAGCAGCAATACGTTATTTGTATTCACATATCTATGAATATGCCAAATCTATTTGCAATTTAATGGAAAACATACCACTCTTTGATTTTTTTTTTTGAACAGGAGACAACGTGTATGGAGTAATGCCAATTCATCATCAGATGACCCTCAGATGTACAAAGAAGAAACAGAATATGACAATTATGATGACAACATTTTCTCTTTTTTTTTAGATTGATATCCAAAACAGCAACTGAGGGAAATTTCCAAATGAATAGAGTTACAGTTGCATAGTTTGTGTCATGGCTTTGGATCAGCAAAAGGTAAATTTGCTACATAGGGTGTGCTGCATAGGGTCCTAATTTAGTGAGTGGGTGTTCCTATTTCCTCATGACAGAGGCCTATACCTTCTATCCTGTCAACATTTATATTGTATGCATCATTCCATTGCAAGCAAAAATTATATCCAATACATTGTGGTTTAGTTTTTCTAATATTAATCTTCTTAAGACTAAGTTTTCAGCATGTATAGGCATCACTAAACACTAACAAGGAATAAAAATGAAAAAACTAAAAAAGTAACCATAGAAAGGAGTTAAATATTTCATTAAGCTGATTGTTGAAGAATTTTTGGAGATTAACATATGGCATCATTAATAAAGAAGTAAATGCCAATGAATAAGAAGATGTTGTGTTCATTGGTGAAGAGAAGGTTTGAGTTCATTTTAGCCACACAAATGGGAACTAATCACGTCATCATATAAGAAATACAAGGATTTGCTATGACCTATTCTGATCAATGTCAGGAAAAAGGATTCAAGTAGGAAAATGTCTTCAAAATTTCTGGTAATAGACTCAAACATTCACTACAGATAAAAGGTTGATACCACCAACAATCACACAAAGGTTGTCGACTAAGAGCAAAAAAACACAAAAATTGGGGTCTCAAATACTTGTTTGGTAGAATAAATTGACTATGCCAGCATCGTAAATTGGTAGAGACTTTAGTGTGCTTATACTAAGACCTTAAAATGAGAAGCTAAACTTAACAATAATTATGAGTCCAATCCCAAAAGAAAAACATGCTGCCAATTTGGGGATGAGACCAATTTCAAGTCCATGGTGAATTTGACAGAATAGATACCTTACAATGTCGGTTTCATAGCCTAAGGTGATCTAAATGAGTTTGAATCTCTAATGTCAAAAGATGTAACCAAAAAAATGGTAAGTTGACGAAACATAACTCTCCAATAAATGCAACCATCCACAATCATCTGAATCCAAAATAGTTAGATATTCTATAAGCAAGTAAATGTTCCAACTTCAACTTGTTTAGGACCTGTGTATAACTCTGGAATGGCATTTTACGGTGCATCATCTCATCTGTTTCAACCTGAGTGTAACTGTGACAAGGCATCCAAGGGTACAAGGGTTTGTCTCTTAATTAATTTCAAAAAAAATATAATTGTACAGCATTGTAGGATTTGATGCTAGGTATAAAGATGTTTATTTATGCCAATAAGGGCTAGTCTGGGAGAGTAAGACTAGTAAGACTTGAGTATCATGTATCAGTTGATAATCTCCTTTTAAGTATTGAAGTAGTCAAAGCCAGAACAATTTAACCTATTTCCAAAACATCTCCCAAACATAAGAAAACATTCTCTTACATAAAAAGAAAACTCTCAAACAACAATTCATTTTTCTCCATTCAAAAACATTATCAGAATTACAAGTACATTTTTATTTATCGAATTCCATCCATGTTATGCCTTCAGCAAGTTCCATCTATTAGTTTTTCCCTAAATAAATGTTGTGGGGTTCACTCATAACTTAAAATGAAGTTCCAGGTTATCCATTGACTTGTTTGCTGAGAAATGAACAGTCTAAGGATTTAGATCTCCTAAAAAGTAAAAGGTTAAGGTAGAAAGACTTCACCAAAAAGAAACATAGGAGAATTTAAATAAGTCCCTTGACTGTGTTCAATGTTTGTACAATTATAACATAGGAGCCTAATGTATTCAATGTTTGTACAATTATAACATAGAATACGATGATGTAGGTCAAATTCTGAAAACAGAAGCTAGAATCTCGATCTGAAGATCTCATTTCTCAACACCACAAGATCATTTTTCTCTTTGATTCAGTTTCACTCACTATAATTTCTATCCCATTTTGGACAACACAGGCACACTTTACTATCTAGAATGAGCACAGGGATGCTCACTGTTTCAACATGTTAGTTGATTTCTACCAGTTAGAAATTTTGCTACTATTTTCCCTCAGTAAATTGTTGCATTCCTGAATATATCATTCACCAGGTCAGTTCACCTTGATATTCTTGTAGCTCAAATACTCCAGTTGACAGCTAGGTGACACTATTGTTATACATATAGACAATGTTGTTGTATGATAAGATGAAGTTACGTAGATCTAGGCTAGAGAAGTTATGACTAGAGAACTCCTTTTAATGTGCGTACATTGATGTAGGATATGTTTTGCAAGTTAGAAAATGGAGAGGAATCGTATATGAATATGTGGTAAGGTTAAAACAGGACATTGATTATGAAAGACAGAATTACAGGATTGTAGATTTAACATAGCTTTTACTTTTTGGTTGTTGCTTTGTATAGAAGCCATTATTTTTTAATTTTCAAGGATTTACTTCCCTTCTTTGTACTTATGTTTATGTGTATCACATGGGAAAAAAGAAATGCCCTGCAATTTTTTTCCTGAAACAAAGGTTAGAAATGTGTTAGAAATAACCCATTAGCACGTCTAGCTTTTGTGGAGGGAAAAAAGAAAATTAAATGACACAACAAATAAGTGGAATCCATTGTACAATCTGGAGAGAATGAAGTAAATAATTCAAATCTATTATATAGTCTAGAGAGAAAGAAGGTGCAGTCAACAACCTAAGTATAAGACAGATCTCCAATGCTCCATTTTTAGAGTCGAGGTGACATTTAACATCTCTCCACTCACTATAATATTCATATAGAAAACAGCAGCCCAATATGGATGAGATATGTAACATTCAAACTTATAAATTAAAACATAAGTTAAGTGGATTTATCTCAGGTAAATGGAAAGAATGATTATTATCTTGTCTACCCAGGTTCAATTCTCGCTAGTGACATGTTTATTGAGTATTTTGTTGTAATGGTTTGAAGCCTAGTTTTTGAATGGGCTTGAGTCCTAAAGTATACGTTACCCTTGAGTACAGGTTGAAGGGTGAGGTGCTTAGTTATATGGGAAAAAAGTTTAAAACATGAAAATCTCAAGGGGGTTAGTTTAAACAGTGGCGAATGATGTTGTCGGGCAATTGGCTAATTCCGTGCTAGCAAGTGCCTGTTTTGAAACCCACTTGATGATGTGCACAGTCTAGACCAATGGGTTGGGATGCCCTTAAAAAATGAAGGGAAGCATCTATTGGCTTTCCATACAAGGTTTTCTTGGGAGGAAAAAGAATGCTCAATGCAATAAAGAACATTTAAGAAAAGAATACCAAACATTAGACAATATTTACAAAGAGAGAGATGTAGATCCATGTTAAGAAGGACCATTTAGGCATTGAGAGGTATCACAGATGAAATCAAGACAAATCACATAAAACATGACAACATTCTTGTTGTTCTGTAAAGATTCATTCACAACTGCGAAATAGAAAAGGTCGCCTGCAAACCCTTCTAGATTCAATATTGGTTGTAAATCCACAGATTGAGAAACTATCAGTCATGAGGAGTCTAGATAAGTGACATAAAACATGAGATTTTCAAGTCAAGCTCTTTATGTATGTGCAAGATTGGTTCGTTGCAACATGGCACAGTCGACCATCGGTATTGGAGCAACATTGTGAAGAATGGACTCACACAAATATCATATACTGACGATTCTGTAAAGACTCATTCACAACAGCACCTTTTGGGCATGATAGGGATGTCTTTTTTCCTAGTTGATACAGTCTCATATTTTATTCAAACAATAAACGATGACAAAAAAATATTGCAAGCCCACAGACGAGAACATGCTATAGATAACACAGATTTGCAGATGTTGAATTCTAAATTTTGTATGCAGATAATAATGAACCCTATGGAATTATAGAACTAGTATTCTGTTGCAAAATTCAAGAATGAAGATACAACATACTTATAGAGAGAAAATGAGTAGATGCTTGGAAGTCTTGTATGACTATAAAAATTTTTGCTAGTGCTATTTTTGAATAACTTATACCAATGTCAGTTACCAAATGCAGAGGACTGGTATATGAATATTGGTCTAGGCAATAAAGCAGAGAGGAAATCTGTTGACAGATATAGAGGTTTCAAGATAGAATAGAACATAATAGCATGAGTAAAATGTGAAAACCTTGAAACGGAATAGATTACGATTTATATTTACATAGATATACAAATTTGAAGGTGAAGAGATATATACATGTGTACAAGAAAAGTTTGTGATGTCATGTTAATGAAAATGAAAGTAAATATCTAATCATAAATACATGATGATGCTCGACATCGGCAACACCAATTGGTGTCTATTGTGACTCCATGTTCAGAAAGGAGTTCTTGCCATTCAGCTCGCATTTTTCGTTGTGTATCTCTTTCATTTATGTGGATTTTTTTTCTTAGAATTCTTCGGATCTTCTGTAATAGTGCAATAGTTCCACGCAAACGGTACAGAGGCAATAAATGGGGTGAAAGGAATCTGAGTTGTATATCATGTAAAGTAAGTTCATGCTGTTCAATCTCCTGGCAGCAGTCATATAGCATGTTTAAATATTTTGAATCCATATCTGTTGGGCATGAAGAAAGGAAAATAGTTATTGTTAGTGTTAACAAATGATAAAAGTGAACTAATTATAGAGTTTAAAAATACCTAAAGTAATCATAAAATTCTTTTGAACATTAGGAACATAACAAGTAATAGAACAAACGTAAAAATAAGTAATTGTATAGTCAATTTGGATAAGGTGAAGATTTGTTTACCTTTTGGTGAAGATGTAATGAAAAGTGTATTGTTGGATAGATTGTACTCATCTATATAGATTTTGATGTGAGAAATGACTCTTCTTGCTTTTTGCGTTGTAGATGCGGATTTTATTTCATGTGTGAAATGCGTGAAAATTGAAATGTTGGATGGATTCGAAGGTCTAATAGAGATCTAACTCTTGAAATGGTGGTGAATGTTAGACCTTGGCGTTCTTTGGGGCCGATGTCAACTGTTGCTTTATCTAATGTCATATCCTGTGACTTGTGTATTGTTAAAGCCCATGCCATCCGAAGTGGTATCTGTCGACGTGTACCCCTTGTGATAGGGGAAATGGGCACATATGTGGGGTGTGAAATTTCCCATGGTGTTCCTTTGTATTGTTTAAAATCGATGACCACGAAGGATGGAAATTCTGGAGGCTTTGAGTCAGGTGCATAGCATATTTAAATGACTGTGCCAAGTGCGCCATTTACAAGCCGTGCATGTACCCATAAATTGGAGGTCAGCATAAATTTTTGTCCATTGCATAACAGAATTGTTCTATCTAGTTGTTCTTCTTCAGATGTAGTGAATGTTTGTTCCAGATGTTTCTCCGCTGAGCACACAGCTACTGTTTTGTGCAATTTTTTCAACATTGATTTGTTATGCAAGGCAACTGAACTGTTTGTTTCATATAAATGCATGGAGTCCTCAAATGTTTTTTTATCTTCATGCGTAATAGAGGAATCTGTTCTCGACATTAGAAGCTTCCAATCTTTGATTGTAGATGTTCCATCCCTGAGATTTGTGAGAACGTTGCGGAAGGAAATTTGGGAAGGGTCAGCACCTTGCTGGCGAAAAATAGTTGTGAGCGTAATGAATGTATCAAAGCTATGCCAAAGTGCAGTGCCACATGATGTGCCAGCATGCAGAGGAATGTCTTTTACAGGTGGCAATTGGCCTAAATCCCCAACAAGGATAACGGATCGATTGCCAAATGGTGTATTTCGATGGAGGGGAAATGCCTCTCGTAAGCGATCATCAATACGGGAAAGCATTTTCAGCTCAATAAATCTCATGTCATCAATGAGTATGTACTAAATATGGCAGAGTTGTTCTTGAAAGTGGAGGAGTGGTTGTCCTTCAAGAGGATGCATTGTTTGGATAGGGATGTGAAGGGAAGAATGAGTTGTAAATGCATTTATGTTTAAAGCTACAACACCAGTAGGTGAAAGTACCAACAATGGGCTTATATTTGGTGAGGAGATTTCGATGAATGCATGTTGCAGAGATTTTATTAAAGCAGATTTCCTCGTTTTGGCTATCCCTTGTATAATGGTTCTGGTTGGGGGTTTTGGAAGAGGGTTTTTGAAATGAGAAATAATATGTGCGAAAGATTTTTGTTGGGTAGGAGATAATATGTGATTTACGGGAAGGTTTGAAAAGGGATGATGTTGATTTTGACTATTTGAGCGATTATATTCAATGAAATTGATGGTAGTTTCTTGCAAGTGGAGAGGTATGGAAGTATGAGACCAATTATGGTTAAGGTCAAAGTCACAATTTCGAATGATTTCAAGGGCATCAGTTTCGATGTTCTCGTTTGGGTGAAGGTGAGAGAATATTTCCCATTCATTCATTTGGACGGGGTCAAGGGGGATGTCAGGAGGGGTAGATACAGGAGTAAATTCATATTCAGATTGTGGAGATTCTAGGTTTTCATTTTCACGATGAATATGCCATGTTGTATATGTTCCTTTTTTTTGTTCCCAATGTGCAATGATTTCCTCATTGCTGGATCCAATGTCATTAGGGAGGGTACAGAAAGGGAAATACAATATTAATTCAGCCCAACAGAAGTTGGCATAGCTTGGATCAGTAGGGGAAGGGATTGTGGTGTATCGTGGCAAGATATGAACAACCATGGGAGGGGAAATCTGTTTCCACTAGTTTTTTTTACGGTGAGGAGAAAATGACCAAGAGCGTGCAGCTTCAATGAGGGGCAATGGCTCTAATGAAGAAGGCCTATTCATGTATGCGATAATAAATGGTGGTGTTGAGGATGGATTTTTAGAAGCATCTAGAACATGTATGAATACAATTCTATTAACATTTAGAGAAACAAATGTACGACTATAGAGTGTGAGAGGTAATTTTTGCAACATATGGCATATTTCTTGCGCTCCAATGTCTCTTTCTGCTATGCTTTCTGTAAGGATTTTTCGGACAACAGTGATAGTAGGTGCTTCTGGAGCGATGTTGTTCAAGAGGTGAAATAACATCTGGCTATAGCTTTCTGATTTTGTTTATGCTTTGGCTGCATATTTAGAAATATAAGCTAACACGGCATGGCGTGAAAGTACTGGCTGACAATCAACATTTTTCTCCAGATGGAAAGTATATTCGCATTATGGATGTTTAATTTATCATCATTATGTGCAGGCTTGTAGATTTTTTGACCTTTTTTGTCCATTAGGAGTGAAGATGTGGGATTCAACTCCCATGGTACTCCATAGCGACATTTGAGAACTTTGTTTTTTTTGCAAAGACAAGAATCTGCATGACACTTTGTATGGTGTTGGACATAGTTCACAAGCTCTTCATAGTCGTTTGTCTGCGTTGACGCAAAAATTGATGGTGTGTTGAGAAGACATGGGTTTTGCTCCGCTAATTGGTGGAGTAAAGTTGCGCAATGTTGGAGTTGTCGTAGGTTCCAAGCAGTTACATAATGGTCAAAATATTTTTGAGCATTGAGAACTTCTATCTCATTGTTCCAATTGAGGGAATCCATGTCTGGTGCATCTTTCAACCAAAGGAATCCGTGTATGTGTGCAGATCCTCGATGTTTCCATTCGTATCTGCATGCAATATCAAAAAATGTTATTGATTTAATTCTAGTGAAGTTTAATATTTTGTTTAAAAAGGAATGGCAATTAAAATTACCTGCACAAATAGTCGATTGCATGGAGGCCTTTTTGTAAAACTTCCTCAAGGAAAATTGTAAATCTGCAATGCATGTATTGGGATGTTAAATGTGGATTGTTAATTATATTTTGAATTCTCCACCTGTAGTGAGTATTTGAATTGGAGGGAATCTTGATAGGCATAATATTGTGCAGGTCAAGCTATTTGGTATCAGCAGCACTTAGAGTGAAGAAAAACGTTGGGCTCCCAAGTTGTGTGACCATGTGAGTTAGCTCATTACGACGCTTGTTCCAAAAAGAGTGTGTACCTCATAGGGATGAGCCAAAGTGCATGACCTTTTCTAGAATTTTTGAATTTTGGAAGTCATGAAGACATTGCGGCAAATCTGAAACAGTTGTTAGCAAATTGTTTTCAATGTTTTTTTTTAACAAAAACATTGGCAGTTGATTGGCTACGGTGGCACATTAGCATGTTATATATGTAGTAACGGAATCTTGGATGCCGGCCAAAGCGATTATCATGGTATCGTAATAGGTGACAGGCATATTCGTGCAGCTCGACTTTTGTAATTCTTGGTTGTGCGATCATGGCAATCCCTATTGGGAAACGTGTGGGAAATGCCATAGAAAAGAGGTCCTCAGTAGTGTATTCGTTCATAGGCGATAGATATATTGTAGGCCAATCAATTGAATTTTTTGAATTTGGATTGGTGGAGTGCAAGTAAGCATGAATGCGATCAAGTTCACTATAGGAGTTTGGAAGAATTGGAACAAATGAAGAAGGTCGGATATCTAATGAAGGGAGAATGGCATCAAGATCACGAGTAGAATCAATTATGTTTTCTTGGGGTATAAATGAGGACGTGGTTACATTATGAAGAAGATTAGAAATATCAGTAGGTTGATTTGGTAGAGCGGAAATTACAGATGGGTTGAGTTCAACATCTTTGTAGTAGGGATCATGAATGAGTTTGTATTCTAGTGCTGCTAGAACACGTGATTTACAGACGATGAATTCATAAGATGTTTTGAGAAGGGTTTTTCCTTCTAACAATGAGGACGTCTAATTCAGAAACAAGGCGAGGTAGATATTTTGCAATAGTAGTAATGTCTTGAGGGAAGCTAATTGTATGGCTGCTATATTTGTATTAACCACCACGAGCATGTGTTACTTGGAGAATGAGATTTACACGTGCGATCAACATTTCTTCAATCTGTGTTAAATTCTGAAGGACATATGGTTGTTCGCCAGAGTCCATGTTGTTGACATGAGTGAAATGGTTTGTATATTTTGATGTTGCACATCGAGAGCAAGAGAGGGTACCATGTGAACGTTTTGTTTTCATGCCTGGATATAATTCTTTGAATAGTGTGCAAACATGCAATGGAGAAAGGTTATCTATTTTTTGTCTAAAGCGACGGTGTTCTTCATTAAGGGTGGGGTTATATAGGTTCTGATAAAGATTGGGTGAAGTGGCATGCATATTTGGGATAGCACTTGAAGAGGGAAGTTGTGTAATGGAAGAGGGAGTGTTTTTTCATTTTTTAAAAAGAAGTCGTCGTCACGCATTTATTGCTTCTTTATTTTGAGCATAAAGAAGGCGACGTCGTGCTTTTTTCTGTGCATCTTCATCGTTTGATGACATATCTAACAAAGTACAAATAATTCTATGTTAGGGATGAGGTGTTAGAATTAAAAATTAAAAATTGAGTTATGAATGCATATGAAATGTATGACATTGTGTTGAAAGCTCAAATTTCTAATTAACTATTAATAAGCGCAAGAAAAAGTTTCAAATGACTTTGAAATAGATGTTGGAAAAAACCTTTTTTGTAGTGCCAAACATAGGTATCTATAGTATTGAAATATGAAAGGGTAAATATACATATTTGTAATTATACAAAAATGGTATTGTAAAAGTAACTGTGCAGTACAACAACATGGTTGTATTTTACAATGGTATGGAGAAGGGAACTATACATGGATGTTCTTTTCTATCTAGAGAAATAAAAAGTTGTACATATAAGAAGAGAGGTCAAAGGAGATGAGTAACGGAGCGTTGTGGGATGGTAAGTGCGGCAATGTCTTTTAGGATCTCCGTGCATGTAGCATCATATTGAATTTCTTCTGAACTTATCAGAATAGGTTGCAAATGTTCAACACCATTGTAGTATTCTTTTTTTATGGAAAGTGATAGCAAGAAGTGCCGGCCTGATATACGACTACATATTTTCTGAAGATCAGTTGGTTCAATAGCAAGAAGTGTCGGCCTAATATACGACTACATATTTTCTGAAGATCAGCTGGTTAAATAGAAAGGAGGAACAAGTCTTTAGCTGTGATGCCCATGAGCTCATTTCCTGCATCATTGAAGACAATGACATTTTGAAGCTGTCTAGTGTGGTCATGTAATTCAATTTTAATTTTGTAATGGTAATCACATTCTGGAAATTCACCGTTGCACTTTTTACAATGCCAAAGATTGTTAGAATGGTGGCTTACTTTTTTCATGCATTGTTACCCATTGAAATCCAATGGACAAGCAAGGAAATAGAAATCGTCCATGCGTAGAGTAGTTATTGTGGCACGAACTGAAACCCATACTGCTTTCTGGGAGACTTCCATGCTAGATATTTCCTAAATTGTCTTTTGTGGTAAAGCTTGCTTGTAAGACATAGTATAATTTCTGCTCAATGATGGAGACGAAGAGTTGTAGCCTGTATCGCGGAACCAATTTTGGAGTTGTTGAGTTTCTTCAATGTTTGGATTTATGAGAAGAGTGGCAGTGGAAATTGTCTCAATAGTGATTCCATTAAATTCAGTTACGTGGCCTCCTTTGACACAAAGGATTGGTGGGTTTTCAGAAGAGTGAAGTTCAGCAAGGTCCTTTCCTATAGAGACACATTGATCTCCCCATATTGTTAAATCAATGCTGAAACCTGACTTGTCCTTCAATGTCAGTGTTTTTTTTTAATATTCCAGTTCCATCTCTTCTTCTTATTGTAGAAGCAGGGGAGGTGGAGCTAACGACACCAACAACATCGACAAGTGTATTTGGGTTTTTGGATTTGATTTCAGCAATATTTTTGAAATGAAAGCTTTGGTAAGGAAAGCTTGGATCATCTTCTGAACATGGTGTCACAGTTGATGCAGCAAATAAGTAAATCTCCCATTTGTTGTTTAAATGGTTGTAGTTTGGGTTTGTTTGCTTAATTTTTCCATTGGAGACAATATATAGGTGCCCAACTTCAATGAGATTGTAAAGGGATTCAACTATTAAATCATCGAATGTAGAAAGGTGGATTTCATCTTTGTCACAACCAATGAGGTCAAAGCCAAAAACATTCCCTGACCCACGTGCAGTGTTGTAGTTCTTCAAGGGTGTCTTTGATAATACTATACCTTGAATTGACCAATACTTTCGATACGGATTGAGTGATTTAAATGATACAAGTGATGTTGTAGATGCACTTGTTGGAGTTTTAGTATTTGGAAGAATATTTTGTGCTGATGAAGAGCTTGAATGATATTTGATTGCCTTTTCATGTAATAGCATTGATGAGTCCTTAAGAAAAGGTCCGCTACGGTGTACAACCTCAAATTCTAGGATTCGAATGGATCTGAAATGGATCAAGAAATTATTTAAAATTAAAATGAATGTTAAAATCATTTTTATTCAAGAATAATGCAAAGAGAATAAAGGGAAAATTTCAAAAAAAGCCTAATCTTACGAAGAGTTTTGGGACACTGTGCAAGTTGATTTTGTAAGTAAAATGATTGAACTGATCTAGATGTCTTCAGATGCAACTTGTGCACCATAACCAAATGGTAGCAAAGTCCTGTGTTTATATGTCCTGTCAGAGAGAGTGATGTGATAGTGGGAAGAGCTGGTTTTTGATGAATACATAGATCCGATGTTGACTATTTGCAGTGGAGGTTGAATCTCAGTTGAACCATCTAGCAATTTGGGGATGGAATTCTCAATCAAAATCGGCTCCATCACAGTAGCAAAGTGAAAATTTTTAATTTCCAATGGTAATACCTGCAACTCATTTTAATGCATTGGAAGAGATATTAATGCATTAAATAAATTGTAAGTAAAGCATGAATTAGCATTTCTATAATCGTTATCTAATAGATTAGTTCATAATGAACACTTAGATTTGTAATTGCATGCAATAATAAAGAGGAGGGCACAATAAATCCATGTGTCCTTATAAATCCATGTTCTGCACGTGGGAAACATGGTACTAAAACAGATGACTCCCTTAGATATGATCACTAAATTTTCAATTTTTGGGAGCATTTGTTCGAGCAAGCAGAGTTACAAATATTCCTTGGAATAAAATAAAAAGGAATTTGCAATTGAGAATAGAAAACCAGAAATTTACGCTCATAATTTAGGCTCTAAGACATACCTACAAACATTAGAAAGGCAAGATACATATATAAAAAAATTCAAAAAAATCACTGAATTGTTTTGTCAATTAGTTTGATGAGAAGCATATAGACATATATTTTATGTTAAGTTTCATGAAATTCTGCAACTGTTTGAATGAACAATGTAAAAGTAATGGCAACTCCAAATTGAAACTAAAAATTTATTTTGCCAAATGATAGTTTTGCAGTTTTACTAAAATGTTTGCAGTTTGGACAAGTTCGAATGTGCTTTAGGATGTTTCATTTTATGGGGTCATACTTAGTTTTGCTTATGTGTCTCCTGAGGGACAACTAGGCTAGTTTTTCCTTCATTTGCTACAATTGGTTTCCACATAACTAAAATTCAAGAGTAACACCTGCACGAATGGAGATTTTTAAATGAATAAACAGTAAAACATTAATGGACATGTTGAAGACTCTCTTCAATATAGACAACAGTATAAGCAGTAAGTTTTGGACCAGGGTTGCATTGCCAAACAAATGGGTTCTCAGTTCAACACAAGAGAATATTCAGACAGCATAAGAGAATGAAGATCCTAATGCCTTTGCAAGCGAAAAACAAAAGGCATGTGTTCAAATTGCTAATGGCCATTTCCTATTCAATGATGTCTCTGATGTTCTCTAGGACTTCAAAATTGATGAGCTCTTGTGCTAAGAATAATTTGGAAACCTTTAAAAAAAGTTGCACCACCTCTTACTTGGCAATCTAATGGCTTCATTGGAAGGCTTAATATGCCCTGTTATTCAACTTGTGGAAGAAGGGAACATTAGTCTTCCACAACTCATGTGCGTATATGACTTTCGAAAAGGTTTGCCAAAAAGAGCAACTTCATATTATATGACTACATTACTAATCAATTTATTTGATATCGGAAACCTGGTGCTTACTATTTTATGCACAGAGTGATGGATTTCAGCGACCATGTAGGCGAGGAGGGAAATCGCAATGGCGCTGGCGCTAAAGATTTCCACGTGCAGTAAAAAGAAGAGGACGAGTACTTAGTTTTGCTTATGTGTCTCTTGAGGGAAAACTAGGCCAGTTTTTCCTTTATTTCTCACAATTGGTTTCGACATAACTAAAATTCAAAAATAATAAAATTAAAAATTTCAGTGCTACTATAGAGCTTCATCATTCAATCAAAACATTAAACTAATTAATTCAGGAAACCTACACTATGTAAAGGATAAGAGAAACCTACTTGGAAAATATGTTTTCCAGTATGTGCATCCACAACACTAAAAGGGTCATCAAAAATATAAATGTATACATCTTGATATAAAGCACGGGAAATCTGTATTCTCTGTTTTTTTCCACCACTCAAATTTAAACCTCTTTCTCCAATGTCTGTCTCATCCCCATAGGGAAAAAGTTCAAGATCTTTCTTCAATGCACAAGCCTCAAGTACACTATTGTATCTAATATTATCCATTTGCTTCCCAAAGAGAATAGCGTCTATAATTTTCCCACTTTGTATCCAAGGAGACTGAGGGACATATTCTTTGGTACCACTTAAGTTAACAGAGCCTGATATTTTTCCCACGTGGTGTAGAACAGTCGGTGATGGGGTGCACTGTTAAGGCACTCCGTTCTGTAAGGTCACCGGTTCGAAACCCGTGGGTGGCATGGGAGGAGAAAAAATGGAAAAAAATTAGGATTAGTCTGAACAAGAAAAAAAAAAAACAGAGCCTGATATTTTTGGTATTTCACCTAATATGCAGGATTAAAGACTTGATTTTCCTGAACCAACATTTCCACATACTGCAACCCTCATGCCTCTCTCTATTTGGACATCTAAACCTCTTATAGTTGGACTAGAGGAATCGAGATTCCAAGAAAATATCCCTCCTTGGATTTGAATTGCGAAGTCTGTTGACTCCTTTGATAGCTTTTCTACCCCATCGTGTTGCAGCTCTTCCTCCTGCAGAAAGGCCACAATGCGATCTATTGACACTTTAGTTTGAAAAAAATGAGAGATGAAGGCAGG
The DNA here is from genome assembly GCA_034641835.2 of Pinus albicaulis. Taxonomy (NCBI): domain Eukaryota; kingdom Viridiplantae; phylum Streptophyta; class Pinopsida; order Pinales; family Pinaceae; genus Pinus; species Pinus albicaulis. The sequence continues at coordinate 357,991,202 of CM076579.1, forward strand.
AAGACTGCCTATAGCTCCCTGAAGTGGCCCAAAGATTACAAGTGTAGAAAGAAATTTCCCTACTGTCAAAGGCACTCCTATAACCATACAGGTACCAAAAGTTGCAACAGTGACAAATGTTGGTCCAACAGAGAAAACAAATGTTGCGATAGCTGATGCGTAAACATTTTTTTTGAAGCCAGCTATATTCTACCCGCCTCAAAATTTCTAGTTTCCGAAGAAATCTTGTCTCCCAAGACTAAAATTTTAAGATCCTCATAATTTTTAAGGTCTCTGTTGTGGCCTTCATCCTTTTGTCTTTTTCTCCCATGACTCTCTTTTGGAATTTTTGTTGCAATTTTGCAACTGGAAACTTTGGCAACATAACCACCAATGAGGCTGCCAACACTGAAAATACGGCCAAGCCAAATTGCTGATATAGAATAATAAAGGCTAGAACAACTCAAAGAGGCAAAATCCAAAATTGATGCATAACGTAACAAAAAGATGAAACATTCACAACATCCACACTCATAAGCTGACATTGTAAACCAAGTCAAAGCCTGGACAATATACTCGCCCACATTTGCAAAACCTATGAGACTATCAATTACAAAGACCTAAACCTACCACCCAAAGTAGGATATGAAAAAATTATTGACGCCTGTAGAAGTAGCAGGACCATAATCCTGAGCAGAATACCAATTTCTGCTATTGAAGCCACAATGGACACCTGAAAATTAATATTCCACAGTATACTCATCGTCTAAATCCATGTCAATGTTGGACAAACAACCAAAACAAACCTATGGTGCCATTGATTAAAACGCCCTGAATCTAAGCTGAGAATTACACAAATTCTCGAGATAAATAGGCTATACACTTAACCTAGAATTAGTGTTTCTCCCATTTGTCATTTTCAAATTATTTTCCCAGCAAAATCTAGGACAAAGACCAATATCCAATCACAAACCGAAAAATCATAGCGCTACCAGGTTTCCCTCGATGTGAAAAAGTAATCAAGGATCCCTAAGTTGTAGTAGACCCTATTTTGGGTGGAAACCTCCTATCCAATGGTGAAAACGTCGGTGCTTGATATGCATGGATTTGGGTATGAGCCATGTCTGAGAAAAAATTCATCTAATCTGAGTACTATACAGAGCGAGATTAAACAAAATAGGATTTGCCTTTTCACCGCATCATCCAGTAATATTGAAAAATTTTACTTCTGGGAATGCATGCAGACAAGGCACAAGCACCAAAGTAAATATAATTGAAGATCAAACAAAAAAAAACCTATTTTTAGACAGATACAGTAAACAAATTACGAACAAGAAATTAAAACAGTAAAACAACAATGCGAAAGAAATGGGTTTTCAGTGAAGCAAAAAAATCTGTGAATAATTATTTAGAAACCGTGGCTAAAACCATGGCTACAAATTGTTGATAGTGTCAGTCGAGACATACATGTCCTTATTTGATGGGCAAAGTGAATGTGTTTGAGCAGAAGCATGTGCTGTCGAGCTGTAGGTGACAAGAAAATTGGAATCCGGAAGTGAAGAAGAAACAAGAAGAAAACAGAAACTGCAGCCATTATTTGTGAAGCTATTTATCGTGGAAGTCGAAATACCAGGGGAATAGTAATGAAAGAATTACCCACTCCTTCCATTACCGACGATCTAGATTTCTGAGAGCAGGGCAGGTGGTCGAAGTCGAAAAAACAGGAGAACAATAATGACAGAATTAATTCACCTAGTCCTTTGTTGCATTACCGACCGACCACCGCACATCTACTGGTATGATTGATTGTCCAAGAATATTTCCGTTTAAGGTTTTGGAGCAATCATGTACAGCATCATGCGGAGACTCGTTCACTTCATGGATTGTGCTTCTCATTTTGCGGGTTTACGGGTGATCAAGAGGTGGTTAGTTACCCGAGGTGTCATTTTTTTAAACCAAGAACAGGTGTCATGTTCACATAAAAAGTGTTGACGATAAAAAAAGTGATCTCTTTCATAAGAGAAGGCCTATCGGCCTAAATATGGATTTATGTATATCATTTTTTTACTTAATTTATTATGTTCAAATTAACTTTCTTTTTCCTTTGGTTTTTGACCAGTACGAAGATTGAATTTTCGACTTGGAATGTAGCAGAAGTTTAAAAAGGAAGATTGATGCACTGCGCCCATCAATCCAAAAGGTGGGCATCTCGACAAGGTAATGAGACTTTAAAACACATTTAATATTTTTTTCTTGGTTCCCTAGCTAAATTATTTATTAAGATACATGGCGTAGACCACAAAGTCTAATTTTTTAAGTGCATATCTCAGTTATAGTTCAAGGAAGTTGGTTACATAATTGAAAATTATGTGTGCATTGTGTTAATTAGACCTATTTACTTGTATTTGTGTTGGGTTTTGATGTAAAATTTAGGAAAGAACATTTATCATTGAATCTAGAAAATGTTATAATTTTTGTAGGTCAGTGAAGACTTGTAGCTAAGATATTTTTTTATCATTAAATGCCAAAAAAATTCTAGTGAATGTCATCGGTGGAAATTATATAAGTTTCCTAGATATTTCTTGGAAGGATCTAGATGCCTCAATTACTATGACAACAACAAATTTATAATAAGGAGAGGCTAGCCTTTTATAGAAAAGATTATAACAACTAATTTTATTCTTCCTCAATAAAATATTTACTAGTGTTTCACATGTTACATGAATCATCATCCTAATTCGATAATTGCAGAGATAAATGATAACAACAAATAATTACTCTTACAATTACAGTTATGTGGAAAAAACCTATTCTAATTCACAAACCATTTTATATATATTTCAATAGATCCTACGCATAAGGAAGACTAGTAAATCATACGAACGCTTGAAAGTCTTACTTCTCATAGATAACTTAAGGAATTCACACACTCACACCTTACAGTGATGTAACCAATTCCAATTAGTGATTTCAGAAGATGCATAACATAATTACAAGATACATAATTCAATTGATTATCTGCCACAAAATAAGGCAAGAAAATATTAACACAATTAATGCAAATGTAGAAAAGTAACCAACTAATAATGACACATAACAGACAGTAGAACCTCTAGTGACTGGGCCCATGGTCTCCAGAAGTACCGCCTTAGATAAACTCAATACGAATGGATTAAGGTAAGATCTTGTTCAAATTCATTAACTTCAAAATGTTTTACAAAATAACCTCAAGAAGGTTCAACTTAGATTGATGTATGTAATATACAGTGAAAGTGTAATAATGAAAATAACAACATTTGTCTTTTTACTTGTTGTCTTATATATTACATTTAAAAATTCAATATGGAGCTATTCTAAGAATTGAAATATTCTCAGGCTCGCTATTTTAACCAAGGCCCTCACATAGTAATGATCAGTTTTCTTTGAATTCACTCTCTGACCATGCTTAGGCGTCAAGTTGTAATCTGACACACATACAACATTGACTGATCCAATATCTTGCTCCAATATCTTGAGGGAACAACAATCATTCATTTGGACTAATCTGAATAACAATTTAGTCAAAGTATAACCTTTTTGATATCTAAAATACTCAAAATAAATAAGCTATCTTCGACTCACTTTCATTATCCTTTTTCTCTTAAATTATTACACCTTTTCTACTTTCCTTCTCAAAGCAACATAGTCTTCCACATCCAATTTGTAGAGATTCTTCACCCGAACCCTGATCTGCTTCACCTGTCATGTGGCTATGTGACAAAGGAAATCCTTTCCTTTTTTAAATATCACATCATATCCATGGTCTTCCAACATAGCAACTGAAACTGAATTCTTCTTTACACCTGGAACATACATGACATCTTTCAATGTGAGAGGAGAACTAGACTCCCTCTAAAAAGTAACAGTATTGATGTCGATCATGCTATACCTTCCATCATCTCCCATCTTAATGTGCATCTAGAGGTCCTTATTCTTCAAGTCACTAAATAATTCTTTGTTTCTGGTCATATGGAATGAGGCTCCACTATTCAGGTACTACACACTACCCATCGCCGATGTCACCATGAATGTGACGAGGGTGAAATCCAACTCGAATTTTGAAGCAAGACCTTCACCTGCCACTCCTCCTAAGGGATTCTTGATGGCCTTCTTTTGCACACTTTTTGGCATAGTGTCCCAACTCACGACAGTGAAATTTTTTAATATTCGATAAGTCCTTCTTGCCTGTATGACCAGAATCTCCTTCAGAGTGGGATTTATTCCCTTTCCCTTTCTTTTCCTTTCCAGCCAAGGCACAGTTATCCTCATCACCATGCCTAGATAAGGATACATCTCTAGTTATTTTCCTTATCTCTTCTTACACCAAGTGAGAACACAAACACTCCCACTCTCGTAGCTTCTCCCTCCTATTTACTAAATCCTGGTAGTTGTGCCAACTCTTGGGAAGGCATAAAAGTGCTAGGATGACTAGATCATCTTCATAAATAGTAACACCAACACTCCCAAGATCATCCTAACATTGGGTGAACTTGCTCAAGTACTATGGTATTGTGTCGCCCTTCTCCGTCTTGATTTCTAAAGCTTGTCCTTTAGTTCCACCTTCTTGTGGTCACTAATTTTCTAATACAACTTTGTCAAGGCCTTCCACATTACATATGGAGTTTCCTTCCTATGGAGGTTCGAGACAATATAATCTTGAACTCCTTCTAATAAGATCCTTCTTTCCTTTGCCACACATTTCTTCTAGACCGTCACATCTTGAGCATCAGTTTTTGGAGGCTTAGGAATATCATTGTTTATGAATTGCTTCATCTTGTTATCTTCCAACACTTCCTCCTAGTTTGCTCATAATTATGGTGGAGGTTTTCTCTCGGTCTCTTACTAACCTCTGGTGTTGGTTTTGTGATTATGGTGTTTGTCCCCCGTGCCTTGGTCCCCTTTGTGATGCTTCAGTCCATTACTGCAGTACTGAATAAAATAGTAGCATATTCTCATTTGTGTGAATTTCGTTCCACATTAATACTTCCCTCTCCATCGTGTGTTTAATAATCCCACATTGTTTAGAGCCTTTAGAATTATCATATTCTCGTTTGTGTGAATTTCTTTCCACATTAATACTTCCCTCTCCATCCTGTGTGTAATAATCCCACATTGGTTACACCCTTGAGAATTGGGTGGTTCATTAAGCCCTTCACCCACCAAACCATTTGTCAATAGAAGCAGCCTTTGGGTCACCTGGTGGAGGTTTTCTCTGGGTCTCCTACCCTTCCTTTCATCTCCTTTGTTTGTGGGAGATGATCAGCCATAGAGATTGGGAGATGATCAGTCATAGATATCGAAAATTGTTGTGCTCGATTCATCTATAAATGCTCTGCTCTGTACACTTGACCATAATGTAAGGATAATCCCATCTATTTTTCCTTCAAAATAGTTTCCATCTCATCCTAATCCCCATGATTCAAACCACTCTGCTTCCCATTGCTCAAGCTACAACAACAAAAACACAAATATAAAATACCCAACCCGGAAAATTAGTTTTCATCTCATCCTTATCCCCATGATTCAAACCACTCGAGTTCCCATTTCTCAAGCTACAACAATAGAAAATATCCAAGCACACATATGAGATACTAGGCCCAGAATTAACACAGTTTTCATGGGCTTAATGTGACTTCAAAACAAGGATAAAATATGCACCCACCTAGGTTCAATCAGCAAAGAGTCTGCTGGAACAATCAGACAGTGAATTATACCTAGGTACCACTTTGTGAAACTTCCAGATGAATGCAACAATATGAGAAAAAATCACTGCATCTGCTCAATCTCAATCTCCCTACCTGTCAAAAATGGAAGGGAAAAAAGAAAAATAAAATGTTAAAGATAACCCATAAATCAATAGTTCATTACATTACACAAATTAAGGAGTCGTCCATTGCAAAAGGAGTATTAAAATCTAGCTGAAGTCACTATTTGGTATTTTTTCCTCAGAACCCACGACATGTACACCCGGAACATTCCCTTAACCTCATCTCTTTTTCTTTTCAATTTCTTCCTTGGTTCTGCATTTTCATTTTAAATTCCAAATCATAAATCAAAATAAACATAAACATTCATACAAAGAAGGAACATACTAAAATCAAGCAGTAACAGACTCTAGCCAAGCCAAAGCAAAACAGAGCATGACACTGTTCAATCAAATGAAAACAAGCATAAAATCGTTGAGAAAAACAAAACCAAATCAAGTGAAAATGATTGAGATGAGAATAGAACAGGGCAAAGGAGCAGCAATGAGTGACTCAACTCTTCCCTCCTCCCTATATACCCAGCACCCAACTGCCACCCCCATCTATATTTTTTCCTTTTTCATTCTAAATGGTAATTAATTTTTCGATGTATTTCTATCCAAACTACCCCCTCCTCCCAGCTCCAAAATTCACAAATCAGGTTTGGTTATACCTAATTTTTAACTCTATGTGGACAGACTGGTGATGCATGCAAGAAGATAGGTCCTGGAAAGGTAATATGCATTGGACATAATGCTCACCTAACTGAAAGAAGAACATCTTAAATTGTTTTGGTGAAGATTCGCTACTCACATAAATTGACAATGTCTCTCTACCATTGTAAAACACTCAAGCAAAACACAGTTCTCGCAGTCAGAGGATATTCCTCTTTGAAGTCATAGTAAAATAATTTGTAAGGTGGTAGTTTTAATTAGGAGAAAGGAAGAACTGATATGTAGAGAGGCCACAAAAAAGTAGCTCAAATTGGAGTAGGGTCAGCAATCACCCACTCTTATACCATGTAATGACAGCGGTTGCGCATTGTCGTGAACCTCTTGGCTCCATACTCCCACCTTCGCCTACTTCCTCCTACCTGTTTGACCTCCCTTTTGTTTTCACTCACTTCCCACGTTGCCATTTCCGCACAACACTCCCCTCCACCCGTTCACCCTCCCTCTCTCCACGTTGCTCCCTCCACTCACCTCCCTGCAGCCCTGACTCTCTCCCCCTCCCTCTCTTCTCGAGCCTACCACCTCCCACTGGCTCTTCCACTTTTGCCGACCCTTCCACTCCCGCCAACCCTTCCTCTACTCTCTGTTCAAGCGAGCACTCCACGGATTCAACTCCACGACATTAGAAGGAGTGGATGTTGGTAATGAGCGGGAGGTGAATTAACCACAATGGGAGCTATTGAGAAGGAGTCGTGGAGGTTGATGTAATGACATTCAGGTTCACGACATCTACATTTGAAACCATAGTTGGGTTCATTACAACTATCGCATTGGTATTGGTCCCTCTTTCCAGTCAACTCCCCTCACCGACTGCGCTCCTCCTTTTGACTGTTCAGCGGTTGGGTTAGTTAGAATGTTGGTCTCGAACTCTATTTCTTTGTTGGATAAAACTCTGATGCATATTTTTATGTTTAGTTTTGATGGAAGTGCAATGAATGGGATTATAGTTTGAGTGTGTTGCTTATCTACGTTATAGCAGCATGGTGTTGTCATTATATCTATTTGCACATTAATGGCGTTCTATTGATCGTTGTATACATTAATTAATTCTCTGCATGACCGTGGAGCGAAGATCATTTTATTTCTTTAAATGAATACCGGTGTGCAACAATTCCAAGACAATGCATTGAAGAGAGTAGTGTATGGTGGAATGTTGTTGCTCATTCAAATTGATGCATAGTGTCATGTGTTAATGTTAAGATGTGTGAATCCTTGAAATTTGTAATGGTATGTTGCATTAATCTTGCATTAATGGTATATTGGAGGATGGTATATGTTGAGATGTTTATATGAGAAGTATCTATGTTGTTTTGAAAGGCCTTTTAGCTTAATATGGTATGCCTCTTTCCATGCTGTGATTTTATATATGTATTGAGCCATTCATGTTGAAGATTGTGTGAGCTGGTTTATGCTCTGCATAAGTTTGGTCTCCTTTTGAATTTGTTGAACGCCAATTGTGGATAATTGTTGCAACAACGGGTTCAGGAGCGACTTTTCTATAGATGGTGGGATGAGAGAGGAACAAATTCTTCAATAGTTGAGGTGCATTATCAGTTGAAGCTGGTGCCCTCAGTTTCTTTTGCTTGAGCTATCTAGTAAATGGCTCGAATTAGGGAAGCATTAGAGTTCATCAAAACTCTAATACAATCTACTACCAATGTCACAATGAAAATCAACAAAACCATTGTTGCTGACACTAGAATTTGTCTACAAGATGCACATGAAAAAATTGATTTTTTGCAGCTTGAATCACAAGTTCAGCAAGAAGAATTACAACAATGGAGTAATAATTTTGAACCTGTTTCTATTCATAACATTAAGATAGATCCCATCAGCACCAAGAATATAAAATTGAAGTTGATTTAGATCCAATGCACAATGAAACAGCAAAGTTATATATAGATGCAGAAATCCAACCTGCACTTCCCAAGCCCATCATCAGACCTTGGGAAGAGCTTGTCCACAACAAGCACAAAATAGGTCTTGGATATGACAAGGATGTTTTCTTTCATATTTTGGACTACTCCAAGCCCATCAAATTTCAGAGTGTCGGATTTCTTCATGATAGCTCACCTACAATTGTTCTAGATTGTGCTCCTCTTCCATGGCAGCAACAAAAGTTTGTAAAATGCCAACACTGTGATCAAGTTGGCCATATGAAAGATCATTGTTTTGATCTTCACCCATGTAAGCACTATGGTCAACGCACCCATTCTTCATACAAATGCTTCATAGACAAGCCTCCTGCAAGAACAAAGATTCATCTTGGATGGATCACTTTTTGGAAATGGGTATCAAAAACTAAGAAGGTGTTTCAGTCATATGAAAAAATTTCTTCTAGAATATTAAAAGCTCTTGCAGTTGAGTTTTCGCCAACATCTCACCTTGCATAGGACAGGGGGAAAATGGTGGTCATCTACAAGATTTAAATCCACTTCAAGCGAGCCTGAGCCACAACCTCTCATTCCAGATTTAGAGTTGTAGCTAGAGGCACAGCAGTTCAGGTGAGCCTGAGCCACAACTTGTCATTCTAGATTCATAGTTGTAGCCAGAGACACAATAGTTCAAGCGAGCCTAAGCCACAACCTATCATTCCAGATTTAGAGTTGTAGCCAGAGACACATATGCCCATGGGCATGCCTTTGGTTGGTGGTCAGCTTTAAGCCATCTATGAGGGGATTATATTCTTCCTCTTCAAAGAATTCAAGACATTTCCTCTAGCAGAAGACTTCAACTTCTTTCCAGTTTTGGAAGAGTTCCAGGAAATGCATCAATCATTCCAGAGTTGGTGGTCATCCTTTAACCATCGTAGGTTGTATACCTCCCTTCTTCTAGGTTGAAGGTCTCCCTCTTCAAAATATGAGGAGCACTTCCTCTAGCTTCTTGCCAGATTTGGAAGATTTCTGGGAACTGTGCTAAACGTTACAGTGTTGGTGGTCATCCTTAAACCACCTCTTTATGCCAACATTTCAGAGAGCTCATTCAGCCTAAGTGTTGCCATGCATTCTCTTCTTGGACTCTGTTGAACACCTAATCCTCCATGGGTAGGTGTGGAAGACGAAGAGTCACAAAGGAATCCAAGTGACCTTGGAAGATGAATCCAAGAGTCACAATATTGTATTATAAATGTACATCTATGTATAATAAAGATGCAACGAATGCCTATCTTTCTATTGTGTGTGTTATGTGTGTTTATCTTTCTCCATACACTATGTGTGTGTTTAACATGGTATCGGATGTTAGTATGAATCTTTTGTCGAAGTGTGCGAAAAAAGACCACTTTAGCTACGCATAACATATAGCCCTAACATCAAATTAGGCTGCCAATATCTTCAGATCTGTGGTTAGTTGTTCAAGAAAAATGCTACAAACATCCAGATCTATGCATAAAGAGACATTAAGCAGTAAAAAGAAGAATTTTCTCCATGCATCCAATAGACAAGACAAGAACCATATTTTTGAAAGAATTTTTGTATTAAGGGGCACCTGGGAGGAAAACAAGAAGGAGTTTCCAATTCTCCTCAATGGGATGGGTTCTTGGAAGCCCTCAGCACTTCAGATCTAGCATTTCTCTCTCTTGTTGGTGTAGAAAACCCAGACAAAGATAGAACTCAAAGGGAGCTCACACAGCAAATAATGGAAAATTTTGACAATGGCAATGGCTCAAAGTCAGACCAAGAGTTTACATCCAGAATGATCTAATAGGCAACAAAAGGTGAAGAATGGTAGGAAAAACCCTTCTATTTATAACAAAATATTGGGTCATTCTAGATCTTGGTGCATGATTAAAATAATGTTAACCAAATCTAGATCCACCTTTTATGGAATATTTTATTATATTTGTTGGGGGAAAAAGTATTTGACTTGGGTCAAATCCCTTTATTTGTTAATAATAAATAAATAAATGATTTATTTATCTTTTTAAGGAAGTGGTTGAAGGATAATCAAATAAATAATGATTTATTTAATTATTTGTGGGTGATTTGGTCATATTTAACAAGGAATATTATCTAAATAAGATTTAAATAATTATTCCTAGAAAATAATAAGATAAATAAAGTTTTATCTAATTAATTTCTTTGTTTTGGGTTAAACATGACCAGGAATAATAATTGAATTATTGTTTAATTAATTATTCCTTGAGGAAAATCAAACAAATATAGGTTTGTTTAATATTTCCTTTTGGGGTTTTCTGTTTAGACCATAAACAACCTAATAAATGTGTTTTATTAAGTTATTTTACATAGTGAAAGCAATTTTACTTAGGGTAAAATTGGTCTTACATGGTGTACTTGGGTCCATCTAATGGTAGTAGGTTAGATGACCAAAAAATGGTGTAACAGATTGCCCCCCAACGTGCGAGTGTTAGGAGCAAATCGTATGACCGAAGTACGTTGTAAGAACTCAATCACCAGACATCAAGAGGGAAGTCAGAGAGAGAAATGTAAGGTAGACTAGTGTGCTGAAGAACTAGACCCTGAGGAGACGAGACTCGCAGGTGCAACAAGTCACTTTTTATGAGAGGGTACCTATGCTAAAGGCGGCGGGGAAGGCATACCTATGCCCATCGAGACAAAGTACAAAAGAATAGTGTATCAGTGAGGACAAACCACGCTAAATCTGATAGTCATAAACATATGCCAGGATAAAATACAATGAAGGATCCCACATACATGTGTGCACAGGATAACGGCTGGGGACTTATACAATAATATTTGAGTACATGAGATACAAATACAACTAAGCCCTATCATTAGAGGAAGGAGCTCATAAAATATGATGATGTATGCAAATCAAAGAGGCGCTGCAAGCGGCTAAGGCCGACATCATCAAATATATGGAGCTGCATCGAAGGCTACACTGGAGAGGTCATTTGGGCATGTGGGGGGCTACCTACAGGGCCAACCCCTCATGAGGGTTGAGACATCTCACACACACCCGGGAATCACCAAAGGCTACTGCTGCATCACTGAACCATCAAGCATACGGATCTCGATCGTGCTGAAAGGAGCTCAAGTGGAGAAATGAGCAAGTCAAAGGGTAAGGAGGTAGCCCTTTTCCTGATCCGAGGCACCGAACAAGTGGGGAAGCTGGAACCAAGGTACACTGCCCTCTAGACCTGTCTTCTGGAATGAAGAAGCTGATGTCGACAGAAGGAGGTCCGCCATGGGTGAGCAATGAGAGATCCTCAACTAAGGCGTGAGGGAAAATAGTAGAGCGACGGACAGACTAATACCAATGATGATGATGGAATGGAGGGGACTGAGTAGCGAATGGATGACTTCCCTTGATATAGCATAAAGGGCATGAATGACATAGCAGTGACTGACACAATATCATAAGGGATAGGGGACAGGGAGACTGAAGGCCATAAAGTGCGACACAAGTGAGAGACCAAGCAATGAAGGATGGAGGACTATAGCGGGGTACAATGGGACTCGGGATAGACTCCATAAATGTGATGATGATTCAACTCGAATGCTCTAAACAAGGGCGACTCAATGGTGCTGCCACATAGTAAAGGCCCAATGGGGGACCATAAAAGCATGAGTACAAGATGGTATCTCATGACGAAAATCAACATGAACAAGGACAAGTATGGAGGCAGAGTGGTGCCCCAAGTACAAGTGTTGTAAGTGAGGAAATTCGATTTTGAGGAAGGTTATGGTTGAGGGGCATAGGTGCCCCCAAGCATGTTGTGGTCATGCCAAAATGTATTTAGAAAAAAGGGGAATATAAACACATTTTAATGATGTGGTGCACCATTTGTTTTCGTGATGGTTATGCAGTTTGAGAAAGGGAATGGAGGATTACCAATCTCTTCTGGTACTGCATATAGGAATCAAATGGACTTTATGTTTCCGGGTTGGCATATCTGGTGTTACTATCCCAAAGAGAGGATTTGGAGATAATGAACTGATGCTCTCGTAGAAAGGCTATAGGTTGGTCAACAACAATGTCTAAGAGACGGGGCTTCTGATGTAAGATGAAGGAACGATAAGGGGTATCATCCCTAGAGTGATCTGAAGTGATATGGGATTCTAGAGGTTCTTCTAAATGTGGAAGAATAATGGTACTAAAAGTACTAAAGTCAGCACGACCGGATATACTAATTTCCTAGGAGAGTGGTGGAGAATGGCGTCTCGTGGTCTCTCAAATGTGGGTGCTCCCTTACCCAAACATTGGGTTTTGATGTAATGGCCACAAGGTGGATGTGGTGTCAACGCATGGGTTCGATGTAAGGGGGAATAGATAAAGTCAGGGGTGTGAATTTCTTCCATAATGTCGTCATCGTGATATAAGATGGGGTGACTGGTGGAAGAAGAACCACCTGACATGGTGAAGTGGCCTGAATCATCATCATGAGAAGAGAGGTTCACATGCGCATCGTCACAAGGGGTGACAGAAGAGTAAGTAGATAAAGGATCTACCGATGTTGAGCCCAAGGTGATCACTGAAGGAAGGTCAAGCGAAACAACAGGGGAGGATTCAGAGGGAATGTTCCCCGAGGGTCTCATGGATGATGATAGGTAGAACATGGTGGACGAAGGCTCCGTCATTTTGACATCAGGAGGGCGAATGTCAATGGGAGCAGTCATGTCTGGTATTTCTGCCGAAGAAAAATGCGCAAATAGGGGGGAGGTGGACTCATTGCGCTTGGCCTCGAATTGGCAGATCGCGGCTAGAGAGGTGCGAAAGTCCTCAAGGCGGGGACAAAGGTGGGTGTAATGGCCATGGAGATCACACAAAGCACAGGGGTGGTTGGTGTGAATAGTCTTGGGGTTCTTGGCCGTGGTCGCGGAAGGAACAGAGGCTTCCGGGACCGTGGACTCAGGGAACACGACATTAACCATGGGCTTGAGATGAAGTAATTCAGGGCAGGTATGGGTGGCATGACCGACAACATCACACAAAACACACTGGATGGTATGCTTTGGAGGCCGAGGAGGGGCAGGGTTTGTCGGGGCAGCCTTGTCCTTTGATGCCCCCTTGCGAGCTTTGCCCTTCTTACCCGAAGCGGTCGCAACAGGAGGTGGTTCCTGTTGAGGTGACTGAGGCACTGTTGCAGCGGGAGAAGTCATGGGGACCGGTTGAACCGGGGTCAAAGAAATATAAGGTTTGGGTTGACCAGGCGGGGTTGCGGCTGGAGGATCATGGTACGAGACGAGAATCCCAAGGGTCAAGTTAGGAAGAGAGAGGGTGGCCATGACCGGTACCTTGTACACTCCTGGTGGGGGAGCTAGGAACGATATCTGACCAGAGGGGGTAATGGCCCAGGTGGGACGGCTCTAAATGGCTAAGGCTTGGAGCTGATTTCCGGGGAGGGTAAGAGAGCTCACGAATACCGGTGCGGGTGAAGGGCTAGGAGCGAGGTTGCGGAGAGTGTGGTTCTTGACTAGCCAGCGAGTTGCTTGAGAGAAGCCGAGACGATTGCATCATGCAAACATTCGATGAGCTAGGGTCGGAGACGAGGAGGAGAAGAAGACGAGAGAGCGAGGTTCCGAAGCAAAGAGGAGTCTTTGTGAACGCCGGAGAGATACGGTCAAAGAATCGACGGTTTTCTTATTGGCTGCATAAGAGATGGTCGTCTCAGGTGAGGTCTGAGAGTTTGGCTCATGATATGTCAACTGGTCAATGGTGAATATCTTTCCATTATGAGGGAAAGACACCTTGTGGAAAACCACGGATGGGACAACAGACATAGCATAGGTGTAGCTCCGCCCCAAGAGAATGTTGTAATCTAGAGGGGCGTTGATGACTTCGACGTCAACGCAAACAGTCTTGCCCGCAAGAGTGATAGGAAAATTACGGAAGAGGCGAATGGGCTGGGAGGCGTGGCCATCCCACGCTCAAAGGGTGATCGTGGAAGGGGATAATTCAGGAGACCCGAGTTGCTTCCAAACCGAAGCAGACATCACACAGGTGGATGTCCCCTCATCAATTATGCACCGAGAAACATTAGCGTTCCAGATTTTGACTGGGATTTGGAAGGCTACGGAAGCAGGAAGAGGAGGATGTTCTGATTGATGGGCGTCGAAAACAATCATTTGGTCATCGGCGGGATCTACAGTGCCCACGGAAGATAGCAGAGCCTTCTTTTGGGAAGGGCACGATTGGAGGAGTTCCAATGTGGAAATGGCAGCAGGAGACTGCGCCAAATCATCTACTATGCTATACGAATGAGCGGCTCGACCAGGAGCAGTGTTTCGGCGTAATGGTCCTTTAGGAATCTTGGTATGAACCTCAAATTTGGGTTGAGGGATATGTAAGGGACCATTGGATGTCGAAGAACTCAGCAGAACTACGAAGAAGGTGACTCGAGGACGAGACAAAGCGGGAGGCTTGGGATGCGGGGAGCCCGAGTTTGAAGGTTAAGGTTGACGGTTAGAGGTGGATCAGAGTTCATCATGAGGATCTGGTAATTGGAGGAACCAGAAGGGGAAGGTTGAGTGGCCGCCTGTCAGTCAGGTGGTTGGGTAGCCTTGAATCCCTGCTGTGCATCCACCTACTCTTGAGGGGGTGGTGACTGCTGTTGCAGGGGTTGAGAAGGCAAGGGAGGAGGAGGTGCAAATGCTGGAGGAGCGAGGCATAGCGCGGATATGAATAATAAGGAGGTTGGGTAACGGTATGGGGACCGAGGAGGTTGGGCCAAAAGAGGAGGCATCTTTGTGTCACGGATACGTGTGGCTAGGGAGGGGGAGAAGTGCGGGGAAAGGAGTGCCCCTCCCCCCGGGGAAAATTATAATCATAGCTCATGAGAGGTTGAGTGGATGGATGAGAGATAGCTCAGTAATCTTGTCGGTGGCATGAGGTGCCCCGGTGCATGGGCATGACCGAATGCAGGGAGATCGAGGTAGAACGGTATAAGCATAACACATGCGAGCGTAGATCAAGTCATATTTTAATGCCATTTGGAGGGCAGCTTCTTCGGTTTGAGGAAAATGCGATGCGACATCTTTCCCGATAGGTGGAAAGAGAGATCTAAGGAACCAGTCCATGTAGACACGGTCTTCGAAGGTAGGAGATTGACATAGGCTCTTTCTTCTCCACCATTCCTGGACATGATCGGATAGGCGGGTCGCAGATGATTGACGGAAAGAAGTCAAAAGTTCGATACCAGTGTCATAACGAAGGGGAAGCTGGAAGTAAGATTAAAAAGCCCGGGCAAGAGTTGCAAAGGTGGTATGGGAGGAAGTGGGTTGATCAACATACCACTTAGAAGCCTCGCCTGTAAGCGTGCGTTGGAACAATCTAAGACGGATGGAGTCATCAGTAATGGAATGGGATGAACACCACATGTGGAAATATTGGATATGGTTTGAAGGATCTTCTCCAGCAAGGCCTTCAAACTTTGGGATGTCAGAGGGGAGCTTTGTTGGCATAACAGGCCAACTAGCATCATGGTGTATAGGGTCGTTTATCAACCAGTTCAAATCAGGGAGGCTGAGGCCTACCATGAAGGGGAGCAAGGGCGTAACCAAGGCAGTTCCTATGGTGGTTCCGCTAGTAGTAGTCCCGGCATTAGGGCCGGGATTACCGCTAGCATTAGGCCCTGGACCAGACATAGTGAAGGTGACAGGGGGAGAACCAGAAGTAAAAGGAGAACCCAATGAATCAGAAGAGGAGTTGGAGTGCGGACTTGGAGGAGGACTAACTCGACGACGGCGAGGCGGAGTAGGTCGACCGACCGGAAAGTGAGAGTGAAGGCCAAGAAGTCTCCGGGATGTGCGCCTTGGGGGCGCAATGATGACAACACAAACATGGCACAAGGGGAAGAAGAACGACCAACAAGGGCAGGGAGGTGCAGAACCAAGTGATTACAATGTCGAAACAAGGGCAGAAAAAGGTGCAGTGTCAATTGATTTTACAATGTTTTAAAGTCTTTGCCTGGCGGTGTTAACCAGGCTCTTCTTCGCTTAGGGTGAGTGTGTGGCGTGCGTTAATTTTAATTTTTAAACCCAGCCATTTTGAGAGTAAAAGAAAAAGTGTGCTGCGTATCGGAAAATAAATTTGCAGAGAACAATATATAATGCTGAAATGACAGAAAATTGACAGCTACCAATGCATCAATCTAACCCAAGAAGGCGGGTCTCTCAAAACTAGTCTAAAAGAGGGAAAAAATCTAGTCTAAACGCACTAAAAGAGGCCAAAATATCTAAGGTTGGGAGGGACAGGGATCTAAAGGAGAAAACTGTTGAAAAGAGGTGAAGCACACAGCCAAGAGACAGAGGCAAGGTAGCTGTAAAAAGGGAGGAAATTAGCAAAAATTAGAAGGGACAAGGAGGAGGCCCTAAAGGGAGGTCCAAACAAAACTACAAGAGGTGATTTGAAAGGGAGAAGAGCTAATTTAAAGGGATCTAAGAAAGAGGTATCAGATCTGAAAAAGGGAAGGCTGAAAATTTGAAAAATCAGACACCTGAAACAGCTAAAACTCTTCCACCAAAGGTGGAGGGTACTGAAGCCCTAGGGGGCTATGTTCCCACTTAGATGAGAAAAATAGATCAGAAACAGGTCTAAACGGGCTGAGACAGAGGCTGGAAAACCCTGACAGAAGCTTCAGCAAAACCCAGAAAAATTGCAAAAAAATAGCAGAAAATCAGGCAGGTCGCAGGTTCTGACCTGTTTTCTGTGCAGGTCACAGATAATGGGCTGAAAAGTGTGACCTGGAGTCCAGGTCGCATTTTTTGGGCTGAAAAGTGCGACCTCCAACTCCGGTTGTCCCGGCGGCAGATTTGTGGAAAAGTTGTCGTCTCAGTTGCGACTGATGTTTGTCACCTGCGCAATAGGGCCAGAAACACACGGAAGTTAGAAATTTTAATGTTTTAGGGTTTTATGAATGAAAAATGACATAAAAATAGCAAAAAAAAAAAAGCTGGAAAGAAACCCTAGGGTCTGAAGCAGCTGGATATGCAGGAATATGAAAAACGACAGCGGTCGTAATTGAAAACCCGTGTGGAGTCGCTAGTTGTTAGTATGAATCTTTTGTCGAAGTGTACGAAAAAAGACCACTTTAGCTACGCATAACTTATAGCCCTAACATCAAATAAGGCTGCCAATATCTTCAGATCTGTGGTTAGTTGTTCAAGACAAATGCTGCAAACATCCAGATCTATGCATAAAGAGACATTAAGCAGTGAAAAGAAGGTTTTGCTCCATGCATCCAATAGACAAGACAAGAACAATATTTTTGAAAGAATTTTTTTATTAAGGGGCACCTGGGAGGAAAACAAGAAGGAGTTTCCAATTCTCCTCAATGGGATGGGTTCTTGGAAGTCCTCAGCACTTCAGATCTAACATTTCTCTCTCTTGTTGGTGTAGAAAACCCAGACAAAGATAGAACTCAAAGGGAGCTCACACAACAAATAATGGAAAATATGACAATGATAATGGCTCAAAGTCAGACCAAGAGTTTAGATCCAGAGTGATCTAATAGGCAACAAAAGGTGAAGAATGGTAGGAAAACCCCTCCTATTTATAACAAAATATTGGGTCATTCTAGATCTTGGTGCATGATTAAAATAATGTTAACCAAATCTAGATCCACCTTTTATGGAATATTTTATTATATTTGTTGGAGAGAAAAAGTATTTGACTTGGGTCAAATCCCTTTATTTGTCAATAATAAATAAATAAATGATTTATTTATTATTTTAAGGAAGTGGTTGAAGGATAATCAAATAAATAATGATTTATTTAATTATTTGTAGATGATTTGTTCATATTTAACAAGGAATATTATCTAAATAAGATTTAAATAATTATTCCTAGAAAATAATAAGATAAATAAAGGTTTATCTAATTAATTTCTTTGTTTTGGGTTAAACATGACTAGGAATAATAATTAAATTATGGTTTAATTAATTATTCCATGAGGAAAATCAAATAAATATAGGTTTGTTTAATATTTCCTTTTGGGGTTTCCTGTTTAAACCATAAACAACCTAATAAATGCGGTTTATTAAGTTATTTTACATAGTGAAAGCAATTTTACTTAGGGTAAAATTGGTCTTACATGGTGTACTCGGGTCCATCTAATGATAATAGGTTAGATGACCAAAAAATGGTGTAACATTGGAGTTGATACGTTCATAACCAGCTCAACCTTGAGTGAGCCATTTATTTTTGTGGCCTGTGTATATCTGCAAAATTCTGGTCATTTTTGCAGCACTCAGAGATTTTCTGCAGCATTCATCAAATCTTTTGCAACATTCAAAAATTAGTTTTGTGAAGAGCAGCATTGTGCATCTTAAACTCTGCAGGTTTTTCACTGCTCCTGCCATTCTGCAATTCTGAAAAAACAATTCTGAATTTTTCTTGCAATATCTACTGCCTACTTTTATTTCTGCACATTGGAGAGCTGCTGGAAAATATTGTTTAAAGTGGGTTTCTGAAAAATTCTGGGTTTTTTACTGGAAATTTCTGCAAATTTCTGCACATTTTGCCTAAGCTGTACATTTGTGAAATTCTGCAATTGCCCTCTGCAATTCTCTGCTGCTAGAAAAAATATTTTCTGCTACTAGGAAAATTTCTGAGTTTTTACTGAAAAATTTTGCAAATTCTGTTGTATATTTGTGAAATTCTGCAAACTTCTCCAGTCCTCTGCTGTGAAAATATTTTACCTCTTAAATTTCTGCAATTCACCCACCAGTTTTGGTTTTCTGCAATTTCTCCCATCTCTGACATTTCTACTATTACAATTATCCTTCTCCTCATTCAAAAAAAAAATTAAAATTAAAAAAAAAAAAAAAAAAAAATTCTGAAGCAGCGGTGCCTATCGACCCTTACGGCCTATTGCACCCTCCCCACTCAATGCCCTCACCTCACGGCCTTCCCACACTCCCCAACCCCCTCGCCCTCCACACTGCAACTCTACTTGACCCCGTCACCCCTCACCTTTCCCTCGCTACCCATTTCACCCCCTCTCCACACTCTGCAACCCTCATCACTCACCCTGCAAACTCAGCCCCCTCTCCTCACTCATACACCCTCCCCCTCTCTCTCTTCCCATAGCCCCCCTCAACTCACAGCTCTTCGCCCACGGAGCCTTGCTCCCACCCGCCTACACTCCTAACCCAACCCTTACGCACTACGTTACCCCCTCCCTCCGCACGGCCTGCCCTCCCTACTCCTCACTCACCCACCCTCCCCCTACTGCTACCCTCTCCCCCCCTTTCCCACGGCCCTCACCACCCATTACCCCCTCACCCCTACTCCTACCCCCGCCTCCCTTTCCCACGGCCCTTGGCCCTCCCATCCCACTCCCCTCCCCATTCAACCCTGCGCACACCCCACTCACCCGCCATCACGCTCCACTCGCTCCCCTTGCTCCCTCACCCCGTCTGCCCTGCAACCTCGCCCCCTTACACCCCTCATCGCCCTCACGGCCTTCCCACACACGCCCATCCCCTGGCTGCATACCTGCCGCCCCCTTCCCAACGCTCCCCATCCCACTCGAATTTTTTAAATTCGGCCTTCCCTCCCCCCTCCCACGTTTTCTGTTTTAATTTTTCTTTAATTCGGCTTTTTAAATTTTTTAAATTTTTTTACAGTTTTACCTCCCTTATTTAAAACCTCCCTTAGGTAATACCTTCCCCATAAATCACCTCCCCCAGTAAAAATATTCCCCAGATATAACCTCCCCTAGTAAACACCTCCCCCAGTTAATACCTCTATTTTCCCTAAAAAAAAAAAAAAAAACAGCAGAGAAAGAGGAAATGGCATATGAGTAAATGGACTGTATACATAGAGGATAAAAGTGAATTTCGTATTGAATGATTTGTGGCATGTATAGAAGGGTAATTCAATCAGAGAGATTGACAATCTGAAGACAAATGTTGTAAATTGGGCATCATTTTCAAAACAGCAGTGGCATCATAGTTTGGCTACACAAATTTTCTGTTTTTTGGAGTTTCTCTTAGTCTTTATTGTGAAGCAGTACAACAAGTCAAACATCAAAGTTTTTGAATCTCTTTCTTTTGTTGAGTTGAGTTGTTGTTGGTGTAAAACAGCTTTTTGAAGAAGAGAGAAACCAGCTGCCTTAAAGGGTTATTGCACAACGTCTTTTGCTGCACATTTACAAAATATTTGCAGTGACATTGTATTGTACTCACATTGTGAGTGGATATTGCTTCTTCATTCATAGTTGCAATCAGTGTTTGAAGTGTAAATTTGAGTTGTTGAGAAATTGTTGATGTAAGTCATTGTTGCTTGTCGATTAGACAACTAAGTCTATACCTTGAGGTCCTCCATAATTTGAGCAACAGAGTTTGTTCTTTGGGAATTCCATAATTGGAAGTTCTTTGAAGTCATTGTAATTGTTTGAAAGTAAGTTGAATCACATTGTAAACGGGTGCATTCTCGGTTGAAGCCGACACCCTTTATTTCTTGAACCTAAGTTGTTGAGAAAAATGGCTAAAATAAATGAGGCATTAGATTTGTTGAATAACCTCATTCATTCCAGTGTTCATGATATGGTAAAAATGAGCAAGAATGCTCTTTTTGATATTCAAACTTGCTTGCAAAATGCACATGAAAAGATTGAGTTTTTGCAGTTGGAGTCTCAGCTTCAGCAAGATGAACTTTAGAAAAAGAGTCATCATTCTGAACCTATTTCTATTCATAACATTGAGAAAGATTCCCATCAGCAGCAAGAATATAAAGTTGCAGTCGATTCACATTCAGTTCCTTGTACAAGAGCAGATTTACATGCAGATGCAGTAGCTCAGTCTGCACTTCCCAAGCCCATCATCGGACCTTGGGAAGAGCTTGTCCACAACAAGCACAGAACTAGTCTTAGATATGACAAGGATGTGTCCTTTCATATTCTAGACTACTCCAAGCCCATCAAATTTCAGAGTGCAGGATTCCTTTATGACAGTTCACCTATAGCTGTTCTAGATCCTGCTCCACCTCCACAGCAACAACAACAACAGATTGTGAAATGCCAACACTGTGATGGAGTTGGCCATATGAAAGATCACTATTTTGATCTTCATCCATGCAAGCATTGTGGTCGACACACTCATTCTTCACACAGATGCTTCAGAAACAAGCCTCCTGCAAGAACAAAGATTCATCTTGGATGGATCGCTTCTTGGCAATGGGCATCAACAGCCAAGAAGATGTTTAAGTCACATGTCAGAACTTGTTCTTGAATATTGAGAAAACTTGTAGTTGATTTTTCGCCATCATCTCACCTTGTACCTGACAGGGGGGGAAATGGTGGTCATCTACAAGCTTCGAAGTCAGATCAAGCGAGCCTGGGCCACAACCTGTCATTGCATATTCAGAGTTGTAGCCAGAGACATAGCAGTTCAAGTGAGCCTGAGCCACAATTCGTCATTCCAGATTCAAAGTTGTAGCCAAAGACACGGATGCCCATGAGCATGCCTTTGGTTGATGGACAGCCTTAAACCATCCATGTGAGGTTGATATTCTTCCTCTTTCAGAACACTTCCTCTAGCAGAAGACTTCAGCTTCTTTCCAGTTTTGGTTGAGTTCCAGGAATTGCATCAAGCATTCCAGTGTTGGTGGTCATCCTTAAACCATCACAGGTTGTAGACTTCCCTTCTTTTAGGTTGAAGGTCTCCCTTTAAATATGAGGGACAATCCCTCTAGCAGAAGCCCTTAGCTTCTTGCCAGTTTTGGAAGAGTTCTGGGAATTGCAATAAGCGTTGCGTTCTAGTGTTGGTAGTCATCCTTAAACCACCTCTTTTTGACAACATTTCAGAGAGTTGATCCAGCCTAAGTGCTGCCATGCATATTTTGCAGATTTGTATTACAACTCTCTTCTTGGACTCACACATACCCCTTCGGATTAAGGGGGGGAATGTTGAACACCTAATCCTCCATGGGTAGGTGTGGAAGACGAAGAGTCACAAAGGAGTCCAAGTGACCTTGGAAGATGAATCCAAGAGTCACAATATTGTATTATAAATGTACATCTATGTATAATAAATATGCAACGAATGCCTATCTTTCTATTGTGTGTGTTGTGTGTGTTTATCTTTCTCCATACACCATGTGTGTGTTTAACAGACTCACACATACTCCTTCGAATTAATGGGGGAGTGTTGGACACCTAATCCTCTATGGGTAGGTGTAGAAAGCGAATCGACATAGGAAGTCCAAGAGACCCTGGAATGTGGAATCCAAGGGTCACCTAATGTATTATATATATGCATCTTTATGAATAATAATGCAACTCATGCTTATCTTGTCTATTCTTTCCTATTTGTGTGTGTTCACCATCACCGAGTTTAACAGTATTTATTATTGTTTTTGTTATGATGTTTATGTTAATGACTATAAACAATACATAATGCATTTATTATAGCATTTGCTATGATGTTTCTATTAAAGAGACTCTATTAATTTTAATAGATTTAGATTTTATTTTAGGTACTGTTAAAAGTGTGAAATCAATATAATTTTCTATTAAAATTTGAAAAAAACAAATATTTAATTTTGAATTATTTGTAATTTTTAAAAAATTATAAAATTTAAAATAATGAAAATTATAAATTTTTATATTTTCAATTTTTACTATTATAATAAATTTATTATAAAATAAATTAAAAATTTATATATTATAATATTAACAACATAATTAGGGACACCTTAACTAATATTTTGTTTGGTTTAGATGTTTTAAAAGTCTTTATATATTAATACATTTCTATTATAGATAAAAAGATGTGAATAAGATTTTTTTTAAACAAGAGAGGGGAAGCAACCATAATATTAACAGGACATCACCCTATTATGGTTATCTCTTTGATTTGCTTTATGACACAATATATTTTCAATCAATGAATGCATAAGAAATTATGTGAAATGATTTTTTTTTTGGATAAAGGAGGGAAGCACCTTATAATCAATTGAACATTATATTAATAAAAAGGTACATTATTTTTTTGTATACTTGCTAATTACATAAACACCATGATATATTAAAATGTGGATTATTTTATATGTTATGGCATACCATTTTCACACTCAGTGTAAAATGAATGAAATAAATTATTTAGATAATAAGAAAAATATATTGTAAATACAATTTCAAAACAATTAACTTTTAATTAATAATATTTATAAAAAATTAAAAAAAAAAAAACAGTAAATAATAATCCAAAAATGTATTCACTCTCTATTATTGTCATGGCCAAGTAGTAAAAGTGTATGAAGACTTGAACCTAAATATCAAAAGAACTACAATTTATTGTTGTATTTCAGCTTTAAAATATCGTATCCTTGAAGATTTAGCATAATAGTTTGTATGAAGATTTTGGACCTAAGTGTCAAAATGAACATCCTTTATTTTTATTATTCAATCCAAAAAATACTATCCTTCAATATTCATTGAATGTGAGTTATATCACTTCCAAGAATAGAACTGTGGTTGTGGAAGCATGTAAGTAGGGTTTTAAATAATACTTTAAATCCATTGTCATTAAATTTAGTTAAAGCTTTTGAATAAGTCTTTGGAATTCTTATAAAGAATTTTAGTTATCTATGTTAAGTTTGTCTATATTTAAATAATATATCATTTTATGTGTAACTATATAATTAGAAAGAGAGATTACTAAAAATATCTAAAAGACATATTTTCAAAATTTAATTTCTAATTTTTAACCTTAAAACACCTAATTTACACCTAAAATACAAAACATCCCAATATAAA
Organism: Pinus albicaulis; assembly: GCA_034641835.2. Lineage (NCBI taxonomy): Eukaryota > Viridiplantae > Streptophyta > Pinopsida > Pinales > Pinaceae > Pinus > Pinus albicaulis. The sequence continues at coordinate 358,015,378 of CM076579.1, forward strand.
ATAAACTCAATTAACATAAAACTTAAATGCAAATTTAGAATGATACCTCTACAATTGTGTGGATAGATGGGTCGTGGCGACACCTTTGGAAACTAAAATCACCCTCCAAATCCAAATAAACAATAAAATCCCCATCGAAAAAGTCCTTTTCATGGTCCCTCCAACTGTTGTTTGTGTAAAAATATGTCTGAATCCATTACCCCATCTATTTTTATCATGCCCCATTACTCAGCATGTTTGGCATCAACTATATCAGTTGCTTAATATTTCAATTAGGTGGCAAGGAGAGGATTTTAACTCCATTTGGAAATATTGGTGGTATAATGCAGCTAATCACAAGCTTCACAATCTTATTTTATTGGTTTGTTGGGGAATATGGATTGCTCGCAACAAACAAATATTTCAGGATATTCCAAGTGACTGACATCTTTGTTGCTCACATATTCAAGGGCTCTACATTTTAACCCCGGAAGAGGACCTAGCTCAACTTGTGAGGAACATCATTCATGAAATTATTGACAAGTCTTACCCTTGGGCATATTTTGATGGCTCATCCCAAGAAGCTAGGTGTGGTGGGAAACAATCCTACATTTTTCAAAGACTCATTTTTTCAAGCTCAAAATGGGATTGGGCAGGGTAACAAACAACTATGCCGAACTAAATTGTCTTCAACTCCTTCTTTTTGCACATGAGCAACATTATAGACTCAATCAAATTTTTGGTGATTCAAAAATTGTCATAAAGTAGTTCAATTCTATATTTGAATGTCACATGCACACACTCAGAGTACCACTCGAATAAATATCAACACTAAAGCTCAATTTTTATTATATTATCTTTAATCATATTTACACGGAAATGAACCAAGTTTCCTATGGCCTTTCCAAGGAATCCACGCAATTATACCTCGGCCAATGGATGATACCATCAATATTATCATAGGCCTTTCATCGAGCATCATGAGAATATACAATAAAATCCATGATTTATAGTTTTGATCCAAGTTTCCCACTGCCTTTCCAAGGAATCCGTGAAATTACACCTCCGCCAATGGTTGATACCATCAATATTATCATAGGCCTTTCATCGAGCATCATGAGAATATACAACAAAATCCATGATTTACAAATTTTGATCACATTTCCTCATATATATTTCGTCTATTTAGATCTACTACTGTTTATACTTATATTGTATTTTTTATATCCAATTTTTGGTTTGAACATACCAGACAGTTGTTTTGATCCACCCAAATGTTTATCATAATCTATATGCACCTAATACAACATGTAATTTTCACTATTTATTAATAGAAATTACTATTTTTTCTTTCGGAAAAAAACTTAAATGTAAATTTAAAAATTAAAATAATAAAATATAAACCATAATGCACCAAAAATTAAATATGAAAACTCTTTATATAAATTAAACTCCTTTTAAAAAAATTAAACACAATGTATATATGTATAGCAAATCCATATTGTAATATGGTGACATATTATTTAATAAAAAGCCAAGTACATATACACAAGGTAATTATAACAATCACCAAACTCATTCGTACAGGATATTGAGATTCTCCTTTTTATAAATTTATAAACTTATGCATAATTAATAACATCCAGGGTAATAATCACATTCAAATATAAATATTGTGTTATAAATTAGTTTCTTATTATTTTAAGGTATATGTCAGTGACATATTTTTAGAACCGAAGGAATTCACAGAAGGTTAGGGAAATTCACAATTTAACTAGTGATGTAATTCTCGATATGTGCCCTCATGACAAATCTAGAGCCAAGCGCGTCAATGTTAGGCGAACAAAGAAAACGTTGTAGTCTAACTGGACTGTTTTTTTCTCAAAAAATCATGGAAATTCCTATAAGATTTTACAAATATCTAGCAGTGATTTTTGTAAAGCTAGGTTATAGCTAGCAAACTTCAATATTTTGGGTGACTTAGAGGTTTTTGATGGTGTTGAATCCATTTCCACTGCTACTGCAAGATTTATTTTTCTTTTTTTTGCCCTGATTCCTGTCACTTTTGACCGTGATTCAAGCACTGTTACTGCAAGATTTCTTAATTTTCTTTGTCTGAATTCCAGTCACTTTTGATTGTCTAGGCAATTCCTCGCCTCCATAGACAACTCCAAAAAAAAAATATTGTCGAGTTCTGGAGTCTACGAGTGGCACTAAAGAAATCCAAAAAAACCCCACATTGGGGGTGGTCATTGCGATATGGAGTTCGCTAGGTGCAGTATGGGTGATTTGAGAGACAAATAAGCAATCTCCTCTAGAGCACCTAGGTGCCTCACTGCTTGTGGTTGTACAACCTATGGAGTGGTTTGTACTGGGTCTCTAGGTTAATACCATCGATGATTGGTGGTTGCATCAGTGTAGAGTAGGGTGGCTCCAGGGTTTAGTCTATAGGCCAATGTCAAAGTGAACGTGTTTATAAATTTTTAATTAAATCTGACTCCATTAAGTTTTCCATGGAATTCGAAGTGGATGGTATCCTTCCCTTTCTTGATGTCTTTATTACTAGAAATGAAGGAGGCTCTTTCTCTCATCAAGTTTTTAGAAAGAAGACACACACTAAGCAATATTTACATGCAGGCTCTCATCATTTCTTTGCTCAGAAGTTAGGGGTTCTTAGTACCTTAGCCACCCGAGCCTTTAGAATTGCTGATGAACACCACCTTGAAGGTGAGAAATCTCATCTCCTTAGCGTTTTCCTTAGAAATGGTTATAGAAAGGTTCAATGTCTTAGAGCTTTTCAAAAAACTGAAAAAGGTCCTAGGGTTAAACATGATAATTATGATAGGTCATCTGGAGTTCACCTTCCTTTTATTCAAGGAACGACTGATAAAATCGCTAGGATCCTAAGGAGAAATAATGTATCTTCAACCTTCAAGCCCCTCTGCACTATTTAGAGTTCACTTAGATTAGTTAAGGACCTGATTTTCCCTAAGGATGGTAAGGGTGTTTACTTGATTCCGTGCTCCTTTGGGACACCTTACATTGGTGAAATTGGTCGATCCATCAGTCAAAGAATTCATGAACATGCTGCTGACCTAAAGCATAATAGATCTCTATCCTCTGCCTTAGTAGAACTTTCTGAAAAGACAAAGCATCAAATTTGCATTGAAGATGCGAATGTTATTGCAAGGGTGGACCATTTCCACCACCGAAAGTTGAGGGAGGCCTTAGAAATTGAAAAGAGGTCAGTCAACCTTAACAGGGATGATGGGTGGAGTGTTTGCAGATGTTGGATCCCTGCTCTTCATTCTTAGTTATTGGGTTTCTTCCCTTCTATTCTTCGTCGGGTCTTTTCCTCCCCTCTGGTCCCCTGTTTCTTTTTCCCCTTTTTGTTCCTTATTATTATTATTTACCTATTTACTCTTTATTATTTAATTACTCAGTATTTATTTATTTATCATTATTATTATTGTTATTTATTTTTATTATCATTATTTATTTATTTATTTGTATTTTATTTAATTAATTAATAAATTTCTTTATTTAATTAAATTTTAGTTTTATATTTTTATTTTTTCATATATATATATATATATATATATATATATATATATATATATATATATAATTTATTTTTTCATTTATTTATTTTTTAAAGATTTGAATATAATAAATTAAATAAATAATAATAATAATAATACGACTGTTATTTGATTTTTTACTTTTTTACTTCTTCTTCTTCTACTACTTTATTATTATTATTATACAATCAAACTAGTCGTTATTCTACAACGACTAGTTGGAGCTTTCTTATCTATTTAAGTTGGGTCTTAGATCATATTTCTCATCTTGTCCTGATGATGAACCACACTGGCTGGTTCGAAACGCGTCGACACAATTTACTCGAATGTGATTTTCACTGAAAGATTTAATACATAAAAAAAAATCTATCTTCCACCCAGTTTGCAACCGGGCAATATCTATTAGCTTTATTATATAAAAGTACATGTTTTGTAAAGTAATTTGATGATACAGTGGATGAGGACACCAATATAAGCTCGCAAACCTTTCCTCCGATACCCGATTTATAACAACGTGACGTACATATTCAATAAAATAATATGATGAAATAATGGAATGGAAGTAGTTACAAAGTATAAAAATATTCCTAGAACTAATAAAAATAGAGAATAATAGAAAATATAGTGAACCCTTTTTCTATCACTTAAGATGGAGTTTCAGATTTTTCCAAAAATATCTAAACCTACGTTGGAGGATTTGGAACGGTATTGCGAGCCCCTTTTCGATGATTTTTCCTTTTCACCATAAAACTTTCTCTGACGCTACAAACAACAACAAAAAAACAAAGAGGAATCCATTTCATAAAGAAAAGTCTGTTTCATTTCGAAACCCATAAATTTTTTTAATTAATTATCAATTTGTACCGAAAGAGTGAACACATAAATTAAGCATTGGGTCTGTTTCATTTCGAACCCTTTATTTTTTTAATTAATTCATCAATTTGTACTGAAAAAAGAAAACATATAAATTAACTATCACACTTACTTGAGGGGATTATGGTACTTGCAGAGGGTAGATTGGCTTATTGTGATGGAAATTTTATAAAAAAATGCACCCAGAAAAATCCATCCCCATAGCATGGCTAAATGCAACTGCCTCCCTCTACTGTGCATATAATCAGCAATGCATGTGCATTGCACATTTATAGAAGCATAAAACATCAACTAACAAGGCTTTAACCTTTGACCGTAATAGATGGGTTGTGAAGTTAAATGCATGGACCTGAGAGACTTCTAGGGTTGTAATAGATTCAAATAAAACATAATTTATACCTCTCATCTCTGTGTGGATGATGATCAGACATAGAATTTGAAAATTATTGTGCTTGATTCATCCGTAGATGCTCTTCTCTGTCCACTTGATCATAATGTAGGGATAATCCCATCTATTTTTCCTCAAAATAATTACCATCCTCCATCTCATCCCCATCATTCAAACCACTCTGGTGCCCATTTTCTCGAGCTACATCAACAGAAAACACAAATATAAAATATCCAAACGCAAATTTGAAATACCCAACCTAGAATTAATGTAGCTTTCATGGGTTTAATGTGAGTTCAAAGCGAGCATAAAATACCCACCCACCTAAGCTCAATTGGAAAAGACTCCACCAGGATGGTTAGAGAATTAGATTTGGGGACCACTCTGTGAAACTTCGATATGAATGGGACCATATGGGAAAATATCACTGCCTCTGCTTAATATCAATATCCCTTACTGTAAAAAATGTGAAGAAAATAGGAAAATAAAATGTTAAACGCTACCAATAAATCCATATTCTAGTAAATTACTCAAAGTAAGGAGTTTTCCATTGCAAAAGGAGTATTAAAAACCCAAGTGAATCCCTATTTGGGATTTTCTCCTCAGAACTCATGAAATGTACACTCAAAACATCTCCTTAACTGTTGGAGATTTAGATATGCTCTGATGCTATCGAGAACATACACAAAAACAGAGAAGAAATATATGCGGAAATAAAAATCACAAACAGACAGAGAGAGCGAGAACACAGGAGAGGAAGAAACTTCAGTTTTTCATTCAACTCACTAAACATATGAAAAATACATTACTTTAATACAAAATGGCTGGAGCCTGAACATTTAATGCATTTCAATGCTGGACAGGACGGATAACCATAGAATCTTCCTTTTGCTGCGAAAGCCTGATTCTTCGCAAAACAGTGTACAAAACACAAAAAGACAGACTTGAAATTTTATAGGTTTTGGCTGCAAAACCACATTGCATCAACACCCTCATCGCAAATCGTATTTTGGAGATTTTAACTTTTAACTAGCCCAATACGTCACTGTGGAGCGGCTCATTCATCGATGTTGTGCCCCCACAGTAGATATCAGACGTTGATCTCGGTTAAAGGGCACTCGGCGAGGTCAACTGCGGAGGCACCCTTTGCTTTAAACAGTGGGCTGCTTATGCCCGCGGGTCACCATTGATATGAGATAAATGGTGACCGCGCCCGTTGATCTGCGTGGGTGTTAACACATCACATCGCAACAAATAAAATAAATTGTAGGCGTTAAATGTGAAATCATAAAATGTGTGAAGTGTGATATGTGGGCAGAAAAAAGGTAAGTGATAAAACATGCAAAGTGTGAAATTTAAGATTTGTAATGTGCGATGACGGTGTCGCATCGCAACATCGCAAGTTTTGGTGATGGGCTTAAAAGGTAAATGTTAAGATGTGCGAAGTGCAGTATGCAGGAACTTAAACAACGGGGAGTGAGAAAAGCGAAAATGTAAGGAAAAGCGAAATAACAAAGTTTTGTAGGCGGAATGGTAATGCGATAAGGTATGATGGGTCCCACCGAATTGCATTGGCGGAAACTTAACTTTCTGCTAAGTGTTAAGGGGTAAACCTTAAACCTTGTGGGCTGTGATTCGTGGGCTAAAGGTAAGTGAATGTTGTGGTTAAGAAATTAAATGCAGGGTAAGGCTAGGTACTCTGTTTTTTGATTTTGCGTGAAATGCCTGCGGATTTGAAAACCTGGGCTTGTCCTTCCCTGCGACAAAAAAATCAATTGAAATGTGGGTTGCTGCCACTTTTATTCATGGTGGTGGTTGGGAGCATTTCCAACACTCCCCCTTAATCACAATTGCTGCCATTAACCATTCCTAGACACTTTCTGAGATAAACAAAACTTTTATGTTCCAATGGCTTTGTGAGGATATCAACAAATTGTTCCTCTGAGTTACAATGTTGTAACACAATTTCACCATTGTTAACTAATTCCCTTATGAAATGTTATTTGGCATCAGTATTCTTTGTTCTCTTATGGAAAACAAAATTATTTGACAATGTAATTTTTGAGTTGTTATCACAGAGAATTGTGGTTCCTTTGTCTTGTTCATGACATAAATCCCTCAGCATCCTTCTCATCCAAATTGCTTGACATGTTGTTGTTGTTGTTGCTACATATTCAACTTCTATTGTTGATAATGAAACTATTGGTTTCTTCTTGGAAGCCCATGAAATGGTTCCTGATCCCAAATGAAAAACATACCCTGATGTGCTCTTTCTATCATCATCAATTCTAGCCCAATCACTATCAGTGTAACCAATCAGCCTAAAATCATCAGTTTTGGAGTATAGAAAACCATACTCCTTTGTTCCATTTACATACCTTAAAATTCTCTTAGCTTCTTGCCAATGTGTCTCCTTGGGTGTCTCCATGAATCTGGATATCAAACTTACTGCATACATTATATCAGGCCTAGTTGCAGTCAAATACATTAGACTTCCAACCATGCTTTTTTACAATGTCGGATTGACATTCTTACTGCAATCTTCCTTGCTCAACTTTAACCCCATCACAGTTGGAGTTGATGATGGCTTGTTGTTCTGCATATTGAACCTTTTTAAAATCTCTACAACATACTTTGCTTGGGAGATAAAAATTCCCTTTTCTGTTTGCTTTACTTCTATGCCCAAAAAATATCTTAACAAACCCAAGTCAGTCATTTCAAACTCACTTTTCATGACTACTTTGAAATCAACAATGAGAGAAACATCATTTCCTGAAAAAATAAAATTATATACATACAAAATAACAATAAGAATTTTACTGTCATTTTCTTTGATGTAGAGTGTGGGTTCACCATCACACTTGTCAAACCCATTGCCCATCAGGTAAGCATCAATCTTGTTGTACCATGCTCGTGGTGCTTGCTTCAGCCCATAAAGAGCTTTCCGCAACTTACACACCTTGTGTTCTTGGCCTTCTATCTCATAGCCAGTCAGTTGTTCAACATACACCTCCTCTTTCAACACTCCATTTAAGAATGTTGTCTTCACATCCATTTGATAAACTTTCCATTTTTTTTGTGCTGCTATAGACAACACTGTCTGCATTGTGTCCATCCTTGCAACTGGTGCAAAGGTTTCCTCATAGTCTCTTCCTTGGTGCTGCTTGTAGCCTTTGACAACTATCCTTGCTTTGTGCCTTTCTATCTTGCCTTCAATGTTGATCTTGGTCTTATAGACCCATTTCACTCCAATAAATTATTTTTTTTGTGGAGTTCCACTAACTCCCATGTTTCATTTCTTTCTATTGCCCCTATCTCTTCATTCATTGCTTAAATACACTTCTCTTCTTTGATTGCATCTTCAAAATGGATTGGGTCATCAACATGACAAAATAATGCAAATAAAGAATTTAGACCAACATTATTATCAACTTCTTCTTACTCATAAGTTTCACTTAAATTTCTGAATCTTGGTCTTCTTGTATTTGCTGAAGATGTGCTTGGAGTTGCACTTGAACTCGAGGGAGTTGTTGATCCCTATGGTGTGCTTGGAGAAGCACTTCCTTGGTTTCTCAATGTTGTTATGTTGCTTGCCTGTGGTGTGCTCTGTTGAGCTTGTGTAGGTGGAGGAGGAGCCACCATTGAGGAGTTGCTTGTTGCAGTCCATTCCTCTTTTTATTCATGAGACATATATGTATTCACATTTACTATCTTCTCTAAACTTCCATCCCATGCTTCTTCTTCTATGAACTGAACATCTATGTTGATTATTACTTTCTTGGTTGATCGATTATAGAGCTTGTAAGCCTTGGATTCATCACTGTATGCAATAAATATACATTTATCCCCCTTGTTGTCCAACCTCTTACTTAACTGATCCAGGACATGTGCATATGCCACACATCCAAACACTCTCATGTGAGTGACAAATTGCTTTGTTCCACTCCTTGCTTCTTCTATAACTCTGTTGATAACACTTTTGGTTGGACATATATTTATAATATATGTTGCACAAGAGACAGCTTCTGCCCAATAATCATTTGGAAAATGCTTTGCCTTCAACATACTTCTTGTAATATCCATGATGGTCCTATTCTTTCTTTCTGCTACACCATTTTGCTAAGGTGTATACCTTGTGGTAAATTTCTTTTGTATCCCATGCTCCCTGCAAAAAGATAGGAAGTCTTTGGAGATATATTCTCCACCTTTGTCAGTTCTCAACACTTTTATGTAGTGTCCACTTTGCTTCTCAACAAGAGCTTTGTAGTGGTAGAACTGTTCAAACACTTCACATCTTTGTTTTAGGAAATAGACCCATGTCTTCCTTGTGTAATCATCTATAAATGTCAAAATATAGTGATTTCCAACTAATGATGGTGTTTGCATTGGTCCAAATAAATCTGAGTGGACAATCTCCAAAGGTGCCTTTTCCCTTATACTCTTTCCTGCAGGAAATGATTCTCTATGTTGTTTTCCCAAGATGTGACCTTCACATAGGCTGTCTGGTTTCTCTATGAGTGGTAATCCCTTTAACATGCCTTTTCTATGCAAAAAATTTAAACCTCCGAAATTGAGATGAACAAACCTCAAATACCATAACTAGTTCTCATCTTTCACTTCTTCTTGAAATATTTCTTGTGTGACAACTGCTACAACACCTCCTTCCTTCAAGTCTGATATAATCTTGAGAGGAAACATTCTATTGTTTGTCATATTCACTTTTGCAATGAGCTGTCTACTTGGAGTTTTATCCATGATTGTGAACACATCATCTTTAAAAAAAACAGTGTAGCCCTTTTGCATGAGCTGCCCAATGCTTAGAAGGTTACATTTCAAACCAAGGACATAATATACATATGGCATGAACTTCTTCTCTCCCTTCTTTTTCATAACATTTACTCTCCATTTTCCCATGACAGAGACTTTGCTATCAGTCCCTAATGTCACTTCAGATTTTACACTTTCATATAGATTGGAAAACATTGCTATGTTTCCAGTCATATGGTTACATCGTCTCTCTTTTTTTCTTTTTTCATTCTAAAGGGTAAGTAGTTTTTCGTTTTCTTGCTATCCAAGCTACCCACTCCTCCAACTTTCACGAAGACATGACTTCGAGTACATCCCATGTCACATTCAATATTGTTTTACTCAATCTTAATTAGTACAAAGTGTTTTTGTTGATGTTAATGAACAAAAATAGTGAGAGTATGTTAATTGATGTCTTTTCTAATGACCATAAATAGTAACAATATGTTACTTTAAATAGATTTTATTTTATGTATTTGATAAAAGTTTGAAATCAATTTATTTATTTCAAGAAATTTTATTTTAATAGTAACAATATGTTACTTTAAAAAGATTTTATTTTATGTATTTGATAATATGTTACTTTAAATAGATTTTATTTTATATATTTGATAAACATTTAAAATCAATTTTACTTATTTTAAGATTTTTATATTAAATTTTTAAGAGATTAATTTTGAATTAATGGTAATTTTTCATAAAATTATCATATTTCACATGATGAAAATTATTAATTTTTTATATTTCCAAATTATAACAATAGCCACATGGTGGAAATGTCATTTTTTTTAAATAGGAATGCAGTAGAGAAATAGATGTGGTAAACTATGAAGAGGAAGAACATAATTGGAACAAATAACCTAATTTAAATTTTTTAGAGAAATAATGAATAAATTTATATGATTTCATATTTAAAGTTTAGATTAAAAACCCTAAATTGAAAAACTACATTTTAAAATAACAAGAAATCACATTGTGGTCCAAATTATATGATGTTAATTTTTATTATTTTTGATCTAATATATGATAACACACAAATTATACCAATAAAGTTAACCAAACTAAATAAGTAAAAATATCATATGAGTTAAGCAAAAGAAGTATTTAATATTATCACATAGAAAAATTTGATTTTTTGTTTATTATTTTAAATTTATTTTATTTTAATTTTATAATAAAATTAAATTAAAATTACAGAGGTTTAAAAAATATGCTTTAAAAGAGCTTAAAAATGGAAAAATTACAACTCAAATGACACAATTAAATGTATAGTATCTAATATATTAGAATTGAAATGTGAACAAAATATTCCCATACATATATTTGCTTTAAGAAAAAGTTGAATATCAATTAATTTATTTTCAAAGAATATATATATATATATATATATATATATATATATATATATATATATATATATATATATAACCATGGTAAATTGGTAACTTTTCGAATAATTTAGACAAAGCCAAAGCGGGGTTAACTTTTCAAAGAAGCAAGACTTTGGATCATCGAATCTGAAGTGAGGGAAAGGGGCCCCCAAACCGCAGAACAAGGGGCAAAGCCAAAGCAGGGCTACTCAAAACAACACCACAAATCCAAAGAAGGATACAAGGAAGTTGTGTGAATTTCATAATAGCTCCACTTATAACACAAGCGAGTGTCAATCCAAAGAGTCGTTGGTGGCCGAACTGAAGGCATCTGAATCAGATGGATGTTCTGATTATGACTCAGAACCGGACAAGGGCAATGACAAAGGAAAGCAAAACATTGATGCGGAACCTAGTGCCATTGTTTCCACCACCAAGCTCCAGATGGAGGAGCCCGAGGATCTATAGGAGGGGGAACACCTCTTCCATTCCTAGATGTGGGTGAAGGGTTCTCCACTAGAATTCCTTGTCGATAGCAGAAGCTAAAAGAACCTCATTTCAGTAGAGGTCATGAAGCGGCTTGGCCTACCGACCACAACACACCCACAGTCATATACCATTGGGTTGCTTCACCAAGGAAGAGATATATGCATCCACTAGCAGTGTTTTATTCCATACGGCATCAAGCCATTCACAGATGAGGTACTGTGTGATGTTTCTCCTCTTGACGTGTCTGATGTATTATTAGGCCAACCATACTTCAGTAAGCGAAACGTTGTGTATGAGTCTAGGCGTCGTTCTGTTATTATTACTTTGGGAAATAAGTTATACAATATACCCGAGGTAGTATTGCCTTATGCCTTCTCTTTGAGTGCTGAAAAGAAGTGCAGTCAGATTATTTCCCAAACTAGGAAATTTTCTTTCATTACGATTCGCCCATAGGGAAAGAAGAATATTGTGGTTGCAGCCTCCAAAATGTACTCCCATGCATGGCAAAAATAGATGAATAAATACATGGAGGAATACAAGGACATTTTCTCCTCACCCACAAAGGTTTCTCTACACTTTCAGGTCAAGCACTCCATTGATCTAACCCCAGGCATGTTGCTGCCTGATGTTTCCATAACTCATGTGACCACATAGACATAATCCACACATGTACTATCTGAGGCTAATAAAGCAACCAAATTTATTCAACACATCCAACAGTTCCATGACATCTTGGAGAAATCCAATGCCAAGTACAAGGAGTGACATGATTAGCATCGGGTGCCACACAACTTCCTGGTGAGCGACAAAGTGGGGCTAAATTTACAGAAGGACCGCCTCAGTAAACCCCAATGCTAGATTCTCCTGCTCCGATATGGGTCATACACCATCACCAAGGTTGTAGGATATAATTCCTTCGAGCTCAGTACTCAACCATTCCTTGGTTTGCACCCAGTGTTCAATGTGGGCTACCTTTGACCCTACTTTCCACTTCTACTGGACACATCTCACATGGAAAAACAACTCACACCAACATATTTAAACCCAGATTGAATGGAACAAGCCGCAAGTGATTAGATCATGAACACACATATCAAGAACACCCGCCAGAAGAGCATCCAACTATACCGAATTGTCAAAGTAGGCCAACTCCTTCACCATGGCAAGTGGCTCACCAAGGACCAAGCTCAACAGAAGTTTCCTCATCTCATGGAGGAACTCAACGCAATAGGGACCATTACTTCCCAAGAGGGGAGGAATGATCCAGGTGGATATTGGTGGCTACCCACCTATTCCACTTGTACCCCCACCATTCTTTCTTTCAGGTTTTCAGTTTCCTTAATTGTAGCACAATTTATTATTTTTAGCATTTTTTCGGGTCCTAAACTTTTGAAGTCATTTTGATTCCCTAAATGACATTTTTGGAGGAAAAAAGAGCACGATTCTCACTCAAAATTTGTATTCCTCATATACATATTTCTAACGAGGTATTGTGCGTGTCAAATAGAGATCGTATGCCAAAGTTACGCCCTCGGGAAGTTGATGTACCAATTTACCTAAACGAGGCCAATAGTTTTGGCACTTCATCTGCTAGGGTTAGGTTTTTGGATGTTTAGGTTTTCCATTGTTTCTCAATAATAATATGCCTTCGAGCCTCATTGTAACAAAGTTCAAAGGCTTATAGCTGCCACATCTCTTCTCAGAGATAAGCTACCAGTGCCCTAGCTAGTTTATTTACATTATGTTTGTAACATATTTCAGTTATTTGATATTAATGAAATGAAGTGTTATTTCCACTACATATTTGTATTTATGGTTATATTCCTATTCTGTTGTGTTCCTACATAAATCTGTATCAATTTGATATATGTGAAAAAAAGAGAGAACACAAATGCCTGGATCCCTGTGTAGAGGCTTCTTCTTTTTTGACACAGAACATTTCATTGAACATATACATAAATTAAGCAATTGAGATACTTGCAACTTCTCTTTCTTTCTTTTTTCCTTTAAGACAACATATTTTTAGAATTTACAGACAATGATAATTCAAGTTAATATTGTAAATGTGGAAAGACAAACACATTAAGGTATATAATGTGGTATAATAATTTTTTTTGGAATTATACAATGTTGTTGTGCAACTGAGATGTTATGGTCCTATTAAAAAAATGACGCACATTGGTTTCCATCTATGCCTCGGGAGAAATAAGTAAAAAATAATTTAGCACCATAGTCGAAGAACCTAGTATCCATAAACCCCAATTTGCCTAGATTGTAGTTAAACTTGCAAAAAAAAATCTGAGTTGAAATGCATATTGAGAAGAGACAAAAAAAACTAGGAAGCCGAAATGAGATATAAGTTTTCCTAATTCATTGCACAATATATAACTCCAACACAACATTATATACCTCAAAAAATAAGAAAAAAAATCTAACTATCAAATGAACACGACATGAAAAATAGTTATGCAAATATAAAAATAAGGTCGATTTGATGTATGGGAAAAGAAAACAAAAACACAAATATCTCAATTTTATTGTAGTACCTTCTTTCAACACAGAGCATTTAATTGAGCATATATAGAAATGAATACATTGATACACATGCCATCATTTTCTTCTCCCCCCATTTTTTTCCTAACATAACACAACTCTAGAATTTACAGCAAATAAGAATCCAAGTTAATATTTCAATAGTGGAGAGAAAAAGATCAACATATATATAATATGGCATAATAATTACTATGGAGTTACATTATGTTATTGTGGAACTGAGATATTATGTTCTTATTAACAAAAAATAAGACCATAGTCTTGCAAATGTTTTCATATAACTGAAATATTATATTGCGTAATGTGCAAGTTGCTCTTCGTTTTCATTTGCAACAGGAACAGATGTTTGAGTCAAAAGTTAGAGGAAAAAGAAAACAAGAACTATATATATATATATATATATATATATATATATATATATATATATATATATATATATATTCTTGATTGAGGTATTGTAGCAAATATCTAGGAAGTACCAGAATGCATGTTTTTTGTGTTTTATAATTCTAGAATGTGCAAAAAAAGAAAAACTATATTTTAGTGTTGCTGCAAGTATTTTTGAATTATGAGTTGGTGAAATACATAAAGCGAAAATGGAAAGAGGAATAATATTTTAACTATCAAAATGTATGAACTTCATGTACAAAGGAATATTTTTTTTTTTGTCACAACTATTTTATCTCAGCAATATTGTTGTTAATTGTTAAAATAAAAAGACCTCGAATAAATTTTTTTCTTAAATTGAAAATTGTAGATGATATACATTGCATATATTTTTGAAATCTTGTCTCAGTAATAATTGGGTAATGTTCTTTTAGTTGTGACATTTGCAACTTACAATCAATTTTGCAACTCTTTGTTTCCAGTGTGCATAGAACATTGTTCTCATAGTTAAATATTGTGTCATCTTTACAGATTATGAATTTAGTTGTGTTTGGATGAATGAGTTGTTTGAATTTACTACAAATTTGCTAAAAATGAGGAGAGAAAATTTTTTTGAATTTCAATAGTCCTTCGATCTATTTTCTTTTCTAGAAAATTGAATTATTAGGTTCAAATATGTATCATCAAAATGCAAGATTTTTTACATAAAACTAAAAATATTGTTACTTGATCAAATAATATATTCGGAAACACACTTGTGTTCTTGACATGACAAAAGATAATAAATGCACTCTTGCAAATTAATCATTCAATGGGTCAAAAAAAGTTGTTGATCCAGAGCGAAACTGTCAATTTCCTTTCACATCATTTCTAGCAATGTTTTTTAGCAGAGTTGTATTTGATGCCAATTCATACTATATTTTGAAAAAATGTTCTCTATGACTATCATTCAATAACAACTACAATGAATCAGGTAACATTTTTTTTTAAAACCAGTTTGTGAACGAAATAATGGGATAATTTCCACCTTGATAATAATGGAAAACAAAGATACAACAACTCAGTTTCAAAGAAACTATTAGCTTTTTATAAAAATGAAAGTATAGTTATTGTAGAAGCAGACTTACAATTACATTTTCATCTGCTACTTCACCATATTTTATATTGAGTTCAAGTTTCTTTTTATTTTTTTGACAACCTTTTACTATTTCTCCTATTGACCCAACCACATATGTATCATTTGAGACAATAATATTGTGTATTGTTGTATCTGGAGCTAGTCTCTTTTTTTTTCAAACATGTGCAATTGATTCAACCATGGTATTGTCCTGTAACACTATGCAATATTTTGTGTCTCCTCGTTCATAAATACTCTTGTTTCTTACCGCAAAATATAGAATTTGAACATTGTTTCCAACAATAAAACATGTTTTAGAAACACTCTATAATATTGTTGATCATGTTCACTATGATTGTTATTTGACCATGGCTATCAACCAAATCAGCATGGAGCAACTGCTCCTTTGCATGAGAGTTAGTAATTTTAGTTTGTGTTGGCCCATAAATAACCAAGATGTCACCTTAAAAAGTCTTCCCATATGCTCCTAAGAATGTTTCAATAATTGACGAGGATGTTGGTTCCATTGCTTTGGATTTTTTATATGCAAATTCAGAACAATATGCTTTTAAAAAACATTGGAATTTATTTAATGCAAATATGTCATTTGACTATGCAAATATTCAGTGCAACACAAACCTAACCTTTTTGGATTCTCATATTCCACCATTTCTTCTTCAAATGATTGTTTTCTAGAGCTAGGTGTTTCCATGATATTGTTCCAAATGACTAGACCAATAGCTTCCAGAAAACGAAAATGCAATTCATTAAGTCTGAAACAAGTGTATAAAGAACACTTAAAACAATGTATGCTATACAACGATACATTATTACATAAATGTATTTTTTTTATAGTGTTATTAGCCATTATTGGTGGATATGTATTAAATGTGTAGAAGTTACAATAAAGAAATATTTTATAGATTCTATTGAGAAGCATAGATAAAGTTCATTTCTGGATGTGTTATTAAGAATCACTATGGCCACAAAAACTTTTTTTTTTCTTTTTCCTTTTTTTTTTCAAAGTGAGTTGCACAAGAAATAATGAAATATGAACTAGAAGCTAAAACAAATAATACTACAATATATAGACCAAAATTCCACAAAGTGAAAACCAAAATTTGTAAATTCCTTACTAACCATGACATAAAAAATTACAATTATAGAAGAAAAATTGAAAAAATTTATGTTGATGGTTGTGAGAAGAGGTTGATTCCACCTTCTGCTCTCCTTGTTGCAAACATGATGATACTAAGTGTGTTGATACATGAGATGAACTAGAAGAATCAACTTAAGCATTTTGTTCATGCTCGTTGGCAACCGGTAAAGGGATGATGGGGAGTTTAGATGGCTAAGCAACAAGATTAGAAATGGCTCTAGCTTCTTGAGAAGCTTGATGTGTAGAAGAGGCATGATGTGAAGGAGGAGTGGATCGTTGGGTGTGGCCAAAGGCATGTGAATGACATGAGAGGCAACAGACTGTAAGTGAGATCCATGAGCCCGAGGAGAATGACTAGGGAGAGGCATATTTGGCCAATCTTTCCTTGAGAACATAGGTTATGCATGGATGATTTGCTTGCAACCATTGTTTTTCAGATTGACCATGTGAGAAAATGTATGCGGGGTAACATGGATACCAACATGAGGAGGCTGCTAAGACATGATTTGTCGCGACTGGGGGTGTGTTTCTGACTAATTTTGGGGAAACCCTAGTAGATAAGCCATTTCAAAATGTAACAATTCCCTTGAGAATTGTGAAATTTCATTAAAATGGATTGAGATTCTAGGTTCCATATCCATTTTGACACCTACGTGTTGATTTATATTTGTACCTCCTCTACCCCTACCTCTTCCCCTATTCTTATTGAAAAAAATCATTCTACAATATATATTCACCCAATTAATTATGGGTAATAAAAATGTAAAATATTCATTAAAAAATATCAAGCAATTATGAGTTTTACATAGTGATGGGGACGATATGTTGAATGTGAACATAGGAAGGGAAGCAAATGTTTATACTGCAATCGTATTTTCAATCGAAACTTCTAATATAGAACATAGGTCTATATTTTTAATATATCAACTGTATAGTTTTCGACCAGCCACATTTATAAAAAAAAAAACATCAAATTAACATGAAACCCTAGGACGTGGTTGGGGTTCATTTGAAGTGAAACAAAAATCCAATTCTATATATAACTAAATGACCATAAAACTTTATGAAACACATATGCTGAATTGTATAACAAGAGAAAAACAAAAACCTTGACATGCATCAATACTTGATCTTGTAAATCAAGTATTATCTCAAAAGGCGAAGCTTGGAGATAACAACAAGTATGCAATCAAAGGCATTAGGAAGAATTTTATTGAGCTAGAATTGGGTGAAAATGTTCATCTAAGAAACATACTATATGTACCAGGTTTGAAAAATAATTTGGTTTCTATTTCATCTTTGGAAGATAAAGGTGATAGAGTAGCAATTGTTTTTGGAACATTTTTTGTATGGCGAAAGGGATCTATTATATATTTTACTAGAATTATTGCAATTCATGAAGGAAGGTTGTATAGACTCTTCAAACAACATGGTAAAGCATTTGTACATAATGATATTAATCGTTGTGAGATTTGGCATAGAAGATATGCTCACCTAGCTATATAGCTTTGTATGCTTTAAAACCAAATGGTTTTAGGTGTCCCAAATTTACAGATGGAGCGTGACAAGTAAGTAAAGGATGTGACATTGGAAAGAATGTCAAGAAGCCATTTCCAAGCAACCAAAGTAGATCCAAGGAAATTTTGGATCTTATCCATTTTTATGTATGTGGTCTAATGCGAGTAAACTATATCGGAGTATCCTTGTACTATGTCACATTTATTGATGAATTCTCTCACAAGACATGTATTTACTTCATGAAGACAAAGGACAATCTTTTTGACAAGTTTCAGGAATTCAAGACTGAAGTGGAGAAATTGGAGGGAAATAATATCAAGATCCTAAGCTTTGATAATCATGGAGAATATACCTCCAAGGAGCTTGTTTCTTTTTGTAAAGACATTGGGATTAAGAGGTTGTTTATAGTACCTTAAATCTACAACAAAATGAAGTTGTTGAAAGAAATAATAGAGCCATCGAAGAATTTGTTAAGGAAATGACGCATGATCAATACATGGCTATATTTCTGTGGAGTGAAGCACTAATGATAGCTATCTACATTTAAAATAGGAGTCCTCGTCAAATTCTAGAAAACAAGACTCCTGAAGAAGCATTAATTGGATAGAAACCACATGTTGGTCATTTGATAATATTTTGCTATCCTGTTTATATCCATGTACCTAAAGATAAGAGAAGAAGCTAGAGACTTCACGAAAGAAAGGAATATTTTTTGGATACAGTGAACCATCAATGCCTATACAGTATATGTTCTAGGTCAAAGACAGGTTGAATTTAGAAGTTACATGAAATTTGATGGAAATTTTGCTTATTGGAAATCTGAATAAGTATCCATAGACTATGATAATGATGAAGAACGTGAAAATCCCAAGGAAGAATCCTTAGGGAAATCCAATATTGTAGAAAATCCCATAGATGATTAGGAAGAGCTAGAAGGGCCTAATGAACTAATGGATAAAACTGTTGTTCTCAAAATTAAGAAGAGACCAACTTGGCTTAGATCTACTTTGTAGGAAGCATAAGGATACACAGCACCATGTGGATATGCAACAACATGTGGTAATCCGATAAAACCTAGAGCATGGTTATGGGTAATATAAAAATAGCCAGGAAGATGATGATGGAGGGAGACGTAAAGGTATAGTTATAACTATGTACATATGATGGTTGAATGAACCATGTACATGAAGGACATCCTAGTAGACCAATGATTGAAATGGTTAGGTACCTATTCATTTCGGTGGATGGTTGTTCCTTTATATGGACATCAAAAATTTTTTGGTAATGATTGTAAATACCAAGTTTGACCATAGATAGACTTTGTTGATCGAGATCAAAACAAGTATTTGTTAAAGGGGAGTGTTAGAGAATATAACTCCTCCTTTTCTTTGGTTTGATGTTTTATATGTAAAGGAGTATGTTTTTTGGATTCACAATTATGCGAAGAGGAGGGGGTGAATCAATATAATGAATGTTTTTACTTATCTAAAGCTAGTCAAACATCATAAAACATCAATCTCATAAATTAAACAATTAAGAAAAGGTATACACGGAAACTCTTATAAAATAAAACTACAAAACTTATTTATATGAAAGATATTTTAGGCACCAACCTACTATTACATCAATTTATAGGAACCATCCTATGGGAAATACCAATCCCCTCTATTGTTTTGTAGGCACCAAGCTACAAGAGACACCAATCCCCTCTACTACTTTGTAGGAACCAACATACAAGAGACATGAATCCCCTATACTACTTTACAAGCACCAACCTACAAGAGACATCAATCGCTTCAACTAATTTATAGGAACTAACCTATAGGAGACACCAATCCCCTTTGCTACTTTGTAGTCACCAACCTACAGGAGACACCAACTTCCTCCACTACTTTCCAAGTACCAAACTATAGGAGTCTTCAACCCGCTTTATTGTTGTGTAGGCACTAGCCTACAAGAGACACCAATCCCATTCCTACTTTATAGGAACCAGCATACAAGAGACACCAATCCTCATTGTTGCAAATATTCATCGTCATCAATCTACTTCACTAAGTCTACATGCTTCTTCACAATGTATGTTAGCTTCTTATACTTTCACTAAGTTTACTTGTCACATTTGTCTTCGCTAACTCTATTATTTACTTTTACCATCACCAACTCTATTAGTTTCTTCTTCCTTCACCAAGTCTACCTATTTCTTCTTCCTTCACCAAGTCTACTTCTCCCAAAACGTGTTTCTTAAGGATCCTTCCCAAGAACAAGTTTGCATGACATGCCACACATCCAAGTTTACAAATGTCGATCTAAAATTTCTACCATGGGTATCTAGAGATCTCTTTATGTCTCCACCAAATTTCACAATATGAAATACATTAGAAAAAAAGTTATATAAAAAATGCCTAGCTAACTTGTTTGAAGCATGTTTCAAAAGCATTCAAGAAGGTTATTCTCATTGGAACATATTTACAAAATTATAGTGAAACGAGTTCTAACATTTATACCATAGGTACATTGGAGTGTCTTAACCATCCTTTTAATATTTCATAGAATAAAACATTAGAGAAGGAAATTTATAGTGAAAATACCAAGCTCAAATGCTTAAAATAGATTTTATGATCATTCAGGAAGCCTAACTTCCTCAAACTAGATCTCCCAAATTATAGTGAAACTAGGTTTGAAATTTTAACATGTACATGAAGATATTTTGTCTATATCCACCAAGTTTTGTATTCTAAAACATCCTAGAATAAAAGTTATAGTGAAAATGCCACATTGACTTATTTCGATAACATTTAGGAAGCCTAAATTTCTTAGGCCATATCTCTGAAATTATAGTGAAATAAGGCATGAAGTTTTAACCATAAGTAATGAAGATATTCTATACATATCCTCCAAGTTTCAAGTTTTGAAACATCCCAAAAGAAAAGGTTTAGAAAAAATGAAAAGTTGACTTGTTTGTTGAGCATTCAGGATGCTTAACTTCCTTATACCATATCTCTGAAATTATAGTGAACCAACGTCTAAAATTTTAACCACGGAGAAAACAATAAATTCTATTTATATCCTCTAAGTTTCACATTATGAAAATGCGAAGATGACTTGTTCACCCCATAAGTCACATTTTTGTTTCCACCTTTAGAGTCTAATAATCACCCCAAAAGTTGATTCCTCGGATCCTCTTGCAACCTAAGATTTAATCTTTCTTTGATTATGTACAAATGAATTCATATGCCCTTTATTTATAGTGTCTATATGTTCATTTATGGGGTTGACTCGTAAAACTCCTTGGGTGAACCTACTTGCAGGTTTGATGGATCATTCTGACAAAATATTTCATATCTTCTCTTTCTTATGGATTTAGAGGAGTGCTAATACCATTGGAAAGGTCTCGAAATAATATTTCTAGCCATATATCTTATGCTTCAATTTGAGCTATAAAATTAGAGTAAAAATTCCTTCAAAGACAGGGTATCCAAATTGGGCATCAAGAGTATAAAAACACTATTTCTAACTATATTCATGTTCCGACCTTTATGTTGGACATAGGTAGACTCCCCATATCTTTGACAACAATTACAACAATATTTTCAAAATGTTCCTAGTCTTTCGGGGTTTGTTAGATCTAGTTAGGTTGAACAATATTCTCCAACTAACTAATTTCCTATATTGGCGTGATGTTGAGATATTTTCTCAACCAAGTGGATTGTGTGATCAATGTAGTTTCTTTATCTTGATAATTCATTCTTGTATTTATATTGTATCGGTATTTGATGTGAAACACGGTCAAGCATGCTTATGAAATATTAATTAGGTACCCATCAAAGTTAATCCATGTCTTCTGGAGTCGACCTAGTACCTCCATTAAGGAATGAGAGAAGCACATGTCGAACAACCACTCTACTTGCGTATAGTTCTCAGTGCACAACAATGTTTCAGGGTTTGTAAAAAGAATGATGGAGGGGCATTTTGGAAGAACATATGGATTGAAAATTGACCTTGGAATTTGACGATGTAAAGGGTCATTTTTCCATTTGAGTACTAGACACAAAAACAATAGGCCAACACTGAAAAAGCAAATAGTTTAACAAAACAAGAGGTTTTAAGAAAAATATCCTCATAAATATGTTTTTAACATAATAACATATTCAATAATTTATATCAATTATAATATATATTATTAAAGTTTATATATTATATTATATTAATTTCATTTTAAAAAAACAGTATACCTTTAAGATATAGCATGTGCCCTTACGAATTACCAATGGGTAATTTCAGATGGCGTGGTTTTCCTTGAATAACGATGATTATTCATCCTGCATTCACGGATAGCAACCAATGATGTCTGATTTGAAAACTCAGTTATGATAGGTGTTCTCGTTGTATAAAAAAGAAAGATATATTAGTATAATTCTCAATAATTAATTTTAAAAATTGTATAACATGTTTAAAAATAGAAAATTGAAATGATACTCTCCCAAAAAAAAAAAAAAAAGCAAAGGAATGTAATGGAAAAGGAATTACAAGAAAAATTTACACAAAAATGTCTTATATTTTCAAAAGAAAGAAGAAAACCCATGTATGATTATAAGTTCTAACCAACGACCTAGATATCTTGCTATTCCAAAATCCCAAAGAAATAAAGCAAAAGGATAAATGAGTATACTTGGTGAATAATAGTAAAAGGATGATCTTCTTTTGTTTGTTTGAAAAGTTTTTAAATGAATGATGCTACTTGGATTAAAGTACTTTATTCGTGGACATAAAGTGGATTTTATTGAGACATTGTTTAATGCTATATAACGCATTTCTAGGGAAAATAAATGAAAATTGGACCATGATTGCTAAAAACCAGCCTAGATCCATCTTAACTCTGGATCTATCAAGCATCAAGAGGGATTAAATCTCTAGAGGTGAAAACCTCTTTTTTAAGTGCTAAACTTGAGAAAAGTTTTGCACCTCGAGAGATTTGATCCCGCTCAGCGCTTGATAGATCTAGAGTTAAGATGGATCTAGGTTGGTTTTAGTCGTGTGTGGCCAAGGAAAATCTATTGAACATATGATTAATTTATCAATAGTATGTAAATACATATAATATAAATATAATCATTTTATATATGCTAAATATGTCTTATATTTATCTCATCATTTTAATTTTAAAATTTTCTTAGTTACCTTATTTTTTTGAGATGATAAATATTGTTAGTAACTTTAATGATGAAATATTTTTTTTGAATGCAAAGTGACAATGTAATAGTGTTGAATGATAGAAAATGAAAATAATAAGAATGTAGTCAATTACAAATAGTCTTCATTGTGATCAATCCCAAATTATTTTCTTTTGCTATTCTTATTGTCACCCTTGTTAGTTTTGTCATCTTTTCATATGAATTATATGAAAATGACTATTGAAAAAATAAACCATTTAAATATTTAGCTTGATCTATTGTACTAAACATCATACATTGTCTCTCTTGATCTTCAATATTAATAGGTTGATTTTCTATAACACAAATATTAATGTATATTGTCAATAATTTTGTGTGCTTACACTGAAATCAATGCACAATCTTAATACAACCACTTTAAAATTAATGTACCATCAATGTACATCCAATTACATCAAATCAGAAATCAACGTCTACACTAAAATCAATGCACCTAATGCAAACAAAGAAATAAGATTAGAAAACAACATCTACACTGAAATCAATGCATCTAATGCAGGTAATCAAATAGGATTAGAAATAAACATCTACACTCAAATTGCATCTAGTGCAAGTAAGCAAATAAGATTAGAAACCAACATCTACACTGACATCAATGCATCTAGTGCAAGAAATCAAATAGGATTAGAAATCACCATCTACACTGAAATCAATGCATTTAGTGCAAGCAATCAAATAGGATTAGAAATCACCTACATTGAAATCAATGCATCTAGTTCAAGCAGTCAAATATAATTAGAAATCAACATATTAAAATATAATTAGAAATCAACATCTACACTAAAATCAATGCATCTAGTGCAAACAATCAAAATGGATTATAAATCACCATTTACACTGAAATAAATTCATCTAGAGCAAGAAATATTCTTCCCTATCTCCCCACTCGAAATACATATCTCTTTCACTCCATCTCTCCACTCTCTCGCATCCTCCCTCTTGCTTCCTCTTTCTCCATTTCTTTCCCACATATATATCTCCCTCTCTCTTCACTCTCCAACTATGTTACTATATCCTTCCCTCTCTCCTTCTCTCCTCCCTTCTCTCCATATATCCTTCTTTATCTCTTTATCTCACCCCAGAACATACACACATCCTCTCGATATCACCCTTGTCACTTCATCTCTCTCTCCACTTCTCACTCTCTATGTATTCCTTCTTCCCTCCCTCTCTCCCCCTCCAACTCCGTCTCTCTATCCTTCCATCTCTCCTTCTATCTCCCTCCCTCTCTCCTCCTCTCTCTCCTCCTTCCTCTCTCTCTCTCTCTCTCTCTCTCTCTCTCTCTCTCTCTCTCTCTCTTTGCCCTACAATTTTCTCTCTTCCCCCATAACTCTCTTCCTCTCTCTCATGTCCTCTCTCTTCTCCTTCCTCTCTCTCCCTTTCTCTCATACCTTCCTCTATGGATTGTGTGATCAATGTAGTTTCTTTATCTTGAGCATTCATTCTTGTATTTATATTGTATCAGTATTTGATGTGAAACACGGTCAAGCGTGCTTATGAAACATTAATTAGGTACCCATAAAATTTAATCCATGCCTTCTAGAGTCGACCTAGTACCTCCATTAAGGAATGAGAGAAGCACATGTCGAACAACCGCTTTGCTTGCGTATAGTTCTCAATGCATGACAATGTTTCAAGATTTGTAAAAAGAATGATGGAGGGGCATTTTGGAAGAACATATGGATTGGGAATTGACCTTGGAATTTGACGATGTAAAGGGGCATTTTTCCATTTGAGTACTAGACACAAAAACAATAGGCCAACACTGAAAAAACAAATAGTTTAACAAAATGAGAGGTTTAAGAAAAGATATCCTCATAAATATGTTTTTAACATAATAACATATTCAATAATTTATATCAATTATAATATATATCATTAAAGTTTATGTATTCTATTAATTTCATTTAAAAAACAAGAGTATACCTTTAAGATATAGCATGCGCCCTTACAGATTACCAACGGGTAATTTCAAGTGGCGTGGTTTTCCTTGAATAACAATGATTATTCATCCTGCATTCGCAGATATCAACCAATGATGTCTGATTTGACAACTCAATTATGATAGGTGTTCTCATTGTATAAAAAAGAAAGATATATTATTATCATTCTCAATAATTAATTTTAAAAATTGTATAACAGGTTTAAAAATAGAAAACTTGAAATGATACTTTCTCAAAAGTAAGTTACACATCTAGATATATTTATAAAAAAAATGTCTTCTATTTTCAAAAGAAAGAAGAAAACCCCATGTATGATTATAAGTTCTAATCAACAACCTACAGATCTTGCTATTCCAAAATCCCAAAGAAACAAGCAAAAGGATAAATGATTATAAGTGGTGAATAATAGTAAAAGGGTGATCTCCTTTTGTCTGTTTGAAAGGTTTTGAAATGAATGATGCTACTCGGATTAAAGTACTTTATTCGTGGACATAAAGTGGATTTTATTGAGACATTGTTTAATGCTATATAACGCATTTATAGGGAAAATCATTGCAAACTGGACCATGATGGATGAAAACAATGGATAGGCCCTTCTATTGTAAGTCTAGAATCCTTTTTGGAGCTCAAAGTTAAATCCCTCTTTTATTCAAAGCTACTTCACAAAGCATGCCTCGGGTTCGAGCGAACTCGCCAATGTCAACTAACCAAAGCCCTAGTGGCAAGAACAAATCCCTTAATTAGGAAGAAGGTTAGATCTTTAACCATTGCCCCCATATTTATTTTCTCATAAAGCCCTCTAAAACTTTGGAAGTTTCGTTTCATTGCCGAAAATGTGAACAGAATGTAATAATTCCTAGGAACGAAAATATTTATCATGAATTATCAGTAATCACATGTAAGCTCAAAAATTAGAATGGGTATCCAAAGCCCTAGTGGAAAGAACAAATCCCTTAATTAGGAAGAAGGTTACATCTTTAACCATTGCCCCCATCTTTCTTTTCTCATAAAGCCCTCTAAAACTTTTGAAATGTCGTTTCATTGCCGAAAATGTGAACGGAATGTAATAATTCCTAGGAACGAAAATATTTATCATGAATTATCAGTAATCACATGTAAGCTAAAAAATTATAATGGGTATGTATTTTGTTACATCTTTGAGAAGAGGTGGTCATTGCACGAAGATACGACCATGATCCGACGAAAATTTGGTGTTGAAACTGACAGAAGTACAGGAACGAGAATAATTATCATGAATTATCACTAATCACATTTAAGCATATTTAGGCATATGATTCAATTGATTGGTCTTATATTTTTTTGGCTCTTCTCAGGTCTGGTCTGCCGATATCTATAATCAGATGGATTATGTCGTGCATTTCCCCTATTAAATATGCAGTTATTGTCAATGGTCTTATGTCTGCATTTTTCAAAGCTGAGCGGGGATTGAGACAGGGTTGTGCTCTGTCCCCTATGATATTCATAATGGTTATGGACGGGTTCAGCAAAATGATGCATTGGGCGGAGCAGAGTGGATATATAACAAGGTTCTCATTTTCTACTACTATAACATCCACCCATTCTCTATTTGTGGATGACATGCTGCTGTTTGGCTTTCTAAACAGGAATCATTGGTTTTATACCCATTATACGCTAATCAAATTTGGTTCTACTACAGGTTTATGTATTAACAAACACAAATCCATTCTTATTATGAATATGGAGACAGGAAGGAAATTTCCTTCATTGTTGGATTCCTAGGAGTCAACTACAAGGTGGCAACAGAGGGGATCAGATATCTCGGATATTTCATCAAACCTTGCAATTACAGGAATCGGGATTGGATTTGGCTGATTGATAGATATAGAGTCAGAATCCGCAAGTGGACTCATCGGTGGTTATCCATTGGTGGTCGTCTAATTATGGTTCAGGCGGTGTTGTCACAGTTATTTGTCTATTGGGCTCACCTTTTTTTCTTACCGCAGCATACTATTGATGAGATTAATAGGATCACTACCCAATTTCTATGGGGTGGTTCCCAATCAAGGCACAAATACCATTTATGCAAGATGAAGCTTTTGTGTCGGCCCAAAAAGCATGATAGATGGGGTTTATTGGACCTGAGATCCTTCAACAAGGCACTGCTAATCAAGTCCTTCTGGAGGGCTATCAATGGCTCCAGTATTTGGTGCGACATTATTCATTGTAAATGTATTAGTGGAGACCCATTACATCAACTATTCAATCATGAGTTCAATGTGCCCAAGTCTATATCAGCTATATGTTGGAGTTTTGGTAAAATATTGGCTCATGTGGCTGATAGACTTACATGGATGTTCTGCGATGGCAGTCGAATTCCTATTGGCACAATTAGGATACTGGGCCTTCCGAGCCACCAGGGAATCCATCCCAATCTCTTACATCGTTTGGCACACAAATGCATCTTCTTTATATCTCAAGCTATATCATATTGGTCTTTTGGTGCACCAGTATTTAAATCAGCCGAACAGATCGGGCTGGGTCACATTGCTATGCTATGGGGCCAATATATCAAGCTATTAAGTGGCGCTGGGTTGTTATATGATAGGGGTGGTGACTATATTACCTGGGATGGTCCCATCAAGGGAGAGTCTGTGATTGTAAAGGAGATTTACCAACGTATAAATCTCACTAGCTATTCTGACCAATGCTCCACATCCTATTCTCAATATTGGGGCTATGGAATTCCGACCAAAATATCAGTTTTCGGGTGGCTAGTCTGGAAGGTTCGTGTATTGACTTGGGACAACCTCGTCAAGAGGGGCCATTGTGGCCCTAGCAAATGCCCGATTTGCTGCCAAGAAGAGGAATCTATAACACATCTTTTTTTCAACTACGCGATGGTGCTAAATCTATGGAAGTTGTTTAGTAAATATCTGATTGATCCAACATGGGTCCCAACTGATTTCATTTCTTTGGTTGAAGAATGGGACAAGATCGAAGGCAGATTCAATCGACTTCCTCTTTTCCTCATATGGGAGGTGTGGCTGGCCCGAAATCGTTTGATATTTGATGGCATGCCTTTTGATATTTCCTATTCATACACTTCAATACTTAAGTGGATTGAACAGATGCCTATGATGACTATTAAGGTGATTTATGGATCACACAGAATTAGCCCCCATGAAATATCCATCCCAGCCATTTATTTTTATGGTGCCTATTCGCATGCGATCATGGGATGCAGGGCATGGGTCAAACTCTCTTTGCGGGAAAGAATCCACTATTTCTGGAATGGTGGCAATGGGACCAATAACAAAGCAGAGTTCATGGCATTTTGGGGTGCTTGTTTGGCTGTTATGAACCTTAAATTTACAAATGCCAAATTCTATGGGGATTCCAAAACAGTGGTCAATTGTTTCATGGGCAACATTCAATTGTGCAATCCGGGATTACAGGGTTGGTATCAGAGAGTAAAATATATATGGATTAGGCTGAATCAACCCCCTATCATGCATATATACAGGGAGAACAACTCTCGTGTTGATGGTCTATCAAAAAGAGGAATCAACGAAGTTTTTGGGTGTATTCAGGTACAACATTTCAGAGATGGTGCTCTTGTATGGGAAAACACCATTCCTATGCCATGACACAGTGTTTTTTACATTATATGTTGTCATTAAGTTTTTTGCCCTCATACAACACTATTCCAAAGACGGCCTGCTCTTTATGATGATTCAAGCGAGGTTGATGGATTCATATGTCACATGGTATTGTTTTTTGTCACTTTCAAGCGAGCCTGCTACCTGTTATCAAGCGAGTCTGCAATTATTCAAGCGAGCCTGCTACCTCTTATCAAGCGAGCTTGCATATTTTTCAATTGAGCCAGTTTTCACATCAAGGCTTTTTAGGCGCTCTCGCATCTGATCATGTATGATTGACTGTAATAGACGCTTTTGTTTTACCAACTGATGTTTTGTATGTTACAGGATGTAGAGTACTTAGTTTTTTCTACCAAGCGAGCCTGAAATATGTATTGAGTGCTCTTTGCACTCAGAATTTGTCTTGCCACAATATGAACGCGGCCCTATTTCTTTCTATGAAAAGGGTATGTTTAAGGGTGGCATTGGAATTGATGGTATCCTCACTTAACAATAGTTGAGGATGTAATGTATGTTTAATGAACTAGTATTATCAATACATAGCGTTTTTTTTCCTTTGAAAAAAAAAGGGACATCTTCAACAAGAGGCGGTCATTGGACAAAGTTTTGTGCATGATCCCAAAGAAAATTTGGTGTTGAAAAGGAGGGAACAATAAGAAATTTTGGACAAAATTTTAATTTTTTAATTATTATTATTGATATAGAAAAAATCAATATAGGAGTTAAACATACATAAAATTAATATACGAGTTATATATATATATATATATATATATATATATATATATATAGTTAGTTAGTTAGTTAGTTAGTTAGTTAGTTAAAGAGGTTCACTTTCAATTTTATATTGGAGATTTTTTATTTGTAAAGAGGCTTTGTTACAATAACATGGTTTATGAATATCACATGCTCAAAAAACAGTAACTCATTTTATATGAAACTTGTTGATATGGCAATTTTTTTTAAACCATCAATTGCAAAAATGGCATAACTACTTTGCAGATAAATCTCAACCTTTAATTTACCACTATTGCTAAAAATATTCTAAAAAAAATAAATCTCTATCATTTTGAAAACATAATCCAAATAAACATGACTATTGGAATAACTAATGCATCCATATAAATTAAATGGGTGTAAATACTTACAAGTATCATAACACTTGTCTCATTATATAACATGTTACATTCTTATGCCTATGAGTTTTTACTAGGCATTTAATTTATATGATTGAGTTAATATATAAGTTAAACACACACACACAAGTCATTTCATTTTACAACTTGGTTTGAACTCAAAAACTTTTCTTCAAAGTTTGGGTTTAAAGAACTTTTTTGGAAGACATTTTCTGGAGGCGGCGTGATTTTTCTTGAAGGTTCAAAGTTTGAGTTTAAAGAACTTTTTTGGAAGACATTTTTTGGAGGCGGCGTGATTTTTCTTGGAGGTATGTACGTGTTTTGTGTTGAAATAAATCTTTTGAACTTCTTTGTTCAAAAACTTTTCTTCAAATTTTGGATTTAAAGAATATTTTTGGAAGACATTCCTTGGAGGCGGTGTGATTTTTCTTAGAGGTATGTACGTGTTTTGTGTTGAAGTACGTGTTTTGGATTGGATTACGTATTTTTAAGAAAAGATTTTTTTAAATTAAATCTTTTGTGATATTGTTTGTAATTGAGTTATTGTCTAATTTTTTAAAGGAAATTTTTTGAACCTCATACCCTATTATCATGGGAAATCGAAGAACTTGTGTGAGAAAATATGATCGAAAAAGAAAGCCCGAGGAACGTAGAGAAGAGACGAGACAATATCGCAAAAGAAAGTTAGAATCTCTCTCAAATATTGAAGAGGAAAATCAACCTCAAGCAGAAATTGAAGCAGGTATGTAAATGTAAATATTACATGATCTATTGATATATATTTAAAATTTTCCTAATGTAAAATGTGAAGCTTAATTTTTATTTGACGAACTAGTTTGAAAAATATTTTGTTTGATGTAAACAGATAGAGATATTCCTCAAAATATTGAAGAAGAAAATCAGCCTCAAGCAGAAATTGAAACAGGTATGTAAATGTAAATATTATGATCTATTAATATATTTTTAAAGTTTTCCCAATGTAAAATATGAAGCTTAATTTTATTTGATGAACTAGTTTGAAAAATATTTTGTTTAATGTAAACAGACAGAGATACTCCTCAAAATATTGAAGAAGAAAATCAACCTCAAGCAGAAATTGAATCGGGTATGTAAATGTAAATATTATGATCTATTGATATATTTAAAATTTCCTAATATTTATTGACATATTTATTAATTTAGTTATTTATTGAATATGTACTATTTTTTCGAATATGTACAGATGAAATCACTATCGATAATGAGATGTTAGAAAATGTCAACACTCACACATATGGAGATAAAAAACCTGACTATGTTATACGATATCGTGTCGATAAAATTTTTGAAATGTTTTTCAAAACTGAGCAAGTGACAGTTCAAGCTCAAATGTTGAAAGGTCTCCTATCATCAAGGAAATTAAAAGAAGCGATGACACTATTGGGTATTCGAAAATCAACCAAAGATAAAAAAATGAAAGAAGAGGTGATAAAAAATATTAGTGCTATAGAGTCAATTAAGAGATCTAGAGATAAAGATGTTTCAAATATACGTAGAGGAATACAAATGGAAATGGTTTCACCAAGTACTCAAGAGAATCGTTTGAATCTAACATCTATGGCACGAGCACTGGGAACCTCGTGAAAAACTCTGCACAAACATCGAAAATTTCGACTGCAAATAGATGTAAATGATGAACTAGCTTGTTGGAGAGCTATTTGTAGGCAACCATACAAAGATAGACTTGGAGAAGATGTTAAAAAAATAATATATGAATATTGGAAGAACAATTCGCGTGTTTCACCAACTGCAAGACATGTGATGCGAAGAAGAATAGCACGAAATCAATACGAATAACATGAAAAACATCTCTTGGAAACCACTCAAATATTGCTATTCAACAAGTTCAAAGAAGAGAATCGTCAAATTCATGTTTCACTCAGTGCTTTTGTTCAACAAAAACCATGGTATGTAAAACCTATCACCGTACGCGACACTTGTTGTTGCCGTTATCATGTGGAATTTGAGTTATATTATGACACATTCCTTGATTTAGGTAGAACATTATGGAAGGATTCACCTCCTCCTTCCACTATCCGTGAATTCATATCTCAAATTCTATGTGAAAGAGAAAGCGATGAACTATTTTACAAAAAAGAAATGTGTTGGTGGTAAAAAATGCGATGATTGTGGAAATTTGACTAAATTTCAAAACAAATATCGTATTGATATAAATGATCAATCATTGTCCAACATGAAAGTGAAATGGAAGAGATATGAATATACCAGTACATCGATTCAAGGTGCAGATAGTGTTAAAAGAATCGAACTACGAGAAGACAAAAATTTTCTAATAGACTTTTTGAGAAAGTTTGAAGCAGAAATTTACAAATACACCATGCATTCCCATAGAGCTCGATGGCAAGACTTGCAATTCAAAAAATATCGTGAAGTTTTTCCACCAGGAACCATTTTGTCAGTGATTGATTTTGCAGAAAACTACACATTTGCTCCACAAAAAGAAATTCAGAGTGAATACTATCACTCTGACCAAGTCTCCATGCTCGTCCATATTCTATATAGACATGCTGAACAAAATGTCGATCATATAGAAAACACGAGTGAAAATCGACATATCATTAAAGAATATCACTTTTATATCAGTGACGATCGTACACATGATACATGTTTTGTACAACATTGTTTTGGAAGAATTTATGATTCATTGAAAAATCGTGGAATAACATTCAATGAACATTGGATATGGTTAGACGGATGCGCAGGTCAATTCAAATCTGCATGATCATTTTTTTGGTTGTGTCGTCTTCATAAGAAAACTTGCATTAAACATTGTTGGAATTTCTTTGAGACTGGCCATGGAAAAGGAGAACATGATGGTGCAGGAGCATGCATAAAACGAGTACTTCGAAGATATCAAATGAACCACTTTGCACGCCGACTTGTGAACGCTGAAGAAGTTGTTCAATGGTGCAAAACCGCTCTAAGCCATGAGATTAACCCATCAAGAGAAGTGCGAAGGTACATTCAATTTAATTTTTATTGGAAATCTAATTTTAAACATTGTACATTTATCATGCAATGATTATTTTTAATTGTATTTTGATATCATATTTACAAATTCTCTTTCTAATTTTCCATATAAAGATTTTTCTGGCATATTGGAATCGGAGACGTAAATAGATCAATTGGAAATGACGTTGAAACAATAAAAGGGACTCGAAAATTGCATTCAATTCAAACAAAGTTGTCCACAAATGTGTTTGCATTGGATAAAATAAAATATTCTTGTTTTTGTGATGTTTGCATAGACAACACAAAATCCAATGACGTCTGTGAAAACAAAATATATGTGAACGATTGGAAACATACAGAGCTAAATACAAAGGGAAAAATGTCTGTTGCAATGTTTGAAGAAATGGAATCAAATGAAACTACAATATCATCCGATGGTGATCGAGTTTCTGATCTTGTTAGAGAAGGTAACATTTGAATTACTTTTTAATGATTTAAAGATCTACAAATAAATTTAAATATGCATAATTAAATGTTAAATTTATTTTATTGTGCAGGAGATGGTTTTGCTGTAATTGCACCTATTGACAATGATGAAAATGTGAAGTATTATTTTATGCGTTGCACTGAACAAAAAATGAAATTATTACAAGACTATAATGATCATGGATTTCAGTATGACAAAGGGTCTATTATACTGAAAGGTTATTTTTTCAAGCAAACTCGTCAAAGTGGAGACTTTGTTTACTTTGAAGACTATGAACCTGATTCCATAAGTTGTCAATATAGTCACTTGGTGTGTGCAGCACGCATAAAGTTGACAGAAGTTCAATCAAAGAAAAAATCAAAAATTAAGAAATGGAAAATGTCAAAATCCGATCATGAACGAATTATTGAGGATGGAATTCCATTAGAATTTTTTTGAGTGAAGTGTCCAACAATTTATTATCTTTGGATTAAATATGTTTTAGAACTTTCAGTACTCAACTAAAAATTGAGTTGCTTATGTTATTTGTGGTTTGCAGATGTTACAAATTGTTTGGGTACAAGCACGTGCTCTAGTATCAACTGAAAGTAGTTTTTCTATACATGTGCATTGATAAAAAATGTTAAATATGTATTGGATATATATATTCTAGAATGAAATTAATTGTTCTTGTATATTAATTGTTCTTGTATATGTTCTCTGACCATATGGTACAAATTATTTCACTTTATTTTGTAAAGTCAAATTCGGTCCCCATATGGCCTAGCCTCCAAGGGACGAGATAACAAGTGGTTGTCCCCACTTGCCCGAATCTCAGCTTTTAAGTACAATTTTACTGTTTATGTCAAGCATCTTACATGATGTCCTAGCCAAAGATAGATTCTCTTTGTTTCAAGTTTCCAGTAAAAGTTGTCACCGAATGACCTACTCGAACTCTTGTAGTAAACACCATACCTCATCTCTCTTGCTCTCCAATATTATTAGGTTTAATTATTATAACAAAAAAATATATCTACATTGTCAATAATTTTTTGCGCTTAAACACTAAAATCAATGAACACTATTAATCCAATGTCCTTACAAGTAATGTACCATCATACATGCAATTATATCAAATTAGAAATCAACATATACAATGAAATCAATGGGGATTGTCTTGTTACAAGTAACATAATTTCAATTTACCATATGTGCAAATGTAAGTTGAAACCATCCAAAACTTTAAGTTGTAGATTGAAACCATCCAAAACTTTAAGTTTTAAAACCCTTTTGATTATATATTGTGCATCATTAAAACATTTAACATTTAAAGTTCATTAAATATCACATGCCAAATGTAGATTGAAACCATCCAAAACTCGAGTTTTAAAAACTTCACATGCCATGCCAATTATAATTCAACAATCCAACAAAAACATTTAACAGATTAAATATCACATGCCAAAGTCGTTTCAAGTTTCCGGTAAAAGTTGTCACCGAATGACCTACTAGGATATTATAAATACTAACTTTGTAAGATCATTTGGCATTCGAAAAAATTCGAAATTTTTAGACTGTCAATCAATTTAAAGTATCATTCACCCTAGGGAGTGTAAAATATTCAATGTAGGTTGGTGACGATGCTCACTCCTAGCTTGAAGCAACGCCAATGACCAATTATCTAATGAATTCCAATGCACTAGACCAAAGTTGGTTCAACCTACTTGGTTTTTCACCCAAGAAATTCCAAGGATGGACTTTCTAAACAAACTGCTGAAATTGAAAAGCTTGACATGGAGATACGACAAGGTGAACAAAGACTTCAGAAACTCTTTATGGAAAGGGCTCACTTGAAGGAAAGAAGCACCATGTTGCAGGCTAAAGTCAAGAACATGGAAGATAAGATCAAGAGGGACTTTCTTGATCCGAAACCTATTGGTTTGAAGAAAGAAAATGCATGTGTTGACACACTTGGAAAATAAGACGACCACACTATTAGGATTGGTGCACTTCGTTTGGAAGGAGTCAATATATGTCGTATTGGAGCAATTAGACAGAATTCGAAAAGGAAAGAGCTTGAACCAATTCAAGCAGACCCATGATTGAATTGTTCTATGGAGCTTCATGAGAAGAGATATGTGAAAAGCACTGTTAAGCCAAGGGCTAGTTCGAAAGACATATTGGAAGAGGAAATGTTGAAGAAGATTGCGGAAGTAAGGCGCAAGACAAGGAGAAGGAATGATGATGAAAGTTCCTTGGACTTGAGATTCGTGTCTACAACCGTACATGGGAAAAATTTCTCTTCTTTGATAGACATGCGGGCTACCCATAGCTCCCTAAGTCGAAAGCCAGCTTCATCTCTTAGAAAGAGGAAGGCTAGCATCGAGAAAGAGTTGAGTGCTTTCAAGGCAGTCAACTCGAGGATGAAAGAAATGACTGGTGTCATGAAAGGCACACATGTGAGAGTAGAGTCATGGTTTGGAAAGATAGACTTAAGATTCATTGATATGGATGATCATTCTATGGTGTTGGGACGAGACTTCATGGTTGCAGCATAAGCCATACCAATGATGGACCGAGACATTCTCTTAATTCTTGTGATCAATCTTAAACTATTTTCTGAAAGATAGATAAACCATTTAAATATTTAGCTCAAACTCTTGTAGTAAACACCATACCTCAAGTCTCTCTTGCTCTCCAATATTAGTAGGTTTAATTATTATAACACAAAAATCGTTCTACATTGTCAATAATTTTTTGCGCTTACACTGAAATCAATGAACACTATTAATCCAATGACTTTACAAGTAATGTACCATCATACATGCAATTATATCAAATCAGAAATCAACATATATTGCAATG
Organism: Pinus albicaulis; assembly: GCA_034641835.2. NCBI lineage: Eukaryota > Viridiplantae > Streptophyta > Pinopsida > Pinales > Pinaceae > Pinus > Pinus albicaulis. The sequence goes on from CM076579.1 coordinate 358,051,892, forward strand.
AAATCAATGGGGATTGTCTTGTTACAAGTAACATTTCAATTTACCACATGTGCAAATGTAGGTTCACATTATATCATTCATGTAGTTTTAAAAACTTCAGATACCATTAGAATTATAATTCAACTATCCAACAAAAACATTCAACATTAAATATCACATGCCATGCCAATTATAATTCAACTATCCAACAAAAATATTTAACATTAAATATCACATGTCAAATGTAATTCAATGACAACATTACTTCACATTCACATGCCAAATGTACTAAAACCATCCAAAGAACACTGAAATCAATGAACAAGTTATTAATCCAATGACTTTACAAGTAATGTACCATCATATGTATGCAATTATATCAAATCAGAAATCAACATATACTATAATGAAATCAATGGGGATTGTCTTGTTACAAGTAACATTTCAATTTACCACATGTGCAAATGTAGGTTCACATTCTATCATTCATGTAGTTTTAAAAACTTCAGATGGCATGCCAATTATAATTCAACTAGATCCAACAAAAACATTTAACATTAAATATTGCATGCCATGCCAATTATAATTCAACTATCCAACAAAAACATTTAACATTAAATATCACATGTCAAATGTAATTCAGATGACAACATTACTTCACATTCACATGCCAAAAGTACTAAAACCATCCAAAGAACACTGAAATCAATGAACAAGTTATTAATCCAATGACTTTACAAGTAACATGTACCATCATATGTATGCAATTATATCAAATCAGAAATCAACATATACTGTAATGAAATCAATGGGGATTGTCTTGTTACAAGTAACATTTCAATTTACCACATGTGCAAATGTAGGTTCACATTCTATCATTCATGTAGTTTTAAAAACTTCAGATGCCATGCCAATTATAATTTAACTATCTAACAAAAAAATTTAACATTAAATATCACATACCATGCCAATTATAATTCAACTATCCAACAAAAACATTTAACATATGTCCAAAAATATGTCCAAAAAACTTATTGTAATAAAATATGTCCAAAAATTGTAAATCTCACTCAAGTATCAAACTGTATCAAGTTTAACAAATTTTAAAACCATCTAAATTTTGAAATCAAATCAAATCTACTGTAAATCTTGTCCATCAAATGGAGGATCTAGCCTCTGGGTCTCGGTTAGCTCCCTATCATGTAAATAGGAAACCTACATACACAATGCACATGTACTCGAACATTAAAATTTGAAGTTTTAAAAATGAATGAGAATATATATATCTAGAACTTCATGTAAAAAACAAAATATAACAAAAAAATCACGCAATACCTCGTAAGGTTGCCTCTCCATTTGATGGACAGGTTCTGCCATAGAAACATCTGCAGTGGTAACCTGTACAATATACATGTACAGTTAAATATAAATATATATATATATATATATACATAAATAATTTATATAAATTAAAAACTTTCAAATGAAAATGCACGTCTACATATATAAACTTATTTGAACAATAATATTTAAAAAAAAGAACTAAAGACAACTTCTTCAAATGCTGTGGATGTTCCTATCTCCGTCGCTAAAGTCCTCGGATTAAAAAATCTTCTATACGAACCTAAATTCAAAAAATTTTAAATAACTCAAAATATAGATCTCTCTCTATATATCTCAATTTTTAATGGAACTTTTTGAGGTAACATAAATTTTGAACTTGTGAAAAATTGTCCATACTTGTACATCTCCCAATGAAGTAGAAGGTATATCTCCTAAGGAAGAAGAAGATACCGCCATCCCAAAAACATCAGACGGAATCGGTATCTGTTAAAACATTTTATCGAATTATATATATACATACATGTAAATGTGTGGCAACAATTATTTATTTTAGAGTCACTTAAAAAACACTAACATACATGTGCCAACATATCATGATGGTCAAACCCATCTGCATCGTTTGAGCCAGAGGTCCCGAACGTAATATTAACATTTTCATCACGCATCATGCCTGAGAACTACAAATGGTGTTTTAACATATAATCATACATTTTTGTTAGATTAATGTACACATACAAATAAATGTATACATGTGTACATACACATGTATTTATTACAAATTGTACACATGTATATGTAAATATAATTTCAAACCTAAGGTCACTAACACATACCATTCCGGTGCCCTCTTCCTCACGAAAAATTAGGTCTTGTAGACCATTGCGACAATTTATTGCGTATGTTCGGAGATCTTCAACATTCATGTTGTAAATCTCCTCATATGTATGATAAACAAAAATGGCACGTGCATTTTCACGTGCTCTTTGTCGATTTAAGCCAATATTGACTCCACTCAATCCGCTATGAACATTTTCGATCATAACATCTCTTGCTTCACGACTTATTTGAGAAGTCGCATCCATCTCTGATCGCAGGGTTTCGACTCGAGATGGTTGACTCACCAATGGAGGCTCAGGGCGAGGCAACTCCACATCTCGCTTAGCGCCCTTACGTTGATATAATCGACCTCTCCTCGGGCCAAAAAATTCTGAAGGAAGGTCATTATAGTCGGGTTTCATACCCAAAAAAAATTCTGCATAAAACATTTGTGCAAAATAAAGAGGAACCTCATCGTTCCATGGAAGCCTTCCAAAGGCCGCAAGATGTCGACTATACAAATATTGTGCTTTGTCTATGTGCTTGAAATACTGCACCTTCAACATTTTTCTTTTTAGCCCTTCCTTGTAATTAAACATTGAATTAGCATCATCTCTTGAAACTCTTTGTTTTATGTCCTGCCATTTATCGAGACCTATCACTGTTTCTTTTCTCTTTCTCATCACTTCTACAAACGAATCAGTCGTTGGCCCCAAATCTTTGTACACTTTTACCATTTCACTCAATGAATGTGTAACTATTTATAGGCTTTGTCTACTCTCAGCAGGTAGAGACAAAGACTCAAGATCTCTTTGCAATTTTGCATGAAGGCTTTGACACCTTTGTAAGGTGCATTCCGCCGTGTTCGTTTCCCATGGTATATCAGTGATCTCAGCCGGATAAGTTGTGGTGGGTTGACAGCCTTCTTCTTCAATGTAGCGCGCTGCCCTGCGTCTTTTTTGACCACTGGCTCGAACATTTTCAGCCTCTGCATCAATATATATAAAATTTCATATATTAGAAAAAACACGTGTAAAAAAAGTTATACAAATTTAATGAAAAAATATTGAAATTGATGGCAACCTTGATGTTGTTGGTTAACATCATCTCCAACATGACCCTGCTGAGAACCAACCCCAGAATGACGCTGCTGAGAACCAGACCCACAGTGACCCTGTTGAGAACCAGCAGCCGTTGATTGCTGGCCTTTGGGGGAATAAATATCACCCCCTTCCCACAACCTGCTACCAGTCATACCTCGACCGGTTGACCCTTGGCCACGCTCCATGGATGGAGTAGAAAGCCTTCTCCTCTTGCCTCCTAAAAATTAAAATATGAAACTTATTAACAACTAGTTTCACTCACAAAGTTAATAAAAAAATCAATTCCATATGTACACACATGTATGGAGATTTAAGATTATATTTAAATACCGTGAACATCCTCCGATCCCTAAGCCTCCATATGGGATTCGGCTGATCTTCATCTTTCATCCTCCATGATATATATCTATTGGTCGACATTCACAAAATAGATTTCAAAAAATCAATACCTCAGAGTAAAATCCAATTTGGGGCTGTTAAATCCAATATGTTCTATATTTCTTACATTTCAGCCCTCCTATTTTTCTTTCCAACCAAGGTTTATAAAATAACATGAGAAGCAACATGAGACTTAGAAAAATCATTTTCATTATCTATATGGAAGGCAAGAATGATTATATCCCCTTAAGCTTAAGCTTAAATGTAGTTTGTCAATTTTTATCATATATTGTTTGGTAAGTGTAAATGTTTTTTTATCTATAGTACAAGTCATGAGTTCCCCAATTTTACCTTATGTAAAGCATGATTCTAGGATTACTAAAATTTGTACTTGGTTTTTTAAGAGTATATCTTGAATAAAGTTTTTGAGAAGCAAATATGGTTTGTTCCTTAGAATTTGGCACTTAGAATTTCCATAACGCTTATAACCCCATCCTTACAATTTTTATAATTTCCATGATGAGACATTTGAATTTCCTTCCCCATATTTCTTGTTAATGATTATAACCTTAAAATGGCTAATATTGGTTTGTCATCATCATCTAAAAATGACTTGGCAAATGAAAATTTACCATGTCAATCATCATCACTTCACACCATCTCATACATGACCCCTTCTACATGTTATATGCATGAATTTTTGGAATGTCATCCTCTCTACCTATCCCATGAATGCTTGTGACAACAGGTGAATAAAATACAATTTATTAGCAGAAAATAGTTTCTAGTTTGTCCTCCTCCATCCGCCCCATAGCTAGTGATTTCTCAATTTTCCACTTCCAACTTTCTATTCTCGAAATTCATTAGCAGCTAATATTATCGATAGCCACACCACTATACATATAATTATTATATACACTACTACATTAATGAACTCTACGTTCTTTGTTATTGTAAAGTCCAATAACAAACAATGTTAATTGAGTTTAGTAGTGTATATAACAATTTCTTTGACTTCCAGGTGTGTTGTGACTATTAGTAGAATTAACTACCAAAATGAATTTCCAAAATAAAATGGTGGAAGAGAAAAAATAGGCAATCACTAAATATGGAGTGGGTGGAGGAGGACAAACTTATAGTGTCCCTTCCTTATCAAATTTCCTTTATTCACCTAATGTCACAATCAATCATGGTCTAGATAGAAGGGATGACCTACCATAAATTCAATCATATAATGTGTAGAAGGGTCATATGTAGATGGTGTAAAACGATGATTACAAACATGGTAATTTTTCATCTACTAGGTCATTTTGAGATGATTATTACAAACCAGTGCTAGCCCATTAAAGGTTATAATCATTGGTGCCTAATGTGGGGTGGACAATTTAAATCAAGTTCGTATCAAAGTACAATTTAGCTCATTTTAGTCAAGGTTAGTTAGAAGAATTAGCTATTGGTTTCTACCTTCAATTTCCTCCGAAAATGAATGTGTACGTGCTTTTGAGAGACATTAGAGACATTAGAGTACCTTCAATTTCCTCTGAAAATGAATGTGTACGTGCTTTTGAGAGACATTAGAGACATTAAATAAGGTCCAAATTTTTGATGAAAATGTGCTATGAAAGTAAAGGGTTTTAAAGGCAAGCATGTCCAAGGCATAGTTGAGCCAAATGTTCTTCAAGAAGGGCCTAATTATTTGGGTCTTGGTTATGGAAAACATGGAAAATGCTCCAAAGCCAAGGAGGCTTGTGGGGGTTGTGTTCATGATGAATGGAACATGTACATAGTTTACCTTAAAGTTGTTGTGTTTTACGGATATTAAAATGAAGAAGTTCTATTTAGATCCAGTCCAGAGATTGATTGCGGGGGCATTTACTAGATATGTCACCTTTCATAAAAGATGAGATCCAGAGGCTACCTGGCCCTTTACAGACTCTGCCTATAGAACTTGTAGAAGTAAACACTACAAGCATTAACAATATCAAAGAACGTTTTCATGCTCAGACATGGGAATGTGTCTCTTTCCCTACACAAAAAAATAGTTCTTGAGGTAGTTAATCTTCATAGACAGGTCATCAAGCAAGTCAATGTGATCATCCCTCCTTCCCTCCCTTCTAAAATAATTATGTTTTGCGGGTCAGAAAGCCAAAAAATGGAGACAATTATCACCGAATCCAACGTACGATTATGCATGATGGAGAATATCTAGCGCTTTCCCTTGTTAAATATATTAACAAGGGAAAGCGCTAGAGATTCTCCATCATGCATAATCGTACGTTGATGCTTATAGAGTGAAAAAACTGAGAGAATCAACTTGTAGGGTCATTTTAATGGGGGGTGGAGAATTCAGGGCTTTGCAAATTCAAAGTATGGTGCATGTTGCATGAAGCAAGATGTTGAAAGTAGAGTTATGTTAGACACACTTAAATGCAACAAATATGGAAATTTGTACATGAACTCTATTATTTGACTTAAGAGTCAGTTGTTTGAAAAGGCATGTTTTGTCAACTTGTGTTTGGTTGATGGTTTTGTACACCAATATGTAAGAGTACATGGACATATTCACATGATATGAATTTTTTTTTCTTTGAAGGAGAAAAATGATGTGTTTTCAATTTGATGGTTTTGTTTGTGACAAGACGTCACAATATTTTGCGAAGGTCCACTCTTGAGCGAGAGCCTCATGATTACAACCTATCCGTGAGAATCAAATGGGAGTGCATCCTTATTTTGAAAACAAGTAGGATTCTAAGCTACCTAGGACTCAAACCATCATTTTTAAATTTGAAATATAATGGTGTTGTTTTAATGCCTGAATCCACAACCCTAACACATGAAATCACTAATCTAATTACACATGACATAAATAGTTATTTTCTCCAAAAATAAAAATATAACTAAAAACTAAATTCAACATAGTTGAAAGAAAAAGAAGCGCCATTGAAATGGTTTGCTGACAAATGGTTAGATTTCTTATCCAATTAAGGCCTAGCATGTATTTTGATGTTTCATTAATTTCTTTGCAAATTCAAAGTATGATGCATGTTGCATGAAGCAAGATGTTGAAAGTACATGAGCTCTATTATTTGACTTAAGAGTCAGTTGTTTGAAGAGGCATGTTTTGTCAACTTGTGTTTGGTTGATGTTTTTGTACACCAATATGTAAGAGTACATGGACATATTCACATGATGTGAATTTTTTTTTTCTTTGAAGGAGAAAAATGATGTGTTTTCAGTTTGATGGTTTTGCTTGTGACAAGACGTCACAAGATTTTGCGTAGGTCCACTCTTTAGCGAGAGCCTCATGATTACAACCTATCCGTGAGAATCAAATGGGAGTGCATCCTTATTTTGAAAACAAGTAGGATTCTAAGCTACCTAGGACTCAAACCATCATTTTTAAATTTGAAATATAATTTGGTGTTGTTTCAATGCTTGAATCCACAACCCTAACACATGAAATCACTAATCTAATTACACATGAAATAAATAGTTATTTTCTCCAAAAATAAAAATATAACTAAAAACTAAATTCAACATAGTTGAAATAAAAAGAAGCGCCATTGAAATGGTTTGCTGACAAATGGTTAGATTTCTTATCCAATTAAGGCCTAGCATGTATTTTGATGTTTCATTAATTTCTTTGCAAATTCAAAGTATGGTGCATGTTGCATGAAGCAAGATGTTGAAAGTACATGAGCTCTATTATTTGACTTAAGAGTCAGTTGTTTGAAGAGGAATGTTTTGTCAACTTGTGTTTGGTTGATGGTTTTGTACACCAATATGTAAGAGTACATGGACATATTCACATGATGTGAATTTTTTTTTTCTTTGAAGGAGAAAAATGATGTGTTTTCAGTTTGATGGTTTTGCTTGTGACAAGACGTCACAAGATTTTGCGTAGGTCCATTCTTTAGCGAGAGCCTCATGATTACAACATATCCGTGAGAATCAAATGGGAGTGCATCATTATTTTGAAAACAAGTAGGATTCTCAGCTACCTAGGACTCAAACCATCATTTTTAAATTCGAAATATAATGGTGTTGTTTCAATGCCTGAATCCACAACCCTAACACATGAAATCACTAATCTAATTACACATGAAATAAATAGTTATTTTCTCCAAAATTAAAAATATAACTAAAAAATAAATTCAACATAGTTGAAAGAAAAAGAAGCGCCATTGAAATGGTTTGCTGACAAATGGTTAGATTTCTTATCCAATTAAGGCCTAGCATGTATTTTGATGTTTCATTAATTTCTTTGCAAATTCAAAGTATGGTTCATGTTGCATGAAGCAAGATGTTGAAAGTACATGAGCTCTATTATTTGACTTGAGAGTCAGTTGTTTGAAGAGGCATGTTTTGTCAACTTGTGTTTGGTTGATGGTTTTGTACACCAATATGTAGGAGTACATGGACATATTCGTGCATGATATGAATTTTTTTTTCTTTGAAGGAGAAAAAGGATGTGTTTTCAGTTTGATGGTTTTGCTTGTGACAAGACGTCACAAGATTTTGCGTAGGTCCACTCTTTAGCGAGAGCCTCATGATTACAACCTATCCGTGAGAATCAAATGGGAGTGCATCCTTATTTTGAAAACAAGTAGGATTCTGAGCTACCTAGGACTCAAACCATCATTTTTAAATTCGAAATATAATGGTGTTGTTTCAATGCCTGAATCCACAACCCTAACACATAATGAGGGGGATATGTCACTTGATGCATGCAGTGATGATGGTATTTGATGAGTAAAGGACACATATAGATGAGATGAGTGTCTTTAACATAGAGCACTCAAGGGCATGCCATATACTAATTAACTGAGTTCGTGACATAATAAATGGTGGAAGAGGAATCATCAACATATGAGGTTGGTGTAAGTGGTGGTGCTACTATTGAGGCATGATGTGTGGTGACCAACACATCTTGATATCGTTGGAGATTGAGACAATGTTGTGTATAATGTTTGTGTTTCACATAAATAGACAAGAGGTCGTTGGTTCTTAAACCCTTATTACGTGATGAGGTGGCAACATCACATGATGGAGTGGGGAGAAATGGGGGTGCTTAAGGGGTATGAAGGATACCCTTCAACTCATGAAGCATGGCGCATGAATTGGTGGGATGACCTAATGTGTCTCAAAGGGCACACGGGGGACTAACCTTAGGGGTATTTTTGGTTGAAGGTTCTTTCTAAAATAAAAATTATAAATAACTATGGAAACTTGCATTATGTGTGTGTGTGTGTGTGCGTGTGTGATCCTAAGAATACTTAGTCCAACAAGAATAAATATACTTGGAAAATATAACCAAATATATAATCAAAATTAATTTGTGAAATACAACCAACCATATAATTGAAATTACAGGTATAAGCATTTTTATTATAAAAATAAAAATAAAAATAAACTATGAAAATGATATTGTATAACAAATTATCCTACAAAAATTATTGTAGAAAATTTTCAAAATTGAAATGCAACCTTAAATTCCTTGCATTCTTTCATCAACTTTGTTAATAATTGAATAGTCTACTAGTTGACTATATTACCAACTGCAATGAATATTGTCTTTTCCTAATGTTCATTGTGAAAATGGATCCTCACGTTAATGTGATAGGATCCTTTTCATCTCTCAAGTTATTGATTACTAGGTCAAAGCATCCTAATGGGTAAATTAATTGTGAGATAAATTACTTGCATTAAATGTCAATCCAGGTTCTTATACTTCTGAAGTACACTTGCACAATATATGCTAAGCAATTAACTCTCAATCAAAAATTGAAATTAACCTATGGAAATGATTGCAATACTCAAAGAAAACCAATTAATGAAAATATCTAAATGAGCACAAACACGTTATTTATCAAAGACTACATATATCAAAGCATCGAATTCAGAACTTGAAACAAATTATTCTAATTCTATACTATGAAAGCTTTTTGAAATTTGATTTTATCAAACATAAAGGTAAATCCTATTCTATTGGACTTGGAAATGAATTTGATCTATTGAACTTGAAAGCAATTCTAAGCTCTTGAATTTGAAAGAAATTCTAATCTAGTGAAATTAAATGACTTGAAATTAAATTTCCTAAAGCCTATTGAAATTTAATTTTTTTTCTTTGAAGGAGAAAATGATGTGTTTTCATTTTGATGGCATAATATACCAAGACATGTGTTTTTTTTTCTTTGAAGGAGAAAAATGATGTGTTTTCAGTTTGATGGCATAATATACCAAGATGTGTTTTCAGTTTGATGGCATAACTGGCCAGGAAAACTTCCTCCTAAAACCATAATATACCAACACATGTCCACAATTAAGAAGAGTATTAAAAGTTTAATTCAATAGCAATGTGGAAACAATAAATGTGAATAAAAACATAATATTACAAGATTTTTTTTTCAAGAGAAAAAAAACATTGTTTTCAGTATATTAAAAGGGGAAAACAGTCTATATACCGATTACATATGTCCACCCACAAAGGGAGAGCCCATGTTTATCCAAACAAGATAAAAGGAAGACTCAACCCTGGCCAATTGTGGTAAAAAACCCCATATCAAACAGATACAGAATCAGCAGAAATATACAGTATGACCCTCATATGGGATACGAGGAAATCTGTAAAGTCAAAAGCAGAATACAGGGATGATGCATATAACTCGAGGGTAGGATGATACAGAAAAAGACATCAGACACCCTGATGATCAGTTCCACCCAAAAAGCACAAATAAAGTTCAAAGACCAACCCCCTTTGAGAGGAAATAGTAGTTATGGTTGAATCAGATCTTTATCAGTAAACATTGTGTTGAAATTCAGTTTTAACTTAAGGGAAGTTTTGTTGAACTGTCCAATTAATCTTGAAGCTATTGTGTTGAAATTCAGTTTTAACTGAAGGGAAGTTTTGTTGAACTGTCTAATTCAGTGATAGAAGAGCGTGCATAAGCCATTTTAGCAGAGCGTGCGTAAGCCATTTTAGCCCAAATCTGAAGCAACGTTACTGCCCATCAAAATCTATTGTAATTTTTGCTCCGAGGAATAAGCAAATTTTTATAAAGAAAACTACAAGGAAAGTTTTAATAAGCCACAATATCCCTACAATTGTCAAAACACGCTAAATTTTCAAGGCCTGTTTAGTGGCTATTGCAGCTCTATTTCTGGGTTGGATATAGAGAAAAAAAAAAATTTCAGAGAGAAAAAATTCATAAACTTTCATTAAGAGAGATTACATGTTACATATAGCTGTATAGTGCAAGAACTGTATCAGTCCAAAAACTATAAAAATAGTCAAAAAAATACATGCCATCCAGCAGATATGAAATCAGTCCCAGAAATATACATATTTTCAGGGATAATTTAAAAGCTACTTAGTAAGCTCTGTGCTTAGCTTACTAACAAAAACAGCAAAATTATAAACGATAATTAAAAATACATGTCGGTAGTAGATATCCCGGGATATTAATGCAAAATATGTTGTTTTTTTTCTCTGTCAAAAGCTAAAATTTCAGAGCATTTTCATTTTTAAATGTCAAGCTAATCTCTGAAGCCTAACGATGGCGGACGTAACATAATTACCCGGCAGATTTTCACGATGGCGGACGTAACAAAATTACCCGGCAGATTTTCACGATGGCGGACGTAACAGAATTACCCGGCAGATTTTCACGATGGCGCAACAACTCGACCAGCAACAACGACCAAGAACTGTATCAGTCCAAAAACTATAAAAACAGTCAAAAAAATACATGCCATCCAGCAGATATGAAATCAGTCCCAGAAATATACATATTTTCAGGGATAATTTAAAAGCTACTTAGTAAGCTCGGTGCTTAGCTTACTAACAAAAACCGCAAAATTATAAACGATAATTAAAAATACATGTCGGTAGTAGATATCCCGGGATATTAATGCAAAATATGTTGTTTTTTTTCTCTGTCAAAAGCTAAAATTTCAGAGCATTTTCATTTTTAAATGTCAAGCTAATCTTTGAAGCCTAACGATGGCGGACGTAACAGAATTACCCGGCAGATTTTCACGATGGCGGACGTAACAGAATTACCCGACAGATTTTCACGATGGCACAACAACTCGACCAGCAACAACTCGACCAACAAAAATCGTGCGCCAACAATGAAAACAGTAACCCTACTGCTTTCGCGGGCGATTTATTTATAAAAAATAGTTCGGCCGAACTTTTAAATAAGTTCGTCCGAACTCCTATTGCCGGTTTTCCAAACCTCCGGCAAAAATTCTATTTGTTGCGCCGTCACTGTGCCGTTAATCTAAACGGACTCAAAAGTTCGGCCGAACTTTGTAAGAAAGTTCAGCCGAACTATTGCCGAAAAAAATTTTCTGCCCCCGATTCTCACAAAAGTGTAACCGCGCTTCACGTTTCTGCCCACATATATATAAAACAAGATTCTCAACCATGAAGCTTCACTCTCACTTTATCATAGATTTTTTAATTTCTAAATATACTGTGTTAAATACCATGGGCTCATAACACTCACTAATACTACATGTGAAAACTACCATAACTAATGTTAATGTGACACATATTTGTATAATATATATTTTTAAATTAATCAATTTAATAATGTTCATATACAACATGTCAGTATAATTATTTTTTTAATTAATCAATTTAGTTAAAAGAAAATAAGACACTGTAATATTCCCTTTCTTGATCCAGTCAAAGTGGATAAAATCAATCCATGGTACTTACCGTGGTATTTTCCCATGGTATTGACCCATGGTATTTCTTGTTAGTATTGACCCATCAAGCCTATAAAAGGGGAGAGAAGCTAGGCATTTAGAGCATTCTGGATTATCTATCTTATTATGTTTGGGTTGAGAACCTGGCATGGCCAGTTCTATTATTGATCCCGGGACGAAAACCCCGCAATGATGTTTATGTGGTGAATCCATCCAAGTTTCACAAGTGGGCTTCAGTTTCTTATATTTGTCATTGTCAAGCAGTTGTGCATGCCATTTGCAGATTTTATGGTCTAGGCATGCATTTTACTTCCAGTGAATAATTTTTAATATAAATAAATGGCTGCATTTCTTGTGTTCTGGTTCTTAATGAAAGATTATATTAATTGAGAACACTAAGATGTTTTAGATCTATGAAATTTTTTATTGTTTGGAATCTTACAGTGGTATCCTGCCAGCCTGAAAGTTTTATGCAAGGAACTTCGGTGAAATTTAATTTTCACCCTAGCCAGCATTTTTCACTTCGATGATATTTATCACCCTAGTTGGATTTTTATTTTTCAGTAAATTAATTTATTGGGAGAAATAAGTGAAGGGAAAATCATTTATAAGTCTGTGGGTTAAATTTGTGAAAATATTTGAAGGCATGATTAACAAAATCATTTATAGCTTGTATATGGCCTCTTATGAATAAATGTGCCCATGATATTTATTCATGTATATGGAAGATTCATATCTTTCTTGCGAATATGGTCATTGTTGAAAGGCTGGAAAATTATTGCTAGACAGGGATCATTCCCAAGTTTCTCATTAGCTAAGTATTGAGATCCATTGATGCCAATGTCATCATTTTATTTTTGGAAACGCCACAAGAATCAACATAATGATATATCAGTGGATTCTCTGGGCTACAATACTTCTGTGGATCAAAGATGGAAACTACATACAAATCAGAAGCAAGAGCAGAGCAACAGGCCTTTCTCTCGAAAGGTCCATGTTATCCTTCAGCAGTCAAAAGATATCCGGAAGGAAGATGTAACAAGCAAGTGTCTCTTCGAACTTGGATCCAAATTACTGGGTATAAAGTCAAAAGATGTTCTCCTACAGCTAGACACGTTAAATATGGCTTTGAGCTTAATAGAGAAATCAAAATGGGAAGGGTCAAGTTGGGCCTTGAAGCCATCCATGCTTGCTTTGATACAACCTAGGTTCTTGGAGCATTATTGTGAAAATGTTAGACTCACCGTCGCTTCTTGTCTCAGTAAAATCATACCCTTAACAGCACCGCTATTGCCTTACAATAATGACATCATGAGGAGGACTTTTCAGGTAATGGTAGAAGCACTCCAAGGGTTGGACAACACGATCGTTCTTACTTTTTTCCAGAAGCGCACAATTTTGGAACGCATGGAGAAATTCAGATTTGGTATGTTTACGCTGGATCTAGAGTGTGATGATTTAATCCTTCAGATGCTCCAATACTTTTGCAATGGAATTACGTCGTCTCATCCAAACTTCATCAAAACAGACATGCAAAATATCATATTTTCGATCTTAAGAGAAGACAGGGCCATCTGCAAACAATTGAGATCCAAATTGTTGGCCATTTGGAGGAAGGAGCTAATTGCATCACCTGCTGCTTATGAACTAGCTGAGGGGTTGATCAAACAGAGCATCAAACTACTTAGAAAGAAGTTAACCAAGGAGGAACTAACAAAGATTTATGGAGACAACAAGAATGAACTAAGGAGGAAAGGCTTATGCTTTGTATGCAAGGGAGTTTGGGCACTTGACCATTCATGCCCAGATAATAAGGAGGTGACAAGGATAGAAAAATTAGAGACTTCTTAAGATCATGGGGATTCATCCATAGATGGGTTTGGTAATTTTCAGGAGAGGACCTATGAAAGATCTAAGCAGTCAAGTACAAATGATGAACAACAACACCATGCTCTTCAGAGAAACTTGCAAGACAAGCTGATTAGTCAACTTGACAAACTACATGACGAAAGGAAAGATGCAATTCCTCCTAATGATGTGGTAGTTGAATCTATAAATACAATGGAGGACATCCATAAAGAGTATGGGCAATCAGGTATAGACAACAATCCACCAGTACATCCATGTTTGACAACCAGAGAGGATGGACCACTGATCCTCACATGTGAAGAGGTCCAGGATGAATACACCCAAGGAGAATCAAATGAGGAGCTAGTAGTAATGAACCGATATGATGAGCATGATCATGCAGGCCAGCGAGACATATAGTATGCAGGATGAGTCATTTCTAAAGGGCCAATCAAATATTCAAGTTGAAGCAGTGGTCGTGGGGCATCCAGTGCAGTCAAATACAAAGACATTCAACAAGGCACTAGAATTTCCAGTGAGACTTTCAGGAGAGGATCATGCATTTCAAGACAGATCTTATGTTGTTGAAGCAAAGAGTCTAGATAGTCCGAGACACTGTCTTACAGGAGAACAGAAAAATTGAGGAACTCATAGGGGTATGTGCCGAATCAACGACCAAGTTGTCTAGTGTTGAGGAACGACTCAAATCCCTCACAAGGCAGCAAGAGGAGTACAATTGGGAGTTCCAGAGCAGCCCTCTACAGGAGTACATAGATAAGTCTTGCAACACTACCAACAACCCACCTTTATACATTGGGAAGAGAAAGGAAGAGTTCTCCAACTACATCATGTTGGGTAACCAAGTAGAGAAGCATGAATTGAGCATCGAACAACATCAACATAGTAGATTTGCAGATATTAATTCTTTCCCAAGTATGGATTGGCGAGAGATTATGAGTTGGTATTCTATTGATGGGCTGATTATTCTGAGGATACCCATAGCCAAGGGAAAATTACAGCTAGGACCATTTGGTGTGTTTAGCGATGGAGAGTTGAAATGGTACCATAACCCATAGGTCCCAGGATTTAGGTGGCATTAGGATCCAGGAGAATCCATTGGGGGAAGGATTGGCCAAATGATTGTTTGGGATCCAGGTAAACCTATTGAGAGAGGGATTGGTCAGAGATTGTTTGGGATCCAGGTATTGAAGGATCCGTTCAAGACCGTTCAACATGGAGGGATGGAACAATGCATCGGATTGTATGGGATCCTGGTATCAATGTACAAATGCTTCTGTTGTGGATAGAAGTGGATCGCTTGAGGACAAGCAATCTTTGGGCGAGAGGATTTGTAATATTCCCTTTCTTGATCCAGTCAAAGTGGATAGAATCAATCCATGGTACTTACCGTGGTATTTTCCCATGGTATTGACCCATGGTATTTCTTGTTGGTATTGACCCATCAAGCCTATAAAAGGGGAGAGAAGCTAGGCATTTAGAGCATTCTGGATTATCTATCTTATTATGTTTGGGTTGAGAACCTGGCATGGCCAGTTCTATTATTGATCCCGGGACAAAAACCCCGCGGTGATGTTTATGTGGTGAATCCATCCAGGCTTCACAAGTGGGCTTCAGTTTCTTATATTTGTCATTATCAAGCAGCTGTGCATGCCATTTGCAAATTTTATGATCTAGGCATGTATTTTACTTCCAATGAATAATAATAATATAAATAAATGGCTGCATTTCTTGTGTTCTAGTTCTTGATGAAAGATTATATTAAATGAGAACACTAAGATGTTTTAGATCTGTGAAAAATTTTATTGTTTGGAATCTTACAGAGACATCACTATTTTTAAAATAAATCTCAAATTTTGATTTGTGGCTATTAATAAGAATATTAAATATTCTATAGAAGTTACATTTTAGCCATTTATATATTTCCATAATTAAATTAAAATTCTAAAAACATATTCCAAAATAATCACGCCAATTTAAAAAAATTTAAAATTATAATTTATTTTAAAAATAATATAAATGTACATTAAAGAGAAAAAGGTAAACTCTTTGATTTATATTAAACTTATTAAAATATAAAATAAAAATCATATTCATTATAACAATGTTTTTTTAAAGAACATTAGGCTTTATAATTTATTTTAACAATAATATAAATTTACATTAAAGAGAAAAAGGTAAACTTTCTGATTTATATTAAACTTATTAAAATATAAAATAAAAATCATATTCATTATAACAATGTGTATTTTTTTAAGAACATTGGGCTTACATATAAAATAAAAATATTAACCGACATAAAATAATAATAATAAAAATACTGGATATCCAATGATTCATCCACTCGTGAGTTCGAACATCCCAGCAAATACGCCACTGGAGATTTGACATTGACATTTTCTCCGTCGCTGCACCAGCAGGTCTGACGCTGTTTCAAATATGGGGGGAGAGTGATGCAACTATCTCAAAGCTCGACTCATCATATCTGTTCATGTGATATCCGCTGTTTTGACATTTAACAATACAGGGCTGTCTAATGAATAAATCTCTAGACCCGCAAATGTATTAGCGAGAAAAACGGTATGTAGGTGATATTAGGCTGTGCAAACACATTATCTGTGAGCTCAAATAGGGAATCAAAAGGAGATTATGACCATAATGTTTTGCAGATCATAATAGTGAACTCAAATACCATGATGTGTTGCAGATCATAACAGTGAATTCAAATACTATAATGTTTTGCTGATCAGAAAATAGAGAGTGCACCTCTGACCACTAGACTAACAACATAATTTTTCAAGGGAACATTGGCTCTTAATTTTGTGAACTGCCAGGTGGGCTAATAAATGCATGAAGAAGAGGAACTGGCCTCTCCAATCTTGTGATCCATCCATCCATGCATGCATCAAGAAGAGGAGGCAGCCACTGGTGGAGTAATGTCGGGCTGGGCATTGCGATTGCCACGTGCAGCGTTTGAGGCTGCAACGTATTCTTCTTCTCCGTTAGTAGCTGTTGGAGAAGCTCTGGCCATAGAAGAGGGGTCAGTTTCATCTCCAACAAAGGGACCAGCTTTATTCTCATTTTCACTTGCAAGGTCTCCAGTGACGAAGTGAACCCGGTTGTCGTTGCACATTCGTTTTAAAAAGAACACACTTTCACTATCAAGCGCAACGGTGGTTGACTGGGCCATTATGCCGCTCTTTGTTTTTAACTCCCTTTGAAATGAATTTAACAGGTTGTTGTCGATGCACTTTTCTACAAACCTGCACCCATTAATTAGTAAACTCCAATGAAGAAATTTAATTTTACACAGCTGCCATTGAGAAATTTAATTTGACAGGGCTCTACCTTGAATGTAAATATAAGTGGAGGCGGACCTTCTATACACTTGAGTAAAGAAGTATCCTCCACACATTCTCATAATTCATGACCTTTTATCTAAACAAAACTAAGGTTTAAAGCGTGCAGTACTTACATGCCAAATTTGGAATGATCAATTTGAGCACAGCAAATAATTGATCCTATTACTATTGATCCTATTGATTCACGTTTCATCCCTGTCCACAACCCAGGCCTTTCATTAAACTGCTTAAGATATTTCGCCAATCTATTCATTTCGTCCAAAATAAACAGGCATTTGTTTCGGTTGGCAGAAACAGTTTCAAATCTGTTCAAAATATCTGCAATGACAAGAAGTCCTGCAGCAGCCCAGTTTTCCTCCCCTAAACCCTTTAGTAGACTCTTAGTGACGGTCTTCCAGTTATCACCTTCAGAATGTCGAGAAATGATATCTTTCTGATAATCATAAGAGAACAATCATTAAAAGAGATTAAACTTTAAATTGTCTCATAGAAATTGGACGTGATCCTCCAATTTCATTCTCAAATTAAAAAAGTAATCATCAATTTTCCAATGATGTAGAGATTAATTACGCACAACCCAATTGGCGTTGATTCCTTCGGCGAGGAAATCTTTTAGCATGGAGAAGCCTCTTGAAGTCGGCCAGTGGAGGAGACCCCTTGGCCGTGAAGATCTTTTCCCCTCCTATAAGCAAAAAGAAACGAAAAATCATGTTAGTAGAAAATAATATATTACAGAAAATGCAGGATATATAATAGATAGCGATCCACCTTGTTGAACTCTAACAGTTGATATAGTTCCTTTTGTTCCAAAAGCTCAGATGTGTATTCGCTGAGCTTATCCATATCGACATGCACACTTTCTTGTTCAACTGAAGCTGTTGATTGAATATTGTTAGCAAAATTGGGGATGCCAGAGTCATGATGGGTTTCTTTTCCTTCTTCCATGGAAACCTTGATCAACAGTTGCATCAACCTCTTTGCTTTACCTTCCGTCTTGAAGTGAAATAACCACTTCATTATTTCCTTCGTGAAAGTTGCAACCATTTTTCCGTCTTCGTACATGAAGGCCATGCACTCATCTTCGGCCGCCTTTCTGTTTTTACTCGTGGATGGAGAAGAACACGTGACTGGAAAAGAATGCAAAAGTCTTCTCATTTCACAGAATTGCTTGTCAGAATCATCCATTCCATCAATCTCTTCTTTCAAATGGAGAAGACGCATCCAAAATCTTACGGCTTCATATCCCGCGAGATTTAGCAAAGATACGCCCTCAATCTTAGGGGCCTCTCCCCAGGGATAGTAGCAGTCCTTTTTAATCATGTCTGTCATGTTGAATGTCTTCATGTTTTGAGGACCATATCCCGGAATATAAATAATGTGAATGTTATCCCTTACCTCCATCAATGCATTTTGTATGGAACATGGAACTTTTTCATCACTCCCGCTGTAGAGGCAGATCAGTTTCCCTTTCAGCATTACCTTTTTCACCTTATCAAGAGAAAGAGAAACAACGCACAGCCCAAAAGGAATCGAGTGTCATTGATTATTTCCTTTCATTTATCTCATCTATCGCATCCAAAATATGTAATAAACAAATATATCATCAAACCAGTAACAATTGACAAACAATTATATCAATTATATCATTAGAGCATGACATATAATAAACACATAAGTAAGAATTACTGACCTCATCGAATACGCTTTCCAAATGGTTGAAAAGGAACTCTAAAGTCGACATACTCCTCAGTTGTTTCCATTCTTCTTGTCTTAATTCTTCAATTTTCTTATTCATAAGAGAACTACATTTTACCCCCCACCTAACTTGACATGATACACTTTCCAAATGGTTAAAAGGAATCTCCCACGTATTCGACTTACAAAATAGGGAGGGCTTATAAGTTGTAATTCTCCCATTTGGTTCTATTATCCACATTATACTCGTATAGCATTTTTCATGTTCATCCCCTGCTTTCCATCCACATTGTTTAGCGAGGAAAAACTTGACTGCTCTTGTTATTACTGTCCATGAATTTTGGAGGACCAACCACGGTACTTCCATTGAAAATTTCTCATACACATTGATGACATCCAACTCTATACTTGTGTCCACAACTGGAATTGATATAATTTCAAGATTAAGGCTCTCTTTCTTATCATACAGTTTCTTCAAAGACGAAAGGCGAATGTCATAGCATAGCTGGGCAGGCCTCATTTCTAATAAGATATTTTTTCCCTCTAATTTGTCAACTCCACAAGTAAAAGCTTCGGAACTTTCAGTGCGAACCTACAGTCGTCATCACGTTAGCACAATAAACGAGGCCCTTCAATACAATGAATATGTATAGAATTTGGGAACAAAGTCGAAGCACAAATTATATACCTGCTGTGGCTGATGAATCTATATAGAATTTGGGAACAAAGTCGAAGCACAAATTACATACCTGCTGTGGCTGATGCTTCTGAAAAACATGTGTGATTTGCTGATCTCCGGGTGCAAACAATTCTCTTAACAAGTTCATATTACTCTCCTGAGTATTCTTTACTAGACGCTTTAACCGGATGTATCTTGGACAGTTAACCAAGAGAATTTTCTCGATTTCCCTGTCCGTCAAATGTTGACAACACAAAGACCTTTTCCCGTCTCCCACCATCTTGATCTGCATCCTAAAATACCGCTGATTTTCTTTGGATACAGTTGCATCATCTCCCGCACCGATTAAGCACAGTTTTTCACTAACCTCTCGAGCACCGGCAATCGACTTATACAAAGCAAGTATTTTCTCCTTGACTTTCGGACGCAACTTATTAAGACGTGGACCAATATAAATGACTCGAAATTCGTTTTGGATTTCAACCAGCGTCTCTTCAATTAAAGGCCACGGGAACTCAACAATAGAGGAATCTGCAACGACATCACACACAAGAAGGAAGTGTGTGTCTGGAGAAAGATCGGATAAACGGCGTCGCTCTTCTTGTCCATTAGTGAGCAGGCGATCAAAATCTGACAACAGAGTCTTTTCTATAGACTCCTTTTGATGCTCCGGCATTGACAAAAGCTTGAGTGAAACAAATAAAGTTACTGTCTAGTATATTTATAATAAAAGTGAACATGATGTACATAACAATATGTTTAGTATCGTAAATGTGAATGGGTATTATGTTTACCTGCCCCGCAGTAACAACAAAAGACCATGACTCAGACTGATGGCCTCCTCTTTGAATCTCTTCCCATCTCCTCTCCAGCTGCTCGCTTCCCTCGATGTGGACAAATTGTAATCTCTTCATGTTTCCTATATCATCCATCCATTTTCCTTCCAACATGGCGCAAGAGCGGAGATATAAGTGTTGTAATGATGCTAGGCAATGAAAATCTTGAGGGAGCTTCTCTAACTTCGAACAGCCACTCAAATCTAGAGTTTGCAATGACGAAAGGCAGTGGAAATCATTGCATAACTCTTTAATTTGGCGGCAATCTGTTAGAACCAACTCCTCCAAACAATTGAGTTTACCAAAACCTTCTGGAAGCTTCTCTAGCGCCGTACATCCTGTGACGTCCAACCCTCTTAAACTTGTTAATTCCCCAAATCCATCTGGCAGCTTCTTTAAACCACCGCAATGTGCTAATGAAAGATCTCTGATAGAGGAGAGGTTACAAAACCCATTGGGTAGTTCTGCTAGACTGCGACAACATGACATATCCAGCATTGGTTGCAATTCCTTCAAGTCCCTAATGCTTTCTGGAATACTTTCTAGGACATCACAATGAGTTAAGTTTAATTTAACTAGGCTGGTTAGATTTCCTAAACCAGTGGGAAGATTCCGCAGTGATATGCAGTAGGATAAATCCAATAATTTTAATGATGAAAGTTTTTCAACCGTATTAGGAAGCGCCTTTAGGCTTTTGCAACCATGTAGATGGAGTTCTTGCAGAGAATTCAGTGAACCAAAATCTTCTGGCAACTTTGTCAAACTATAACATTTGTTCATTCTCAATATGCGTAATGTTCGAAGCCTTGAAATTGATTTTGGTATTACCTTTAGAGATTGGCAACCTGAAAGAGATACTTCCACCAAACCATTTAACTGATCACTTATCTCAGGAAGATTTTTTAAGCGTTCAAAGTTGATCAAACTTAATTTTGCCAAAGTTCTGAATTGTTGAAGATCAGTGGAAGATATTTGTAAGGGATGGGAATGTAAGCTTCCATCAAATTCCATGTGGCTGAGACTGGAAGGCAGCTGCAAATCATGTAATTGATATGTGACCAATGGAATCCTTAAAAATAAGAAAACATTTTCAAACATAGATTCAATCGTTCCAGAAAATGGAATGGAAAAATAGGGCACTAAATATGTCAAGGGGGCTTACGTCACATAGATTCAACTCTTTCGGTTTATAACTCAAGTATTTCAATCTGTTGAACTTTGACACATGAAAGGGAAGGTCAGTAACTTGTGCCTTGAAAAACACTAACTTTTCAAATATTCTACTGCATTTGCCCCTCACTATTGTACTTAAGCTTCCGAGTGCAAGAACTCTCAATGAATTACTCATTAAGTCTAGTTTTAAGGCTGATACATGCAGTAGATTCGTATTTTCGTCCAACCAGATGCCTTTGATTGCTTGAATATCCTGCATCTCATTATTAAATATATGGCGGAGTTAGAATCAAATTGAATATATGGCGGAGTCAGAATCAAATTGACATGGTATAAACAGAAATATATATAGAGAGAGAGAGAGGCATTTTTTTTAAGTTCATAGATCCGTTACCTTCTCTTCTCGATCCAGTAACACCTTAACTTGACTTGCACTGGTGAAATTAAATCTCTCTCCTTCTGACTTTTTGCGACCCAGCTCTAAGATAACATCGTGTACTTTTGCCAACCCTGTTGTATTTTGAGTGACAAGCGCTCTACTTTCTAACATTTCCAGTTCAGATTTTCCCACAATCTGTGCAACAGTGCCCCATTCCCATCCATGAAAAAATGAGCAAATGTCGAGGAAGGGATCTTTGCACTCGGGAGGAAGCATGTCGTAAGCGAAGAAATAAGGCTCTATTCTACTCGAGCTAAAGTTTTTGCCTTCCAATTTTTCAAATTCTTCGATCACTTGACAAACTTCTTGATCGTCTTTTGTTTGACGGATCGCTCTCGCTATCAACTTCAACAATAGTGGAATTCCAGCACATCTTTCTATTATGCGGTTCAATAGATCTGGATTCAAATTTCTGTCTGTGTCATCAAATAGTCTCGTAGCCTCAGCAGGCGAAATGCCTTCCATTCTATGCCCTTCCACTATTTTCACTGCACATACTTTACCCACATCCGAGTCACGTGCAGTAATTAGAAGCCTCACCTTCAGTGCGCTACTCATTAGATATTCCGGTGGTAAAAGCTGTTCAAGTGCTCTATCATCCAACACATTATCAATGTAAATGAGTGCCTGCACTTTTTTTAACGTGTCGCCCAGCTCTCGCTGCCCATCTTCATATCCTCTAATTTCTCGATTACTTTCAGATCCCTTCAAGTCTGATAATATCTTCTCTTGCAACTTTACTACATTTGGAGTAGAGCCTATATTTTCGAAGAGTTTAACCTTTGAATATTTACATCTTGGTATGTCAAGGAGGGAAAACACAGCATCTGCCAGGGTGGTTTTACCAATTCCTCCTAAACCGTGGAGGACAACTGCGCGAGCATTCTCGTTACTTCCCCAGTCCAAAAGTTGTAAAACTTGTCTAATTGACCCATCGATTCCAACTGTTTCAACCATATTACGCATCGCATGCATATTACAGGCGGTTAATGATAAAATAATAGTAAAAATGGCTTCAAATTTGAAAAATCAAATACATTAATGAAACTATATATTCATATTCACCAGCATATTCCGGATATCCTCTTGGCAAAAGGCGTTTCTCCTCCTTGTCATTTAAAAGAAGAAGTAGACTTTCGATGATAATGTCGGTGTACAGGTCGCTTAACCTTTTTGTAATGTCACACAGCTGCTCTTTGTTCCCCGATGCGTTCAAGTACCTGCATCAAACGGTGAAATTCCATGTAAACCACCTAATCTTTGTGTATTAAAAAACCGCTTTTTGTGTGAATTTGACCAGGACCAGAGCAGTGGCCGTCGGCAACCACCAATATTTACTGGGCTATATGCCGGTAATGCGGTTCGGGTGTGTATGCCATCAGTAAATAATGTATTTGTTTAAATCTAACACTGGGCATATGCAGCCCCACCGCATCCGCATTAATAGGCCTATGACCTGGTAAATAAATATATGTTTCGCTGTGCCGGTCTGCCACATATAAAAACATATCAACTGTATAGTTACTGTACATTCTGGAGCACCCACCTGTTCCAAGAGGAAGAAGTCATCTGCATACAGCACGTTATGGCGCCTTCCATAATCAAAGTTATTGCGTTTTCAACTACGTCCCGCATTCGTTCTGGCAGCTTCTTAACTTTATTGGCCACATCATGCATTCTGTGCAAAAGATGTAGGCAATCTTTTTTGTTGGTAGAAACCTCCTCGTATCTCTCCAGACCATACGCGACCACCAGAAGTCCTGCAGTCGCAACGCTTGCATGCTCTAATGTCTTGAGGATTTCTTTTAGTACTCCAGGTACGAAACTTTTCTGAACACGATAAAAGGGGAGAAGAAATTAGATAAGTATAAACTATGCAAATTATGACATTCTCAAATAATGATAGATTTCGCTAGCTTATACAAATTATAACATTCTCAATGCAAATTAATACCGACCAACTCACACGCGAAGTCTATTCCCGAAGACAATAACTCTTCTAATTTCGTCAAATCTGAACCAGTAGGCCATTTCATGCCATTAGCCTGTTTTTGACGAGGTGATTTTCCCTAAGGAAAAGAAGCATAATCCATTTGATTTCGTCTGTTAGATATAACATGAATAATAATCATCTCTATCACTATAATTCAAATTTACAAGGAGATAAATGTTAAAGATAGGCATCGACTACCTCTTCCATCGTTTCTATCCGTTCCAAAAGGTCAGATATGTATTTCGTAAGGCTATCGAGATCAACATCCACATTTTCTTCATCCCTACCATTGGAAGTTCTGGGCCTCAATAACCGGTTCCACATGTTTTGAAAACCTACTACTAGACCGGAAGTGAGGTCCTCTTGATGTGATTCTGGACAGTCGAAGCACGGTAACGGGATGCAGCAGAAGCTTCTGTTTGCCATTGCTCTTCTCACACACGACACGCCTGCCTTGAGAAATGAAAAACACAACACGCTTGGCTCCGCAAAAGAAATGATGGATGCGTAATGATCACAAATTATATTTATATATAGAATTCAATGTTACTGTTAATGTAATGTTTCAGTATTCATCACAATTCAAAGGAAGATACAATCCATTACAGCCGGCCCCGCGATCTGAGTGGCCCATATCAAATGCTACAAATAAATCTCACAATTCAATGAACTGTAATTATTATTATTATTCAGAAATTTACTCTGGTGAAAATGAAATTCTTATGTTTACAAACTGCGTTTATGGAATTCAGTGAAAAACAAAATCCTCAGATTCGGAGGGTGGTGGTTTAATATTGGTTTTTACCAAGCACTCTCAAAAAAACATCTGGAGCACTTGGAGTGTTCAAATTGAATCCAAACAAATGCTTGCCACATATTCTGGACGAATTAGATCCCAAAAATTAAAAACAAAACCAAACTACCGCTCAAACACTTGAAAAGACATCGCAAGACGGAGAGATAAATGCCACTGGTCCATCTGTAAAGCATGCGGTCATCTCATGTTCTGCATTAATAATGAAAGCAAGTATTACAACGACAAATTTCAAACTCGTACGTACCCTGTAGCATCAACATGGAGAACTTTCAGTCTTATAATTATCCGTCACATCAACATGGTGTTAAGTCACATCAACATACCTGGCAAGGGATCTCAGTTATCAAGTCATATAAACCACACAGCGATGGAATATCGGCAAATGGGCGAATTGGTCCATTGTATATCGACCTTTAGTAATTGTTTTTCATTCATAATCTGAGTTGATTCTAACTTAAACTCAATGAAAAAATTTCTGATAAAGATGATAATGTGTATTACCGTAGTTCTGAATAAAACAATTGCATATTTTTTGTTGTGTAAATTTTGTTTCATATTAATATTTTTTTACTCTGGTGAACGTGAAATTCTTATGTTTACAAACTGCGTTTATGGAATTCAGTGAAAAAAAAAATCCTCAAATTCGGACAGTGGTGGTTTAATATTGGTTTTTACCAAGCACTCTCAAAAAAATATCTGGAGCATTTGGAGTGTTCAAATTGATTCCAAACAAATGCTGGTCTAATATTCTGGACGAATTAGATCCCAAAAATAAAAAAACAAAACCAAACTACCGCTCAAACAGTTGAAAAGACATCGCAATACGGAGAGATAAATGTCACTGGTCCATCTGTAAAGCATGCGGTCATCTCATGTTCTGCATTAATAATGAAAGCAAGTATTACAACGACAAATTTCAAACTCGTACGTATCCTGTAGCATCAACATGGAGAACTTTCAGTGTTATAATTACCCGTCACATCAACATGGTGTTAAGTCACATCAACATACCTGGGAAGGGATCTCAGTTATCAAGTCACATAAACTACACAGCGATGGAATATCGGCAAATGGGCGAATTGGTCCATTGTATATCGACCTTTAGTAATTGTTTTTCATTCATAATCTGAATTGATTCTAACTTAAACTTAATGAAAAAATTTCTGATAAAGTTGATAATGTGTTACCGTAGTTCTGAATAAAACAATTGCATATTTTTTGTTGTGTAAATTTTGTTTCATATTAATATTTGTTTACTCTGGTGAACGTGAAATTCTTATGTTTACAAACTGCGTTTATGGAATTCAGTGAAAAAAAAAATCCTCAAATTCGAATTAGATCCCAAAAATTAAAAACAAAACCAAACTATCGCTCAACCACTTCAAAAGACATCGCAATACAGAGAGATAAATGCCACTAGTCCATCTGTAAATCATGCAGTCATCTCATGTTTTGCATTAATAATGAAAGCAAGTATTACAACAATAAAGGAGTTGTCTTTTGATCTACGAATCAGACGCTGATGTGACAGCTTTCGATCGTCCAACTCTGACGACCCCTCCTCTCTCTAGCACGATGTGGACCCATGCATCCGAACAGCGACAGAGACCCCAAACAAACGGGACAACGCCATTAGCGGACCCCACCAGCGCCGCCACTCCTCCCACGAGCGCTCCTCCTTCACCACCCGCCGCTCCTCCCCCACCTGCCACCCCCACGACCCCCGGCGACCTACCCGAATTTAATGCTGGTTTTCATCACCCGCGCGCTTTCATAATCAGTTTTCATCGTCAGGTTTTCATTGTCAATTTGCATCGTCGTGCCAGGGTTGCCAGGGAGCAGTGGAATCGGTTATTTAGAGCGGAGCAACTGCATTGCATGTAATTATCCTGGTAATTATCAGAGAATTTAACATGTGTTGATGTTTTCGTCTATGCATGTTTTCGTTTATCCATAGGCATGTTTTTTTCCTGTTACTAGTTGTTCTCAAAAAACCCCTTTCCTTAAAATGTTGGTTCAGATTCATAATTTCCCACATGCTAAAACAAAATTCCTGAACTCTCATAAAAACCTTTCTTTTATTGGGCTTATTAATGCGTAGTTAGTTTCATAACTAAATGTTGACATGTATAATACCGACTCAGGCTCACAACTTCCCACAGACAACAAAAATGCAATTCTTATATAACCTCTTTGTCACCATTAATGCATAGTTACATTCATAACTAAACATTTATTCAAATAACGCTGACTCAAGTTCAGGGAACCCTTCCTTATCATGGTGGTTTAGTTTAAGAACTTCCCACATACAAAACAAAGTTGCAAATCTCATAAAACCTGTTTCTTATTGAACTTCTTAATGCATATCTAGATAAATAAACAAACCTATAATGCTGACTCAGATTCATAACTTCCCACATTATCAACAAAATTTCAAATCTTATACAACCCTTTCTTACTGAACGTGTTAATGCATAGTTACATTCGTAATAATTGTTCACATATAATGTTGATTCAGGTTCATAACTTCACAAATATTGAACACAAATTCAAATCTCGTAGAACCTCTCAACAAAATTTCAAATCTTATACAACCATCTTCCATAATTTCATATAATTTTATAGAATAATTTGCTATTTGAAAGCCAAGCAGGCTATAGCCTATAATATCTAGAGGAAATTGTGTGCTATTACTAATTTTTTTGTGAAAAAGTTCTTAGAAATCAGAGATTGTCACAATCGCATCTAGGATTTCCTTGAATGGAACCAATGGAAATGCTGCAGATGCCAGAGTACATGTACTCCTAATGAAGAGGGGCTTTATTGGACTAAAACACATTAATTCTCAGGAATCTTCACCTTGAAATTAGTTGATTAAATTGAGTGATGTAACCCACTTAACTAAATTGTGTATTATTATTTACTGTTGTGTCATATATGAATGTCAAATATCTATTTTAGAGGTTGTCCGGTCAAAGCAGAGAGATGAGATGAAGATGCAATTATGATGGGATAAAGGTCCAAGGATGGAAGGACTGGGATCATCTCTATCTGTAATGTGCATCGAGATCATAGAATCTTGATGGAACTTTGAAGTTTTCATTCAATTGCTTGTATCTTCAATATTACTTGCACTGTTTGTGCTTGCTGATTAATCTTTCCTTATTGGAAGGTCTGTCTCTGTTTGTGTATGTTGTATATGCTAGTGCTTCTGTTGGGTAGACAATTTTTACAAGGAACAATTTAAAAAAAGAGGATATTATGGATCAGGGATGTGTCCGATTTTCAGAGGGGAAATTGAGAACACCAACCATTTATCACTGACATGCACACATGCTAGAAATGAGGTATATGAGGGATGTAGGGAAGTACTGAAATCCAGATCGGTAGGGAACCATCATTCTCTCAGTGTATGTTTTGAGGTATGGTATAGCTAGCATAAACAAAAGGCAAAAATATCTTCCCTTCATTATAATCTGGATAATATGGAAGAGCATAAGTGCTCTTATTTTTTACCAAAGGTGAGGGAAGGTAAGGGAAAATATCATAAGGTCCATCACTCACTACAATGAAATTGGAAAAGATCTAAGGGTTTCTAGACGCAGGACATGAAAATACAGGGAACTGTGGTAATCTTTTCAAGTCGGTTTCTTTGATGGAGCAAGCAGAAAGAAGTCTTGTGGATGTGGTGCAGTAATTTATATGGAACATGACAAATATTTTTATTTCTAGTGAGAGAGGGAAGACAGGGTTCAAATAATAAAGCAGAAATTATTGCTTAAGGGGGTGTTTTGAGGCCAAATGGCTTAAGATAAAAAAAAAAAAGGTTAAAATCTTTGGGAATGCTAAAAGAATCATAGACTGGGTCAAAGAATACACCAATTTTGACCCTCCAATTCTAAGGAACTAGATGAAAAGCATCAGATTGTTAGTTAGCAAATTCCAGGACATTCATTTCCAACACATCTACCGAGAACAGAATTGGATGGCGAATATACTATAGAAGAGAAGGATAGCAAAAGAAAGACTAAAGTTCTTCTTCAGCAAATTTGCAAAAGAAAAAAGGAGGACAATCAGCTACTCTTAAAAAATGAAGCAAGCTCAGCAGTCAATAGTTGAAAGCAACAGATTTTTTTGAGTGAAAGTAATGGAACTGGGTAAAAACAATTGGAAAATAGAAAGACAGATAGTTTTTAGTTTTTGTAAAATGGACATTTTGTGAAATGTGAAGGATGGAAATATTGTGCTGATGTAGGATTAGCGTTTTTTTCTAGGTGATCTATAGGATAAATGGGAAAAGAGATGTTACAGGGTAGAAAATAGATGGAAGAAGCAAAACTCTTAGATAAATTAAAAAGACATTGTACTTAATATTTTTATTAATGAAAGGAAGAAGCTTTTTTTTCTGTGCTTCTGTGCAGTTTTCTGTTTTCTTTTGTTGTTGTTAGATGCCAATTTTTGTTAGTGCTTCTGTGCCAGCGTTTTTGTTTCCCACTACGGTTGTGATTCATTAAAATTACAGTGGAATAAGTTTTTCGGACTGCATTTTTGTTTTGTTTTAAATAGAATCCTCCTACCATCGCCTTGCACCTTCATTAACAGTAGGTTATATATATATATATATATATATATATATATATATATATATTCAAGGTTTTCCAAGTGAATCATGTAAGATTAGTCCTAAACATTCTTATAAATCTAGTCAAAGACAATGTCCATGAAATTCTCCCAAAATCAATCCAAGACAGTCACCACCTAAAATCATGGCTAGTGTTCAAAATCAAAGAAGGCATCGGTTAACATTAGGTAGTTTTTCACTACCAATCCAATCTCATGATCTACCTAAGAATATAGAGAAGTTTGATCAAAAATTCAATCCAGAAAATCATGAAATTCTAGAAATTTGCATTTGTAAAACTCCAATCTTCACATCTTTTAGATTTCAGCAAACTGTGTTGCTTCTGCAAGGATTTTGAGGGGGTTGTTTTTTGCCACTGCGCTCCTCCCTCTTTTACGCTTTTTCTGAACTATTTGCAATTTTTTTTCACTTTCTACTGGAAACTCATCAATAATCACAATTGGTTCCTTCAGTGTGGGATTTAACTTAGCTTTCAAGCCCAAACTCAATTTGTTTGTAGGCCTTGTTCGTGGCCTCTTACAGTATTCTGTTGCATGCTGAATTTTTGCAATTGTTTCATTTTTGTTGTTCTTTTTTACTTTTGTTTGCTGCCGTGTATGCCTCCTGTTAGGGTTGTCAGTGGCTTTTGCAGCAACTTGATGACTGCTCTCGGCCTCTGTAGGTAAAGCCCTTTCCTTCCTATGTTTTCTAGGAAGTGGTTGTGGAATTACCCTCTCACTTGACTGTTGTGCTTGCTTCTTTAAAGCATCAAGGTACAGGATTTGAATGAGGCCATGGTGGTAGACATCATGGGGATATAAAATCTTCCTTTTTCTTGCACAAGCAACCATTTTTATTAAGCTCTAATGCAAGAAATAAGGGAGATTCATCTTATTGAACCCGACCATGTGTACCAAAAATCTCATGTGATAAAGGAAGAAATTAGAAAAACGTCCATCACATGTTAAAAAAAGTTGAGTCTGCTGCATTGGTTTTTCCCACTCTGGTTTTAAAATGTTAGAGTGGACCCCAACGCTCCAGCAAGGGTCATGACAATTGTCTTTTAGGAAGAAATTCAGGTTTACACCCTGTACTGGTTTTCTTTTGAACCACCTTTCTCCCTCAGCTGCTATGTTTGTTGTTTTTGCAATGCTTTCCTCTATTACAGGAAACAATAGCCCCTCAACCTTCGCGTTGTTACCATCAAAAGTATCAACGAAATCAGAATAATATTTCATTTTATGCTCATTGAACAATTTAATGATGGGCAACCAGCCTGCTTCGCTGAAATATGGAAATTCATCAGCACCATATATTTCAAATGCACAAGCTCCATCCGGCTCATAACGATATAGGTGCCCACTCTTGCCCATTTGTCACAAAAACATGAGTAGTTATCAGAAATATAGTTTAACTAATGCAACAAGACAGTGATAATGTGCATTAACTCTACCCGAAGATGTTACATTCCAAACAAACAAAATAAAACAAATAAACACCTCGTGAGCATATATAATTATGCTCTAAGCATGGTTATAGAATAATTATAGGTTATTGATCCAAATAGTAAGTTTTGATTATAAAATACCAGTGCAATGATAGTTTTTGCAATTTATAAATGCATATCAAATCCCTTTCAAAAGGGGCACTCTAGGGAGTTATATGACTTCTACTACAAGAGTCCCAAGGAGGAAGTGGTTAAAATAAGCATGATTATATGGTAGATCTTAGTCATGGCAGATTTATAAAAAGCTTATAAATTCCAAAATGTTGGAATTTTTTTCCTGTAGGCGCTGGAAAATGAAAATCCACATTGTGAGAAATTTCCAAATTCAACCCATTTTGTTTGTTGTCTGCTGGGTTATAGTTCAAAGGCATGGATGGTGGCATTTCAAGCTGTCTGTCAACGTTCTCACATGTTATCTCAACCAAATACATTAATTCAATTGCAATCTACCATAGAAGTTATCAAGAGCTAAAGAAAAGCAGAGCATTAAGACTGCTATCAAAACATTATCAAGGTTAACAAATATGACCTACAAACTTTTACACCAAACCTGTCACACCCATGTATTGATATCCAAAACCTTAGAGAATAAATATTCACCTGCTTCTGAGAGCTGCTGCAGTTTCCCAAACAAACAAGATGGTGACCAAAAGGAGATGCCCTCAAAAACACAATATGTAGCTCTTCCTATCAAATGGTGAACAAATGAACCATCACTAAGAATTCTCACATGTTATCTCAATCAAATACATTAATTCAATTGCAATCTACCATAGAAGATATCAAGAGCTAAACAAAAGCAAAGCATTAAGACTAGTATCAAAACTTTATCAAGGTTAACAAATGTGACCTACAAACTTTTAGACCAGAGCTATCACACCCATGTATTCATATCCAAAACCTTAGAGAATAAATATTCACTTGCTTATGAGAGCTGCTGCTGCGCCTAGGTGTAATGTTTTTGCACAATTTATTTATTTGAAACATAACAGCCTATCCTATCTAGGAAGTGTTCGTCTACTCTGTTTTATAGCATGAACTTGTGTTTTTTTTAACATAAATTTTGTTATAATGGTATAAGGGAGTTTTTCAAATCAAGCCCTGGCCCTCATATGCACAGTTATATTAATCAAATTAATACCATGACATGAACTACCTTTTAACCAACTTTTGATGAACTTAATCTTAGATACTACTTAATGGACTTTTCCCATCAAGGGTTTTAACACTACAGTCTCCAATCCCATCTTCTCATAAATGAAACACAAGTGATATGTGTTGTATAACTTTAGGTAGCAAATTTAGACTCTCGAAAACTTTCAAAAGATATAGTAGTTTTTATGGAACTTTAACTAGAATATAATGATAAATGGTCGTTTTCAGTTTCTCAATTAATATAGTGTTTCGTTAATATTGTGTTTTTGCTGTGACTATTTCTCATTATTAGAAAATAAGATGAAGTGAATACTCTGTAACATTACAGAAGAACTGATAGAGATAAATCTAAACAGCGAAAACTATTAGGCGTGAAGTGGATATATGAACTTTGTCAAGGGATCCTGTCAAAACTTTTGTAATTGGTCTTACTGATGCAAGCCGTGGTTTTCTTCGCTTCTAAATACAACTAAAAGCATTCCAGATACATCAATTCAAATTCTTGTTATTCATAGAATATCAACATGGATATATCCTTTTCTCTATTTGAAAAACCAGGGGACATTATTTTCAGCCCGTAGTTGTCGATACATGTGATTATACAACTTATGAGAGGTAAGTGTTGGGCATAAGATAAATTAGGATGAGAACCCAAAATATCGGATTATAACTTATGACCTAATTCTTGGACAAAGAAAAATTAGGTCGAGAGTTTAAAGTATAGGATCTAGCATAAACTAGGATGATGTTTAACAGAAAAGAAAGCTCATATCGGATTAAAACTTATGACTTAATTCTTGGACAAAGAAAAATGGGGTCGAGAGCTTAAAGTATAGGATCTAGCATAAACTAGGATGATGTTTAACAGAAAAGAAAGCTCAACCATCTGCAGATGCACGAGCACTTACGGAGACATCGTTTCAGTGGTCCTTGGAATCTTCGATATTTAATTCGAACCATGGCCAAGTAGACTGTTGCTGAAAATTTGTACTCAATTCTAAAGTCATGGAACCAATATTGTTGTTGTTGTTATTGTTATGCGGTTAATCCAGAAGAAGATCCAAAAATCCTGTGTAATACACACGTGAAATGCCTAATTCCGCAGAGCTAGAAGAATCCTCATGGACCATACGTTCTATCTGGCCCATGGTCATATCAGCAGAACATGAAAGTACATCAAGGGTTTTAACACTACAGTCTCCAATCCACTTAGCTGATGCAGAATTACAGTGATGGGGGTCATTATCTGAGTTCAAGGACCAATCACAACTATGTTGGGATGAAGCACAATACAAGGAAGACACCAAACCAGAGGATGTAGGTGTTTGGACTAGAGTATTAGAGTATAAAACTTGATAGTCTAGTCCTCTGTTAATTTGATGATTTAGATCAAGCACATGACATGAATTGTTACAGCTCTTATTAGTATTCTTACTGCTACACCCTTTCCTGAAGACCTTCCCAGCTTCTGAACTCCATATCTTTAAGAAATGATCAGTGGGTGCATTATCGTCAGGCATCGTGATGGGTTCCACTGTGTTATTGGTGCAGTAACTAGAAGCAGAAATAGAGGACATGAGCAGTGATTCCTTGGAGAGACGAGCTTCTGCTTCACCCCACTTTGACCAAGCCAAGTATAAACCATAATGATAATTGCTAAGGCATCCTGCTAAATGTGATTTTTTAAGAAAACAACAGGTTAGTGGTTCAAACTTTTCGGGGTATATTATCTATGTATTAACAACTTGTTATTCATGTACTATTAATTAAAGGAATTACTCCCGCTATACTATTAATTGTTCGTGTAAGATTATTGAATTTAGGTGAGTGGCCACATTCACTCACTGGTTCATTTTCACTCTATGTCAGAAACAGTGCATTTCTATTCATTTCAAAGGGATTTATGAATCATCGCCCAGAGGAAATGGGGAAGTATATTATCCACTGCTTTCTACAACATGTGAACAATGAAAATGATGGGAACTTAATCTACATAAGCCATTGCAAGGCAGACTATTCATTAACTATTCATCTACTATTCTTGATCAAAACCTTAGAGAATAAATATTTACCTGCTTATGAGAGCTCCTGCAGTTTCCCAGACAAAAGGAAAAGAAAACACCGTCAAACAAATGTCCTTAGAAACACAGTCAAACACCGTCCTCAGAAACACAGTATGCAGGGCTTCCTATGAAATGAAAAATGAAAAATAGCATAAAACATTCACAAAAAAAGCAGTTGTTGAGACGGTGTTAAACAAAAGGCACTTTGGAGCACGTAGGAGCGGTGTAAGACATCCATACCTGACTTGGACCTCCATAAGGACCGGTCCCAACCATGTGGAGAAAAAGTGATAAAGGTGAGCTAGCCTATGAACTGTTATAATTTCAGTTTTGGGATTCTAACCTTATACCATCAACGGATTTATGGTTTTCCCCATTGTAATCAAAAGGAAAAGGGTTTATAAATTTGTAGGATTATTCGTGATTTTTTTGCACTCAAGAGTGATCAATATGAGAATATAAAGTCCTTGTGATATATGGGTAATGAAATGGGTAATGTTCTAGTTCTCGTAGTGGGTTACCCATGAAATGGGTAATGTTTGTTAAATGGGTAAGGTTAGTTAATGAAATGGGTAATGTTCTAGTTCTCATAATGGGTTACCCATTTCAACCAATTCCAAAAGTGATTATATTTTCTTAATCTATGAATGAGATATATAGGAATGTTGTAAAGTGGATCATGCTAATAAATGGGTGGACATTGCTGTTAATGAAATGGGTAATGTTTGTTAAATGGGTAATGAAATGGGTAAGGTTTGTTAATGAAATGGGTAATGTTCTAGTTCTCATGGTGGCATACCTATTTCAACCAATTCCAAAAGTGATTATATTTTCTTAACCTATGAATGAGATATATAGGAATGTTGTTAGGTGGATCATGTTAATAAATAGGTGGACATTGTTGTTATATGTTTAAATTCATTGTTAATGTCGATTTGGACATTGTTGTTAAATGGGTGGATGCAGACTATTGTGTGTTTAGTTACTATGTGATTAGAATGAAAGATGTGATTCGATTCAATAGCTGAGACTTAGTTCTATTGACTTGGGTGTGCATATCTCCATTGCACAAATGTTCCAACATTGTTTCTGGTTGGTCTCTGTGGAGACTCTTGTTTACTAATTGTTTAATATTTTGAGTCATAACATTGTATTTTCTTGATTCATTAATGTTTTTTATTTACATGTTCAGAAAAGAGTAGAGAGACCAAATAATAGACATATTGTGCATAGTCAAAACTAAAAAAAAAAATCAATGTAAATTTGATAGTGTGCATATCTGACTAAATGATTACTACACCAGAAATGTGCATATAAAGGAAATGGTACATTTTTCATATAGAGAGTGATATGTGCATGTGATTGTTGATGTGTGTCCAATGTGTTGAAATTTGTGATTGGACAAAGAACTGAGGTCAAATGAAACATTTTGATATTAGTTACTGTTTTGTGCACATGACAAAGAATATTTATTTGAAGTTGAGGTTGATGGTGTCATATATGAATGGAATAGAATGATATTATATTGACAGAATTTTCAAATGTTTTCAAATCAAAATGTACTACTGAAGAGAATTGATTTTCCAGCACCTTGGAAATTGATTTTCGAGGACTTACAACAGTATTAGTGCTCCAACACCTTGTAAAATGATTTTTTAGCACCTTGGAAAATGATTTTCCAGCACCTACAGCAGTAATAGTGCTATAGCACCTTGGAAAATGATTTTCCAGCACCTACAGCAATACTAATGCTTCAGCCCCTTGGAAATTGATTTTCCAGCACCTTGGAAATTGATTTTTCAGCATCTACCGCAGTACTAGTGCTTCAGCACCTTGGAAAATGATTTTCCAGCGCCTACAACAGTACTAGTGCTCCAACTCCTTGGAAAATGATTTTCCAGCACCTTGGAAATTTATTTCCTAGCACCTACAGCAGTACCAGTGCTCCTGTAGGTGCTAGAAATTGATTTTCCATCACCTTGAAAATGATTTTCCAGCACCTACAGGAGTACTAAAAATCATTTTCCACTACATCATTTCATGGAGATGCAATTACTATATTTCTTGTATATGTACAAATCACCTTCTCATCATTTCCAGCTTGCTAATATCTTTTCACATATTCCTGCAGACAGTCATCCAGCATGGAAAAAAAATGGAAGTCAGTCATGGCTCTTGAGGTCCAAGACCCAAAAGACAAAATCATATTTTCTAGTAAAGTTTTAGTTTGGACTGAAATCTACAAAGAAAACATGAATATTGACCGTGTTACAAAAATTCCCAAAGAAAGAGGTGTTGATTTTATAAAAGGAGAGGAATCGAATCCAGATGCTCCATGTTCCTTCCTGCGTAAACAAAGCAAACCCCCAAGCGCAAGAGCCTTACAGTATGAATAGTAAGTATTTTAGAACTACATTGTATAGATGTTGATATTAAATATGCTTTATATTTACCAGATTTGGTGACATTTCTGTAATTTATTTTGCAGTTATCAGTGCTCATATGGTCCAGTTGACAAGAGAGAAGAATGGAAAAGCAAAGGAAGGAAGGCATTTGCCAAAAAGAGGGGATGTCAATGTCATTTTATTGTAAAGATTATGGTTCAAGATCCCAACATAGTAGTAATAACATACAATCAGTATGATCATGAAGATGGGCAAGGATGGCCTTGTCATGGTAAAGACAACACTTTAAGTGATGATGTTACTGAGAAAAAACCAAGACTTTCGAATGACATGATTTCTTATTTAGAACGCTGTTATTTTCTTGAACTTCCAATTGACTCTGTTTGTAAAATACATATAAAGAAATATCTTGACATAGATGCTACATCTAGAGACAGAGATTTCTTCTTACGCAAAAAAGACGTTGTAAACATTTATAATCGTCTAATGAAAGAAAGTTATCAGTTGCATAGCAAAGATGAAATGAGTGTGAATCTTTGGTATCAAAGAAACCAGGATGATTTCTTCTTCTTTCAGAAGCCCAATGCGCCAGACATCTCTTTTATAGCTGGAATACAAACAAAATGGATGTTGGAAACTATGGTTAAACTATCCCACAATAGTTTGATAGCTATGGACTCAACATTCAGTACAAACAAATATGGGGTGAGTTTTTTTTCCCAATGATTGCTTCAATAAAATCATTTATGTTAAAATTAACTTCATTTCATTTAAAATGACAGTATCACTTGTACACGCTTGCGGTCTTTGATGAGCAACAAAGCGGGGTACCAGTTGCCTGGGTGGTGATGTCACGTAATACATCACAAGATATACAAGTATGGCTAGAGAGCCTCATGCTTAGGTGTTTTCGGACTCGTCTCGATTGGAGGGTCAACGCCTTTATGGTTGATGATGCTATGGCTGAAATCATTGCTTTGAGGTAATATCAATATTCTTATTTGACATTTCGAATTGCATTCATTTTAAGAATTTCTAAAAATGAATAAAATGTCGCAAAAGAATCATGAAATGTGAAGTGATTTTGTGTATTTGGCACGTAAGGAGGGCATGTCTCAAGAATGTTAATTGGTTGGTTAGCAGCTCAGAGAAAGCAAAAGAAATGTTCAATGAACTTGGCCATATCATGAAAGATTGTTGTACTGATGAAGTGGATGATGCAATCAATGTTTTTTCATCAAATATGCAACTGAGCAGAAGTTTTTGGACTATTTCTACAAGACGTGGATCCTTGGTGACAAGATTCGTAAGTTTGCATAATATTCCTATTGTGTTGTATGTTTGTCATTTATGTTGGATAACTGATATTTACTAATTGAGTCTTTCCATGTGGGCATGTGGGTTAAAGGCTGTAGAGATTTTCCTCATGCAAACCAGGAGACAAATAATGCTGTGGAATCATACCACGGTTACCTGAAGTTAACATTTCTATGTGATAAGCGAAAGAAATGCTCTCGTAGAATGGATTGACTATTCTACACTCCCCTAAAAAATGTTGAGCCATGTTATCAATTCAAGACAATTTTGAAAAAAGAATGATATTATAACAACCACAAGAAAGAGATGCAGCTTGAATCATCAATGGAAAAGGCTAGAAGAATTCCAGACAGTAATTGCAGGCTTCATGAAAACATATCTCATGCTTATTGGGTAAAGAGTCAAAGCAAAGCCGATAAGAAATATCTTATCATTTTTCATCGCAGAAATTTTATCTCTTGCGATTGTCCATGGTCTATATGGGGGAACATTTGCAAGCATGCTATAAAGATAGATTGGTTTCATTCCTCCTTGGTTGATTTAGACCCTTTATTGGATCTTCATACCACACCCAATCAGTTGAATGTCCCTTTTGAGATAAGTATAGAGGTGCCAAACCTTCCTGCAGATACTATCCCAACCAATATTGAAGATGACAATGTTGAATAACTTGGTGTGTTGAGAGAGGAGTTGTTTGGTTATCTAGACCTGATTAGAAACAATCCTCCTTCCACTGTGAGCAAGGCAAAACAATTGATTGATCTAGCTAAAAAATTTATCGATGATGCTAATAATCTTAAAATTATGGATCATGACTTCACAGTTGATTTAGGTGCTTATGAGTCATATTTGAAGAGAAATAAGAGTTTCCTTAGTCAAAAAAAAATGAAAAGGAAGGTCACCTTGAATATTGATTTGAATGTCTCTGCATCCGAAGATGAACCATTTCAGTTTCCACACCTCAACAGGCATGGTCGTCCCCCCTCCAACAATGCTTCCTCTACTGTTCCAAGTAAATTTTATAGGGAGACGATATCAGTATGTTTAGATCAAATTCGTGATCTTCCAAGTTTGTTGTTATGTTTAGATCGCTTTGTTGATTTTTCAAGTTTGTTGCAATGTCTTTGGTCTTTGCT
Organism: Pinus albicaulis; assembly: GCA_034641835.2. Classification (NCBI taxonomy): domain Eukaryota; kingdom Viridiplantae; phylum Streptophyta; class Pinopsida; order Pinales; family Pinaceae; genus Pinus; species Pinus albicaulis. Next base: position 358,091,294 of record CM076579.1, read on the forward strand.
ATTTCTTTTAGCTTAATGTAGTGTTGTAACGTTTGCAGAGCTGCAACATCCGATCAATGTGATTATAGATGAAAGATGTACATAGACCAACAATCAACCTTTTGATCACATGACTCAAGGTACATTTGATGAACTTGTTGATTGATCTACTATGTATTCTGATGCATCTATTATTTGACATGTTATTTTTTTCTCTGATGGAAATTGTGTTGTCATCTTACAAACACAGCTGGTTCGTCATTGGGCTCCTCTCGACCAGAACAGGATTGGGCCACTGACATCATGGAAATTGGTGAATTTCCATGTTTGTTTGCATTGTCTTCACTCCTAACAATTAGAACTGGTTATTGTTCATGTTGTTAATGTAGTGCTGGAATGTTTGCAGGGCTAGAGCATCCAATTAATTGATCTTCTTTGTATTCTGATGCATTTATTACTTGTCATCTTATTATCTTCTCTGATGAAAAATTCATTGTCATATTACAGACACAACAACTTCTTCAATGGGTCCCCTCTATCCGAAGATGATTGGGTCACTGCCATCATAGAACTTGCAGACAACACAGAAATTGACTTCAAAAAAAAGTTGTGATAGAAACTGCATCTTTTTGTTTATTGTCTGACATACCGATTCATAGTGGAGTGGCCAAATTTGGTTACATGTGATCCCTAGTGTGGAGCACTTTGTTGTTAGGGTTATATTGGTTTCCCTAGCTAGGGTTAGAAGACCTTAAAATTATTTCAGCTTCTGATACGCTGCAATTGTGTACATGTACTTCATTTTTTATACATAAATTAAAAAAGAACATCAGGAATTCGATGATGCAGTTAATGGATATTTCTTGTTTACTTTTAAATGTTATGTTAGAAAACAATAAATTTGCTTGATAGTACTGTAATACACAAACACATTTTCATTCAGTAGCAGAATTGGCATGTTTTCTGCAAATGCCTCGAACTGTTTTGTGATTTCAAATTTCACTGCAACATTTTTATCTCCATCCTTTGGTGAAATGTGTTTGAGGAGAATGAAACATTAGATGGTGGAGAAGATTAATTGAAGATATCAAAGTAGTTTGGGAATTCAAATGCTTGTTTGGCACAATTTTATCTCCATTATCTAATGAAATATGTAAAGAGATTGCGCTGACAAGTTTATCTCCAACCTTCAATCATTTACTTCCAGAGATTGGATTGTGGAGAATGTTAATTCAGAACATCACTTTCTTTATTCATATATACACTACATGAGAAATAGCAATAATTTAATCTTCAACTGATACATTGGATCCATACGCAAATTTGGTCAGTCTTCATCTCGAAATAAAGACAACACCCACTTGACCATTGTCTATCTGCAAATTGTTGTTGTTGTGGATGTTTTAGTTGATGCTACTACTGCAAAGCCATTGAGTTGTAGAAATTCATATTCATGTTCATGTTCATGGATTGTGCAAAAGACAAAGGGGCCACCAACATACCTCTTTAGGTTTTATCCATTACATATAAAATCACTATTAAATCTCTAAGATTAATTTGACACTGCATTCTATTAACCATTATGACTAAGAGGCAGACTAACTAGGATGGCTATGTGACTCATTAGCCACAAATTTCCATGTGACTTTTAAGCAACAACTACAATCTGTTCTGGAAACACTGCGCTCATCATATTTCAGGCATTGATAAGCAAATTTTTGATATGGAGACCACATTCCTGAATGAATACAGTGGAACAACTCAAATAGAATAGTGTGGTAAGAAGTCACTAAGTCACTGTTTGTCTGGATAGATTGAGCCTTTGTAGCTTCTACAGGCAAATTAGCTTCATGAACAGGTGAGCAGGTGCCGCCCTATTGGACCCACTCTGTATTGATGTTGTTTGATGCATCAGATTCATTTGCACCTTCACCTTTTGCGTATAAAAATTTGAGCCATTGAATTTTTTCATAACCATTTGTTCCATATATAAAAATAAATATCTACTATATGATTGTTACCTTATAATTTCAGTGCACATGTAGGGACTCAACTCGCTAGGCACTATCTTAGTAATTAGAACTTTAAGTCCTTATCCATTTCCATGAGAAGTAGTTGTAATTAATTTTTTTCATGATTTTTGAATAGTCCACTTAGCACTCACTGCATCAGGTGATGCTCTCAGGAGTGAAGAAGTGGGATTCAGCTACGTTACATAAGTCATTCATCTATGACCATTTCCACAAGAGATAGTGGTAACTGACTTTTCTCATGATTTTTGAAGTTCATAACCAAATCATATTAGGAATGGTAGTGGTAGAGGTAGGACTTGCTTCTCAGATCTTCAAGTTCAGCACATCAGTTAGAGTTATTTATTTACAATTTTTGAATGGAGCATAGGGTTAATTATATAGAATTGTTGAGCTACTTTGCCCAGCTGTTTGATTATATAGAATACCTACTATAGAGTGTCAAATTTGTTTTTAATTGATACCTTTACTATTCTGAAAAATATCCATGTTAATCTATCATGTATTAGATCCCAAGGAAGTAAAAACAAAAACAATTTTTACCCAACAGAAAAATGGCAAAATAACACAACATAAAATAATTATACCCTAAAAAAATTCATGTATTATATCGCGAACCATCCAAAATTATAATCGGTTCTTCTCTAGTGAAAGAACCATGCCATCATAGCCCCAAGGAAAATTATAAGAATAACACATCCACTTATTTGAGAGTTATCATGATGATGATTGATGACTTCACTTGCAATAAACTGTGATCTGGTGTCATCTCTGACACCTGCATCTACACTTGACATTTCTGCCACCAGTATATCAGTGGACATCCTATGAATGTATGAAAGCCATTGTATGCTGAAATATTTAAACTGAGAGCTCCACATTCTTGCTTCCGTGTATAGGGGTTTTAAATTTTCTTTTTGAACTTCAAAGATGCCATTGAGCTGATTGAAAATGAGTTGCGAGTTCATGTAAATTGCAATATCATTCACAAATTTATTTTTTGCCTCTTTTAAGCCCTCAATAAGGGTGATATAGTAGGCTTCATTATTAGTTGTCCTCCCATGAAGATCTATGTTTCTGTGCACTACATGATTTCGCGCCGAATTGTAAAGCACATATTTAATTGTGGCTTGTCCAGGATTTGGACGACAGGAAACTTCGATACACAATGTCCACTTTTCGACCATTTTCCACACTCAAAAAACCTACAACCTAAAAAAACAATAAATTAATATCAAACATGTATGCATTTATATAAATAAAAAACCAAATTACCCACTTATTCATTACACAGAATTCAAAACCAGATTATATTCTGCATTCATGTAATACTGATTCAACATTCCAAAACCAGATTACATTTTTCATTCATGCAGTGCTGATTCATCATTCCACTTAGGAGGTTTCTCACTATCACCTAGGGGACTTACCCACTTATTCATTACACAGAAATTAAAAAAGAAAACCCACACATTCTGGTTATATCCTAACAGTACAAAACATAACACAAAACTAGAGAAGCAGCTAGCAGACTGTTAAGAATCCCAGGAGAAAACAATAGTTAGGTCCTTTGAGCTTCAACTTCGATGGTAGGATCAAAATTACATTGAAGATGACTTTTTATATGGACCAACTTTGCAATCCAATCTGTTCATGAAGAAATCTTGTGTTCTCTTGATGTCTTCTAATTAAGAGGCAAACACTATTAGTTTCTGCTTGCTTGTCTTTCAATACTATATCCAGCAGAGTCTTCGTTTTCTAGTGCAATGCAATTGAGTTGACATGTTGTTTTATCCAACCACTAGTGTGACAAAGGAGAGTTGGGAAATAGGAGACCTCTTCCAAGGTCTCATACTAAAAAAATCCTTGCCCTCTCAACACCCATCATGGTTTTGAGATTCTTGACTTTTAGCTGAGTTTCTAGGCCACAACATTGAAGTAAGCCTCAACTGATTCCTGCAAAAATAAATGAGCATTATGATAGCCCTGGAACCTTGCAACTGATTCCTGCACAAAGAAATGAGCCCTATGATGACCCTAGAACCTTGCAGCGCCCACCCCTGCTATTGTGAATATGTTGCCTATGCAGCACGATGTGCAAGAGGCACCTTCTTACAATGAGCACTAAAACAAGGCCACAGACAGACCTAAAAAATAGATCTACTAAAATTATATCCGTTTTTTTAACACATATATTCGTGTTATCAAACACATATGAGAGGTTGATGAGAACTTCGGGAATTCTATGTGTTTTGTTAGAAGAGAGATGAACATTTCACATATCTTCAAAAGCAAAAAGCTGTAATAGATGATAGGAAAAGTTCTAGACCAGAATGTATTTGAATTTAACTTTAAGTTTAAAATCAAATTAAAAATTAAATTATTAAATAAATAAATACACAAGATTCCAGTAATTTTCATCAACATTATATTCTTAACTGTGAAAACATATAAAAACAATATCAAAACATAACTCTACAAAATCACAATCAAAACAATACCACCAAACCCACTATCCAGACATAACCAGGACCAAGTCCAGACTTGAAACCCATAGCCTAGCAAACAAAGAATAATTAACTGGCTGTCCAAGCTAAGAAACACTATAGCATGCTACATGTTACCGAAGATGTCAAGGCCTAAGAAGCGAGGGATATGATTTACAAATAATTCGAATAAGAAAATTTCCAATTCAATAAAAACTCTAACAGGTATTTTGTTGGAGGCCTCATTAACGTAAAATAAGCAGATAGAAATGATACACTATAGGAATATGATAGACCGCCTCCACACAGGCCCTGCTTCTGCTTCTGCACAATCAACAATCGAATAAAACAAACTGAATTTTTGTGCATGGAAGGTTCATTCCAATGCATGGAAGGTTCATTCTACACAAGTTCTAATATCAATTATGATCCCTATGCTCAGTATAAGTGAACTAAGTTGAATTGGTTTTCGAGTGTTGATCCTGGTCCTATGAGATTATGCAGCAATTTCTGACTGGAAAAGATCTCAGCAATCTAAATAGCAACAGTAATAGATTTTTGAATGTTAGAAAAAAACTAAGCACCCTTTATTTATGATGGTTGTGTACAGATTCTTTGGATTTATAAGAAATGGGATGAGAAACATAAAAAATTTAAATTCTTGGACCAACATCCTTGAGCAAGAAACATATAAATTTTTTTTCCTGTAGGCGCTGGAAAATGATATTCCAGCACTCACAGGGAAAAAAAATTGTATGCATAGCAAATATCCACTTACGAAACGTGTCTTCCTATTTGATACTACCTCTGTACTATGTATAGTCTTCCTTTTGACCATTGAGAAACATCTGTCCCAATATTCTTCCTTGTTATAGGCATATAAATTTTTTTTCCTGTAGTTCAGAACAAGAACAAACTCTGAATATTTTAATCAAATGCACCAGATAAAACTTCTCATGCAGAGCAACTTTCTATTAATATTTCAGAATGAAATCAGATTACAGTACTCAGATAGACCTCTTTCCAAAGATTAACTGCAGTGGCATTTACCAGACTTCAGCTACTCAATAGATGAGCGAGCATTACTGGAGGCTACCTGGCCAAATGCAGAGTTTGTTTCAGAGTTCTTATATAACACACAGACAGATTTATACACAGACTCAATCTATTGATCAGGCCACTCTAGGTTCTCACTTGTGCCGAGCACACAGATGCACAGGATTCTCTGATCACCTAATGGACTTTGAGTTAGATCTCTGTGATGCAAGCAGATCGAGAGAATTCTCGCAGATGCAGAACAGGGAGCTCAAACTCGACTCAAAACCAAAATAACTCCAGACCCTCCAACTTTCTGAATGCCCTGAGTCTTTACAATGCTAGTATTTATAATATCCTAGCTAGTTAAACGGTATAAACTTTTACCGGTAACTTTAAACAAAAATAATCTACTTTCGGTAAGAACATCATGCAAGAAGTCTTATCGAAAGGACGAACAATAAAGGTAAATGTACAAGAAGTAAAAGATTCGAGCAAGTGGGGACTACCACTTGTTATCTCGTCCCTTGGAGGCTAGGCCATATGGGGACCGAATCCGACCAAATCTACAAAGCAAGATTTGTACAATCTAAAAAAAAGATAGTCGGAATCTAGGACATCGGCTCTTAATAATTACACAGTGGATATTTTAAGAAAACCCATGAAAACTAAATATTTACATTGTGTATATGATATCAAAAGAGTGATCATATACATTAGTCACTGTCACTATGGTTCCACTCTTCAGCAGCTGCATATTCTCTTTCTTCTTCATCCATTTCCAATAATTACTCTATGTCTGGAGCAAATATTTCAGGTGGAAAAACATCATCTAACCATGGGGGTGCTTCTTCCAAAAAACAACAGTGAAATGGAAATGAGAAAATATTTGTTGGTCTATGTCTAGGATCAGTGGATATTTCTCCTCGAAAACTGACAGACAAGCTGAATGATGTTTCAGACTAGTTGTTATCAGTCTGGACTACAACTGTATCATCATAAATAAATTCAAATTCTATAGTATAGTCATATTGTGCAGCAATATGTATTTCCCAGATTAAAGTATTAATAGTATCTAGAAAATCACTATTACACATCCACTCAATTCTAGGCATATATTTAAACATGAACAACTTGAACCAGGGACTCCACCAATTTATGACACTATCTATCTGGGTAGCATAACAGATGACTCTAACATAACCATGTATTCTAGCCCTCTGGTGAATGGTGAAATAATCTTTCCAGGTCCAATCTGTATTCTGGATGAAACCGAAATAAATTGAAATATGATCTCTACTTAATGCATAAAATACTCTCCACGGCCTATTCCTATATGGTAACTCACTATTATATGATAACATGCATGACTCTGAATCAAACCATTTCTGTAATACAATTTGTAAGGCATCTGGTGGTAATGATTTGACTCTTAAGACAAAACAATCCCAACAAAATTCATATTTACACTGACTACATATTATGACTGGACTAGACTCAACTGACTTGACTGGACTTTTGCTTGTTGATGCTTCACTTTGATGCAGAGGCCTAAACATCTTGATTTCTCTGATTTCTGAACTTCCTTCTCTGGTTAACATGTCTGTAAGGTAATTTTCTGCTCTAGATTTGTAAACTATATCAAAATCAAATCCTTCCAACCAGAGTGTCCATCTTAATACTCTTGCATTCCCTTGCTCAAGCAATCTTTTATTTGCCAGAATACCCTTCATCTGCTTTAAATCAGTTCTGACAATGAATCTGACACTTTTGAGAAATAAATGAAATCTTTTGATACCTATTTTTACTGCAAGTATCTCTTTATGAAAGGAAGGATACTTGGCTTCTGTTTCGTCAAAAGTTCCTGAAGCATATGCACAAATGAGTTATTTTTTTCCATGCTTCTACAATAATACTGCAACCCATGTATGATCTGAAACATCAGTTTCAAGAATGAAAGGAAGATCAGTATCAGGAAGTTTAAGCTTTGGCAATTCTCTGATCTTGCTTTTAATGTTCTTTACTGCCATTGTCATCTCATGAGACCATCTGATTCTTTCTTTCTTCAATTTCTTCTGCAAGATTTTAGTATCCTCTGATTGCTTTTCATAAAATTGTCTGATATAATTCAAACAACCTAAAAATCTCTGCAATGTCTTTACATCTGGAAGTATATCAGGAAATTTCAGAAGATGCAATGAGACATGAGGTTGAAGCTCAGTGTCTTTGTTCTATATGCAGACCTAAATAATCAATCCTGACTTTTCCTATTTGAAACTTTTCTTCTGAGTCAGAAGGAACTAGTCTGTGTTTGTACACTATTTCATAAAATTTCTCTAAATGCAACTTATGAGTATTTACATCTTTGCTAAATACAAGAAGGTCATCAATATATACAATAATATACTCTACCCCTCCAAAAATGTCTTCCTTCCTCTTTTGGAATTCATATGGAGCATTTTTAAGTCCAAATGGCATCACAGTCCATTGAAACTGTCCATGTGGAACTGTGAAAGATGTTTTGAACCTGTCTTCTTGAATAATTCCAATTTGCCAAAACCCACTTTTTAGATCAAACTTACTGAAAACATTAGCATGGGAAATTTTTGCAAGTAAGAGTTCTTTATTGGGAAGAGGATATCTGATAGGCATCAAAGCTTCATTCAAAGCTTTGTAATTGATTACTAACCTCTTCTTACCTCTTCTCTGTTCATTGTGCTTGTTAACATAAAATGTTGGACAAGCCCATAGACTCTTACATGGTTCAATAAGCTTTTGATCCAAAAGCTGACCAATCTCTGTTTTGCATAGCTCCTGTTCTTTAGGACTCATATGATTAGCACTTGCTTTTTGTGGTTTAGGAGAGTATCCTTCTTTATAAGGAAGAGACACAAAATATTTTCTCTAGTCCAAAAAGCATATGGCCGATTAGTTGTACAGTCACTTCGAAGTTTATCTGAAATTCCTTGGAGTGTCTTTTGGCCATGTAATTTTGCATTTTTTATTATTTTCTGAATCTTGGACAGATCTTGCAGGAAGTCCTGTAGTTGATCTTCTTCACTTGGCTTGACATTGATCTTATAGTCATTAGAAGCAGGGAGTTGCACTGGACCTTCAGAAGTAGTAAGAGTAACTGTATATTTTGCAAAAGTGACAGGAAGAAACCTTTTGATAAAATCCTGTCATAACAAAATATCAGACCCTGTGTCATAGCTGTACAATGTGACATAGGTTTGAAAATCATTCAAATAAACTAGAAAATCAGGAGCTATATGATTTATTTCCATTAACTCTTTATTAGCAACACAGAAATAAAGTTTGGTTGGTTGCCAATAGTATGCAGGGATAGCTCTATATTTACAACAACTGCTCATAGCTCCAGAATCTAGTTGAGCATCAAGAGTGTATTCCTTAATTTTTGGCAATTTTATCTTCAAAGGAATAACTACTCTGTCTCCAATTCCCATCATGTTTACCAAATCAATCAACATCTTTAGATTTCATAGGCAATTCTTCTGGAAAATCTTGCATCAACAACTTTGCTATCTTGGAGTTACATTCATCATATTCAGCTAAATATTTTTGCAATCTGGAGGATAGCTGAATCATTTCTTTTCTAGTATTCTGAATTGAGCATTCTAACTTTGCAATTTTATTCTGAAGAGTTGTGATTTCATCCATACCTGAAGTACAAGAGTTATCTGTAATCTTCAAGGGTTGAAACATTGAATCAAACTCTTTCTCAATAAATTCATCATCTGACATGAAAATTTCTTTATTTCTTTTTGAAGAAGGCAATTGTTTCTCCAAACCTTCAAGATTTTCTGTCAACCTTCTTTTTACTGTCAGTTGAGTAGGATCAAGCTGTGACAATTGTGATCTTACTTTATTGATCTGGGCTTGCAATGTATCTGAAGAACTTAAATGAAACATTTTAATGTCAGTAATAAAAGTTTCATCAGAATCAGAAGAATCAGAATCTAAATTTAGCTTTCTGATTCCTGTGAAATCATCTTCTTCTGAGCAAGATGAAGAACTAGATACTTCAAAATACTCTCCATCAAAGTGGGATATGAGATCCCAATCTTGGGGCTGATGAACTGTAGAGAAGATATCCATAATCTTCATTTGTTTCTTATCTTTCTTTGCTTTGCAAGCATTTGCATAGTGTCCTTCTTTCCCACATATAAAACAAGTGACTTTCTTTGAAGGCCTTGCTGTCTTTCTGAACACAGTCCTTTTCTTTCTGAGATTGAACTTTGAAGGATAAGATTTCTTTTTTGGAAAATATTTCTCAGATTTGCAAGAGCAAGATTTCTTCACAATTTTCTTCTTAGATTTACTATGACAACCAAAATCATAAGTTTCTGCAAAATTGTTACATAGTTTTGTGCTAAAATGCATTTTCTTCTTAAAATTTTTCTTTGTTTTTTTAGCAGCACATTCTCTTTGCAGAACTGAAACAATCAGCTGTTGGATATCTGCAAAAGACAAGTTTTCAATTTTCACTTTGTTGAGTTCAATATACTGATTGATCAAATCTGGAATCTTGCCTGGCATGGAAGCTATATAATACCTCAAATATGCAACATTATGTGGATCTGTTGCTTTATATAATAGTTTTTGCATAACACAGAAATATTCATGCAAATAGTCTATGTTGCATAGTCTTTGAGATAAAAATAGTTGAGAATGGTGGGCATAATATTTTGGTACTACCTCTACAAATTCATAGTTTAAAGCATCAAATAATGCTTTTAAGGGGTTTGTTTCATGTTCAATTATCCGATCTTTATCTGCTTCTGTCAACTTTTCCCACCATTGTTTTAATATACCAGTAAAAGACCAAACAATCTGGGTAACTATATCTGACCAACTTGTCTTTGTTTCTGCCTTTCTCTGAAGTGCCCAAGCATGAATATTGTGGAAAACAACAATTACTTCATCATAACTCATGCAGTCAATATTAATTAGCAGTGTATTACCAAAACCTTTTGTAGCTGGATTATCAATTTTGGCAGGGACACTTTGAAGATGCTCTTTATATTTTGAGAAAGGGCTTGTTGCTACTGCTTCATGAGCAGTAGTATCTTCTTGATTCCTACCCCCTTTGTTTGAGAAAAAAGAAAGATTCAAATCTTTCTCTTTTAGTACTGGATTCACCTTGGGCAGGTTCACCTGGAGTCCTAGATGTCACACCAGACATGGCCAAGATTTGTGGAGCAGATGGTTGGCCATTTTATATTAAAGCTTTAAGACTAACATAATTTTTTGGTAGTTTCAAACTTTCAACTGAAGGAAAACCATTTAGCCTTTCTTTCATTAAATCTGTTTTCTCTCTGGCTAACTGAATTCCTTTCTGAACCTTTTCAAGTTTTCCTACATCTATATTTTCAATCTATTTGAAGAGCAAGCTTCTAATACCATCTTGTGGTTCATCAGAGCTTGAAGAATACTTCAACTTTGAACTTGTCAAATCTACTTCTCTATAATGAGGTGGAGAGGTAGGCTGAGGAAGTGCATCTCTCAAATGACCAAGAGATTTAGAGATGATTCCTATATTTGACTGAATGTCATTTAACTTCTGAGTATGTTCATTTTGTGTCCCCAAACATTCATTATAACCAGTATGCAACTTTTTTATATGTTCTTTTATTTTAAGCACATCTTTGGCTATATCATCTATATTCTTTCCAGCGCCTACAGGAAAAAAAAATTATATGCCTATAACAAGGAAGACTATTGGAGCAGATGTTTCTAAATGGTCAAAAGGAAGACTATACATAGTACAGAGGTAGTATCAAATAGGAAGACACATTTGGTAAGTGGATATTTGCTATGCATACAATTTTTTTTGCTGGCCTACAAGAAAAAAAAAATTATATGCCTATAACAAGGAAGACTATTGGGACAGATATTCTCAATGGTCAAAAGGAATACTATAGATAGTACAAAGGTAGTATCAAATAGGAAGACACATTGGTAAGTGGATATTAGCTATGCATACAATTTTTTTTCTTGTAGGCGTTGGAAAAAAAATTTATATGCCTATAACAAGGAAGACTATTGGGACAGATGTTTCTCAATGGTCAAAAGAAATACTATACATAGTACAGAGGTAGTATCAAATAGGAAGGCACATTTGGTAAGTGGATATTTGCTATGCATACAATTTTTTTTTCCTGTAGGCGTTGGAAAATGATTTTCCAACACCCACAGGAAAAAAAAAATTATATGCATACCAAAAGTTTTCCTTGGCTTCTCTCTGTTACCTGATTGCATAATACATGGATATATATCATTTTATATTGCCTTGCTATCATTTTATTTTATTATCTATTTAACTTCTGGTTTATTGGTTTGAGCTATTGCATTGTAATTCTTTTTTCTAAGTTAATAGGAGCAGATGTGATTAATAGTTTAGATTTGTAATTGCTGTTAGTGTTTTCAGTTAGCCTGTGCTTGCATATCTAGTATTCATATTCTACTGTTTTGATAAGTGTCTAAGCTGTTCAGTTTCCTGGTAGTTAGGGTTTTGTTTTTTCTGGTTTTTGAGTGCTAATTTAAACAAACAACACCTACGGAAAACAGTTCCAAAAGCATGCTCTTTTGATACATAAGAGCTTATTTATGTTTTTTCTACCTCACTTGGGCCTTTTATCTTTGCATGTCCAACAGGTGGCTCCATGTGCATATGTGGTCTTTAACATTTCACTATATAGCAAGGTTACTATTGCCACTTGCAAATTTATCTTAATAACCCCCACCTAACCAAATTCCCATTAACAGTTGTGGATTTATTTTGGCAACTCTACCTTAACAAGATTCTTGTTGCCATATATAAATAAATTCTTCTATAACTTAATGTAACATAAGTTGTGGCAATATATGTCCTGCCAAGTACAGCTTAACATAAAACCCCTGTGACTAAAATGAAGTGGAATGACCAACATAAAACTCTAATAACTAATATGAAAGCACATGGGTAGCCTGCCTTGTGCAGTTCAACTGGTGTTTGATCCAAGGCTATAAAATTTGTCGGCCCTGTATATTGGACTTGAAAGCCAATAAGGAAATAAATTTGTTATTGTTTTGTAGTATGAAAATTTCCTTCAGATTTTAAATATGACAAATATAATCCAGGCAATGAATTGTGAACCCTGAGAGCATCTTCGATTTAATTTGGCCTGTGTACTAAAATTAAAACAATGAGAAAGGTGGAAGAGCTTTTCAAATGTCCTCAAGGTTCATAATACACTGCGTAGATTATATTTGGCATATCAAGCTTCATACTATAAAACAAAAACTAATTTAAATGAAAGATATTTTCTAAAACAGATATAAATTATATTGATTTCCCCATGGTTCACAATCCTCTAGTAGCTTGAACTTACATTTCTCAAAATTGTCTATCAAGGACCCAGGAAACCTAGTAATCAAACAAATATAGTAAACAAACAACGCCAGAAACGCAAGCTTCAAACAAGAGACAATGCATATCGTTCGACAAGTGAAATCAAGTTCTTCCCATAATCTCGATTTATCTCATTCTAGAAGATAAGAAGCAATTGAAATGGAACAAGAAAAGTTGTCTTCATCCACAGTCGTGGTAAAAAGTGTTAGAAATGGGACGATTACTTGGCATAAAAGAATAGGTGCAAAAAGCACAAAAGATCCAACAGGAACGCGAATTACCAGTCCCGATCCCAAAAGAAGAACATAATCCAAACATGGAACAGGAAAAATGAGTGGTAGGAAGGAACCTGTGAACGCTGGAACGTTGGAATTTACCATGACTGCACTGAGTTGATTCAGAGCGAGTAGCAAGGAAACCTGAGAACACTGGAACGCTGAACTTCGGAGCTAATGCTTGTCGCGGAGCTGCTTGGCAAATGACGGGGTTTCCAGAATTGGGAACTATTTGAATTTCAAATTCCAAAAACCCGCAACATTAAATTCGGGTAGGTGGCCGGGGGTCGTGGGGGTGGCGGGTGGGGGAGGAGCGGCGGGTGGTAGAGGAGGGGCGCTCGTGGGAGGAGTGGCAGAGCTGGTGGGGTCCGCTAACGACGTTGTCTCGTTTGTTTTTGGTCTCCATCGCCGTTCGGATGCACGGGTCCACATCGTGCCAGAGGGAGAGAGGGTCGCCGGAGTTGGACGAACAGGAGTTGTCACATCAGCTCCCGATTCGTAGATCAAAAGACAACTCCAACGACAAATTTCAAACTCGTACGTATCCTGTAGCATCAACATGGAGAACTTTCAATCTTATAATTATCCGTCACATCAACATGGTGTTAAGTCACATCAACATACCTGGCAAGGGATCTTAGTGATCAAGTCATATAAACTACACAGTGATGGAAAATCGGCAAATGGGCGAATTGGTCCATTGTATATCGAATTTTAGTAATTGTTTTTCATTCATAATCTGAGTTGATTCTAACTTAAACTTAATGAAAAAATTTCTGATAAAGTTGATAAAGTGTATTACCGTAGTTTTAAATAAAACAATTGCATATTTTTTGTTGTGTAAATTTTGTTTCATATTAATATTTTTTTACTTTGGTGAACGTGAAATTCTTATGTTTACAAACTGCGTTAATGGAATTCAGTGAAAAAAAAAATCCTCAAATTCGAACGGTGGTGGTTTAATATTGGTTTTTACCAAGCACTCTCAAAAAAATGTAGTCTACCGGGGCCGCGTTTTAGCCCAGAAACCTTGCCCGTCGGAAAACTTCGCTGCTCGAATTTGAAGTCATTTTCACGTCGCCGACTGCCTTGGGATCACGACATGACACCACCTTTGTCGACTCCTCCGGGAAGCCCTGCCGACGGCGAGCCAGGTGACGGATGTGGCATTCTTCCCGACTACTCTTCTCCTCAGCCTGTTACAAGTCTTTGATTTTAAATTGGTTGTCTCCATGCGGCGGATTTGAATTTTAAATTTGTTACTCCATGCGCGCGGATTTGAATTTTAAATTTGCTCCTAGAGCGTAGAGTTGATTTTTTGTTTTAAATTCTCATACCTCCACTTGGCCGCATTTGAATTTTAAATTTGCTCTCCGCGCGTAGAGTTGATTTTGACCACCATTGACACATGTCACGTTGTAGAATGGGCTTTTATCCAAATAAACATGATTCCATTTTTTTGGGCAGATATTATCGACTGGGGTCAATGTTGAAACTTAAGCATGCTATAATCAATGCTCTTGTTTGGCTGGGGTATAGACTCAAGGGCAAGGGTCGCTTTTTTTGGAGAAAGGTTATTTGCAGAAAAGAGAATTGAGTAGTGCCTTTTCCATATGTGAATCGACATTTTCAACACAAGAGGTTACATGCTTTGTTTTTCGCCACGATGTAGCTTATATAAATGGAAATTACAAATACAATTCATGGTCTCAACCGTTGGAATTGCCCGCTTTATTTTGTAGTAAGGCAAGCATTTATGCAGCGGAGAAAGAATACGTTGGAAATATGTTATGAATGCAGCGCTAGTAGTAAAGTGTGTCCATTATATTCCAAGGTTACACGATGACGAGAATGTTAAGAGAGCCGTCAATTTTCGCCTATATTAAATATAAGTCCCAGGCTAAAATATCCGCATTATGTGACGATCGTGATCTTCAAGAGTAATTTAAGTGTGAAAAAGGGTATTGAGCAAAATAGTTTAAACTATTGTAGACGGTAAATATAAAAAATAAATAAAGGACAAGGTTGTAAAAGAGAAGATTTCATTTCAGCAAAAACGTATTAATGGTTTTAAAAGAAAGTAAGACTTTCATTTCAAAAAATAACGAGTTATGGTAAAAATAAGGATTCCCGCGGGATGTTATATAGATAACGCATATAAATTTTGTTTATATTTAATTTTTTATACATTTTGCGAAGCGACTATGCTTTGTTATCTGGTTTAAGGTCTTATAAAAAGTATTAATTTAGTATAATAATTTTAGTAATATGAAGTTTTGAAAATAGTGAGTAATGTAGAAATGAAAATAAATTCTAAACAATTTTTGTAATAAATATGCGTTGTAAAATTACAATTATATATTTAAAAATTAATTATTATATTTTGTGTTTTATTGAAATTTAAATTTGTTTTGAAATACTGCGTTATTAGTTGTTGAAAAGGAAAATTCACAAAAGTATTTAAATTTTGTTTGAATATATATGTTTATATTGTACTAACTTGGTGCAATAAGAATTTACGCATAATTTTTTATGAAAATCTTAAAAAATAATATTTCAAAATTGAAAAAGATGTTTGAAGACACCTGTTTAAAATACTACAAATTTGAATATAATACTAGCATAATCATATAAAATAAATGGATGATAAATGCTAGCACAACTATATAAATAAAATGGATGGTAAATGCTGATAAACATCACCCATACAAACATCAAAACACTAATCTCATCATATATCTCTGTTAAAATTCTTATCATAAAATTTGTAAATTCTAATTCATTTCTTTAAATTATTATTATTATTAATTATTAAAAAATTAATATATAAGCAACATGTATACATTTGTGAAAGCATGGATCCCACCATAGGATCTCCATTTCTGTGAGATCTTCCGAATATGTAAATATGCTGTTACAATTGCTGGCCGATATTTGCATGGCTTATGAATATTACATGCCTGTACCAGAATCTCATTTCCATGACACTTGCTCATATGTCATTTTTTGTAATCAATCAATTTAATTAAAGGGTATAAAGAGCATACCCAATTTCTGAGATAGGGGCCCGCGATGGGGTTGTTAGTTCAAGTATTCAGAGTTCTTCTAGCAGCTTCGCTTTGGGTGTCATTTAATATGGCATGGCACAAACATAGGCCGGTAGCATGCTGGGCAGTGAAGGGCATTTGTTCATTAGTGCATTGTATGTAGGTCGTGGAGGCCGAGGTGATGACTTCATCTTCTTTTCTAGTATGTTTTAGTTTTGCGTCGATTTTTTGCTATTTGCATACAGAGACTTCTTTTCTTATGTTTCGTTGTTTTTTGGTGTGGACTATAGCATTGTTTGTTTTATATTTGTCTCGGCATTTCCCATCTATTTTTATTATTTGTCACTTGGGCTATGATCTTGTTCGCCTCTTTCTTCCGCAAGGTTAGGCTTGGCATGTCACCGCATCGTGCTCTATTATTATGTGTAATTTTCTTCTTCATTCAATTTACTTATGTTGAATAGATCATGGGTTTATTTGTAGTTAGTTGAGGTTCCTTCCTTAGAGTGCTTTTTTCTTGCGTTAGAATCCTTGGTATTCTTTGAGACAGCTGGAGTGCCTGAAGACGCTTGTGACTATTATTATCATATCTTGTTAACGATACATATATTCATTTTTACTGTTTAATTACTCTTATGTCTTTGGGTCTACTTAAGATGGGTAATTTAGTGAATTTAACTTATGTGGGGTTAGGAACGATGAGTCAGTTTTTAAGTTTGGATTGCAAGGGGTTGGTGTCAAGGCGACCACTAATTTTGTTGGTCATGGTTCTCGAATCCGTCTGTTCTCAGCTTGTCATTATACTTGCCAACGCATGATGATTCGTAGGGGTGGCTTTGCAAATGCGTGCCAAGGACCGGAGCTTTTCTGACGACAAGTAATAATTTATCTGACCTATCCTCCTTTTTCCAAAGAAAATTAAAATTTCTATTAAGGCAATAAAATTTATATACCGTTGAAATCATTCAATGAAATGTATTTTCCCAATGAAACAAAAAAATTATTGCATATATTGATTCGAGTAAAATGATAATTACCTAACCCCAAAGTAGATTATGAAATTTACCCAGATCGATTTAGTTCCTTTAAATAGAGAACACCTAAATCAGAATGGCTATAGTGTCTAAAATTTTGCGTATAAAATAATAATCCATATATTTTAAAAGTACATTAGAGCAAGAAAATTTAAATTTTAGACTGATAATTTCCATATGAGAGTTTATCTCAGCCTTATGCCCAAGAAAATGCAATATATATACTGATAAAATATTTAAAGAGTTAAAGGAGGTCGAGCCTCGGCTGCCCGGATCACTCCATTTTTATATGGTCTGTATCACATACCCGCTTATACTCCCAGATAGGAGGTATGCATCTCCTGATTGTAGGCGCGCATTGAGATATCATTAAAATAATGCTCAAATTCAAGATCTCTTCACCAAATGGAGCAACATATAATTTTGACATTTGAATTCTCCATTAAACCATTTGATGATATTCAAGGAGTATCCAAAAATCTGAGTCGATCTCATGCCTATCTGAATAAGCCAACAAAGGAAAAGTTTGAGGGATTGAAGTTCTGCAAACTCCCAACTCCCTCAAACTTCAATCCCTCAAACTTCTCCTTTGTTGGCTTATTCAGATAGGCATGAGATCGGCTCAGATTTTTGTATACTCCTTGAATATCATCAAATGGTTTAATGGAGAATTCAAATGTCAAAATTATATGTTGCTCCATTTGTTAGAAGAAGTCTTGAATTTGAAACATTATTTTAATGATATCTCTGTCTGCCACAATTACAGGGAACAGAACATGATGGCTACCTATCTAAGGAGGGTATAAAGTGTCAGGCTGCCTGACCATAAAATAAAATGGAGGAGTGATCCGAACATCGAACCGACCTCCTTTTGCTCTTTAAATGTTTTTGACCGATATATATATTTTTGCTTTTTTGTTGGACATGGCTGAAAGATAAACTTCCTACAGAAATTAATGTGGTCTAAAATTTCAAATTTTATTTCTTGCCTATTGACACTTTTAAAATATATGGTTATTGTTTTATACTACAAAATTTGTGACACTATATTGTATTCGATTTCGTTTGGGTTGTTCTCCTATTTAAGAGGAGGCCTGTGGAATCAATACGGACCGATTTTTTTGTAGTCGCTACTTTTGGGTTGGAGTGAGTATCATTTATTTTTTACTCCCAAATCAATATACTCTATGTTTTTTTGTTTCATTGGGATAAAAAAATACATTTCATTGAATGTTTGCGAGCATACACTCTGTAACTTTTTATTACCTTAATAGAAATTTTGATTTTTTCTTTGGAAAAAAGAAGAAGAATGGAGTCAAAGAAAGTGTGTGTCGAGTCAAAAGAAAAAGCTCTGGTTCACTTAACACACACATTTGCAAAGCCACCCCTTTGAATCATCATACGTTGGCAAGGAGCCATAATGATTGTAACTGGAGAACAAACAAGACAGGGATAGGAACCATGACCAACAAAAGTAGTGGGTTGCACAACCAACTCCGTAATCCAAAACTTAAAGCCAATAAGTCGTTCCCCCAACCCCACATAAGGGGACCAAATTCCACTAAATTACCCATCTTAGGGTAGACCAAAGACATAGAGCAATTAAACCCCCAGGGTAAAAGTGAATATATAGCAATCGTTGAACCCAAAGACATGATAATAATAGTCACAACGTTATTTCAGGCACTCAATTCCACTGTCGTCAAAGAATACCAAGGATTCCATAACACTAACAAAGAGAAAAAAGATACTCTAAGGAGAACCTCAATAACTACAAATAACACCACGGTCCCAAAATTTAAGCATAAAATGAATTGAATGCAGAGGAAGAAAGAGTACACACACCAACTAATATCCTTAACACACACAATGGAAATGCGTAAAATCGACATACCAAGCCCTAACCTTGCGAGAGAAAGTGACCTAACAAAAATCATAGCCCAAGTAACAAATAATAAAAAAATGGAATGAAGTACAGGACAAAATGCCTTTCTACAACTAAACAAATTCTCTAGTCCACACCGAGAGAACAACGAAAACATAAGGCATGAAGTCTCCTTAACATGCAAATAACCCACAAAAATCGACGCAAACAAAACATACTAGGAAAAAGCAGATGAGACACACTGGCCTCTTCCACGAACTACATACATTTGTCACCCCAATGAATTAAGCCTCGCATTTAAAACACTCGACGTTGTAGTACACCCCCAACACCATTTTGTGATTATTCGCCATGCCATGATAAAGAAAATGACACCCAAAGCGAGAGCTTTCCTCTTGCAAGGAGGACTCATTAATACTTGAACTAACAACCCCATCACGAATTTATCTCCAAAGTAGTTATACCTTTTATACCCTTTTAATTAAATTGATTGATTACAAAAAATGACATATGAACAAGTGTCAGAGAGAGTAAGTTGCGTATTTTTTGGGCATGTAATATTCATAAGCCAGGGTATCAGCCCATGGTTTTGTAACAACACCTATTTACATAGTCAAAATCTCCATGGTAAAGTGGAGATAAATCCTATGGTTAAGGATCATGTTCCATGCTTTTCTAAATGTATATATGTTTAACTTATATATTAATTTTTTTAAATAATTAATAATAATAATAATTTAAAAGTAAGTTAAAATTTAGAAATTTTATGATTTTTTTTTTAAATTTTAACATGAGATATATGATGAGATTAGTGTTTTGATGTTTATTGTAAATTGACGTTTATCAACATTTACCATCCATTTTATTTATATAGTTGTACTAGCATTTATCATCCATTTATTTTATATGATTATGCTAGTATTATATTCAAAATTATTGCAAAAATATTTTAAACAAGTGTCTCCAAATATCTTTTCAATTTGAAATATTATTATTTTTTAAGATTTTCATAAAAAATTATGCATCAACACTAAAAATTTTTATTACCACCAAGTTGAACACAATATAAACATATATATTCTAAACAAAATTTAAATACTTTGTGAATTTTTTTTTCTTTTTTCCACTAACTTAATAACACTTAATTATTTCAAAACAAATTTAAATTTCAATAAAACACAAAATATAATAATTAATTTTTAAACTCAAATATAATATAATTGTAATTTTACAACACATATTTATTCTAAAAAATTGTTTAAATTTATTTTCATTTCTACATTACTCACTATTTTTCAATATTAAAACTTCATATTACTAAAATTATTATACTAAATTAACACTTTTTATAAGACCCTAAACCAATTAACAAAGCATAATCATTAACTTCACCAAATAACATAAAAAAATTAAATATAAACAAAATTTATATACGTTTATCTATATAACATCACAGGAATCATATTTTTTGAAATGAAAGTCTTCTTTCTTTTAAAACCATTAATACATTTTTGCTGAAATGAAAATCTTCTCTTTTACAACAACTAATACTTTATTTGTTTATATTACAAATCTACAATAGTTTAAACTATTTTATCTTGTAACACCCCTTTTTCTCACACTTAAACATTACTCTTGAAGATGCGATGCGTCACATAATGTGGATCAATATAGCTCCTGACTTAGATTAATATCAAATAAGAAATTTTTAATCGACGGCTCAATTCTGAACGACCCCTGGATAAAATGATGTAACCTTGCAATATAATGGACACACTTACTACTAACAACTGCATTCATAACATATTTCCAACATGCATTCTTTCTCCACTCGCAAATGCTACTTAGCACTACAAAATAAAGCGGGTAATGCAACTTGATTGAACCATGAACTAGTATTTGTAATTTCCATTTATATAAACTGTACCGTGAACTGCCAGAGCAAAACGCCAACCTCTTGCGTTGATTTGAAATGATCGATTCACATATGGAAAAGGTACTCACTCGATTCCTCATACCCAACACGCTTTTCTCCAAAAAAGCGCTTTTTTTCCGCCTTGGTCCTCGCTTCTCCTAAACAACAAGAGCGTTGTTATAGCCTACTGATAGCTCTTCAACATTGAATTCCGCATTTCGATGGGATTATTGCTCTCCTGCTGGATAATGGAATCCTGTTGCTTGATAAAAGCCCATTCTGCATTTGTCGTGGAAGAACATTGTGTCAATGGGGGTCAAAATCAACTCTACGCACGGAGGAGCAAATTTAAAATTCAAATCTGTGAGCGTGGAGGTAACAAATTTAAAACAAAAAATCAACTCTATGCTCCAGGGGCAAATTTAAAATTCAAATGCGTGCGCATGGAGGTAACAAATTTAAAATTCAAATCCGCCCGCATGGAGATAACCAATTTAAAATTCAAATCAAGGCACGGGCAAAGACCAAGGAAGGAGGAGTAGTCAGAAAGAATGCCACATCTGTCACCCACCAACTCGCCGCCGCCGCGGCTTTCCAGAAGTCTGACAAAAGTGGGGTCATGTCGTGATCCCGAAGCAGTGGGCGACGTGAAAATGATTTCGAATTTGAGCAGCAAAATTTTCCAACGAACAAAGTTTCCGAGCTAAACGCGGCCCCAGTGGACTACTCCCAAAAATATATCCGGAGCTCTTAAGTGTTCAAATTGATTCCAAGGAAATGCTTGCCACATATTCTGGACGAATTAGATCCCAATAATAAAAAACAAAACCAAACTACCAGTCAACCACTTGAAAAGACATCGCAATACGGAGAGATAAATGCCATTGGTCCATCTGTAAAGCATGCGGTCATTTCATGCTCTGCATTAATGATGAAAGCAAGTATTACAATGACAAATTTCAAACTCGTGCGTATCCTGTAGCATCAACATGGAGAACTTTCAATCTTATAATTATCCGTCACATCAACATACCTGGCAAGGGATCTCAGTGATCAAGTCATATAAACTACACAGCGACGGAATATCGGCAAATGGGCGAATTGGTCCATTGTATATCGGCCTTTAGTAATTGTTTTTCATTCATAATCTGAGTTGATTCTAACTTAAACTTAATGAAAAAATTTCTGATAAAGTTGATAAAGTGTATTACCGTAGTTCTGAATAAAACAATTGCATATTTTTTGTTGTGTAAATTTTGTTTCATATTAATATTTTTTTACTCTGGTGAACGTGAAATTCTTATGTTTACAAACTGCGTTAATGGAATTCAGTGAAAAAAAAAATCCTCAAATTCGGACGGTGGTGGTTTAATATTGGTTTTTACCAAGCAGTCTCAAAAAAATATCCGGAGCACTTGGAGTGTTCCAATTGATTCCAAACAAATGCTTGACCCATTTTCTGGACGAATTAGATCCCAAAATAAAAAACAAAACCAAACTACCGCTTAACCATTTGAAAAGACATCGCAATACGGAGAGATAAATGCCACTGGTCCATCTGTAAAGCATGCGGTCATTTCATGTGCTGCATTAATAATGAAAGCAAGTATTACAACGATAAATTTCAGACTCGTACGTATCCTGTAGCATCAACATGGAGAACTTTCAATCTTATAATTATCCGTCACATCAACATGGTGTTAAGTCACATCAACATACCTGGCAAGGGATCTCAGTGATCAAGTCATATAAACTACACAGCGACGGAATATCGGCAAATGGGCGAATTGGTCCATTGTATATCGACCTTTAGTAATTGTTTTTCATTCATAATCTGAGTTGATTCTAACTTAAACATAATGAAAAAATTTCTGATAAAGTTGATAAAGTGTATTACCGTAGTTCTGAATAAAACAATTGCATATTTTTTGTTGTGTAAATTTTGTTTCATATTAATATTTTTTTACTCTGGTGAACGTGAAATTCTTATGTTTACAAACTGCGTTAATGGAATTCAGTGAAAAAAAAAAATCCTCAAATTCGGACGGTGGTGGTTTAATATTGGTTTTTACCAAGCAGCCTCAAAAAAATATCTGGAGCACTTGGAGTGTTCCAATTGATTCCAAACAAATGCTTGCCACATTTTCTGGACGAATTAGATCCCAAAAATAAAAAACAAAACCAAACTACCGCTCAACCATTTGAAAAGACATCGCAATACGGAGAGATAAATGCCACTGGTCCATCTGTAAAGCATGCGGTCATTTCATGTGCTGCATTAATAATGAAAGCAAGTATTACAACGATAAATTTCAAACTCGTACGTATCCTGTAGCATCAACATGGAGAACTTTCAATCTTATAATTATCCGTCACATCAACATGGTGTTAAGTCACATCAACATACCTGGCAAGGGATCTCAGTGATCAAGTCATATAAACTACACAGCGACGGAATATGGGCGAATTGGTCCATTGTATATCGACCTTTAGTAATTGTTTTTCATTCATAATCTGAGTTGATTCTAACTTAAACTTAATGAAAAAATTTCTGATAAAGTTGATAAAGTGTATTACCGTAGTTCTGAATAAAACAATTGCATATTTTTTGTTTTGTAAATTTTGTTTCATATTAATATTTTTTTTCTATTGTATGTGTGTGCAATAATAATAGTACATTGGTTGGAGTTTTAAAAATTGGGTAGTTCATTAAGTTTTTCATCCACCAAACTATTTGTTAACGAATACAGCCTTTGCGGTCACATGATGGAGATTTGCTCCCATTTGTAATGTTTGAGTGGCATATTCTCATTAATCTGAATCTTGTTCCACATTAATACTTCTCTCTCTGAAATTCAGTGAAAGCTGTAAATATTATGTTACATGGAAAGTAAACTATATAAATTATTTAGAGATTACATAAATTAAATTAAACTATTTAGAGTATATTTTAAAATTATTTTGATTATATTATAAGTTTGAAGTTATTTGGATTTAAAGAAAAAAATATTTCATAGAAGTGAAAGTTTAATAACCTGATTTTCTTTAAATAATAGTGATAAATCAATTTACTAGATAACCACAGGTAATAATTGTCCTTAATTAAATTATAATATAAATAACATTTTATTTATTTTAAATTATATTTCTAAGTAAAATTATTAATTTGATTTTATTAACCTAATTTTAAAATATTAAAATAATTTTAGATCATACTCTAAAATTAAAAAATAACTATCATTTTAACCTAAAACATATGTATAATAAAATCAATATCCCATTTGGTTATCGGTAAGGTCTACCTTCAATAGAGTCATGTACCTTTTAATTAAAATTAACTTTGACAAAATGAAACAAACAATCATCCATATATTAAACATCTTTCATTATAATTACATGCATTGGAAAAACCTTTAAATACAAAAATCGATATTTTTATTATCTTTAATTATAAAAATAGATATTATTATTAAATATTAAATTTCTATATATCTATAATAAAATATCACAACTAATTTGTATATCAATATATTATTTTTAATAATAATAATAATTAACCTAATATCTTGCTAAAATATTACTATTATTAGTTTATGTTCCTTTTAAATGATGTATTATATTTAACAATTATTTGAATGAAAAATCTATGAATAACCAACAAATATAGTGTGCATTTCACTGTGTTTAACTTACCTTTTGTTGTTTATAAATTCATATTCTAACATTTAAAAACTCAGCCAATTTGAAAATGGGTTCACGGTATTTAACTTATCTTTGGTTGTTTATAAATTCATATTCTAACATTTATAAAAACTCAGCGAATTTAAAAATGGGTTCATTAACTCACTTAAAATCTAAACTCATAAAATAATATACTTAATAGATTATCTATATATATATATATATATATATATATATATATATAAATATATATATATATATATATATAAATATATATATATAATTCCAAATTTAAATACGTGAAAAGTAGTTTATATCATATTTTTTTTATATAACTTTATCATGTGTATTGTTAATAAATTATTTTTATATTATATTTAATTTATATATAAATTTACATTATTAAATTTATTTATCTAATATTTTAAATAGAATGGTAAAAATAATTAGAATTTCAAAAATATTGGATGATGATGATTAAAGTTTAAACCAAACTTCGGTCTATTGGACTTAAAGGAACTAATTATTTAGTTTGTTTTAAAATTGTACTCCTATGTTCAAAGAGTTAGCCTCTTAAGCTCACTGTACTTTTGACATGTTAAAAGGCTAGGATTGTTGGTATTGCAACAAAGATTATGAAACTGAGATCTAATGTGGGTGTAAGCAGGCTAGGAAGGTCGGTATTGCAACAAAGATTATGAAACTGAAATCTAATGTGGGTGTAAGCAAGTCACTCTAAAAGGAAGCTAATGTGAGTGTAAGCAAGTCACTCTAAAAGAAAGCGATTTTCATCCTCAATATTCATATTCTCACAAAGGTGACAGATCCTTTATACCCATGGTGTTTGAGGAACTGCTCAAATACATGTTTCACTATAAAACTCATAAAAAATTTCTGATCTTAACTATATTAATTTTTTTTCTTTAACCTAATTAAAATAGAAATAATTTGTATCTATATAAAAATAAACTTCACAGAAATAACATTCCCATCCCCGATATATAAAGAGTTTCAAAAGGAGTAGTCTACCCAGGCAACGTTTTAGCCCGAAGATGCTGCCCATCAGAAAACATTTCCTGCCCACGGAGACGTCGCCGATTGTGCTGGGGATCACCGCCTGACCTGTCAGAGTTGAAAAGACCTAACCCTCGGGAAACCCTCGCTCCAAAACGGTGTCCGTCAATCGGTCCGCTCTCCATGCCATTCTATCACATGCCATCCGATTGTATGACATGCATATTTGAAATTTTGAATTTGAATTTTGTTGCGTTTGGCGCTCATTTGAAGAATGTTGCGGAGGTACATTCGTTCAAACACCGCCTCTGCCCTCTTCCAAATTTGTTTTATCAGTTCGGGTTGCATTCAGATATTTGTTGGAGAATGCTCGGCTCCTACCATCTTATAGAAATCTACAGAGGAATTGAAAGAAGCATCTTTACAGTTAGGAAGGGAAGGGGGCGAGCAGGTAGTAGGAGGTCGCAGGGTCGAAATGGAAAATCGATCGATAGAGGTCTGCATAGTCTCGGCCTAGGTTCCTTCCCGTCCTCCTCGCAATTTTAATTATCCTCGCCCTCCTCCAGTTCGGCCTCCGATGGCGAGTCAACCAGTGCCGCCATCTATGGGTTCTTGGCCACAGGAGAATTACATAGGCTTGCCAGGATCGCGTCCTGCCGGAAACAGCTACGCCAGTGCCGAACAGCATCAGGGTTTGGGGTTCGGAGGGGGGGTTCTGTCCGGCGCCGAAGCGGGAGGATTGATGCTCGACCTTGACGGAACAGCGTTGCAGAATGGGCTCACTGACTCCATAATGTCACAGTTTCATGGCGGGTCTCTGAGTATTTCCTCTGATCCTTTCTTTTCCATGTGACATTCATCAATTCCAGTTTGTTCTCTGCTACTTCGGTGGGCTCTAGGCGTCATCTGACGTTCTTGAATTTGCGTCAAGTGATGAAGAACGTTAGGGTTTTCAGAACGACGATCTTGAAGAAGGGTTCACAACCGAGTCAAGAATTCTCTTTACCAATTTCATGCACCTTCATGTCACAAAATAAATTTGCAGACAATGCAGATTGTTGGAATCAAAATTCTTAGGATCCTCTGCCTACAGGCATCTATTTTTTCCACAATGTGGGTCACTTTATTTAGTTTTTCTCTGTTTCTTTTGTTTCTGAGATCTATTCAATTTTAGTTTCAGATGACTGTTTGGAAAATAAAGAAGCTATCATTTATTATCACTTGTTATAATTTCAAATATATATAACAAATGAATGTGTACCATGTCAAATGGATCAATGTTTACATCAAAATTTGATTTTCTTCTTCCATCAATGCTTGCTGCAAAATTTGATTTTCTTCCTCCAGGTTGTTTCTATGACATAAAGTCCTTGTTATATTCCTATGGATGGATGGTAAATTGGGTGTTATTTTTTTTTATTGTCAAATGTACAATTTGAAGAATAATGAGTTAAGAACAAGTTTTTTATAAAGTCTAGTGATTAAATCTCACTAATAACAACTCACTCCCACTAAGAACAATTTAGGTGGTTTTATTGAAATGTAAAATACTTTATTTTCTCCCCCATAATATTAGGTAATAGTGATGTTCAACCTATAATTATAACATTCATTGTTTTGAAAATAATAATAATGATTTATTGTATTAATAATAATTCATTTTTAATGTAATATAAATTATAATAATAATAATAATAAAATTTATCATAATTGTTTTTGAGAAACATAAAAAGAATATATATATATATATATATATATATATATATATATATATATATATATATTTATATATTTCAACAATGATTATTAAAAATATTAATCACAAATGGATTATCATTACGGATTTTAATTTTCACATCTTCACCATAATGAAAGTTCCACTTCAAATTGCCTTTATTTTTATTTTTCCAAAGTACAACTAAAATAATAAATTAAATATTTAATATTAAAATATTTGTATAGTTATAAGTTCTCTTTTAGGTAACAACATATTTATTTATTATGTCTATTTAGCATGCATTTGTAGCTATGTAATTTAGTGGTTACAATATGTTTTAGACATAAAATAATCTTATGTTTCATATTATCTTCAATACTCAATCCATACTCTTATCTCTATTATTAGTTTATAATCTCTATTTAAAGAGAATATAGTTTCATTTGAAAGAATGATGGTGGGAAACTCTTAAATGTATTTTTTTTTTCCATTGATATATTGCCCCAAGTGGTGATGTTGGCTAGGAATGAAGATTGTTTCCCTCTTTGAAGGTTTTCGCCATGTAAAAACAATAATGTATTGATTTTTAATCTCATAGTGTGAGTAGTTGTTTAAAATGTTATTTTGGTATGTTAATATTATATTTTGTTGCACATTATATTAAAGCTCGTATGAAGATCCACTCTTGTTATTGATTGAGATCTTGAATCTATGTTGTTGCATACATTAAAGATTTATGTGATCTACTATTTTTTGCACTTCTAGGTTGAACAAATGGTCCTATTGCATAAGTTGGAAACACTTCCATTTCACTTGAAAATGTTTTTATTTGTCTCAGATACAACGTTTTTCGTCAAATATAGGTCTTCTAAGTTACAACGTTCTTGGTTAAATTTAGAGGTATAATGTTTCATCACACCTTTTAAATTTTATTTCACCAAAATAAAATTCTGAGTTTTTTTGTTTATATTGGCAGTTTGCAACTCTTTCTAGTATAAATATGCTCTTTATCATGCACTCTACGAGATTTTAGCAAACCAAAAACTTTTTTTTTTTTTTTCTTTTCGCTCTGCACTTTAAACAAATAAAAAACAAAGAGAACTCTTACATTTTTGTTTCGGAAAAACTAATCAAAATTTAACATGGATTTTGTAGACTTTTAAATTCTTCTTCTTTGAAAATTATCTGGTTTTTGTTTGTGGCCACATTGGGATTTTTTTCCAAACAAAAAGACAAGGGTTTTTAAAAGTTTTTTTAAATAGACATACACTTAGAAGGTTAAAAAAAAAACATTTTCTCTCTTTCTAGTATAAATATGCTCTTTATCATGCACTCTATGAGATCTTAGCAAACCAAAAACAAACTGAAAATTGTTTTTTTTTTTTTTTTTTTGAATGTTTTTTTGCTCTGCACTTTATAATAAGCTAAACAAATAGAACTCTTAAATTTTTTTTTTTCAAAAACTCATCAAAATTTAACATGGATGTTGTAGACTTTTAAATTCTTCTTTGATAATTATATGGTTTTTGTCTGTGGCCACAATGGAAATTTTTTTCAAACAAAAAGAAAAAGGTTTTTAAAAGTTTTTTTAAATAAACATACACTTAGAGGGTTAAAACAAAAACATTTTCTCTATTATAGTATTCATTATATATTTTAGATTAACTAATTTAATTGTAAGTTTATTAAATAAACTAATTTAATTGTAAGTTGCTTTATTAAATATGAGGTGTTTCTCTTTATTAAGTTTTTTTTTTTTAAAAAGTGTGCAAATTCAAATTATTACAAAATTTTGTTGTAAACTACATTTTATTTAAATTATAAAATAGAATCTAGTTATAAAGTAACTTTAATGTTATTATTTATATTACGTTTTAGATAAATTTTAATTTATAAAGTGACTTTATTGTAAAAAGGATTCACACTTATTTTATAAAAGTTGGTCACTTAAGTACTGATGGGCAGCTCAATTGATGACGATTGTCATGTTATGAAGTATTATGTAAACTATGAGATTCAAGGTTCAAACCTCGCTAATTAACATGTATCTGTGAAAGGGGTGTACATAGACACACAAAGGTTATAGTGGTAGCGGTTATAGTTGATATTGCATCATGCGAGTATGAAATAAACCCAATTATCGATTCCTTTAGCTACAAAAAGATGTCATGTAATATCCCATTTATTTATAAAAGTGAACTTATACACAAAATTAGATAATGGAAATAATTTTTTAACTTGTCAACCTTATTATGCCTCATAACCACATGGACTAACCTCTACTTTCCATGTGACACCTATTAGGAATAAAATATTGGAGTAATAAAATCAAAATGAATGCAAAAATAAAAGATATATTGAAATGATACAAATGAGATACCAATATATGTGGTTCACCCAATCTAGACTATGTCCATGGAGCAATAGCCAAGCCTTCCTTTTATTCCATCCAGGAAAATGAAGGGATAAAACGTAAAACACATGTGTTGCAATCTACTCTTCACTCTTTTTCAACTTAAGCAATGATGAAGATCAAAATCTCAATCTTGATTCTGCCAAACTTACAAAAAAAAGCATCAAATTGATATGTAAATACAAAATAATATAATTTTTTAATATATTTTAAGTTAGTGAAAATATAACAAATAATGTTTTATCCTAAATTTTTGAGAAACATAGAAAATGAAAATATATTTTGTTAAGATTTTGGGGTGTTGGGGTAGCATCGGATGTGCTCTAGCTCCCAAATTTTGTGGAGGGACTAGAGTACATAAGATCTCTAAGACCCAAAAAGCGATTTAAGAAATTCCATCCTCTTTAAGAGATAATTATTAATTATTTTTTTTAATTAAGGACCCTAAGCCTAACTTAGGAAAATTATAAGATTAAAGTTAATTAAATTAAACTTGTGATGAAAATGACTTAAGTCACACGGATCAAGCATCTTCTAATCTTAGCCGTCGATTCAAGATTAGATTACGGTCGTTGATGTTTCAACGAGAAAAGTATAAGAAGAGGGCTTGGGGTCAGTTAGAGAACACACACAGTGGTAGAGTACTGAAACCAAGCTGAAATTATAGGGCGTGGTTTGCTAAAAATTTCAGAAATGTTTCATCTGTGGAGAGGGAAAATATTGATGAGGGGGATGGTTTGATCCCAGGCTATGATTACAACGAGGGCAGATAAGCAAAAGACTGAGGCAGCGCAGAGGTAGCAACTACACAACTCAGCCAAGAGCCCAGCAGGGGCAACGCAGAGGCATCAGGAGCTACGCAGGCCCAAAAAGGGCAGCGCAAGGGCAGCAGGAGGCCAGCAGCGTTGACGCAAGCCCAGCCAGGGGCAGTGTAACCCAGTTTGGGGTGACGCAAACCCTTCCTGAGCAATGCAGGAGCTAACGCATGCCATTAGGGCTGACACAGAGGGCTTCAGAGCAGTGTTGGGGTTTCTGCAGACCAGAAAAGGCCAAGTTCTGTAAATCCCGTTTGAGGGTGTGAATCATTCAGTTTTTCCTATCTCCAGAACATAGGTATAACTGCATATTTTATTTCTCTGTTAGGTTAACCAGTTTGGTGTCCATGATTGTTGTACTTAGATTCTGCTTCGAACTAAGACATTTCGTGAGCAATTGTCCTCAGAAAAAAAGGACAAGGAAGCTTCTATCTCCAAGGCTGTTGTAGCAGATGATGGCTCCGAAGATGACTTAGCCATGAGCGATCATGAACCACAAAAGTGGGACGATCTTGATATGTAGAGCAGCTACAGAATAAGGCCAGGATCCTTGAGTAGCCCAACTCTTGGATCACATACGAGCTACAGTAGCCTTAAGATAGTAGCAGGACAAGTGGAGCAATGGGTGCAGAAGATCACGGATGGAGCAGAGGCGGAGCTGAATGCTGAGAGGGAGCAGCACAGTGCAGATGTAGCAGCAATAACACATAGCATACTTGATTATGCAGTGCAAAGTTGCAGCAACGTAGAGGTTTCAGGAGGACAACGCAGCGCAGTAGCATCATATGGGACTTCAACGCAGAGGAGGTCTACTTACACAATGCAGAGTTGCAGCAGTGCATCAGCCTCCAGATGACAACACGGAGCAGCAGCCTATGGAGCTTCAGTGATGAGATGCAACCCAACTAACTTGTCTGTCAAATATTGGGCATGAGTACTTCATTTGCTTAATCTCACCAACTGAATTGCAATGCAGCAGTTGGCAGCACGATGCAGCAGATTGAGAGGGGGCTGCAGTACAGATGTGGTAGCGGCGTTGGCAACGTCATGGGAAACAGTACGGGAGAGAAGAAACAACGCAATGATGAAGGGAAATATGCCAAGCATCAGCGCAGAGACCCACACTAGTGATTAGTGCAGAACTTCAAGGTGAATTATTGTTGCTAAAGCACATTCCTCACTAAGAGGGAGTGTTGAGATTTTGGGGTGTTAGAGAAGCATCGGATGTGCTCTAGCTCCTAAACTTTGTGGAGGGACTAGATTACATGAGATCTCAAAGACCCAGAAAGCGATTTAAGAAATTCCATCCCATTTAAGAGATATTTAATTAATTAATATTTTTAATTAAGGACCCTAAGTCTAACTTAGGAAAATTAAAAGATTAAATTAAACATGTGATGAAAATTACTTAAGTCACACGTATCAAGCATATTCTAATCTTAGTTGTCGATTTAATATTAGATCACGACTGTTCATGTTTCAACAAGAAAAGTATAATAAGAGGGCTTGGGGTCAGTTGGAGAACACACACAGTGGCAGAGCATTGAAACTAAGCTGAAATTCTAGGGCATGGTTTGCTAATAATTTCAGAAGTATTTCATCTACAGAGAGGGGCAGCATTGGCGAGGGGGATGGTTTGATCCCAGGCCAAGAGTACAATGAGGGCAGAGAAGCAATAGACCAAGGCAACAACTACGCAGCTCAGCCAAGAGCCCAACAAGGGCAGCACAGAGGCATCAAGAGCTACACAGACTTGACGCAAGCCCAGAAAGGGCAACGCAGGGGCAGCAAGAGGCCAGCAAGGTTGGTGCAAGCCCAACCAGGGCCGGTTTCATCCTTTAAAGCCCAAAACCGCCCTTCCCGCTGATGTGACAATTATTCAATGCCGAAGTAATACAACTGAAATGCATATTAAACCTTTGAAATGTAATTCATTCATTTCATTGCTTCTGTGAATAAACTCTGTATAAGCCCCCGACTGTTAATAACCAGCTTTTTACACCGTTTTCAAGCTAAGAGCCTACAAATTCTCAACCTGTAACCATAGAAGACTGTTGAGAAGCTCATAATTGCTCCATAGATCAGAAGAAAACCATTCAACATGTTCAAAAGCCTCAGAAACTTTTTCAAACCCTTATACCTACATGTAACAGGTATTTTTCTAAAATTTAGACTTATTTCAAATTGGAAAGGACCTTTAAAAAAGACAAATTTCAGTCA
Source organism: Pinus albicaulis (assembly GCA_034641835.2). NCBI lineage: Eukaryota > Viridiplantae > Streptophyta > Pinopsida > Pinales > Pinaceae > Pinus > Pinus albicaulis. Next base: position 358,124,254 of record CM076579.1, read on the forward strand.
GTGCTTAAAAATCAACAAAAGAAGCCTATCAAAATAGTCCAAAAACAGGCCAAACCCTATCAATTTTTCTCCAAAAACCCTGTTTTATCATCAGTGAAAGAGGTTATTGTAGATAAATATGTTTTTTGGAAACTTGCCCTCCTTTTTTGTAATTTTTATTCTCATTTTCCATGGTGTTCGTTTGTATGATATAAACCCTAGCTTGATGGGAAGGAAGGAAAAAGTGAAATCTAGGAAAACAGGGGAAAATAGGGTAGCAAGTTTAGGGAGGGAAATGGAGGGGATAGGAGTTAGGGAAAAATATGAAAATCTTAGGGGAGATATGGGAGTGTTTTAGGAACATAGTTCAAGTGGAATTGCTTGAAATGGATAATGTAAAGAGGGGAAAAAGGCTAAAACGCAGGTCCTAACCCAGAATCTCTTCAAAAATGTGGCGAGAATTAGGGTTTGAGGGAAAATGGGAGTAATGAGAAGTATGAATGATATGGAATGGTATGGTAAGGCATATAGGTGATGTATGAAGGTTTTTATGTGGTAAAAATAGGGGTTTTCCAGCTGAAAGCAACCAAACCCTTGGACATCATTTTATAAACAGAATTATATAAGCAGATAAGCCTATAGCCAGAGAAAAACAATGAGTTGTTTTTTTTTTTTTTTCAGAATTAAAGTAAGGAAATTACAGTTTATTAAACGTAGAATTTTCCTGGAACAGCTAACTTCCTCCTCCATACTAACAAGCTAAGATCCCATAAGCTCAAAAAATGCAAGAAAATAGGCCAACCATCAGGCCCTGGGCTCTGGTCCTTGGCCATATCCTTTAGGGCTTGAAGCAACTCCTCTTCCAAGATTGAAGTATCCATCATATCAGTATCCTCTTCATTGACCATGGCTAGAAATAGGTTGAACAAATCCATTTTTTTTGTCATGTAGTCTCCTTCCCTTTCCATGAATTGTTTTCTAAAAAGTTGAAGTGCCTCCAATTTTATATCCTTAGCCGAGGTATGGAAGTGCCCATAATAATCTTTTGGAAGTGCCCATAATCATCAAGGGTGTTAAATACTACCCTTGATTTGGGTAGTATTTGGTCTTATTTATGGGATTAAGTTTAGATGCTACTAAAAAGCACATAATCACAATAGAGATAGTCATAATGATGACGACAAGGGATAGTGGCTTTATCATGAATATTATTGATATTGAAACCATATTTTAAATTATAAAGTAAGAACTAAAATTGCTTCTAATTATCTTAGTGGTCATATTCCTCAAACATTATTAAATAATGTTGTCATTGATGTGAAAGTGAAGGGGAGGTGTGCTAGATCTATGGGTTGTATGGAGTCCAAAACCCGCTCAACTTGAGCACTACTTAATAGAGGGGATGGGTCCACAATTAATATTGGGAAATATATTGCTCAATGTACATAGCTAGCAATCACTCTGTCTGGGTCCCCTTCCCAAAAATTATAAAACCACTTGGGGACCCAACCCTGCCCCCCAACCCCCCTTGAAACCATTGATGTTGATGGATATGGACCCAAGTGTGTATCAACCCAAGGAGTATCAAACCCAAACATAATATAATGTCAACCCAACCGCAAGTGCCAAATCATAATAAATATCCAGGATGCATGAGTGCTATTTATTGTGGTTTCCTGATTAAATTTGATGTGTGGTGAGTGGTAGGAAACAAGCATGAAAAGGTCATATAAGGAGCAAATGAGTGAATATACATAGAGATATGAAGTTTGAAGAGGATGTATGAAGTTTGATGTATAGTGAAGTGAGGCAAAGGTGTATGCCCTATCAAGATCAAACTGTACTAGCAAAATGGAGAAAAGGTAATAACTTGGCGATTTTATTGAAAACCCCAATTTTGATTATAACATAAAATCTTTACAAAATACATTATTTTGGGTTGTCTTATCTTTCGGTCTCTTCCTTAGTTGTATAGTTCTTAGGTATGCACCCAATGGGCTAAATCCCTCAACATATCAACTTATCGACCTTTTAACTTAAAATGAGGTTTCTCATTTCTTTGGTATATGATATCTTTATCCCTTGGTCTCTTCTCTTAGTCATGTGGTGCTCATGTGTAGCACCCATGGCTTAAGGCTCTCAACATACCTACATCTAAAACTCTAATAACGAGGTTCCATTTAGTTAAGATAAGGCTTCTCCACCCGACCTCAGATTTCCAATATCATGATTCCACATTATGGTTCCACCAAAGGGAAAAGCTATTATGTGAGATTTTTATTTTTATTTTCAATTTGGAGAAGTGTTGATATCCTGGTGTCATCGTCGTTAATTGACAGAGCTTCTCAATATAATATTTGCTGGAAAGTAACTTAAATATTTAGGTAGCGCAGGTTGCTCCTACATCCCTTTGGGTGGAATTGTGTTGTCTCTGCGTCACCCAGTAAGGACTGCATCAACCCTCTACATGGCTCTGCTACCTCTGCATCCCTCTACTGCATTGCCCTCTCCAGGTTATCCGATGTTGTTACTGCTTTCTCTGCTGCTTTCTACAGCACATATTCTTCAACATTCTTGCTAGAGACTCAACTAGATCTGCAATCGCTCTAATACCATGTGAAAATTTTTGAATATGCTCAAACAGAAACCCTACTGTTAAATTTATGATTTAATTCTCCTACTTACATTAAGTTATTAATGTGAAATCTTCATCATTAACATCGAAGTAAATACATTAACAACCTACACATACAGATCTAAACTGAATAACATGCACAATGACAAAGTGACACACAAGGACTTTCTGGACAACTGTCCCCAGAAAAACCCAATGCGGGAAAATCGATCTTCTGGTTGCTGGAGGGTTTTTATTATTAAGCAGAATCTAAGTACAACAATCATGGACACCAAACTGGTTAACCCGACAGAGAAATAAAATATGCAGCTATACCTGTGTTCTGGAGATAGAAAAAAATGAATGATTCACACTCTCAAACGAGATTTACAGAACTCAGCCTTTTCTGGTCTGCGGAAACCCCAACGCTGCTCTGAAGCCCTCTGTGTCAGCCCTAATGGCATGCGTTAGCTCATGCGTTTCTTAGGAAGGGTTTGCGTCACCCCAGACTGTGTTACGCTGCCCCTGGCTGGGCCTGCGTCAGCGCTGCTGGCCTCCTATTGCCCCTGTGCTGCCCTTTTTGGGCTTGTGCAGCTCCTGATGCCTTTGCGTTGCTCCTGCTGGGCTCTTGGCTGAGTTGCGTAGTTGCTTCCTCTGCGTTGCCTCAGTATTTTGCTTCTCTGCCCTCGTTGTAATCATAGCCTGGGATCAAACCATCCCCCTCATCAATATTTTCCCTCTTCGCAGATGAAACATTTCCGAAATTCTTAGTAAACCATGCCCTAGAATTTCAGCTTGGTTTCAGTACTCTACCACTGTGTGTGTTCTCTAACTGACCCCAAGCCCTCTTCTTATACTTTTCTCGTTGAAACATCAACGACCGTAATCTAATCTTGAATCGACGGCTAAGATTAGAAGATGCTTGATCCATGTGACTTAAGTCATTTTCATCACAAGTTTAATTTAATTAACTTTAATCTTTTAATTTTCCTAAGTTAGGCTTAGGGTCCTTAATTAAAAAAATTAATTAATAATTATCTCTTAAAGAGGATGGAATTTCTTAAATCGCTTTCTGGGTCTTAGAGATCTTATGTACTCTAGTCCCTCCACAAATTTTGGGAGCTAGAGCACATCCGATGATACCTCAACACCCCAAAATCTTAATAAAATATATTTTCATTTTCTATGTTTCTCAAAAATTTAGGATAAAACATTATTTTTTATATTTTCACTAACTTAAAATATATTAAAAAATTATATTATTTTGTATTTACATATCAATTTGATGTTTTTTTTTGTAAGTTTGGCAGAATCAAGATTGAGATTTTGATCTTCATCATTGCTTAAGTTGAAAAAGAGTGAAGAGGAGATTGCAAAACATGTGTTGTATGTTGTATCCCTTCATTTTCCTGGATGGAATAAAAGGAAGGCTTGGCTATTTCTCCATGGACATAGTCTAGATTGGGTGAACCACATATATTGGTATCTCATTTGTATAATTTCAATATATCTTTTATTTTTGCATTCATTTTGATTTTATTACTCCAATATTTTATTCCTAATAGGTGTCACATGGAAAGTAGAGGCTAGTCCATGTGGTTATGAGGCATAATAAGGTTGACAAGTTAAAATATTATTTCCATTATCTAATTTTTTGTATAAGTTCACTTTTATAAATAAATGGGATATTACATGACATCTTTTTGTAGCTAAAGGAATTGATAATTGGGTTGATTTCATACTTGCATGATGCAATATCAACTATAACCGCTACCACTATAACCTTTGTGTGTCTATGTACACCCCTTTCACAGATACATGTTAATTAGCGATGTTTGAACCTTGAATCTCATAGTTTACATAATACTTCATAACATGGCAATTGTCATCAATTGAGCTGCCCATCAGTACTTAAGTGACCAACTTTTATAAAATAAGTGTGAATCCTTTTTACAATAAAGTCACTTTATAAATTAAAATTTATCTAAAACGTAATATAAATAATAACATTAAAGTTACTTTATAACTATTCTATTTTATAATTTAAATAAAATGTAGTTTACAACAAAAATAATTTGAATTTGCACAGTTTTTTTCAAAAAAAAACTTAATAAAGAGAAACACCTCATATTTAATAAAGCAACTTACAATTAAATTAGGTTATTTAATAAAGCAACTTACAATTAAATTAGTTAATCTAAAATATATAATGAATACTATGATAGAGAAAATGTTTTTGTTTTAACCCTTTAAGTGTATGTTTATTTTTAAAAAAAATTAAAAACCTTTGTCTTTTTGTTTGAAAAAAATCTCCATTGTGGCCACAAACAAAAACCAGATAATTTTCAAAGAAGAATTTAAAATTCTACAACATCCATGTTAAATTTTGATTAGCTTTTCCAAAAAAAAAAAAATGTAAGAGTTCTATTTGTTTTTTATTTGTTTTGCTTATTATAAAGTGCAGAGCGCAAAAAAAAAAAAAAAAAATCAGTTTGTTTTTGGTTTGCTAAGATCTCATAGAGTGCATGATAAAGAGCATATTTATACTAGAAAGAGAGAAAATGTTCCTTTTTAACCTTCTAAGTGTACGTCTATTTAAAAGAACTTTTTAAAAACCTTGTCTTTTTGTTTGGAAAAAAATCCCAATGTGGCCACAAACAAAAACCAGATAATTTTCAAAGAAGAAGAATTTAAAAGTCTACAAAATCCATGTTAAATTTTGATCAGTTTTTCCAAAACAAAAATGTAAGAGTTCTCTTCGTTTTTTATTTGTTTAGCTCATTATAAAGTGCAGAGCGAAGAAAAAAAAAATTCAATTTGTTTTTGGTTTGCTAAAGTCTCATAGAGTGCATGATAAATAGCATATTTATACTAGAAAGAGTTGCAAACTGCCAATATAAACAAAAAAACTCAAAATTTTATTTTGGTGAAATAAAATTTAAAAGGTGTGATGAAACATTATACCTCTAAATTTAACCAAAAACGTTGTATCTTAGAAGACCTCCATATTTGACGAAAAACGTTGTATCTGAGACAAATAAAAACATTTTCAAGTGAAATGGAAGTTTTTCCAACTTATGCAATAGGACCATTTGCTCAACCTAGAAGTGCAAAAAAATAGTAGATCACATAAATCTTTAATGTATGCAACAACATAGATTCAAGATCTCAATCAATAACAAGAGTGGATCTTCATACGAGCTTTAATATCATGTGCAACAAAATATAATATTAACATACCAAAATAACATTTTAAACAACTACTCACACTATGAGATTAAAGATCAATACATTATTGTTTTTACATGGCGAAAACTTTCAAAGAGGGAAACAATCTTCATTCCTAGCCAACATCACCACTTGGGGCAATATATCAATGGAAAAAAAAAAAAAAACATTTAAGAGTTTCCCACCATTTTAGTTGTACTTTGGAAAAATAAAAATAAAGGCAATCTGAAGTGGAACTTTCATTATGGTGAAGGTGTGAAAATTAAAATCCGTAATGATAATCCATTTGTGATTAATATTTTTAATAATCCTTGTTGAAATATATTTTTATTTTTTTTATGTTTCTCAAAAAAAAATTATGATAAAAAATATTTTTTGTATTTTCACTAACTTAAAATATATTAAAGAATTATATTATTTTGTATTTACATATCAATTTGGCAAAACTTCTATATCATCCAATATATCACACCAAACTTGATAGGGAATTGAACCGGTCACTTCAAAGCAAGGAGTGTCTTAACAAAGCACCTAATCATCGTCTATCCAAGACCCAATAGACATATCAATTTAATGTTTAACTTAATTATAATTTTAAAATTATATTATTATTATTATTATTATTATTTAAAATTAACTGATATTTAATTTAATTATAATTTTAAAATTAAATTATTATTATTATTATAATATTTTATATTACATTAAAAATAAATTATTATTAATAAAATAAATCATTATTATTATTTTCAAAACAATGAATGTTATAATTATAGGTTGAACATCACTATTACCTAATATTATGGGGGAGACATCTCAATAAAACCACCTAAGTTGTTATTAGTGTTATGATTATGGGTTGAACATCACTATTACCTAATATTATGGGGGAGAAAATAAATTATTTTACATCTCAATAAAACCAACTAAATTATTCTTAGTGGGAGTGAGTTGTTATTAGTGAGATTCAATCACTAGACTTTATAGAAAACATGTTCTTAACTCATTATTCTTCAAATTGTACATTTCACAATAATAAAAAAATAACACCCAATTTACCATCCATCCATATGAATATAACAAGGACTTTATGTCAAAGAAACAACCTGGAGGAAGAAAATCAAATTTTGCAGCAAGCATTGATGGAAGAAGAAAATCAAATTTTGATGTAAACATTGATCCATTTGACATGGTACACATTCATTTGTTATATATATTTGAAATTATAACAAGTGATAATAAATGATGGCTTCTTTATTTGCCAAACAAACAGTCATCTGAAACTAAAATTGAATAGATCTCAGAAACAAAATAAATAGAGAAAAACTAAATAAAGTGACCCACATTGTGGAAAAAATAGATGCCTGTAGGTAGAGGATCCTAAGAATTTTGATTCCAACAATCTGCATTGTTTGCAAATTTATTTTCTAAAGATAATTCTTGACTCGGCTGTGAACCCTTCTTCAAGATCGTCGTTCTGAAAACCCTAACGTTCTTCACCACTTGACGCAAATTCAAGAACGTCAAATGACGCCTAGAGCCCACCAAAGCAGCAGAAAACAAACTGGAATTGATGAATGTCATATGGAAAAGAAAGGATTAGAGGAAATACTCAGAGACCCGCCATGAAACTGCGACATTATGGAGTCAGTGAGCCCATTCTGCAACGCCGTTCTGTCGAGGCCGAGCATCAATCCTCCCGCCGCGGCGCCGGACAGAACCCCCGCTCCGAACCCCAAACCCTGATGCTGTCCGGCACTGGCGTAGCTATTTCCGGCAGGACGCGAACCTGGCAATTCTATGTAATTCTCTTGTGGCCAAGAACCCATAGATGGCGGCACTGGTTGACTCGCCATCGGAGGCTGAATTGGAGGAGGGCGAGGATAATTAAAATTGCGAGGAGGACGGGAAGGAACCTGAGCCGAGACTATGCAGACCTCTATCGATCGCTTTTCCATTTCGAACCCGTGACCTCCTTCTACTACCTGCTCGCCCCCTTCCCTTCCTAACTGTAAAGATGCTTCTTTCGATTCCTCTGTAGATTTCTATAAGATGGTAGGAGCCGAGCATTTCTCCAAAAAATATCTAAATGCAAGCCGAACTGATAAAACAAATTTGGAAGAGGGCAGAGGCGGTTTTTGAACGAATGTACCTCCGCAGCATTATTCAAATGAGCGCCAAACGCAACAAAATTCAAATTCAAAATTTCAAATTTGCATGTCATACAATCGGATGGCATGTCGAATCGGATGGCATGTCCAACAGCATGTGATAGAATGGCATGGAGAGCGGACCGATTGAGGGACACCGTTTTGGAGCGAGGGTTTCCCGAGGGTTAGGTCTTTTCAACTCTGACAGGTCAGGCGGTGATCCCAGCACAATCGGCGACGTCTCCGCGGGCAGGAAATGTTTTCCGATGGGAAGCATCTCCGGGCTAAAACGTTGCCTGGGTAGACTACTCCGTTTCAAAATACATATCCCCCAGAACAAAAAAGCACTTCATATTCAAACTTCAAAGTTGATACCATCCCTACCCTTAGGGCTACATGAGTAATACTTTATCACAATTACTTGCACACTACTCATCACAGCTATTTGCAAATATTACTTTTACATCGGGTTATCAACTACTTCCTTTCCAGTATCACGTTACCTCAGCCATAGCTGTAATATGTCTGTCAAGGTATTAAGTGACATCGGTATAGACATTTGTCATCATCGTTTGTAAGAATGACGTTACATTGAACTGCCGAAATCAAATGTAACAATAGGCTACATAAACAGCTGTGTATTCAACTAACTTCCAAAAACGAAGTAGCATCAAGATAGTTGTAATATCTCGTCACAACCGTGTGGACAGTTTGTGTATCGAAAATTAAATTGTTGATCTCTCGTGGTATTCAGTGAAGTCGGTATAGGCATTATCTAAAAAATAATATACTTATTTAATTAATTAATATAAATAATTAAGTCGATAGGCATAACCCTTCTATTGGAATTGCATGATTTATTAATATTATTATTATTTATATGAATTAATAAATTTAAATATTAATATCTTTAACATTAAATATTAATTTTAATTTTAATTTTAATACTAATATTAATTATTCAGGTTAATATGAATAATAATATTAGTATTATTTTTAATATTATTAATATTTATAAATATTAATTTTAATAACATTAAATAATATTATTACGGTAAATAATCATGGTCACATTGTGATGAAAATTGACTCTCGGTCCAATGTTGTATTAACTTAACGATGGACATCCATGATTAACCATGGTCTAACGTTGCATTGTGACAAATATTGCCTCGATATGAAAATCAACAATGGTTCAATGTCGCATTATAACAAATTTTGTCTCAATATGAAAATTTATCATGGTCAAACATGGTCCAACATCACATTGTGATGAATATTGTGTCAATATGAAAATCAACCATGGTGAACAATGGTCAGCGTTGTTTATTTTAGGGTTTATAATATCTATTTAAACGTCACATTGTGACAAACATTGTCCCCATATGAAAACCAATCATGGTCAACCATGGTCAATATGAAAATCAACCATTGTCAACCATGCTGAACCATGGTCCAACCTTACATTCTAAGAAATATTGTCTCAATATGAAAATAAACCATGGTCAACCATCGTCGACCATGATCAACCATCGCTGACCATGGTCAACCATCTCAATCATGATCAAACATGGTCCAACGTTGCATTGTGACAAATATTTTCTAAGTATGAAAATAAACCATGGTATAACATTGCATTGTGACAAAGATTGTCTAAATATGAAAATCAATCATGGTCAACCATGGTCCAACGTCGTGTTAATGATGAAGATTGTGTCAATATGAAAATTAACCATGAACAATGATGGACAACCATGTTTATTTTAGAGTTTATAATATTTTTCTTATGGTTATATATCTTGGGCTTATAATATTAAACCCTTACGTTTAATATTATCACCTAGGGCTTACAATCCCTTAGGTTTTTAGTGTTAATTTATTGCATTTATTAGTCCCTTGGGTTTATAATATCAATCCATTGGGTTTATAATCATGGTAAAACATGGTCCAATGTCACATTGTGAAAAATATTGTCTCCATATGAAATTCAACCATGTTCAAGCATCACCAACCATCATCAACCATCGTCATTCATAGTCAACCATGGTCCAACATCACATTATAACAAAGATTGTCTCAATATATAGAAATAAACCATGGTCAACCATATTCAATCATATTCAACCATGTTCAAATGTCTCATTGTGATAAATATTGTCTCAAAATGAAAATCACTCATGGTCAATCGTGATCAATCATGGTCAATATGAAAATAAATCGTGGTAATTCATGGTCAACCATTGTCCAACGTCTGAATATGACAAAGATTGTCTTAATATCAAAATCAACCATCGTCAACCACAATCAACCATTATCAACCACTATCCAACGTCGTATTGTGACAAATATTGTGAATATTAAAATCAACCGTGGTCAATAATGGTCAATCATGGTCAACTATAGTCCAACATCACAGTGTGACAAATATTATATCAATATGAAAATCAATCATGGTCAAGCATGGTCCAACGCCGCATTGTGATAATTATAGTCTCAATATGAAAATAAACCATGGTCAACAATTTTTTTTAGGGTATATAATATTTATCTTTGGTTTTATATACGTTGGGTTTACAATATTAATCCTTTGGGTTTTTAAGGGTTTTAGTATTAATCCCTCCTTTTTATTACTGCCTCGGGTTTACAATATTAATCTCTTGAGTTTATTAATATAAGTGATCATATTGTTATGGTATAATATTATTTATAGGGTTTATAATATTAGTCTTATGGTTTAATATAGATCCTTTGGTTTTATAATAAATTAGGTTTATAATATAAATTCCTTCAGTTTATAATATTAATCCTTGAGTTTATATTCCTAGGGTTTAATATTAAGCCTAGTATTTACAATATTAATCTCTTAGGTTTATTAATTTTAGGGTTTATATTCTTAGGGCATAATATTCATCCTAGTGTTTAAACTTATTCATTTGGGTTTGTAATCCCTTGGGTTTTCCATAATAATCCCTTGGATTTATAATATTAATTATAAGGATCATGATATGAATCTTAGCCATAGTCGATCAATGTCATCCATGATCAAATGTCACATTCTGACAAATATTGTCTCAATATGATAATCACCCATGGCCAACCATGGTCATAGTTGGTCCAATGTCACATTGTGACAACAATTGTCTCAATGTTTAAATCAAGCATGGTAAACCATGTTTATTCCCATCGGTTTATAATATTAATAATCATGTGACTTTACCAATTATTTTTATTTAAAATATTGAATCCTAAGATTTATTAATCATGTGAGTTTCTCATTCATTTGTATTTAAAATATTTATTCCTAGCCTTCACTAATTTTTTTTGTTTTTTATAAGTATCCCTTGGCCTTTTTGATCTCTTATGTTCTTAGTATTTTTCCCTTAGTTTCCCCAAATATTGGGGTTTAAATATTAGTCCTAGAGTTTAATACTAATGCATGGTCTAATTTCACATTATGAAAAACACTGACTCAATATGAAAATCAACCATTGGCCTTGTTGATCTCTTATGTTTTTAATATTTTTCCCTTGGGTTCCCCAATTCCTTTGGTTTATAATATTAAACCCTTGGGTTTATTAGTTCTCGTGGTTTATAATATTAATAATCCCTTGTGTTTAGTAATTAGTTGATTTTAAAATATTGATTCTTATGGTTTATTAATTTCTTAGATTTTTGAATTTAAAATATTTATTCTTAGGGTTTGTTATTCTCTTGTGTTTTTAATATTGATCCCTTGGCCTTATTGATAACTTATGTTTTTAATAATTTTCCCTTGGGTTCACAAATTCCTTTGGTTTATAATATTAAACCCTTAGGTTTATTATTTATTTTGGTTTATATTATTAATAATCCCTCGAGTTTATTAATCTCTTGAGTTTCAAATATTAAATACTATCGTTTATTAAATTCTTAGGTTTTGGGTTTAAACTATGTTAATCTCAATGTTATTTTTTTGGTTTCACTGATGGCAGAATTTAATATCACTTTAGTTTATTAATTCAATCAGTTTATAATATTAACAATCATTAAGGTTGATTGATCACTTGCGATTTATCATAATAATATTCATGTGACTTTAAAATTTCTCTCTATTTAATATATTAGGTCGTATTCTTTATTAATCTATTGTGTTTTTAATATTGTTCCCTTAGCCTTATTGGTCCTTTACGTTATTAATATTTTTCCCTTAGGTTCACCAATTCCTTTGGTTTCTAATATTAAACCCTAGGGTTATTAGTTCTTTTGGTTTATAATATGAATAATACGTTGGGTTAATTATTAGTGTTTATTAATTTCTTTGGTTTTTATATTTTTTTTATTAATTTTATTAATTCTTCGACTTTATTAATCACTTGAGTTTATTAATAATTTTTATTTCTAATACTAATTTGTTGGGTAATATTTTTCCCTTGGGTTCACCAATTCCTTTGGTTTATAATATTAAACCCTTTGGTTTATTAGTTCTTTTGGTTTATAATATGAATAATCCCTTGGGTTAATTATTAGTGTTTATTAATTTCTTTATCCATAGTCAATCAATGTCATCCATGATCAAATGTCATATTCTGACAAATATTGTTTGAATATGAAAATCACCCATGGCCAACCATGGTCATAGTTGGTCCAATGTTGCATTGTGACAACAATTGTCTCAATGTTTAAATCAAGCATTGAGAACAATGTTTATTACCCTCGGTTTATAATATTAATAATCATGTGACTTTATCAATGATTTTTATTTAAAAAAATGATTTCTAAGATTTATTAATCTCTTTATTAATCATGTGGGTTTCTCATTCATTTGCATTTAAAATATTTATTCCTAGTCTTTACTTTAATATTTTTTGTTTTTTATATGTATCCCTTGGCCTTGTCGATCTCTTATGTTTTTAATAGTTTTCCCTTGGGTTCCTAATTCCTTTGGTTTATAATATTAAACCCTTGAGTTTATTAGTTATTTTGGTTTATAATATTAATAACCCCTTGTGTTTATTAATTAGTTGATTTTAAAATATTGCGTCTTATGGTTTATTAATTTCTTAGGTTTTTGAATTTTAAATATTTATTCTTAGGGTTTGTTACTCTCTTGTGTTTTTAATATTGATCCCTTGGCCTTATTGATTCCTTAATTTTTAGGATTCTTTCGGTTCGTAATATTATTCCCTTCAGTTTATTAAATCCAAATATTGGGGTTTAAATATTAGTCCTAGAGTTTAATACTAATGCATGGTCCAATTTCACATTATGTAAAACACTGACTCAATATGAAAATCAACTATGAGAAACCATTGTTAATTAGTATTATCCATAGTCGATCAATGTCATCCATGATCAAATGTCACATTCTAACAAAAATTGTCTCAATATGAAATTCGTCCATGGCCAACCATGGTCATAGTTGGTCCAATGTCGCATTGTGACAAAAATTGTCTCAATGTTTAAATCAAGCATGGTAAACCATGTTTATTCCCCTCAGTTTATAATATTAATAATCATGTGACTTTATCAAAAAAAATTATTTATAAAATTGATTCCTAAGATTTATTAATCTCTTTATTAATCATGTGAGTTTCTCATTCATTTGCATTTAAAATATCTATTCCTAGCCTTTACTAATCTTTTTTGTTTTTTATACGTATCCCTTGGCCTTGTTGATCTCTTATGTTTTTAATATTTTCCCCTTGGGTTCCCCAATTCCTTTGGTTTATAATATTAAACCCTTGGGTTTACTAGTTTTTTTGGTTTATAATATTAATAATCCCTTGTGTTTATTAATTACTTGAATTTAAAATATTGATTCTTATGATTTATTAATTTCTTAGGTTTTTGAATTTAAAATATTTATTCTTAGGGTTTGTTACTCTCTTGTGTTTTTAATATTGATCCATTGGCCTTATTGATCCCTTATGTTTTTAATAATTTTCCTTTGGGTTCACCAATTTCTTTGGTTTATAATATTAAACCCTTGGTTTGTTATTTCTTTTGGTTTATATTTTTAATAATCCCTCGGGTTTACTAATCTCTTGAGTTTAAAATATTAAATACTATGGTTTTTGGGTTTAAACTATTTATTATTAGGGTATATTACTCTCTTGAGTTTAAAATATTACTTCTTAGGGTTTATGAATTTCTTCGTTTATAATAGTAATATTTATCCCTTAGGTTTATAACATTTTTCCGTTGGGTTTACTAATTTCATGGGTTTATAATATTAAATGCTTGTGTTTATTTGTTCCTTACCTTTATAATTTTAATAATTCCTTTGGTTTATAATATTACTTATTTTGATTTACAACATTAATAATCCATTGAGTTTATTAAACTCTTGAGTTTAAAATATTATTTCTTAGGGTTTATTAATTTCTTTGGTTTTTGAGTTTCAAATATTAATTATTAGGGTTTATTAATCTCTTGTGTTTTTAATATTGATGAGTTGGCCTTATTCATCCCTTAGGTTTAAACTATTTATCCTTGGGCTCCCTAATTTCTTTGGTTTATAATATTAAACCCTTGGGTTTACTAGTTCTTTGGTTTTATAATATTAATAACTTGTTGGGTTTATTAATCTATTAAGTTTAAATTATTATTTCATAAGGTTTTTTATTTTAAAATATTAATTATTAAGTTTTATTAATCTCTATTGTTTTTAATATTGTCTTTAACCTTATTGATCTCTTAGGTTTTTAATATTTATCCCTTAGGTTCACCGATTCCTTTGGTTTATAATATTAAACCTTAGGGTTTATTAGTTCTTTTGGTTTATAATGTTAATCACACATTGGGTATATTAATCTCTTGAGTTTAAAATATTAATTCTTAGGCTTTATTAATTTCTTAGATTTTTCAGTTTAAAATATTAATTCTTAGGGTTTATTAATCTCTATTCTTTTTAATATTGATCCCTTAGGTTTATAATATTTAATATTAAACCCTTGGGTTTATTAATTCTTTTGGTTTATAATGTTAATAATCCCATTGATTTATTAATATATTATGTTTAAAATACTGATTCTTATGGTTTATTAATTTATTAGGTTTTTTAATTTAAAATATCAATTATTAGGGTTTATTAATCTCTTGTGTTTTTAATATTGATCCCTTGTGTTTATAATATTTATCCCTTGGGTTCACCAATTCATTTGGTTTATAATATTTAAACCTTCAGTTTATGAGTTCTTTTGGTTTGTATTATTAATAATCTCTTGGGTTTATTAATATCTTGAGTTTAAAATATTAATTATTAGGGTTTATTAATTTCTTAGATTTTTTGTTTTTAAATATTATTTCATATGCTTTATTAATCTCTTGAGTTTAATATATTAATTCTTAGAGTTTATTATTTTCTTATGTTTTTGGGTTTAAAGTATTATTAGCTTTTTTTAATCTTTTGAGATTAAATTATTTATTCTTAAGGTTTTTTTATTTCTTGATTTATAATATCAATATTTATCCTTTGCTTCACCAATTACTTCGATTTATAATATTAAACCCTTGGGTTTATTTGTTCTTAGGTTTTTTGTTTTTAAATATTATTTCATATGCTTTATTAATCTATTTAGTTTAATATATTAATTCTTAGATTTGATTACTTTCTTATGTTTTTGGGTTTAAAGTATTATTATTTTTTAGGGTTTTTTAATTTCTTGAGATTAAATTATTTATTCTTAGGGGTTTTTTATTTCTTGATTTATAATATTAATATTTATCCTTTACTTCACCAATTACTTCGTTTTATAATATTAAACCCTTGGGTTTATTAATTCCTTTAGTGTAAAATATTAATCATTCCTTGAGATATTGGTAAAAAAATATAAACTTATTATAATATTAATAAAATATTATTATTGTGTCATGATAGAATTATATTATAGTTTGAGTTAAAACTATTAATGTATTGAAATAATTTAATAATATATTTTTATTATATATTATACTATTGAATAATATATATATATATATATATATATATATATATATATATATTATAAGTAAATATTATATGAAAAATATTTTGGTGATTTTAATCATAAATATATAATATTTATTTTGATGAAATATATGTGGTGGGTAGTGGATATAGGCCTATCAGCATATATCAACTACATTGATGAATGTGATTGTAAATCTATTTCATATATATCAAGTACATTCGTAAATGTGATTGTGCTAATTATATATAGAATTCAATGTTAATGTTAATGTAATGTTCTAGTATTCATCACAATTTAAAAGAAGATACAATCCATTACAGCTGGCCCCACGATCTGAGTGGCCCATATCAAATGCTACAAATAAATCTCATAATTTAATGAACTATCATTTTTACACCGGAAGTGTTTTCTTTGCGGGCTTGGGGTGAGCAAACACTATTCACCCAGCCAATGAGAAACAGTTCTCATCGCCCTTGCAGCCAATGAAATCTTGACATGTGGCAGCTGCTCAAGGGTGAAAATGTGAAGCTGGGTTACACTTTTTGCCTTTTTTTGAGAAAAAAATTTCTTTTTTTTTCGATTCTTCAACTTTCTGCAAACTATAACAATTTTTCTGGTAGAATTTCATTTTGCGATAAAAATAAAAGTTGTGAGAAATTTTGTTAGCTTTCTATTACTTATTTTTTGAAATTTTTTTATGCAGATTTGATATGTCAACTTAGCATTTCTTTGAGTGTGTGTTTCTTAACAATCAAAGGATTCATAAGAAGTCATGTTATGTGGCAACGTTGTATTCATTGAAAATTTGTGTTTTTGAAAAAACAAAATGTGTTACAACAATCTAGACAAATTCTACTTTGTTTTCGTCATATTTACAAAGCCAATGGATGCATATCATATTTACTAGAATTTTTTCAACTGGTCCAATTACGAAAAACTGCATATTTTGGATATGTTTCACGTGGCAAAAAATTTCTTAACATATAAGTTATAAACTAAAAATCTAAAAGCTACCCATTAGAATCGACGAACCAATGTAATGCCCCATAATTTTTTCAATTTTTTTTACAATGTATTTTGGGAGATACAAAATTTTGATTTCACTGAATCACAATGACCCTCAGAAATTGTTCGCACCCATTTTATTAGAACAATAATTAAAATTAATAAAAGTTTACGAAATTCCATAAAAATTATATTTCCTGAAAGTAGATTCAATTCTGAAAATACTTGTCTTGGTTCCGACGGTTAATTAACAACCTTTCATGGAGTTTAATCAGTCCAAAGTTGCAGAACCGTTTTTAGAGCCTGGTTTTTGCGTAATTGGTGACGCGTTAGTTCGGCCGAACTTTTAGTCCAAGTTCGGCCGAACTATGTTTTCCGCTTATGAGTCGTTAAATCTAACGTTATAATAGTTCGGCCGAACTTTTGAAAAAGTTCGGCCGAACTATTGTGTAACTCTCCGTCGGCCGGAAAGTTTTGTGGAGCCCCCTACTAAAAACACATTTCGCGTCAATATAAATTGCCGCGAAATGATTCACAATTTTTGCACATTTCGCACTTCATCTCATTTTACAAAGACTTGGTTTGGGTTCAAAAACTTTTCTTCAAAGTTTGGGTTTAAAGAATTTTTTTGGAACACATTTTTTGGAGGCGGCGTGATTTTTATTGGAGGTATGTACGTGTTTTGTGTTGAAGTAAATCATTTGAGCTTCTTTGTTCAAAAACTTTTCTTCAAAGTTTGGGTTTAAAGAATTTTTTTGGAAGACATTTTCAGTTCAAAAACTTTTCTTCAAAGTTTGGGTTTAAGAGCATTTCTTGAAAGCAAATTGATTTTACAATTTTGGGTTTAAAGAATTTTTTTGGAAGACATTTCTTGGAGGGGGCGTGATTTTTCTTGAAGGTATGTACGTGTTTTGTGTTTTTTAAAGTGTGTGTTTTGGATTGGAGTACGTATTTTTTACAAAAAAATTACACTGAATTTTCTTAAAGATTTTTTAAAATTAAATCTTTTGTGATATTTTTTGTAATTGAGTTGTTGTCTAATTTTTTGAAGGAAATTTTTTGAACTTCATACCCTATTATCATGGGAAATCGAAGAACTTGTGCGAGAAAATATGATCGAAAAAGAGACCACGAAGAACGTAGAGAACGAGCCAGACAATATCATGAAAATAAAGTTAAGAAGCCCTCTCAAATATTGAAGAGAAAAATCAACCTCAAGCGAATTGAAGCGAGGTATGTAAGTGTAAATATTATGATCTATTAATATTTTTTTTATTTGATGAACTAGTTTGAAAAATATTTTGTTTAATGTAAACAGACACAGATATTCCTCAAAATATTGAAGAAGAAAATCAACCTCAAGCAGAAATTGAAACATGTATGTAAATGTGAATATTATGATCTATTGATATATTTAAAATTTTCCTAATGCAAAATGCGAAGCTTAATTTTTATTTGATGAACTAGTTTCAAAAATATTTTGTTTAATGTAAACAGACAGAGATACTCCTCAAAATATTGAAGAAGAAAATCAACCTCAAGCAGAAATTGAATCGAGTATGTAAATGTAAATATTATAATCTATTGATATATTTAAAATTTTCCTAATATTTATTGACATATTTATTAATTTAGTTATTTATTGAATATGTACTATTTTTTTGAATATGTAAAGATGAAATCACTATCGATAATGAGATGTTAGAAAATGTCAACACTCACACATATGGAGATAAAAAACCTAACCATGTTATACGATATCGTGTGGATAAAATTTTTGAAATGTATTTCAAAAATGAGCAAGTGACAGTTCAAGCTCAAATGTTGAAAGGTCTCTTATCATCAAAGAAATTAAAAGAAGTGACGACACTATTGGGTATTCGAAAATCAACAAAAGATAAAAAAATGAAAGAAGAGGTGATAAAAAATATGAGTAGTGCTATAGAGTCAATTAAGAGATCTAGAGATAAAAATGTTTCAATTGTACGTAGAGGAATACATATGGCAATGGTTTCATCAAGTAGTAAAGAGAATTGTTTGGTAACATCTATGGCACGAGCATTAGGAACCTCACGAAAAACTTTGCACAAACATTAGAAATTTCAGCTGCAAGTAGATGTAAACGATGAACTCGTTTGTTGGAGAGCTATTTGTAGGCAACCATACAAAGATAGACTTGGAGAAAATGTTAAAAAAATAATATATGAATATTGTAAGAATAATTCACGTGCTTCGCCAACTGCAAGGCATGTGATGTGAAGAAGAATAGCACGAAATCACGACGAAGAGCATGAAAAATATTTCTTGGAAACCACTTAGATAGAGTTATTCAACAAGTTCAAAGAAGAGAATCATCAAATTCATGTTTTAATCAGTGCTTTTGTTCAACAAAAACCATGGTATGTAAAACCTATCAGAATGCGCGACACTTGTTGTTAGTTATCATGTGGAATTTGAGTTATATTATGACATTCCTTGATTTCGGTAGAACATTATGCATTCACCTCCTCCTTCACTATCTAGTGAATTATATCTCAAATTCTATGTGAAAAGAGAAAGCGATGAACTATTTTATAAAAAGAAATGTGTTGGTGGTAAAAAATGCGATGATTGTGGAAATTTGACTAAATTTCAAAACAAATATCGTATTGATATAAATGATCAATCATTGTCCAACATGAAAGTGAAATGGAAGAGATATGAATATATCGGTACATCGATTCAAAGATGCGAGATAGTGTTAAAAGAATCGAATTACGAAGACGAAATTTTTCTAATAGACTTTTTGAGAAAGTTTGAGGCAGAAATTTACAAATACACCAAGCATTCCCATAGAGCTCGATGGCAAGACTTGCAATTCAAAAAATCTCGTGAATTTTTTCCACCAGGGACCATTTTGTCGGTGATTGATTTTGCAGAAAACTACACATTTGTTCCACAAAAAGAAATTCAGAGTGAATACTATCACTCTGACCAAGTCTCCATGCTCGTCCATATTCTATATAGACATGCTGAACAAAATGTCAATCATATAGAAAGCACGAGTGAAAATCGACATATCATTAAATAATATCACTTTTATATCAGTGACGATCGTACACATGATACATGTTTTGTACAACATTGTTTTGGAAGAATTTATGATTCATTGAAAAATCGTGGAATAACATTAAATGAACATTGGATATGGTCAGACGGATGCGCAGGTCAATTCAAATCTGCACAATCATTTTTTTGGTTGTGTTGTCTTCATAAGAAAACCTGCATTAAACATTGTTGGAATTTCTTTGAGACTGGCCATGGAAAAGGACAACATGACGGTGCAGGAGCATGCATAAAACGAGTACTTCGAAGATATCAAATGAATCACTCTGCACACCGACTTGTAAACGTTGAAGAAGTTGTTCAATGGTGCAAAACTGCTCTAAGCCATGAGATTAACCCATCAAGAGAAGTGCGAAGGTACATTCAATTTAATTTATATTGAAAATCTAATTTTAAACATTGTACATTTATCATGCAATGATTATTTTTAATTTTATTTTGATATCATATTTACAAATTCTTTTTCTAATTTTCCATATAAAGGTTTTTCTGGCATATTGGAATCGGAGACGTAAATAGATCAATTGGAAATGACGTTGAAACAATAAAAGGGACTCGAAAATTTCATTCAATTCAAACAAAGTTGTCCACAAATGTGTTTTCATTGGATAAAAGAAAATATTCTTGTTTTTGTGATGTTTGCATAGACAACACAAAATCCAATGACGTCTGTGAAAACAAAATGTATGTGAACAATTGGAAACATACAGAGCTAAATACAAAGGGAAAAATGTCTGTTGCAATGTTTGAAGAAATGGAATCAGAGGAAACTACAATATCATCCGATGGTGATCAAGTTTCTGATCTTGTTAGAGAAGGTAACATTTGAATTACTTTTTAATGATTTAAAGATCTACAAATAAATTTAAATATGCATAATTAAATGTTAAATTTATTTTATTGTGCAGGAGATGTTTTTGCTGTAATTGCACCTATTGACAACGATGAAAATGTGAAGTATTATTTGATGTGTTGCACTGAACGAAAAATGAAATTATTACAAGACTACAATGATCATGGATTTCAGTATGATAGAGGGTCTATTATGCTGAAAGGTTATTTTTTTAAACAAACTCGTCAAAGTGGAGACTTTGTTTACTTTGAAGACTATGAACCAGATTCCATAAGTTGTCAGTATGGTCACTTGGTGTGTGCAACACGCATAAAGTTGATAGAAGTTCAATCAAAGAAAAAATCAAAAATTAAGAAATGGAAAATGTCAAAATCAGATCATGAACGGATTATTAAGGATGGAATTCCATTAGAATTTTTTTGAGTGAAGTGTCCAACAATTTATTATCTTTGGATTAAATATGTTTTAGAACTTCTAGTACTCAACTAAAAATTGAGCTGCTTATGATATTTGTGGTTTGCACATGTTACAAATTGTTTGGGTACAAGCACGTGCTCTAGTATCAACTGAAAGTAGTTTTTCTATACATGTGCATTGATGAAAAATGTTATATATATATATATATATTCTAGAATGAAATTAATTGTTCTTGTATATGTTTTCCGACCGTATGGTACAATTTATTTCACTTTATTTTGTAAGGTCAGATTCGGTCCCCATATGGCCTAGCCTCCAAGGGACGAGATAACAAGTGGTTGTCCCCACTTGCCCGAATCTCAGCTTTTAAGTACAATTTTACTGTTTATGTCAAGCATCTTACATGATGTCCTAGCCAAAGATAAATTCTCTTTGTTTCAAGTTTCCGGTAAAAGTTGTCACCGAATGACCTGCTAAGATATTATAAATACTAGCTTTGTAAGATCATTTAGCATTCGGAAAAATTCAAAAGTCCTAAAGTCTGTCTGAATTTTAGTTTCCCTGATCTGCATCTGCGAGAAGTTTCTCGATCTTCTTGCATCACGGTTAGTTGCATTGAAAAACTCTTTTTTCAATTAGAACTCAATTGATACATGGTTAGTTGCATTGAAAAACTCTTTTTTCAATTAGAGCTCAATTGATACATGGTTAGTTGCATTGAAAAGCTATGTTATTCCTATTGGAAATTTTTTCATTCAAACAAAACTACATGGAGAGATCAAAAGCAATACTTTAAATTAAAATGACTTGATAAATCTCAAAAGAAAGTAAAAATCATAAATCATTTAAACCATTTAAATATTTAGCTCGAACTCTTGTATTAAACACCATACCTTATCTCTCTTGCTCTCCAATATTATTAGGTTTAATTATTATAACACAAAAATCATTCTACATTGTCAATAATTTTTTGCGCTTACACTGAAATCAATGAACACTATGAATCCAATGACTTTACAAGTAATGTACCATCATACATGCAATCATATCAAATTAGAAATCAACATATATACAATGAAATCAATGGGGATTGTCTTGTTACAAGTAACATAATTTCAATTTACCACATGTGCAAATGTAGGTTGAAACCATCCAAAACTTTAAGTTGTAGATTGAAACCATCCAAAACTTTAAGTTTTAAAACCCTTTTGATTATATATTGTGCAACATTAAAACATTAAACATTTAAAGTTCATTAAATATCACATGTAAAATGTAGATTGAAACCATCCAAAACTCGAGTTTTAAAAACTTCACATGCCATGCCAATTATAATTCAACTATCCAACAAAAAAATTTAACAAATTAAATATCACATGCCAAATGTAGTTCAGATGACAACATTACTTCACATTCACATGCCAAAAGTACTAAAACCATCCAAAAATTAAATAAAACAAATTTTATAATAACAATGTAATAAAATATGTCCAAAAATTGTAAATCTCACAAGTATCAAATTGTATCAAGTTTAACAAATTTTAAAACCATCTAAATTTTGAAATCATTTATCTATTGTAAATCATGTCCATCAAATGGAGGATCTAGCGTCTTCCCTCCTAGGGTCTCCGTCCGCGCCCTATCCTATGAATAGGAAACCTACATATACACAATGCACATGTACTTGAACATTAAAATTTGAAGTTTTAAAAATGAATGAAAAAATATATATATCTATAACTTCATGTAAAAAACAAAATATAACAAAAAAATCATGCAATACCTTGTAAGGTTCCCTCTCCATTTGATGAATAGGTTCTTCCATAGAAACATCTGCAGTGGTAAACTATACAATATACATGTACAGTTATATATATATATATATATATATATATATATATATATTAAAAACTTTCAAATGAAAATGCACGTGTACATATATAAACTTATTTTCAATAATATTAAAAAAGGAACTAAAGACAACTTGTTCAAATGCTGTGGATGTTCCTATCTCCGTCGCTAGAGTCCGCGGATTAAAGAAATCTTCTATAGGAACATAAATTCAAAAATTTTAAATAACTCAAAATATAGATCTCTCTCTCTCTCTCTCTCTCTCTCTCTCTCTATATATATATATATATATATATATATATATCTCAATTTTTAATGGAACTTTTGATTTAGAATATATGTATATATATATATAACTTTAAACTCAAGTGAAAAATTTGTCTCCAACGTGGCTCATTCCCAATGAAGTAGATACACATTCTCAAGGAAGAAGAAGGTACCCATCCCAAAACATCGACTAATCGTGATCTAAAAACATTTTATCGTAGTCCCATATACACATATATATATATATATATATATATACATGTGTGGCAACAATTATTTATTTTAGAGTCACTTAAAAAACACTAACATGTGCCAACATATCATGATGGTCAGACCCATCTGCATCGTTTGAACCGGAGGTCCCGAACGTAATATTAACATTTTCATCACGCATCATGCCTGAGAACCGCAAATGGTGTTTTAACATATAATCATACATTAAATTAGATTAATGTACACATACAAATAAATGTATATATGTACATACACATGTATTTATTACAAATTGTACACATGTATATGTAAAAATAATTTCAAACCCTAACGTCACTAACACATACCATTCCGGTGCCCTCTTCCTCATGAAAAAATAGGTCTTGCAGACCATTGCGACAATTTATTGCATATGTTCAGAGATCTTCAACATTCATGTTGTAAATCTCCTCATCTGTATGATAAACAAAATTGGCACGTGCATTTTCACGTGCTCTTTGTTGATTTAAACAAAGATCGACTCCACTCAATCCGCTCTGAACATTGTCGATCATAACATCTCTTGCTTCTCGACTTATTTGAGAAGTCGCATCCAACTCTGATCTCAGAGTTTCGACTCGAAACGGTCGACTCACCAATGGTGGCTCAGGGCGAGGCAACTCCACATCTCGCTTAGTGCCCTTACGTTGATATAATCGACCTCTCCCCTGGCCAAAAAATTCTGAAGGAAGGTCATTATAGTCGGGTTTCATACCCAAAAAAAATTCTGCATAAAACATTTGTGCAAAATAAACAGGAACCTCATCGTTTCATGGAAGCCTTCCAAAGGCCGCAAGATGTCGATCATACAAAAAACCAACTTTGTCTGGGTGCTTGAAATACTGCACCTTCAACATTTTTCTTTTTGGCCCTTCCTTATAATTAAACATTGACTTAGCATCTGCTCTTGAAACTCTTTTTTTATGTCCTGCCATTTATCAGGACCTATCACTGTTTCTTTTCTCTTTCTCATCGTTTCTACAAACGAATCAGTCGTTGGCCCCAAATTTCTATACACATTTAGCATTTCACCCAATGAATGTGTAACTATTTCAAGGCTTTGTCTACTCTCAGCAGGTAGAGACAAAGCCACGAGATCTCTTTGCAATTTTGCATGAAGGCTTTCACACCTTTGTAAGGTGCATTCCGCAATGTTGGTTTCCCATGGTATATCAGTAATCTCAGCCGGATAAGTTGTGCTGGGTTGACATCCTCCTTCTTGAATGTAGCGCGCTGCCCTGCGTATATTTTGACCACTGGCTCGAACATTTTCGGCCTCTGCATCAATATATATAAAATTTCGTATATTAGAAAAAACACGTGTAAAAAAAATTGTACAAATTTAATGAAAAAATATTGAAATTGATGGCAACCTTGATGTTGTTGGTTAACATCTTCTCCAACATGACCCTGCTGAGAACCAGCCCCAGAATGACGCTGCTGAGAACCAGCAGCGGTTGATTAACCTTCAGGGAAATAAATATCGCCCCCTTCCCGCAACCTGCTACCACTCACACCTTGACCAGTTGAACCTTGGCCACACTCCATGGATGGAGTTGAAACCCTTCTCCTCTTACCTCCTAAAAATTAAAATATGAAACTTATTAACAACTAAATTAAATCACAAAGTTAATAAAAAAATCAATTCCATATGTACACACATGTATGGAGATTTAAGATTATATTTAAATACCGTGAACATTCCCCGATCCCTGAACCTCCATATGGGATTCGACTGATCTTCGTTGTTCATCCTCCATGATATATATCTATTGGTCGACATTTACAAAAAATAGATTTCAAAAAATCAATTTGTAATTTAGTGTACACAAATTATGTAGAACACAACTTTCAAAGCAATAATTGATCATGTGTGAAACTAAATTTAATCGAAAAAGATATTATAAAAATGATAAGTTCACCAAATTGCGCTTTACACGGTGGGAGCACACTTGGTATAAAATTTACTACTTATACACTTTAGTTTGTGGGAGAAATGACACATGTACATAGTTTACTTTAAAGTTGTTGTGTTTTACGGATATTAAAATGAAGAACTTCTATTTAGATCCATTCCAGAGATTGACTGTAGGGGCATTTACTAGATATGTCACCTTTCATAAAAGATGAGATCCAGAGGTTACCTGGCCCTTTACAGACTCTGCCTATAGAACTTGTAGAAGTAAACACTAGAGGCATTAACAATATCAAAGAACGTTTTCATGCTCAGACATGGGAATGTGTCTCTTTCCCTACGCAAAAAATAGTTCAAGGTAGTTAATCTTCATAGACATGTCATCAAGCAAGTCAATGTGATCATCCCCAACTTACTTTTTATGAAATTAGGCTTGGAATCTCATTTTAGAGCTCAAATAAACCTCTAGTTTATTTTGGTTTAGACAAGGTCTAGAATTTGAAAAGTGAATTCCCTCTTTCTTCCTCTTACATGTCCAATGATCAGAATTTGGATTAAGGGAAAAGATTTTCCTAGAAATAAAAATTTTGCATTTTATAAATGTGTAAACATGAGTTTTTAAATAAATGAGGCAAAAATTCAAAGGCCCATTGGACAAGGAAAATGATGTTGAAAATAAGATGCAATTGGTTTGCTAATAGATGGTTAGATTTCTTATCCAATTAAGGCCTTGCATGTATTTTGATGTTTCATGAATTTCTTTACAAATTCAAAGTATGGTGCATGTATTTTGATGTTTCATGAATTTCTTTACAAATTCAAAGTATGGTGCATGAATTTCATGCACCATTGTTGACTCCATTATTGACCTTGCTAAGGAATTTGATGCACACAATATTTACTTTGAAGATGGTTTAGAAGATGTTGAAGAAGTTTTAGATTTTGGTGTTGTCACTGAATGTTTCTTTGTTGTTGGACTTGATCAAGACATGTAAATTAACTTTACGAGCAGATTGAAGACCTTGAAGAGGTTTTAGATTTTGTTGTTCTATGGGACAAAAATCAATATGTAGTTCAATATTCACTTGGTTTTTATAATTGGATAGAAGAATGACTTAAAATGACCTTGTATGTCTTCTCATTTTAGAGGTCAAATTTTTAGGAAGGATTTAAGTATCCACCTTTCAAGAATCACTAGAAGAGGTTGATAAAGAATATAGGAAGACAAAACTAACCAATGGTGCACTAAATGGATTTCTTGGGAGGTAGATTGGCATATGGACTTTTGGTAGCTAGAACTTTTCCAAATAAGTGAATGTATTTGAAAACCAAACCTCTAGTTTATTTTGGTTTAGACAAGGTCTAGAATTTGAAAAGTGAATTCCCTCTTTCTTCCTCTTACATGTCCAATGATCAAAATTTGGATTGAGGGAAAAGATTTTCCTAGAAATAAAAATTTTGCATTTTATAAATGTGTAAACGAGTTTTTAAAATCTAATTAACTTATAACTTTCTCACAAAATACACTTAAAGCTTGACACATAAACCCCTTCCCCAACAAAACTAGTTTGTCCATATTCAAATCAAGTTCGTATCAAAGTACAATTTAGCTCATTTTAGTCAAGGTTAGTTAGAAGAATTAGCTATTGGTTTATGTCTTCAATTTCCTCTGAAAATGAATGTGTACGTGCTTTTGAGAGACATTAGAGGAATAAGGTCCAAATTTTTGATGAAAATGTGCTATGAAAGTAAAGGGGTTTAAAGGCAAGCATGTACAAGGCATAGTTGAGCCAAATGTTCTTCAAGAAGGGCCTAATTATTTGGGTCTTGGTTATGGAAAACATGGAAAATGCTCCAAAGCCAAGGAGGCACATGAAGTTGTTCCAAGAAGGAATTTTATTTCGTGTTCATTACCTCAAGCTTGTGAAGTTTGTGTTCATGATGAATGGAAAATTTTGACACCCACTTTGCAAGAAGATGTTAATAAACATGCAGCTAATGAGAATGTAAAAGAAGAGGATGTTTAAAGCTCTATCTAGTCATTGAATTCATTGCTAGTATTCAAAGGAGAGCCACTACCTCATCAAATTCACCTCCTCAAGGAGGAGGCAATGGTGAATGTTCAAGGTATAAATTTGTGTTTAATCAAATTTCTTTTGATTATGATAAACATGGTAAATATTCACATAAGATATATAAAAGAACTTGCACATGTTCCTTTTGTGGTTTGAATAATCATAATGTTTATAGATGTTGGAAGAAGATATCCATACACATTGAAACTTTCCAAATAAATGAGGAAAAAAGTCAAAGGCCCATTGGACAAGGAAAATGATGCTGAAAATAAGATGCAATTGTTTATTACTCATTGCCATAAGAAAGGTCACCTTGTAGAATATTTTTCTACATACAACACTGAACATTTTTAAAACATAAACTAACTTCTAGCAAACAATAATATTAAATTAGATTTAATTGTTTGTGCAATTGAATTGATGTGCATAGAAAAACTGGGAATAGATATCTTTGATACATACAACACACAAATGCAAAATCTTAAAATATAAATCAATCTTGCAAACATAAGGGTATTTAACTAGACAGAAATGTCCATATAGATTCAGCCAGAAACCCAGACCTAGTCAAAGAAAACATGAACCAATGGTTTATTTCAGCTCTACATCAACGTTGAAAAATCGAACTATTATGATGTGTTACAAATCAGCCTACATGGAAAAGTGTTGGTCGGCCTAAAAGGAAGTAATTCTATCTATATTTATATACCTTGTCTATGGCTCTTTTAATAAGGAATAACTCGGCAATCTCTGAAAACAGTTTACAGATTCTTGTAAGATTCAGTACGAATATGTTGATGGGCTTTCAGTGTGAAGTTTAAAGAGTTTGAAAATAGTTTGGATCTATTGTTCGGTCATCTTTGAAGCAGATTGCGGATAGTATAGTATGAAGCAGATTGCATATAGTGTGAAGCAAATTGCGGATAGTCTAAGGAAGATTACAAATGTCTTAAACAAATCTGTGGATATATGTTTCAGAATGCAGCACCAACTAATGTTGTTGATAAGACTGTTAAAATATAGACATACCACGAACCCAAGGGTTTATCTGACCCTGTTGTGTCAAAGGTTAATGTTGTGGATAAGACTGTTAAAATAGAGACAGAGAACAAACCCAAGGGTTTATCTGACCCTGTTGTGTCAAAGGTTGATCAAAATAAGAAGAAAAAACAAGGCAGCAAGGAAGCAAACAATGAAGATGGCGGTGGCAAAGATAAGTTTGCCGGCTTGATTTTTATGTGTAATTTTCAAACAAAGCAAGAGTGTTTCCGATACAAAGTGTTTGGGTTGCCACCAACCAAAAAGGAGCTTGTAGAAAAGGTGAAGCCCGGAATGAAGCTCTTCTTGTATGATTTTAACCTTAGACAAATGTATGGTATCTACAAGATAGCGTCTGCCGGAGGAATGAATGTGGAACCAAATGCTTTCCGAAGTTGTAAAAGGCCACTCCCAACACAGGTAATATTTTTATACATGAAAGGGGTGCATCAAGCTTGTGAAGTTTGTATTCATGGTTAAAGGAAAAGTTTGACACCCACTTTGCAAGAAGATGTTAATAATCATGCAACTAATGAGAATGTAAAAGAAGAGGATGTTGAAAGCTCTAGAGTCATTGAATTCATTGCTAGTATTCAGAGGAGAGCCACTACCTCATAAAATTCACCTCCTCAAGAAGGCGACAACGATGAATGTTCAAGGTATAAATTTGCCTCTAATCAAATTGCTTTTGATTATGATAAATATGGTAAATATTCACATAAGATTTGGAAAAGAACCTGCATGTTCCTTTTGTGGTTTGAATAATCATAATGTTTATAGATGTTGGACAAGTGTTGGACTTTGTATCCAACAAGTCATCCACAACATTTGAAGAAGGTGGAATGAGATAATGACAAGAATGGAAAAGAGGATTTCATAATCGATGAGGGTCAAGATGATTCACATGATGAAGTG
Organism: Pinus albicaulis; assembly: GCA_034641835.2. Classification (NCBI taxonomy): domain Eukaryota; kingdom Viridiplantae; phylum Streptophyta; class Pinopsida; order Pinales; family Pinaceae; genus Pinus; species Pinus albicaulis. The sequence continues at coordinate 358,153,849 of CM076579.1, forward strand.
CAACTAAAAGAAGCGCCATTGAAATGGTTTGCTAACAAATGGTTAGATTTCTTATCCAATTAAGGCCTAGCATGTATTTTGATGTTTCATGAATTTCTTTGCAAATTCAAAGTATGGTGCATGTTGCATGAAGCAAGATGTTGAAAGTAGAGTTATGTTGACACACTTAAATGCAACAAATATGGAAATTTGTACATGAGCTATTATTTGACTTGAGAGTCAGTTGTTTGAAGAGGCATGTTTTGTCAACTTGTGTTTGGTTGATGGTTTTGTACACCAATATGTAAGAGTACATGGAGATATTCACATGATGTGAATTTTTTTCTTTGAAGGAGAAAAATGATATGTCAGCGAGCTATGTTTCTTGCATGATGTGTTTTTCAGTTTGATGGTTTTGTTTGTGACAAGACGTCACAAGATTTTGGGAAGGTCCACTCTTGAGCAAGAGCCTCATGATTACAACCTAATCGTGAGAATCAAATGGGAGTGCATCCTTATTTTGAAAACAAATAGGATTCTAAGCTACCTAGGACTCAAACCATCATTTTTAAATTTGAAATATCATGGTGTGTTGTTTCAATGCCTGAATCCACAACCCTAACATAAATTGTTTTATTCCTTTTTTGCAGGATTTAGTTGGTTATATTAAAATTCAGTTGAATTTAAAATTCTTGGCTTAGTGGCATGAACCAAACATATTGTACATATTAAATTCAAGGAATTTTGCTCTCCCAATCATTTCTAAATCACCCATATCACCAAGAAAACATGTTTTAAAAGAACATACTTTGGTATGGGAAAGACCTTAGGTTTCAAATATTATAAGATTGGTAATTATAACTATGTTTTTCCACAAAGGAAAATTATATGTCACATTTTATACTAACGTTCTAAATATTTTTTTGAAGTTTGGATTACTGTTATTCTTTTATATAATTTAACATTAGATATAATTTTAAATTGAAAGCTACTTAGATGAAATATAGCTTAGATATGGCATTTGAAAATTATTATCTATTTATTAAACTAAAGGACATAATTATTACACATGTTTAATTTACATTCAAATGCTTCTTTGATTTATCTCCTATAGCTTAATGTAGTGCTAGATATATAATTTAGGTTGAAGGCCCATGAGATAAATGACTTCTATGTTTTTCCATTGTCTTGCTATGGGCATCCGACATTATGAACTTACTTTCAGCATGTAAATCACAGATTCTTGAGGCTGGTAGGAACTCTTATTGCAGAGCTAACACACAGGTAAATATGGGGTTTGTTTGAGCATTATGCTATAGAAAAAATTTCTGCTATGTTTTACATGATGCTACTTCCATGCTAATGTTTTGATGATTTACTTTCAGCATCTAAATCAAAGATTCTTGAGGTTGGCAGGAACTCTTATTGCAGAGCTAACACACAGGTAAATATGGGGTTTGTTTGAGCATTATGCTATAGAAAACATTTTCTGCTATATTTCACATGATGCTACTTCCATGCTAATGTTTCGATTATTTACTTTCAGCATGTAAATCACAGATTCTTGAGGTTGGCAAGAACTCTTATTGCAGAGCTAACACATAGGTAAATATGGGGTTTGTTTGAGCATTATGCTATAGAAAAAATTTTCTGCGATGTTTCACATGATATGTGTTTCCTTCTTGAAAATGGTTAGGCCAACCATTGTCTACCCTTTTTCTCTACTTAAATCTGATCAATTGAACTATATTTAGCGTTATCTTTTGAGACTTGTTATTAGGCTAATACATAGACTCCATCACGCTTTTCCATCACCGGATATCCACATGTTGGGGGTTATGTTTTTCCATTGTCTTGCTATGGGCATCCGACATTATGAACTTACTTTCAGCATGTAAATCACAGATTCTTGAGGCTGGCAGGAACTCTTCTTGCAGAGCTAACACACAGGTAAATATGGGGTTTGTTTGAGCATTATGCTATAGAAAAGATTTTTACTGCTATGCATCACATGATGCTGTACTTCCTCCCTACCTTTTGATGATTTACTTTCAGCATGTAAATCACAGATTCTTGAGGCTGGCAGGAACTCTTATTGCAGAGATAACACACAGGTAAATATGGGGTTTGTTTGAGCATTATGTTATAGAAAAATTTTTCTGCTATGTTTCACATGATATGTGTTTCCTTCTTGAAAATGGTTAGGCCAACCATTGTCTACCCTTTTTCTCTACTTCGTCTGATCAATTGAACTATATTTAACTGTTTATTAGGCTAATACATAAACTCCATCACCAGATATCCACATGTCCGGGGTTATGTTTTTCCATTGTCTTGCTATGGGCATCCGACATTATGAACTTACTTTCAGCATGTAAATCACAGATTCTTGAGGTTGGCAGGAACTCTTATTGCAGAGCTAACACACAGGTAAATATGGGGTTTGTTTGAGCATTATGCTATAGAAAAACTTTTTTGCTATGTTTCACATGATGCTACTTCCATGCTAATGTTTCGAGCCTTGTCTGAAACTTCATAGTTTCAAAGAAAAGGATTCAATTCTGCAAGAATTTTAACATTGAACCCCATGCACCAGAGTGGTACTTTATTTAGAATATAGACTATCTCAACAACAAACTACAACCTTCATTTATTACAAAAACAAACAACAATGAAGGTTTTTTTGGACTAAATTGAAGTTGTTGCTTTAAAAAATATATAAAACTACTCTTTATCTTTGATTTATAGAGAGAGTATAAATAATTCAAGGTTTGTATTAATGCTTTGGTAGCTACAGCAAAAACTCTTCCAAATGAAGGATTGACAACACAAAGTGGAACTCCTTGCCCTGGAAACAGACCATCCAGGAATGATTCAGGTTTGTACTTTCCTGTTTTTCCCAACAAACTTTCATTGAGAGAATTTTTACATTAAAAAAAAAAATTAATACGTAGTTTTGAAAACAGGAAAGACATGGCAATACATACGCAGTTCCCTCAAAGCTTTGTTGGTATTGATCCACATGAATAAAGACATGGCAATACATTCACAAGTAAGCTAAAATTTCTATTACACTAGTTTATCTTTTAGCTAACCAATTTTTGTTCGTTTACTGATCGAGTGGATCAAAATTTTTAGAAATTCATACCCGACGCAGCAGTCGACGAGCGCAGACGACGGGAGCACCAGGGCGGCCGGCAGCAGCAACAGAGCGACAACACTCACAAACAACGAAAGGCGCGCGAAATAAAAACGGTAAACCATAAACTTTCGCGGGCGATTTATTTATAGAAAATAGTTCGGCCGAACTATTTTAAAATAAAAAGTTCGGCCGAATGTTTTTAGAAGTTCGGCCGAACTTTTGCTACCGGTTTTCCAATCTCCGGCAAAAATTTTGTTTGCCCGTGCCGTTAGTGTGCCGTCAATCTAAACGGAAACACGAGTTCGGCCGAACTCTATAAGAAAGTTCAACCGAACTACTAGAGAGTTCGACCAAACTTTGTAAAATGTTTGGCCGAACTATTGTTGAAAAAAAATTTCGCACCCCGATTCTCACAAAAGTGTAACCCAGCTTCACGTTTCCACCCTCAAGCAATAAAATTGTTCTATTTGCCGACCAGTTGTTGATTTGAAATTTCAATCTCTGAAATTTAGATTTGCAGATTTCTCTGAAATTTATTACGTTTGAAATTTTTATTCAATGAGTGAAATTTACACGGAACTAGAGTTTGATTTTGTTCAATGACTGAAATTTACACGACAGATTGAAATTTATTACGTTTGAAATTCTTCAATCACTGAAATTTACATAGATCTAAAATTCAATGTGATTGACATATTTTATCGCTGGTGGATAAGAACTGTTTGCTAGTGGATAAGAGGTGACCACACCTCCGCTCCCTGCAATTCTTTGTGTCTTTTCATGGCATCCGATATTAATTCCTGGAATCATGGTTTATCAACTCTAACCACCCAACCATTTAATACATAGAAAACAAGAAACACAACCATTTAATGCATTGAAGACTACAATACTGCTGACTTCCAGCTTGCAGCCGACTTCGATGTGCTTAAATGGACTTCGATCTGGCTAAACAGAGTAGTGCCGACTTCTAGCTTGCAGCCTAGTTGTAGCCCAGTTCCAGCTTCCAGCTTCTAGCCTGAAGAACTTGCAGTTGCAGCCGAGTTCCACCTTGAAGAACTTCGGATTTAGAAATTGTTGGTAAGCTTCTGTTACCTGCAATTAGGAAGAATATCAATGCTTTACGAATTTAGGAAGAATATCAATGGGATGTTTTTTAGTGTTTTCATCGCACAGTGAAAAGGGTTACAATATTAGATGAGGTCAAACTGAAAATAATACAACTTTGTGGACAAACTGTTTGATTCAAACAGCATTGCAAATTTCAAAAATAGTCAACAATGTCCTCTAAGATACCTTCTTATAGCATAACTGAAGATGGCAGCGTTGATTAAGTCGTCCTTCTCCTCAATCTGCCACTGTAGTTCGTCCACCTTCATCTGCATAGTCTCCATCTTAATAGTTGAATTCTCCGCAGACTTTAAAATTTGATCGTCCTTTTCAGACATGTGGAAAGAACATGGGAGACGGTTATTAGAAAACGAATATGGGAGTTTGCAGAGGAAAACAGGGACTAAAAATGAAAATGGGAGAAACAGGAGCTTTGTTTTATTTAGAAAATATGCTATGGACAACTGGTGAAAATAATTGGTTTGAACATAAATAAGTAGTTCACACATGTATACTTTGGAAGCACAAGAAACAGGAAACGAAGTAGAAAACTCATTGTATTGTCACTGCATATCCTATTAGAACACGAAACAGGACTGTGTATCCTGTTAGAACATGAAACAGGACTAAAAAAATGATTATAGAGTCCTTAGTATTTCAAAAATTAGTATATCATCAATATACTCTAGGGTGTTCTCCAGTCAAAACTTGGTGTATAATCATTGGTGTATATGCATCTACTGCTATTTTTGTATTGGCCGTGATTGGGTTTTCTAACACAGAACTATTATATAGAATAATTATCTGCATTTATCATCCCCAGAAAACACAGGATTTAAATCAACACAGATAATCCATTTTGTTACAACAAAAAGGCTATTATATCATAATTAGACGTAGCCATACGTGGAAGAAGAATAGAATATACAAGAAAAATATAGCTATGCATTCCAAAGAGGCTGCTATTAGATGTCACGGTCTCTGGTGCACTCTGGAGACATAGTAGGCTACCTCAATCTGTCAGTGCAGTAGTTGTATATGGTGTACCTGTCACGAACCCACTTCAGTTTCCTCCATTGCTGTCCATCAAGGTCATCAAAGGCTTTTTGATCCCACCATCGACGACCTAAAGTTGGACAAGCAGAGTGAGGCACAGAGGCCTCACACCCATCCACGTGTAGTCCCTTGTATGATGCAACAAAGGGTGCCTTGCTCCAGTCTGTCTTCTCCAGCCCACCCCTTGTAGCCCAGTCATTAGCATTCCACAAGCATGAATAGATTTTCATGGGCTGGTTGAATGGATACCTCACTCCTAAATCCTTGTTGTTCTTGAAAACTTTGATAGGGACATCAGATATGTGTGTTGATCTCTGTCCCCCTTTCCTCCACTGAAAACATTAGTTTGGAGAATGTAAGGCTGTCCAGACCTATTGCCCAAGAACTCAAAGTCTATTTCATCATGTTCAGATTTCTGAGAGGACAGATGTTCAAACAAAGGCAATACACTATTTGCATTAGGGAGATGGAAAAATATAAATAAATAAATAAAAGAACTTCAGGAGGATCAAATGCACATGATGAAGGTTGAAACCCATGTAAAGTAAATGCCACTTGAATAGAAAAATAAGTAGTTAACAAGGACAGAATATTTCTTACATAAAAGGCAGTCACAAAGCCTGTAGAGTCACCAGGAACCATCTTTATCTGCATACTGAAATTTCCAAACAAGTAGCTACCCTTGGATTGGAAGCCAGTACCTGCCAAATACTAGAGAAAATAGCAGTGAGGTTTCATGCTCAATGCATAAATCACATTTGATCCCTCTGAACTTCTAAACTTGTACTGAGACTTAATGTTACTGATTAAGTAGAATGTTGAGAATAATCCTGAAAATGCTTATGAACTCAGAGTCAGCTAAACAAAACTCATTTGCTAAAGATATAATGCTTCTGCATCACTAGTAAAACCTTTAAAGTGGAAGGAAGGGATAAATAACGAAAGACCTAGGCATTACCTATCCATTTGTCAAGAGAAAGCTGCACTTCGTTCCCCCCATTAATGTGCTTGATATGATTAGAAGCCCAAGTGGGTACATAGTTTTTTTTTGGAATGGCACATCCGCAGGCTTAGGAGGTGAGGTAGCAGTGGTAGCCATTGTAGCTACCAAGAGAAATAACAGTACATTGGGCACCATATTGATCAGCATTGCCTAGAAAAGAACCAGCCTCCTGCTATGCTATCTGCAAGGTTAAAGGTACAGTTAGTAAGAGCTAGAATGCCAAATTAGAACCAGTCTCCATCTCACATTGGCACTGTAAATCTCAAAACGAGAGGAAACGAAATATGAAACGGGTAAACAAAAAACGACACAGTTATAGCACCGCGGTTGATAAGCGGATAATTGAGTTAGGTGGTGAGATAGTGTGAAAGAGAGATAGACTCTCATGCAACAGAACACGTGGCCACATTATTCTCCAACAAAGGGGGTCTGTCGTATTCTAGGTGTCAATATTTTAAATTGCCATGGGGAAGGTCTCACCTGAAGTGCTATGTCGAGACTTAAGTTTGTATAGGGCTCATATGGAGTGACTGTTGAGACTAACACCCAACCGGTTATTCGTAATTTCAACACGAGCTTCAGTTTATTCGTAATTTCACGTAGAAACCAAGTTATAAAATCATGGTTAGCGCTATACTATAGGTTTGAAACCACTGACCAAGACGAACCTTCCTAATGGGAAATACAATATATCATTTACTAGTGTGGGCTGTTTGTGGCCAGTGGGTGAAAATAGCTTATTTATTGTTGGCTTTATTTTAGACCAGGCTCCACATTAATGTTTAATAAAGGAGGTCTGCTGTAGTCCAGGCACTGTGTTAAAAACCAATTTTGTATAGGGCTTGTATAGTATGATTATTAAGAGTAGCACCTAACCAGTTATTCATGCTTTCACTTCAACTATTATGCATTTATGTAACCATCAAATTGCACCCATTATATATCTAGTCAATGGTTAAACATTGCCATATCAAGAGCTATCATTATATCTTAAAAACATAACAACTATCCGATCTGTTTACTGGTATCCAGCATCCCAGAAAATGAACAATAGAAAAATACATCATCACCATAGAACATAAAAATAACATAATTTTTAAAGGGGACTCATTCAATTTATCTCCAAAATAACCCAATATGTCATTCATAATCATTCTTCAGTCATGAGACTATAATATCCCAAAAGGATTTTTGTCCTTATTTAGAGTAGTTTCTATTTTCAAACTCACCTTGAATCTCAGTAGAGTTATTTTGATATTTTCAAGGTAGTTTTTATCTTCAATTTTTTTTATGTTTGAATTTCACTAGAGTTATTTTGATATTTCCAAGGTAGTTTTTATCTTCAATCTTTTTATGTCAAATGCTTGAATTTTACTAAAGTTATTTTGATATTTCCAAGGTAGTTTTTATCTTCAATTCTTTTATGTCAAACCGAATGCTTAGAAAAATTATTTTGATATTTCCAAAATAGTTTTTATTTTCAATTTTTTTATTTAATGTAAAACTTGAAATAAATACTAAGTGAACACCACACAAACTCATAGATTTCAATTTATAGAATTGAATCAGATTTACAATGGATTTTATAAAATTATCTACAAATTTAAAATTAAATTTTGTAGAATTTTATTAATATATAGAATTATCTGAAATTCTAATTTAAAATGAATGAGTTATACATTTATAGATTTTTTAATTTAAATGTTATATTTAGATATTTTATTAAATATTTATATTGTTTATGATACATTTCATATTTTTTTTAAATTTAACTAGATTATAATTTTATTTTATAATATAATATATTATTATTAACTATACAAAAATTAATATATGAATTAAATACATATATATTAAAAAAATTAACAACATTTTTAATTAGGGTGATTCACTCTCACATTATTATAGAGATTATTAATATGTCAATAAGCTTTTTTATAATACCATGGACTATTACCATAATTTACTTACCATAAGTCTAAAAAACCATAACTCATGTTCATATGATATATTTTTTTAATTAATCAATTTAATTAAAAAGGAAGATGATATAATTACTTTTAAAATAAATCTCAATTTTTAATATGTGACTACTATTATGAATATTCTAAAATATTTTCAGTGAAGGTTAAATCCCTACCATCTACCTAATAATTATTGATAATTAAATTAAAATTCTAAAAACCTTAATTGATAATTAAATTACAACTTTGGAAACCCTATTACAAAATAGACACACTTACAAACATAATTAAAATTTTAGAAACCTTATTTCAAAATAGACATTTCTCTTGCCTAATTACTTATAAATATAGATCTTTTAACTAAAATGTCATGTTGAAGTATTAAAAAGATGTCTACATTATTTATATATTTATACAATTGTATACACAATTATAGAGAACATTATAAAATGTAGCAAGATTTAGAACTATATCTATACATAAGCATTACTATGATGCTCAAACTCAATACTAATTACCTAAGTCAATATTAACTATCCACTACTATAAATATAACTTTAAAAAAAGATAAATTGAAATATTCAACGAGATATCTACATACTTCAATTCAATATATAATAGTGTAACAACATATTAAAATAAATTAATATAAAAATTAGTTATGCATAAATATAAATCCCTAACCCAAACATCAAATATAATCTTTAAATATATATATATATATATATATATATATATATATATATATATATATATATATATATTAAAGTATTCAACAAGATATCTACCTATTGCAATTCAATATATAATATTGTAACAATATATTAATATTAAAAAAAATTAATATAAAAATCAATTATGCATAAATATAAACCCCTAACCCAAACACCAAATAATATCTGAATTGTAACAATGCCTATAAGAATCTAACTCAAAATGAAATCCTTGTATAAATCTCTTATGATAAATGAATAATAAAATACCCACATCATTGATAAAAAAAAATGGTTTGCAATATTCAAAGACACTCTTTCTGATTAACACTTTATCGGTTTATATTTAAAAATACAATTGCAAACTTTTCGGTGACATCATCTAATGACGGTTAACACCCACATTCCTAGTTTTTCTCTGATTTTTCAATCTCTACCTATGTGTAAAGTGCATCCAAAGCTTCTTGCCCAATCAACTTCACAATCCGGGCAAATTCAACAGGTTCTTGTTTCTGGGACTGGCCAATTAAATAAAACTCCAAGCCAAGACTAGCAGTCTCACTACTTAAATTCTTCTTTCGGATTTGCTTATCAATTTCATAGAAATTGATAAGTGAATGCTTTAAGCCAATCTTATGTTATACCCAAATAACAAGGCTTCCACGCTATATGTATTCCCTTTTGTAAAACACTTTAACCATGGCACAAACCTCTCCGCTCAACCAAAAAGAACTTGGCTTATAGAGGGACAATTAAAATCCCAACAAATTGATATATGGTCGAATCCTTCGAATGCGACTATCGAGCTAAACTCCTTAGTGAATTGTGTTCCACTGGACTGGGACTTATAACATCAACCCATTTCATTAGAACCCCGTGACTTTGACAACATATGTATTACTGCCCCACGCCTTCCAACTTATTAACGAATTGAATTCAATGGTGTCCATACCTTTGTCAAATCAGTGCACCCATCCGACGGTCGAAACGACATCGGATCAATTCGAAAGATCTGACGGGTGAAATCAATATTGCGCGAGTTACTTATACTATCGTTAACTCACGATGAAAGAGGTTTTCCAAAATTGCTCAGGGACACGCATCACCCAGCCTATGGAATCGCTCCAATTTCTTAAATACAACTTACCGCTTTTGTGCTGCGCAATATACTGCCGGTCTTAGCTTTGAACCACGTTTACTCTTCTCCTGGTTCCACGTCCTTTCCTTCAGGGTTCCACTCCATTCGCTTCTGCTTACAATACGGTCATTCTCACCACATCTCTCCACTACGGCCTCAGGAGTTTAACGTGACCAAAGTCCGACCGAGAAGGATTATGCAATAAACCATGACAGTTACAATACCAATGCTGGGCTTTCTTTCAGTTCCTTTGAAAGGCCTGAACACACAGTTAATTCTCCAACCATCGCTATACAAAATCCTTCTCCAGAGGCGTAATGCAGAATTAAAGGGTTCGACCTAAATGGTCCTATCACACATTACCTAGCGATCCAACACTCCTTAAAACAATAAACCCCCGTATGATTTCTAAACCAATTCTACCCAGTACTGCGGTTCACAATAATACGAATATTCAATTCTTTCCAGCGTTAAATAAATCCTCACAAGCTCTTAGCACTGAAACTTGAGCATTCCTCAAACACCCATTTCGTACATTAGTCTTTAACACAAGGTTCTACTTCACAAGTCTTCATACATGGATTTACTGGATTCGAGGCCCATTTATACAATACATCGATCAACTTAATTACAGAGGTTATTCACACTGTTAATCACATAAATTGGGACATTTTCACACAGAACTTAGTTCGACAAACGCACCAATTACTAAACTGAATTCCTCATTCATATAATGAAATTAATTGGAGCTTCAGGCTCGGTCAGAAAATTAAAAATTAAATTATTAACAATGGAGGCATATTGAAAATTTATCTAAAACCAACATGATTAGTTCATAAAACTAAATTATTAACAATGGAGATATATTCATAATTTCTCTTGATAAATATTATTTGAAAGTAATGTTAATGTTGTACAAATTTATTTAACATAATTAGTTTCAATACATCTTAGAAAATTTAGACCCCATAATCTATGATTTATTATCTTGAACTATATCATTGAACTATTTAGTTAAATTTCAATTAAGAAACACAAATATTAATTTTCAACCACCAACCACTAATTTTGAACATGAATTTTGCATTATTTGTATTTTAGACAACTTTTCTTCTTTTATAGAAATCAAATTTGTGATCATTAAGGCATGAAAGGTATTAAATTCTTGTTATTTATAGAAGGCATAAAAATTTTAATAATTCCGGGGACTATCGATTTATCATTGTATAAGATTTTTCGTTATATTGGGGCATTCAAGGCATAATGGATTTATGCTTTAAGGTGAGCACCTAAAAAATTTAATAGAAATTTTTTATGAATCTTGTCAATTCTTGTTTATTTCCTTTAGCTCTCTTAAATTGCAAACTTAGAAGTTTTCGTTCTTTTATGTACACATCCTCTTCTTTAGTTTCTTTACCTTCACATTTATATTCGCTAGCAGTGCCTTGTTTTAACAAACCAGCTGCATCGCCATGGAAACATCCTTGACCTGCAATGGGCTCTCGTCGCTCCTTGCTGGTGCTATCGACCTGCAACCAACCCTACAGATCATTGCACTTGAGCAGATAAATTATGCTTGAACTACAACGCCTCGCTACTGCGTATCATTGTCCGATGGTGCTCACAAGCACACCGTTCTACTCCCTTCTTCACATACAGAGTTTGCGCAGAATGAGGAGTTGCAAATAGGCTCGATAATTCGCCTCACAAGAAGCTCGTGCACGTATGCACATCATTCCATGTAAGCTATGCACATGCCACCTCCCCGCTTCCTCCCCTTTACTGATTCTCCTCTTATGTCCCTTTTTTATCTCAATTCTCATTCATAACATTTTACTTCCCCTCTTTGCTAATAAATATCTCATTCTTGCAGGTCACTTTGTCTCATCGATCTTGACATACTACAGCGTGTTGCACCATTGGTTGGTGACCTAGCCCCTATTATTCTCTCCACTGAACAGATAATCCAAGCCATCTCGTCCTCCTCTTCTTCCTCTCCCTTTTCATCGCCACCCTCCCTTGACATTCACTCCTTGTCCTCCCAAAACTCCACCCTAGCATCTACAACTGCTCTCCCTTTTAAAGCACTCTCCCCTACCTGAAAATCTTGGTCCATCTAGGGCAGAGTCCTTTCAAAGACACCCCTTCGTGAATATAGCAATGCACGGGGCACTGGAAAATCACTAGGGTTTGACCTTGTCGATCACGACAACGATCAAATCCACATCTCCACCTTCAATGAGTTGGCAAAATCCCTACATGCTCTCATTAAAATTTACCACATTTACAATGTTGCAAATGGGACCATAAAGATCCCCAACCCTTCATATAGCCATCTCAAACGGCCGTATGAAATCCTCCTCTTCTCTTCATCAACAGTGTCAAAAATCTTCGTTGATGACCTTACAATTCCTTCCCATACCTATCAATTTGTGCCTATAAGTTCCCTCAAACTTTCACCTCCTAATTCAATTGTTGATGTCATAGGTATTGTCGCCTCCCTCTCTCTGCGTCTATCATTCGCAAACACGATGGCTCTGAGACTCCCAAGAAAACTATAATTCTTCTTGATGTCTGGGAGTAGCATTGATGTCACTTTGTGGGGCAAACACTGCCATGTTGAAGGTCGTGCGCTCTCCGAAATGCGCATGGCTCGTGAAATTTATGTGCTTGCAATTAAAGGGGGAAGGATCGTCGAGTTCAATGACCAAACTATCAGCACAATCCCGACCACTTCGCTACTTATAAATCCAGATGTCCCTGAAACACGACGACTGAAAGAATGGTGTGACAAAGAAGGAAATAAAGTACCCTCACTTTGGCTAATTCGCAAATACACAAGTACAAGCAAGAGGCCTTTGTGTTCGAAAACAATTGCCGACATTTTGTCAATGCAACCTGACGAAAATATCCCATGGATTTCGCTCCGTGCTTGCTACCTTTGTTAACATGGATGATTTCTACTTCCTCCCATGTCCCCTTATCATTGATGGGATGCAATGCATGAGAAAGGTTTTACGACAAGATGACAACACCTACCGATGCTTGAAATGTGAAGGCTCGTTCAATGAGTGCAACTATCACTACATTCTTTGACTCCATTTACAAGACCACACTGGCCACCTCGAAAATGTTGTCGCTTTCGACGAAGCCGCAAATGCCCTTCTTGGCGTCTCCGCAAAGGACCTCTACCTCCTCTCAACCGATCCTGCAAGTGTTTTCGACATATACAGCAAAATCAAAGGATGACATTTCCTCTTCACACTATCTTTAAAGAGGGATAGATTCAATGGTGTTGAACGACTATGCCCAACTCTTATGCACGCAAAAGAACTTGCGTACAATGAGGCATCAACTACCCTCCTAGAGGCCCTGCAATCAGGTCCTCCCCACACCCCCAACCCATTCTATCACAAACTCTAGCCATTTGTTTCTTGCTCTCACTCATCTCTCCCCCACCTCTCATTCGATACATATTTTCCCCATAAAAGCTTCCTGCTAAAATGCCCACCCTCCGCCACACATTTTGAATTCCTTCCCATCGTTCCCCTTGTAGTCTTCTTAAATCTTGATTGCCATTCCTCATCCATTTTTCAGACATCTTTTGTAATCGTAACTATATATTTTCATTCCCCTTCTACTTTCTACTAGTTCTCCTAAATGCTCGAGCGCCCACTCCTTTCTTCATGGCGTTTTGTATATATGTCATTCCACTATGCTTTAATGGATCTTTCTAATATATGAACATTTAGTCACATGGTTTTGCCTTTCCTCCTTCATTGTTTGATCTTCTTTACAACACACACATTTTCTAAATGTACATATCAATATGCTATGCTTACTATAAAAAATAATACATAAATTGCTTCTTCTCTTTTTGTAAAATACAAAATATGTCTTCACTTTATTCTAGCCAATACATGCAACATGTGGTTGATTTCAAAATAAATGTTTTTCAATTTGAAATATCCAACACACATTTCTAAGAAACCCATACTCAATACATTTCATCTTTAATAATCACTCGCAAATATACTTCATCCATTTGACATACATTTCCTTACTTGGAACAGCTATGCCAACCCCACCAGAAAACAATGTGGGAAGGGAACAACAACGATACCACTACGCACTTAACAAAGACATCATCAATGCACGTTGTCACCTCCTCTCTTCAAATCGTCGAACAAACCTTCACTCTCAAACCAACAAAACTCCCATTCCTTCACAAAATTTCGTCCTCCCCATACATCCCACCCAAACTTTCCAACTTCCCCTTCCATCTCCACTTCTTGACTGACCCTTTCCAAATGCTTCAACTCCTTCAAATCTTGCCTACCCTTTAGATATGCCACCCCATGTTCCTCCCTTTCCACCTCCCCAACAATTTCTCCCCATCCTTCTCCAACATGCACATTTTCGCTTTCGTGAAAGGATCGATGCACTTTGTCCCATCCAAGTTTTCTCAATTTGTCATGAAGCTTACCCATCCATGAAAACAAAAACAAGTCATGGAATAATTTGTTGTACCTGTTGTGCTGCCGAACGATCAACGCATCGTTTCTCCTCTACAAATAACATGGACCCAAGTATCCAACCACATGTCCTATCATGCCTAACTCAAGTTGAAGAGATGCTCATTGCTCGTGTCAATCCCGTTCTTCAAGTCACCCATGCACGTGGTGGCCAATTGAAATATTCCGGTCATACTATTAGCTTTCCACAAGATATCACAAATTTTGTCACCTCTCTTCCTCGCATGTTGTCAAAACTAGACATCCTTGTTGTAAACAAAACTAGCTATGATGAAAAAAACTATGCATTTTTTGTTAGTCGATCACATGTCCATGCAGCTTTACAATTCAAACTGCAAAACGACCCATACTACAAAGATGTCCATATTAACCAACTTTCCCTCTTTGCTTTGCCTATTTCACCTACCAACATTTCCAACATGCTACACCATATCAACACAGCTTCTATCGCACTCCATGAAGCCATTCCAGAAATTCCTAATTTTGAACTTTCCCACTCATGCCCGTCTGACCTCCACCCATCCTCCTTTGTTTCAACTCTACCAAACTGTCATTCTGAACTTGATGAAATACTTGCCTACATAGATTCATCCAATTCAACAACCACCAATTCACTTCAATGGCCGACCATTGGCCTCTCCCCAATCAATGAATACAACACAAAGGGCCTATTCTCCATGTCCTTCCCCACCCTCTTCCCCACAGGATCTGCCATGATTAACCAACCAAGAATTGCAAAAGTGGATATGCAATAATACGCTTTGCATCTAATGCGCTACAATGACAATCGTTTTGCACAGCATCCTCGCTTCCGATATTACTTGTACAACCTTATCATGCGCCATCGCAGCCAAGCAACTGCCTTTGTCTTCATTAAAAGGGACCTTTCAAACACCCTTCCAGCAACAGTCGCTGACCTTCGCCACCAACTCCAACAAACCCCACCTTGCACCATTCCAGACCAAATTATGCGTTTGGGGTCATCCTTGCGTGGAAGACGTTCTTTCTGGACTAGGGCTAGAGGGGAACTTACGGACATGATCATTCAAATTAGTACCCCTACCATATTCTTCACACTAACTGCAGCTGATACAAAATGGCCTGACTTGCATAATTTGATGCCTTCCAACCCTCCATCCAATTCAAATGAGAACACTCAATGGAGAATCCAAAACATTGTTAGAAACCCACATCGTGCATCTCAATATATCCATTGCAGATTCACAATATTCCTGGAAGAGGTCCTACTTAAAGGATTCCTTGTAAAAGATTACTGGTGCAGGTATGCATACTATTCCTTCCTTCTCTTATCTTTCATTACTTTCACTTCCACGGATCCAATCTCACTATCTGTCCCCTTCCTTTATAAGGTATGAATGGCAACATCGCGGCTCCGCACATATCCATGGGTTTTTGTGGCTTCCAAATGCACCTGCTATGGACAATCTCGATTGGACCAACCCCACAGCTGTCCACGCGGCTACAGAATTTTTTGATAAGTACTGCATTGCTTGGAACCCTCGCCCGCTTCACAGTCGAGCTCCTGGAATAAATCATTTATCTCTACAAGATCCATGCCTCCTTAGCACACACAAAATATTTAGAGGCAACCAGTTACAAGACTATGAAAAAGTCCTCAATTCTGTTCAAAGACACATAAATTTCCACTCTTCTACATGTTTACGCAAAAGAAATAACGCTACAACTTGCTGCTATGGAGCCCCATGGGAGGTTCGCAACACCTCATCTCTTCACATTGATGGTTCTGGCAAAAAAGTGTACTCCCCTCCTAGAAATGATGACAAACTCAACGTGCACAATGCTCAGCTACTTGCAATATGGAGGGCCAACATTGATTTTCAACCAGTTCTCTCACGCCATGTTGTGTTGAACTACATTTCAAAGTATTAAGCAAAATCAGAGACAAAGTATGAAAGCTACTACCAAATGCTCTCACACCTCCCACAATGCTCCCCCCTGGATGCTCCTACTATCACTATTGTCCACAAAGTCCTCACCGAAATTGTTGCTGATCGAGACATTGGTGCACAAGAAACATGCCACATGCTACAAAAACTCCCACTAACAAAGTGTAGTCGCTCTTTTGTCTCCCTCAATGTAAAAAAACAAGTCTTCAAACGTGTATCGCATGAATTAGATGGTCATCTTCCATCAACACCTTTCATCGCCTCCTACATGCAAAGACCACCTGCACTTGAAAGTTTGTCTCTTATTGAAGTTGCACACTCCTGGTCCTTCTCCGCCCATCGAAAAACATCACCATGGAAACAAATATTCCCTCCCATGGTTGTCCATGTTCTTCCTCATTGCACCTCCATTCCACTGAAAGAATCACCATCCTATGTAGACTTCTGCTGGAGCGAACTCCTTCTATACTTTCCTTTCTGTAGCCTCCCTAACGATATTGGCATATCCGACGCGGAAATTGTTGCACACTGGGAAGAAATTAGACACACATATCAACCTTGGCATGTTCACTGCAAACCATCCACCCCGGACCTTTCTGACTCTATCTGTTCATCCCCAGACAACCCTCCCCATGCCCCCACACTTGACATGCATGAATGGCAATTTCTCTCTCAACTCCACCCAGGTAACAACCTCCTCCTCAATGAGCTTGAAATGCTTGGCCATCGTGAGTTTGACACAAACCATAATTGGGGCCACTCTACAATCCCTCCACACTTACAAGAAACATCCATCCGCTTCATCGACTCCACCCGCTCCTCCACAAGATCCCACCAACTCCTAACTCCATGCGCACATTCCCTTTCCTCCTTGTCCCCAAGCCAAACCATTGCATTCAATATCATTTTCTCCCACTTCCGCAACAACATTGCCAAAAAAACACTCAAAATGATAATCTAAGGAACTGCTGGTACCGGCAAGTCATTCCTAATTGAGTGCTTAAAAAATGCATTCCTTGAAAGCTCCACCATCGGAAAATACCCCCTGCTACTACTTGCTCCTACCAGTGTTGCAGCATTCCACATTAATGCTTTGACGATCCACTATGCTCTTCACATCCCTATATCCTCTATGGAGCCTTTAGAGGGTCAATCCCTCCTAAACCTTCAAGAACAACTTCAACCTATCAATTACATTCTAATTGACAAAATGAGCTTCATTGGTCCTAAATTGCTTTCTCAAATTGATGATTGCTTACACGAGGCATTCCCATCAAATAGAAACAACCCATTTGGTGGACGTTCTATAATCCTTGTTGGTGACCTTGGCCAACTACCACCTGTAAAAGACACACCAATGTATGTAGGAACTTCTCTTGGCACTGCACTTTGGCAAAGCTTCAATACTGTGGTTACGCTTGCAACAGTGTTTCGGCAACAAGGAACAAGTCCTACACAGATTTCCTTCCACGAAATCCTCTCCAACCTTCACAATGCAACCCCCACTGTTACTGATTGGAATCTTCTTATGACACGTTCAAAAACAAATCTTCCTGAAGCCAAAGTCCAATCATTCTCCAATTCAATGCATCTTTATTAAACAAATGAGGCTGTTGACCTGCACAATAAATCGATGTTAAAATTATTAAATCAGCCAGTTGCATGTTGTTATGCTACCGAAAAGAGGCAACTCAAAAATAGGCAACCAAAAGATGATCAATTATCAAAGAAAATACTCCATTGCATTGACCAACGTGTTATTCTCAAAAGCAATTTGTGGGTTGGCGATGGTCTTGTTAACGGTTCGCTCGACACCGTTTGCACAATCGTATATGCACCAGGTTGTTCACCACCAGAACTATCGTCCTTTGTTGTAGTTTCCTTCCCTCACTACAACGGTCCACCATGCGATCCTTCGAATCCTACATTTGTGCCAATCCCCCCCATCACAAGAGGTTCGCACACACAAATGCCTCTCGGCATGGCATGAGGCTTAACAATCCATAAATCGCAAGGCATGACACTAGATAAGGCAACAATCGACATTGGCAACATTGACCGGCAAGGGCTCACTTTCACAGCTATTTCAAGAGTTCACTCGTTGAATGATCTTTGCATCTCCCCTGCCTTCTCCTTCTCACGCTATTCACGAACGCAGGAGAACCCTTTCGTCATGCGCAGGAAACAAGAAGAGGCATACCTTGCCTCCAAATCTATTACTCACACTCCTTGAAGAGCTCCTACTATTGGTACCTTCCCTTCGCTTGCATTCCACTTTTACTTCTTTCATCTTCTTCCTCATAATAAGACCTTGCAAATTTCCTGCTTCATTTACATTTTCACTTTCCAATATCATTTCAGTTCATATTTGTTCCTACTATTTCTTTCTTATTATGCTTTCTGTTATTAGTGTAAAATTTTTACATGTTCACTTGCATGCTTTTCATTTCCTTGCAGCAACTATGGATCGCAGCTACCTTTCTCAACTCAACAACTTCTATGAAGAAATCACTGAACAGGAGAATGCACTCCTCATTGTACAACAACGCTTCTTAGTTCCACCTACTCTACCACTATACCATTTGCACCCAACATTGCAACTACTCCAAAAGATCAAAAAATTCATGCGTCTCCTCATTCATGTACATGAAAGAGATGCACACAGGCATCTTCAAGCATATTATCTTAGTCGCGTCCCAACTTTGGACGTCAATTGGTGTTGTCGCTGTTAGGCAACCCCTTGTATTTACGACTAGGAATACCCCCTACTTGCAATCGATCACCTTGCATGCATGATCAGTGTACTATGCTATCACTTGTTCCTCCTTTTTGTTCCAAATGGGTTTTCTTATGTATTTAACAATATCACTCTTACTCTTTTTGCTTGTACCATGATGTAAAACTACCTACTACTGTGAGTTTTAATAACATGTACAACCTTTTTAGCATTACATTACTTCAATACAAGTCAATGATGCCTTGGGAAAGATCTATATGATGCACAAGAGATCTATGGTCTACTATATTGTATGCTATCTATTTTCATCATATCAATTATGCCTACATATCTAAATCTCACAAATTATTTCCTTTATACGCTCTCATTTTATACGATTATAAATCAATTCACAAGCGAACCTATTGTTTATTTCCAAATAGTTTTCTTCTAATTTAAATTACATTCGTGCAAATTTGAGTAAATTACTTCTACTATTATTAAGACATAATGATTTAAGATAATAACCACAAAGTTATAAAATTAAAGTCATGGAGATGAAATTACCTACCTTCTTTCTTCCTTGAAGTTGAGCAAACAACATATTTAATTTTTATAGTTTGAAATCTATAAATTCATGTAATCAATCAATGGCAGATTTTACCCCTCATAAATTCACATTCATCATGTTCCCTAACATGTACAACAAAATGATTCATGTCTCCTCCTTCCGGCATTCCCTTGCACCCCCGGTGCAATTGCTAGTTATTATTATTTAGAGTGGTGAATGTGAAATTTTTGTGTTTACAAACTGCGTTTATGGAATTCAATGAAAAAAAATTCCTCAAATTCAGACGGTGGCGGTTTAATATTGGTTTTTACCAAGCACTCTCAAAAAAATATTTGGAGCACTTGGAGTGTTCAAATTGATTCAACAAATGCTTGTCACATATTCTGGACAAATTGGATCCCAAAAATAAAAAAACAAAACCAAACTACCGCTCCACCACTTGAAAAGACATCGCAATACGGAGAGATAAATGCCATTGGTCCCATCCGTAAACCATGCGGTCATCTCATGTTCTGCATTCATAATGAAAGCAAGTATTACAATGAAAAATTTCAAACTCGTACGTATCTGGTAGCATCAACATGGAGAACTTTCAATGAACTTTCAATCTTAGAATTATCCGTCACATCAACATGGTGTTAAGTCACATCAACCTACCTGGCAAGGGATCGCAGTTATTAAGTCATATAAACTACACAACGATGGAATATCGGCAAATGGGCGAATTGGTCCATTGTATATCGACCTTTAGTAATTGTTTTTCATTCATAATTTGAGTTGATTCTAACTTAAACTTAATGAAAAACTCTATTACTGTAGTTCTGAATAAAACAGTGGCATATTTTCTGTTGTGCAAATTTTGTTTCACATTAATATTGTTTTCTATTGTATGTGTGTGTATGTGTGTTTGAGTTGATTCTAACTTAAACTTAATGAAAAAGTCTATTACTGTAGTTCTGAATAAAACAGTGGCATATTTTCTGTTGTGCAAATTTTGTTTCACATTAATATTGTTTTCTATTGTATGTGTGTGTATGTGTGTGTAATAATAATAGCACATTGGTTGGAGCTTTAAAAATTGGGTGGTTCATTAAATTCTTCATCCATCAAATCATTTGCCAACGAATGCAACTCTTGCAGTCACATGATGGAGATTTGCTCCCATTTATGATACTTGAGTGACATATTCCCATTAATGTGAATTTTGTTCCACATTAATACTTCTCTCTCTGAAATTCCAGTTAAGGCTGTAAATATTATGTTACATAGAAAGTCAACTATATAAATTATTCATAGATTACATAAATTAAATTAAAATATTTAGAGTATAATTTAAAATTATTTTGATTATATTATAAGTTTGTAGTTATTTGGATTTAAAGAAAAAAGTATTTCGTAGAAGTGAAAGTTTAGTAAATTGATTTTCTTTAAATAATGGTGATGAATCAGTACCAGATAACCACTAGTAATAATTGTCTTTCAATTAAATTATAATATAAATAACATTTTTAGTTCATTTTATTTATTTTAAATTATATTTCTAAATAAAATTATTAGTTTGATTTTATTAACATAATTTTAAAATTTTAGATCATACTCTAAGATTAAAAGATAGCTATCATTTTAACCTAAACAATATGTACAATAAAATCAATATCCCATTTGGTTATCGGTAAGGCCTACCTTCCATAGAGTCATGTACCTTTTAATTAAAATTAACTTTGACAAAATGAAACAAACAATCATCCATATATTAAACATGTTTCATTATAATTTCATGTATTTGAAAACCCTTTAAATAAAAAAATCAATATTATTATTATCTTTAATTACAAAATAGATATTATTATTAGATATTAAATTTTTCTATACTTGTAATAAAATATCGATATTAAATTTTTATATACTTATAATAAAATATCACAACTAAATTTGTATATCAATATATTATTTTTAATAATAATAATAACTAGGATTTGCCCTTAAGGGTTCAAAGGTACACCGAAGGAGCGGACTTTGTGTTAACGCCTGTGCATATCAAAAGGTACGGTCTGTTGTTTAAACTGAATGATGCCCCAGTGTTTGACCTCGTCGTTGTGTGCTTTGACCGAGATCATATTTACTACGAGGTTAGAAGGCCGATGAACGAGTCATACCCCGAGGTCTCTCCGAAGTGACGCAAGCGAAAAAGTTTCAGTGCTGCGTGTTAAATTCGAATTGGGTAAAGGGGCAACAAATTCGAATTGGGTAAAGGGGCAACAAAATTCAGGTTCAATGATTCACTGCAGTGAACAGTGCAAAGATACACTGAAAAAATACAAGATTTGGGAAAATCATTTATTTATTTGTTGTAATACAATTAAGAAAAATAATTGTATTTTAATATTAGAAATTTTGAAAAATATTTAATATTTTTTAATAAAATTAAATTTAAAATAAATATAACTGAATAAAAATAATCTTAATAAAAAAAAATTTCAAATAAGCAGCGGCTGCGCTACCATCCAGCAAGCGGGCCGAGCAGTAATTCAAATTTGGGAGAGAAATCGATGCAATCCAACAAGCTACAATGGATTAATCCAAGGGCACCATGACAATAACTGCAGAGGTGGAGGCACAGATAAACACCATGATGGGGTCGGAATCAGCGGCGTTTAAGTCCCTGATAACGCACCTCATGAGTGCTGGAAATGAGCAGAGAGGGTAGGCGGAGGCATTGTTCAACATCTGTAAGGAGAAGCATCTAGATGCTCTGGTCCTGAAGCTTGTTCATGTCCTGCAGTCATGTGGAAATCCAAGCCATGGCCATGATTATCCTAAGGAAGCAGATCACTTCGTCCACGACGTCTTCTAGGCGCTGCTTCACACTGAAACATTAAAAGAAACCAAACATGAACAATATAGACTCAATTTGAAGTACAAGGGCAGAACTAAAGAACTCAAAAAAATAATACAATAGCTGAGAAATAAACTGACTAGACATGAGCGGGAAGAAGAATTTGTAAACAGTTGAGTGATATTTAATCTTGATTTGGTTTCATCTTTATAATTAATTGTAATTAGAGACATGTACAATTGCTTATATACAAGGTCGATCTGCATCGATCAGAAGTTTTAAACACATTTAATTCCCCTTCTTGGCATGCCTTAGAAGCCATAAATGATGCAAATTTTTTTCTTTTCAGGGTCGTAGAATCTAATTAACATTATTCATTTTAAGTGACAATTTTCTGAATTTCATTTTCTTTTGCTCTATTTTTGCTTGTGTTGCTATGAAATATTTGTTTATTGGTTAATTATGTTTTCCAGAGATTTTATTGATCACATCATAGGAGTTCTTATATAACAGCGTTTTTTTCTTCTGAAAAAAAAAGGAGTTCTTATTGCTACCACGCGTAAGAAAATCATATTGACCGCTTTCACTGCCTTTTCAAAATGATTAAGTCAGCCTCTTTCCCATGCAGAAATGTCTAAATATGGTGTTATCTATCTAGTAATTCAACAAATTAAATACTAAGATGTACATGGACGGTTGGTGTTCTCACCTGTTATAGAGCTCTCCCTCAAAACCTTTTATTTCTGCAACTGCACACAGAGTCGTCTTCCATTTTTTAATTTCCTCTGACTAGTATTGTTCTTGACCATCAGCATTTTTTTTCTCTTCAAGTTCAGATAGGGCTTGAGCGTAGACTCCCTTTCTGCTCTCCACCCATCGTAGCTCTGCAGGCTTCACACCATAGAAGACTGGGATGATGGTATGTCTCCTTGCTAGCCAATAACCCAGCACCACCCACCAAACAATCAGTCTGCATAGAAATCCCTCTTAACTGACTGATGAATCCATTATAACACATCATTTTTTTGAAACAAATAGTTGAGGCCTACCTGCAAAAAGGATCGCTTCCGCGTTGATGCGCTGCATCTTTTGATGTCAACGTCACTAGGACTTTCAACTAGTCTTGGATGTAACCTTTGTACCAGTGGAATTTGAACTTGGATTGACAATAGGCTACAGCTCGATGGACTAGAAGATCTTAAATTGCGAATTCTTGAGATACTACTTTAAACAACAAAAATATTTGTTCCTGAAACACAGAAAAACCAGCTGGCATTGACTGGAAAAGAAGATTACAACACACTGGCAAAGAAGCATAATGAGGAGGAGATGCAACCGCCTTTTGGACGAGAATAACCGTCGATATAGGCAAATATAGATAAGAAGATGTGGGATGGTAACTTCCTGGAGAGGGGAAACCACAAATTTTTTTATAGTTGGAGAGTTTGTTGGGGACTGGGATTGATGAGGACCTCATCTCTCGTCTCATTCTCTTTGCTTTTGATTGGGACGAGCTTGCCTCTTCTTGGACCTACACTTACCTTTTGCACATTGAAAATGAGAATGAAAGTGGATGGAGTTTTTGATTGACTGAGTATTGGATTTAACAAATGTGTTGTTGTCTGAGCAATTGGATTCTTCAGCTTCAGATACCCGATGGGTGTATCTGTGTTTCCCTCTGAAAATCCGCCAATGGTGGCCTCTATTATGGATAGCATGGCAATAAATCCTCACCAGTTCAGGCCAGGAGCAGGAGGAGGAGGGGGGAAACGTCCCATAGGCGTTTAATCCGAATGATAGGCAAGATAGGTATTAGAGCAACACGGAGTTGGAGGAGCACGAACTGATTTCAGCAAGAAGATCTCCACTTAGCTTGTTATTAACACACATTTCCATTGAAAAAATGGATCAGAGAATAAATTCGACAACCCAACGGCAAAAGCAGTGGGAACAGAGGGCCCCCATGTCAGAGCAATGCACAGATTTTTAGTTCACTTTACATTTACATTTTGACAATAAC
This sequence comes from Pinus albicaulis, assembly GCA_034641835.2. Lineage (NCBI taxonomy): Eukaryota > Viridiplantae > Streptophyta > Pinopsida > Pinales > Pinaceae > Pinus > Pinus albicaulis. The sequence goes on from CM076579.1 coordinate 358,178,560, forward strand.
TTCAAAATTTACACGGAAATTTGAACAACTATAACAAACGGAAAAAGCAGTGGGAACAGAGGGCCCCCATGTCAGAGCAATGCACAGATTTTTAGTTCACTTTACATTTACATTTTGACAATAACTTCAAAATTTACACGGAAATTTGAACAACTATAACTCACTGAATATATATTTCCACTACAAAATTGAATGCGTCCACATAAAATAATGTCGAACTTTATCGAAAAATGACACAAAATACAACTAATCAACAAATTGCAACGTCAAATTCCTGACATTATTGGAAAGAACCAGGAACATTTTAAAATTTCACATAACTTCATTTTCAACCACCTAATGCACAGTCAAGACAAATTAACCTGCAAAGCGGCATTCACATATAGATAATATATGATTTTTGAAATTTATGACCTTATTTCTCTCTATTTAAAAATATGTGAAAAATCACTTTCACCAAAACGCTGCAAAGAAATTCCATAAATTTCTTCCAAGGAAAAGCTACAAAGAAATTTTGTAAATTTCTCTGCACATGCCCCCAAACCAAACTAAGTCTTTGTTTTATTTTAAAATTCATAAAAATTACTTTCTAATATCTGCTGTGCAGACAAAATCCGTACCTGATTCCATTTGTACGTGGTCGTCCCGAGTCAGAGAAGGACAGCATGCTTCGCCATAGACACTGGCCAAAGCAGTAAACAATTCAATCACCAAAAAATGTAATCTAGGAAAAACATATCCCGACAAAATTTTTACAGGTCCTGGGATCTGGATCGGGCCCCACGGATGGTGTTAAATAGTATGCACCTGAAGTTTGAAGTTGGTTCAGGTCCATTCATTCGACTCATTTGACACAATAAACACACAATGGATGCGTCCTCCTTTTATCCTTTTGGTAAGGCCTTTTATTCTTGGATCTAATCGATAGAGTTGTATAAAGTTGTGAAAATCAATGTCCCCAAAATTTTATTCGTTAAACAAGCTCCTCCGCATCCGGTCTTCTGCAGTCTTTCAAGAAATTATTTTATAGAATTGGACGTGATTGTGGAATTCGGCTTGCTATCCACAAATCTAACAAACTCAAGCACATTGTAGATGGGCGTGGAAATTATTCTGAAATATACCATGGAAACTGCATCCTTAATAAAACTATTATTTAACGCACATTTTTAATATAAATTATTCCTCAATGCCTGATTAAAATTTGATGTTTTTTAATGAAGTGATGAAAATACAAAATATGTACACCATAGTATGAAAATGTTACAAAATATGTAAGCCACAGTGTAATTTTCATGTAGTAACTGTTTTTCAGCATATTTCACCTCAAATTTAATTTGAAACCATTGGGATTACAAGCTTGGATCTCTAAACTCAAGCATAGTGTCCCAAACGTACGTTTCAGATCATTGCATGTATTTATGCAATCAAAAACAAATTAAAGATCAGATCAGTGTTTGGTTGAATTCAAACACACACAAAACTCGATCAGTAACACTATCAACAAGAATCATCATTCATCATATTTATCACCAGACAGATAAATTGGGTCTCAGATCAGTGTTTGGCTGAATTCAAACCCAAAAAATACTCCGTCAGTAACACTATCAACAAGTCATCATTCATCATATTCAGATAAATTGGGTCTCAGGGTAACAACGCCTTTATTAATTGATATTTAATACATGTACAAAAAACTACTAGGTACGTGTACAATATATGGGTAAATACAAAGGATGATATGTTATTTTAGCCAATTTTAACATTGGTTAACACTATAAACAAGTATCATGATTCATCATATTTATCACCAGACAGATAAACTGGGTCTTAGGGTAAGAACGCCTTTATTAATTGATATTTAATAGAAGTACAAAAAGCTAATAGCTATGTGTACAATATATGGGTAAATACAGAGTACAATATGATATTTTAGCCAATTTTAACATTGGCAGTGCATCCACACCAGTAATAGTTTTAATTCAAAAGAAATACTAACATATAGCATATCAAAATAGCGCTAGGCTTCAGTAACAAGGGCTTCTTGTGTAGCAAGAGCTGCAAATTTTCTTTCAAGTTCAACCTTATTTTCACCCACGGTCTTATCAATAGCCTTCCCATCCTTATTAAAGATAAATGTAGGCATGGCCTCCCCGTCCCACTCTTGAGCTACATCCTGCAAAATCATAAAAGCATTCATGAATCTAGACTCTGCAATACTGAGAAAAGCTTTCATTAATCTGGACTCTGCTCTATATTGATTCATTTTTCATTTACGAACTTGTCATGAAATTCTCCTAGAAATAATAAAAACAAACGTGCCATGTAACACATTTGATTTGGTTTAAAAAATCATTCCTCGTTTACCTTTTTTCTGTCATAAAATTCTCTTACCAAGGGAAACGATCAACAAATTTATGAAAGAAAAAATCACAGACAAAAAAATTATGTTTCAAATATCTATCCAAGTTCCAACCAATACTTTATAGGGTAGTGATTAAATGACTGTACCCTCAATTCGTCAACATCGACCTTCAAGAAAAATATTTCTGAGAATTTCTTCGATAATTCTATGAACACTGGACTGATGATTCGACAAGGTCCACACCATGTCGCAGTGAAATCAGCCACCACCTAAATATAGAAAACAATAAACATTAATTCCAATAAGTCCACATAGCACTATTTCCAATAAGTCCACATATATATAACAGGACCTAGACCCGAAGTGCAAATATAAGAATGGTTCTAAAAGGTCCAAGTACATGTACCAGTAGTTAGGTCCAGAGTAATCCGAAAATAAAATAGAATAGACCACATGTAATTTCTACAATGAAGCTAAGCACCCGGATTAAATATATGGCTTAAGAAAAAGACTCATTAAAAACTGAGTGAAGCTATAGCTTATGGAAAAAAAAGTCGTAAACCATTTTTTTGCCAAAAAAATCTTAATTGTTATCAGTCATAAGCCATTCTTTGGCCAAAATTCTCTTAATCCTTAATTGTTATCCTCCTATAAGTCACAATAATTTATACTTCTTTAAGGTAATTCTAGAAAATCCTACAAGCCCAAAGGAAATTTGATCTTTTTAATTGATAACTAGGGGATTTCTTTTACACTAGGGAGAGATTTAAATACTAAAGGCCTTTGAAAAAGTTAGCAGTAACTATATTGTAATGTCAGAGTAGTTTCTTCAGAGTAAAGGCTATGGCTGAGATAGCATGGAATTCAACACCGGATCCGGATCTGGATCCGAATCCTTAACATGACTCCAAGCTTAAAAGAATGGTAGCTAACATTAGACCCTCCGATTTTGAAGGAGATCTGGGTGTTTAAATGTGTTTGACAATGACATGTTGGCGGTCACTATTAGACCCTCCCATTTTGGAGGAAATTTTGAATGTAATTGACCATGCCAAGTTAATCCCTTCGATTTTGAAGGCGATCTTGGTGTTTAGATGTTTTTGACCATGCCCAAGTTAGTCGCCACCATTATACCATCCAAAATATTGGACCCTCTGATTCTGGAGGAAATTTTAAATGCAATTGACTATTGCAAGTTAATGCCTTCTATTTTGAAGATCTTGGTTTTTAAATGTCTTTGACTATGCCCCAAGTTAGTGGCCACCATTAGAGCCTCCGACCCTCCAGATTTTGGTGAAAATTTTAGTGTTTAAATGTATTTCACTATCCCAAGTTAATATTTTCAGATTGACTATCCCAAGTTAGCGCTCAGACTAAAAGGCTTGAGAGTTTCGAAGCCACCACTGAACCCTTAGATTTTGGAGACAATATCGAGAGGAGATTTGAGGCAAGAAAAAAACTAACATCACATCTCATCGTCAGTAACCATACACCACATGTAACATCGATGCACAAGGTTTATCCGTCAAGATCAGTCGCATTCGCCCTTCATCTTTCCAACCAACTGTATATCTAAACAGTCCCCAACAGACTGTACTTGTGTGCCTAATCTAAAACCCCATCCCCTTTACATATTGAACTTCAAATCACCATAGATGCTTTTTTCCAAAAATGAATCGCCCTTCATAAAATCGTTGATATAAAGATCAACAAATCCTCTTTTATGCCCTATGAAACCCAACCCGGAACCCCACTAGCAGTAAACGACGGCCCAATAGTTCTTTTCACTAAAATTAAAGAAACATAAGACTTTCAATAAAATATTTGTATTCTAACTCGCCACAGCGGGGAACCCCAATAGCGGTAAACCACGACCCCCAGTGCTTTTCCTTCCTTATCAAAAACAAAAAAATAAATAAATAAATTCAATAAAAGATTTCCATCCTAACGAAAGGCAGCCCGGAACCCTCCTAATGATGAATAATTTGAAGCAAAATAAAGTATGATGAGGAGCTATGTAGCAAAGGGTCCAGCGTATGCTTTTTACCTTATAGCATAGAAAGACACCCCAGCACCAAAGTAGGTCATCTCGGGGCTGCCCCTAGAGTTCGTTCGAGTAGGGACTTCGGAGGTGCAGGACCTGCGTTTAATCCATAAAATACTGGTAGGAACTAGGAATAAGGACCCAGATTATATGGGAGGTGCTCTTTACCTTCCAAAGAGCGTTACTTAGTCTCCTTTTTTTTATGCTTGCTACAACGGTTAGCGGTTAGCGGTTTGCTTGTCTTCCTTACAATGGTGAGATTCCCAAACCACGGCCCAATAGGTTTTCTAAGGTTATAAATATAAAATTTTATTTTCCTTCCTTGAGATCAAAAACACATAAAAAAATAAAAATTTCCATAAAAGATTTCCGGCCTAATGCAATGCAACCCAAAACCCTCTAATTCCAAAACCACGACCCGACAGTTATTTTCTCTGAGGTTAAAAATACAAAAATAAATAGAAATTTCCATTGAAGAATAGATAAGATAGAAATTATGTAAAATCTTCCTGCCAATTTTTTTTCCAAAAAACCCAGCAAAACCCCATTTGCAAATTCACCGCCATTATCTCCGCCCATAATATATACTAAAAACACTGAAATAACAATATTACAGATTTCCGTAAAACAAACGAGCAACCCAATTTGCAAATTAACCGCCTTGATCTCCACCCATAATATATACTAAAAATATTGAAATAAGAATACTCCTGTTTGTGATATTACAACACCCAAAAAAACACAAAGAAGTACCTAAAGCGAACGAGCAACCCACTAGGGTTCGATTCCGGGAGCATAAAGGCAAAGCGCTATTGCTGGAATCAATTAATAATAATGCCCACTTCAGCGGCTTACGCCAACAATGGATGGAAGTACGCCTTCGCAACATTTTACAGCGAATCTGATGCACTGGGTACTATGGCAGGTGCATGTGGATATGGAGATTTGTACAGGCAGGGCTATGGCGTCAACACGGCGGCACTCAGCAGCGTTCTTTACAATAGAGGTCAGGCTTGCCGAGCTTGCTTTGAACTGAGATGTGTGGAGTATCCTCTTTATTGCCATCCGGGAACTTCAATCGTTGTCACAACCACGAATTTCTTCCCGCCGAACTACGACTTGCCTGGGGACAATGGCAGGTGGTGCAATCCCCCTCGCCAGCATTTTGTATTGCCTGTCACCGCCTTTGAGAAGATTTCCATGTGGAAAATCGGCACCATAAATGCTCAATACAGAAGAGTTAGATGTGCGAAGGAAGGGGGCATGAGGTTCGCCATAAACGGAAAGGATTTTTTCCTGACAGTTCTACCAAGTAAAGTCGTGGGAGACAGAGCCATTACAGGTGTTAAGTTCATTATGTTTTATATTAAAAAGGACATTGTTCAGATTCTGTCCGGAATGACGAATCTGAACAGTTTCACAAACATAAACTCCACAATATAAACTCCACAATATAACACCTTCGGTGTGATAATAATAATAACTAGCAATTGCAATGGGGGTGCAAGGGTACGCTCGATGGAGGAGATGTGAATCGTTTTCTGCTATATGAGGGGTAAAAACTGAATTGTGATTTAACAAAAGAAAATCCAAAGTTGAACAGATAATCATAAATGGTAAGTAGAAATATGATCACTTAAGATGGAAAGCCTATAGCTATTAATGTCTTGTTTCTTTTCACGTTCAAACTATCTATACTGTATATTAAAGAAGCAACTTGACGGCATGTCACAAATTGGCCATTCAAATGGCCTGTACATCCTCGAGACTGATGGAATCCTCATATATGAAGAAGGCAATGAGACCTTGATGTGAAATTCTCGTATTTTCTCTGCCTGTCCTTGATGTTATGTCTGGGTGGTCGAATTGAGTGTGCTCATTTTGATTTGCAGAAGGCCGAATAGGATGAGCGAACCCATTATCATACGTTGTTTGCACATAGAACCTTTAAGTTTATCTAAGGTGGTAAACCCTGCCCGTGTAGTTCATCATCAAGACAAGATGGAGAATCTGATCAAATAACCTCTTTATTTCATTTTATTTATTTATTTGTTTATTTATTTATTTATTAATCTTTATTTTATTTTATTTTATTTCTATTTATTTATTTATTTTATTTTTATTTTTTAATTAAGAATTTTTTTTATCTATTTTATTTTTAATTTTAATTTTATCTCTATTTTATTTTATTTCTATTTATTTATTCATATTTTATTTATTTATTTATTTATTTAATTCTTATTTTTATTTATTTTTAATCTTTTCTTATCATAGCATTTAATTATTAAAAATAAAATAAATATATAAATTCAAACTTTAAATATTATTTAATTATTTTTAACATTTGATTTATTCGATAATAATAAAAACAAATGAATATCCTTTGAATAAAGCACCGAGGCTATCTCCCTGTTTTATAAAGTGCTCAAATATTAATAGAAATCCTCCCCTTGTAAACTGTATTAAAAGGCAATATCCCGATGCTCATAGCTTAACATGCACTTATATTTTAATGGTCATCCTCTCATTATATTTTGATGTTCGAACTTCTTAGACCATAACCCCAACCAATAACAAGTATACGCCCTCCCGAAAGGCTCACGACGGACTTTAGTTTAATAAACATTGACCAAACCTTAGAGTTAAAACCCCAAGTCTTATCAAGTCATTAGATCATTAATATGGGATCACTACATACCTTAATTTTAATACCGCAGACATCAATCGACAATACCATAGACACTTTCACATATTCATTAAAACACCATTATGCATGAATGTCCGCTATATATATATCCCGAACCTAACTATAAGGCCAGCGCCAATATAACGTTCGAGCCCTACCTATTAACAATCCTCTTGCATCCGACGGCTGGAAGAGTATTGCGTTGATTGGAGCGATCCAATGAGTAGGGTGGAGTTTCGCATTTTTTTTTAATGCCGAACTTTAGCACGTCAAGTTCACGCGATGAGGGCGGTGTTGCCCCAACGACGTGGCACGATCTAATAGGATCGGGTTTTTTTCTTGTGGTTTTACCTCCGGGCAAGGGCGGTGCGAAATAGGCGGGTTTTTTTCCCAAAACCACCTGACTATAACCTCCGGTTTCACGTTCAAATTTTGGTTTCGTTCCTTCTACGCTCCAGTCCTCCCCTATGTTGGTCCTTAACATGAATTGTATTCCATTCTGGCTTTAAAACCCTCCAGCATACATTCAACGTATAGCTCAACTCTAGTTCCCATTTGCATCTCGATTCTTTGCTCCGGCTTCAGGAATTCGAGCACAACCAAGGTTTGACCTGAAGGGATTTGCACTATAACAAAATTACAATACAAATGCCCCTCCTTTTAAGTGGGGATTTCTTCTCCGTTCCGCCTTCAAGGCTGACCGTAAGGAAGGTCTACCGTCAGTTATACATAATCGTTATATAATGGCATTATTCAAAAATTCAAAAGGTTGAATTGGTTTGAAAGTCTTATCACAGTTTATCCAGTGCTCCAACATCCCGTAATACGGTGAGACTCAAACATGATTTCTAACCCGAATCCTTTTCTCCCGAGCACCGTAGATCGAAGCTTTGAAAGTTTTTTTAATTTAGTTTGAGATTTAATTTGTTTAAAATTTCACTGGGATTTATTGAAAACACAAGTTTGATAAAAAAAAAAAATTCACAATAGAAGTGTTTTGCTTTAGTTTTAGAAAATACTTAATCAATATATGTAATAAAAAATCTATTTTAAACAACATATCAATATTTGGTCACACATTTTTTCTCCAAATTCTAGCAAAATTCTGGCAAAAATATCCACAGAAATTCCAAAAACATTCACTCAAAGACTACTACAAATATTAAATGTCGTTGCAGAGCATAGAGGTCATCGGATCTGGAACACTTGTTTCAAATGCAACAACCTCTGCAATGGCATTTATGAATCTACCACAGGGTGCTTCGACACTGCCATTCTCTAATGATGTTTAACCCTCCATACCTCTGTTTTGACAACCTTGATAAATTTGCTAAGCTTGATCAGACGGGTGACGGATAAATCATTCCCCAAAAACCTAAACCCTAAAGTTTTCCCCAACATGGTGTGTACCCGTGCAGTTGGATTATCGCCCAGCTCGGAATAGCAATTTATGTTTTGAGTTTACAAAACCTTTACATTCCTCAACGGATCGTCCAAGAAGAGCATATTTCGATGTACCTATCTATTCTAAGCTGAAAATCATAAACCCTACCAGCAATCAATTAATCCTCTATTATTATTTTAACATTAGTAAATGTATTCTTGAAAATCAGAAACTTTGTCAGCAATCAATTAATCTTCTATTATTATTTTCAAATTAATAAATTTCTTACTTGCTTTAAAATATTTATGACGATTCTAATAAGGTTGGAAATCCCAAATTATTATTTTACAAGTCTATCCACATTATTTTTGTATTGTTGGATACATAAAATAGTAAAAATACAATCAGAGGATCATATTTTACTGACAAATGAACAGAAAGGAAAGTAGCATCTGCATTTTTCATTAAAGATGAAGATGAATTACAGTCAGGTACATTTGTCTTTCCATTATTTCTACCGCCACGAGGGGCATGGCTCAGGGATTACCTTCCGACTAGTCTTCAATTTTCTGGTACATTCTAATTCATCAGTATCATCTAAATGCTAAAATGCCTTGTTTTTGTTGGGATTCAGCCCAAAAAATAATTTGTAATTCGAACAACTTGTTGGATGGAAATATTGACAATAAGTTGGTTCGAAGTTTTTAATAACTTGGAGATCAAATCTGAATGAATAAGAGTGTAATTTCGCTCTGACAGAAATCGAAATTTGCAATTCCAACCTTTAAATTTTAAAACCAAAAGTTGCTTGAAAAGTGGAGAAACCACCGGATTATCAAAACCCTAAATGCCGTAAAAATGGAAAAACCACCTGGCTATCAAAACCCTAAATGCTTGAAAAGTGGTAAAGCCGCCTTGACCATCAAAACCCTAATTAACATTCTCGATCTATTTGTAGAATTTTAAAACCTAACTCAAATCTTTAAGTAAGAAGATTCTCCAGATAAAAGAAAACTTTAAAACATTTAAATCACATCACTGGATAAAAGAAATAGCAATTTTACCTGGATAAATCTCCAAATGGAATGCAATAAATCTGCGAATGGAATGCAACGGGGTGTTGTCGCTAGAGCTCAAAGATTGACGCCTCGTCCTAATGTACTGAATAGTCACCGGCGACGGTGTGTCAACCATCATTCCGATCGATAGCGTAGTCAAAACTTCTAGTGTATGTGTCAAAAATAGCCAAACCCCCCTCGCTAGATCGACAAATGCTTACCTTACCCACGTCTTATATGTGAATGACCCAGAGTTCGAATCCTGCCAAAATGCCGAATGTAATTGGCCCGAAGAAATCCACCAGAAGAGCTCCTCCTATGAGATTCAGATTTGAAACAGCCCGAGTGACTGCATGAGTTCTTGGTGATTATTTTTGAGGCATTGCAAAAACCCGGGATCGAGCCATGGGATTGTTGTTTGGAGGGAAAAATATATAGAAAGCAAGACGAGAGCTCCTCCTATGAGATTCAGATTTGAAACAGCTCGAGTGACTGCATGAGTTCTTGGTGATTATTTTTGAGACATTGCAGAAACCCGGGATCGAGCCATGGGATTGTTGATGGGATTGTTGTTTGGAGGGAAAAATATATAGAAAGCAAGACGAGGACCGAATGGTACCTAAATCCCGGTTGTAGTAGCGTAACGCTGCCTCAAAGCAACCACCATTACCTTCTTGAAGACGCTATTGTTGGGTGCAATGAAGACTGCCTGCAGAGAATAGGTAGCCATCATTTTAGTTGGTGAAGAATTTGAATGCGCATGACAGATTTGTTGGCCACGGAGCGGAGGGAAATTAATGAATACGGAGCATGGTGAGCGAGTAGTCTGCGGCAGCATGCTGGACAAATCCAACGGTGAGAAATCAAGTAAAGGTTCACAATGGTGAGCAGGGAACAAATAGTGCGCAGTCCATGTGGCAAAATCTGATTAGCACGAAGGGTGGTACGGTTTTTCTCTTATTGGCTAGGGTGAATAGTGTTTGCTCACCTTGAACTTTATTACGAAGAACAACCTTGTACTTCAATGGTTGCCTATGGAAATTTTCCACTGCAGAGTTTGTTATGCTTGAATTAAGATGGAACATTAGTAGGTAAATAACTAAATCACTATACAACTAATACAATTAATTATTTAATTCTTTGGTTGAAAGGTCTTCTAGGTGAAATTTGAAGAACATAGAATAACATAAATGCATTTTGTGATAGTCAAAGTACTATTTTTTGGCTAAAAAAATAGCTTATCTTAATAAGACTAAGCATATTGTTAGGAAGTAGTATTTTGTGAGAGAGATCATTGATGGAGATGGAGTAGATCTTAAAAAGGTCCATACTCGAGAACAATGTGCAGATATGTTCACAAAACTAATGTTGTTAGAGAAGTTGTTGTGGTGTTTAATTGATCTTGGCTTATAGAAGAAATGATGAATGAACTTGAGCAAGGTATTAAATAAATTGTTGTCAACATGGAGATTGTTAAAACATGACAACATAAGTTAAAGAAAAATGTAAAAAATCTAAATTTCACAACATAAATTAAAGGAAAATGTAAAAAACCTAAATTTATTTGAGAAGGTGGAAATTGTTAAAATATGAAAACATAAGTGAAAGAAAAATGTAAGAAACCTAATTTCACAACATCAATTAAAGGGAAATGTAAAACACCTAAATTTATTTGAGAATTTTTTTTTGTGGTTACTCTAATATTTTCGTTTACAATACTGGTGATAGTTTAATAATGTTTATTTTAGTATATCAAGTTTCATAATAAATTTAACAATGTTTATTTCAATATATCAATAAAGCTAATATTTCAATGAGTTGTAAATTTGAGCATTGATTGGATTGTAAAGTTGATTGTAATATCATTTTGATCAATAAAATACCTTATCTTGCTATGAATATTGAAGTGATAAACTATTAAAAATTTTAAATGAAAATTTCATCTTGTATATTATTCTATTTTGTCAATATTATTTATTTACTATAATAAATTTGCAAACATTAAATACTAATAAAAATCATCCAAAATAATCTTACAAAATTAGATTTATACCATCTCAATTCTTTGCTTATTACTATTATAAATTAGATTTATACCATCTCAATTTTTAGACTATTACTATTATAAAATATTTGCAAATTTTTAGAAAGCCTTTCATACCATTAACTTTTGAAAATGTAATTAAAAAAAATCAGTAACAAACTATTAAAAAAAATGCATTGATTGTTTAAAAAAAAACACCTTAAAATGTGTTGACTGCTCTTAAAAAATTAGGTTTAATATATTTGTTGATGGCTCTATATATATATATATATATATATTATATATTTGTTGACGGCTCTTTAAAAAAAGCTTATGGTTTTTTAAAACAAACGCCTCAAAATGTGTTGACGGAATTAGTTGTTTGGCAATGGACTCTAGAAAGTAACCCTTGCTGAAAGTAAAATTGCTCGTGGAAAATCTATCAATGTCGAACGACTGCAACCAATACACCGGCTATGTTGAGGTAGCTGATATCTTGACATAAGTGCACGTGGGAATGCTATGTTGCAGTAGATGAGGTCTACGACGAGTACAAGTGGTAATCCTGTGATTTGACGTCGGCGGAACGACCATAGCGATTATGATTTAACGTCTGCGGAACAGCCATACCGCAGAACGACCATAGCAATTATTCCACGAGTTCATTTCTTACTTGACGGAAGGGAGAAAATAAATCACTGTGATTGGCTGTACTGAATAGTGTTTGCACAGGCAAAGCCCGCAAAGAAAACGCCTCCGGAGTAATAATAATAAACTTAATATCTTGCTAAATTATTAATATTATTAGTTTATGTTCCTTTTAAATGATGTACTATATTTAACAATTATTTGAATGAAAAATCTATAAATAACCAACAAATATAGTGTGCATTTATTTAACTTATCTTTTGTTGTTTATAAATTCATATTCTAACATTTAAAAACTTAGCCAAATTGAAAATGGGTTCACGGTATTGAACTTATCTTTGGTTGTTTATAAATTCATATTCTAACATTTATAAAAACTCAGCGAATTTAAAAATGGGTTCATTAACTCACCTAAAATCTAAACTCATAAAATAATATACTTATAGATTATATATATATATATATATATATATAATATTCCAAATTTAAATACGTGAAAAGTAATTTATATTATATTTCTTTTATATAACTTTATCATGTGTATTATTAATAAATTATTTTTATATTATATTTAATTTATATATAAATTTACATTAATAAATTTATTTATCTAATATTTTTAATAAAATGGTAAAAATAATTAGAACTTCAAAAATATTTGATGATGATGGTTAAATTCTAGACCAAACTTCAGTCTACTCGACCTAAAGAAACTAATTATTTAGTTTGTTTTAAAATTGTACTCCCATGTTCAAAGAGTTAGCCTCTTAAGCTCACTGTACTTTTGACATGTTAAAAGGGTAGGAAGGTTGGTATTGCAACAAAGATTATGAAATTGAGATCTAATGTGGGTGTAAGCAAGTCACTCTAAAAAGAAGCTAATGTGGGTGTAAGCAAGTCACTCTAAAAGGAAGCGATTTTCATCCTCAATATTCATATTCTCACAGAGATGACAAAACCTTTATAGCCATGGTATTTTAGGAACTGCTCAATCTTTTATACCCATGATGTTTTAGGAACTACTCAACTACCTATTTCACTATAAAACTCATGAGAATTTTCTTATCCTAAGTGTCACATACATTAAAAAAAAAAACGTAATCATAAAAAAAAAAAATTACTTTAATTGGGCTAGAGATCTTTTGACCCCACGGCATTGAATATTTACACAAGTTTAGAATAAGCATTAATATCTTATCTTGTTCTTACAATAGTTCATGTATAAACAAAGTTTATAAAAACAAATTCGGAAATCTCAATACAAAAACATAGTATGGCTTTTTAATCTCCCTTCTCGACTATACAGAAATTTGAATCATTAGTGTGGCATTGCCAATTGATTTGGCATGGTCTTGCTTACACCTGTCAGCTCGGACTTTAATGACATGCGGGTTGTGAATCTGGTAAATTTTACTGCGCGATCTGATTTTTGATCCGCTCCTACAGCTGGTAACCATATACGCCTTCCAAGGGGAACCCTAGGCGTCCTTCACAGATCTGAACCGTTGATCTTAGTTTTGGGCGGATCGAGGTATTGAAGTCCCACAGGTAGTAATCCAGACTTACCGCCATTTTGGGTTTTACTCTTTGCACAGTTGTAATTCTTTCGTTTTACTACTCTGTCACTCCGAGTTTCCGTCCCTCGCTGAGCTCCGAGTCCCTGGTTTCTTGAGGGTTTATAATGCCAAGCAACATGAGGCAAAGCCTAGATCGACCTCAGAGGTAGGAGTTATTATGATATTGGTTTTATTAAGAATCTTGCATTTCGTTATATGTTTATAAGCTTTCCAGCTCGCCGTTGAGTTCAGTAGTTCTGTTGTAACCCTGATTACAAATTTCTCCACGGTTACGTTGCAGGTGTGGAGGAAATTCTCCTATATCTCTACGGTGATTTTCTCAGGTAAGGAAAACATTGCTTTCCTTATTTATTTTCTACTTGGGTAATTTGTGAAACCATCATGGTTCAAAACCCTCGATTCTTACTTTTGTTCTTCTTTTGACAGTTAACTTGCAGGTATGCTCTCTAAAACCCCAAGGCAAATTCTTCTCTGGAATTCGTTTATAATTCTGGCTTCAATTTGATTCGCTCGGAATCTCCAAGTATGCTTGAGGCTTATCGTGTCGGTATTTGTGGCATGCCTGTACACGAAGCTTCGGAATCCGTCCTGGATACAGTAGATTTCCGTCAGAGTTTTTCTTTTTTTATATTTCTTAAAGAACTCTTGAAATCTGTATAAAAGTTTACGGAGTAATTTTATTGTATCTTGTCGAGGTTTTGGAACATTTAATAGGGTTCAACCCTTGGAGTTCTGTTTTCACGATGATTCTCTGATACATTTGCTACATTTGTCTTTCGTGCTTACGAATTTTAATCCAACACCTCGAGTATCTTTTACGAGGGTTTTAACAGATGTGTTTGATGCACTTGTTCTCAATTCTTTTAATTCCATGGCATATTATTTGTTTTTAAGAATTCGACAACAATACTTTTTTTATGGTTGTAACTGTTGGCAAATTGCTGGATTTTCCTGACATGAGTTTGGAACTTCGTTTCTCTGAAAATGATACTTATAGTTTTATTTGTTCTTCCTCTTTTAGTTTCATTACCCATGGCATTCGCATGTAGTGGAGATAGAGTTAATATCAAGCTGAGTTTTTAGCAGAACTCCTATTTGGGGTTTACTCCTGTGCATATGCGTTATTTACAGACCTAGTTTACTGTTGCACAAGTAGTACATAGACCGAACAGGAGTAGAATCACAGATCTGACTTTAGCCGTGTTTGTCAAGAATTAAACTTCTTGATAGCAATGAAAAAAAAAAATACAGGGTTTCTTATTGAAGTACTGCGGTTCTCGCTTGGCATAATCCAGAACTCATTATCACTCTATTGTTATTAAGAGTTCTTTTTTTTCTTGGTTACTACATTTTCGAGATTATATACCTGAATAATATCTTTAAATGTTTCCAT
This sequence comes from Pinus albicaulis, assembly GCA_034641835.2. Lineage (NCBI taxonomy): Eukaryota > Viridiplantae > Streptophyta > Pinopsida > Pinales > Pinaceae > Pinus > Pinus albicaulis. The sequence goes on from CM076579.1 coordinate 358,193,738, forward strand.
GAAAAGCACAGTAATATTGTTGTTTCCTCATAGGATAGGGCGACTGGACTGCGAAATTTGTTCCGCGTATAGCAAATTCTTACTACATGAACAATGCATCTCGAGTGGGGTTTCACCTCAAGTCGAGACTACAAGTTCTAATTTTCATTTTATTATATTTTTTTTATTTTTCAAAGAACAACATAACATACACATAATACAAGATGAGAACTACTTGTATTGTACAATATAAATATCATACTCAGATGTCAACAATTACAGTTACCCTCTAACTTCCAGGTTCTTCTTGGTTGTACACGCAAGGCTTATATCTGCAGTTTTTATTATGCTAAGTGTTTAACAATAGCTCTGCTGAAATTTTCATTACTGTTTACGATATGTTTACAGTCTAAATATTTTCCTATGTTTATCAATAGTAACTTTCCTTTTTCCTTTTGTGTAAAGAATCTTCTATTTCCACACAGAATTTTTAATAAACAGCCTTCACTGTAATTTGATAATAACTCCTACAACAGTTAATCCTTCCAGGTTCATACATATGATAACAGTAAGGAAATCAGACAATGTACTTATCTGGGTTAATCTTTTAAAGCTGTGGTCCTCCCAACCTTCAAGGGAGGCTATTACGTCCTCCACTTGCCCCCTAGCTCCAGAATTCTAGACAGTGACCCAGGTTAATAGTGGAATTCACTTTCTGATGTGACCTCTGGATGGCCAATCCAGTCAAGCTCAGAAAGTCTGGATTTACAAGGTATGCTATGAGATATTTTCCAACTGACCATAACCAGCGCTAGAAAAATTCTCCCCTTTACCAATAGCACAAAACCCCCACTCCTCCTTTGGGATTCAACTTTATCCTTAGAGGAGTGGGTAACTGTCTTTCTAACTGTCCCCACCCACTTCCTATTATTGAAACATTTTTACCATCTTCTTTTAAAAAAAAAATTCCCTTTCATTAATAATTTATTCCTAATTAATAAATCAGAAAATTAAATAACTTGTTTAATCAACAGTAATTGTTTGAGTTTTTTTTCTTTTCCAGATAAAGATAGGCAAATTTTTCTTTTAACTAGTTAGAACTAGTTTACTTAATGAGGCTGTCACAACTTCCCCCCTGGAAGTAACATCGTCATCGGTGTTTCAACCCAGCTCTGCAAAGAGCTCCGGGTATGCTTCTTGCATAAACTTCTTGTCCTCCCAAGTAGCTTCATCTGGTTTGAAGTGCCTCCATTTCACTTTTACCTGGGTAACTACTCGTTTGCGTATTACAATTTCTCTTCGGTCAAGTATGCGTTTCGGCTCGACTAGGAACTCTTCGTCCGGTTCTACCTGAAAAACAAAAAAAGGAATGTTTTTAAGTCAATATACATCTGTTTGTTCAAAACTTCAAGTTAGGATTCCTATTCCTATACTACCTGAATGTTTTGCCAATGAATCACATGTTTTTCATCATGCACATATCGCTTCAACAAGGACACATGGAACACATTGTGAACTTGGATGTGGCTGGGTAAGCCAACCGATAAGCTACTAGTCCTACCCTTTCCAGTACTTGGAAAGGTCCATAGTATCTGGGAGATAATTTGGTACACGACATCCACCTTAAGGTACTCCTCTTGGGTTTAATTCTCACATAAACATGATCTCCCACTCCAAATTCACGATAAGACCTTTTCTTATCTGCATAAATCTTTTGCCGATCTTGAGCAGCCTTCAGATTCTGTCTTATTCTTTTTACCCCAGCTTCCATCTCTGCCAACATCTCAGGTCCCAACATCAATTTGTCTCAGGACTGCTCCAATTTATAGGTGTACGACATTGCCTACCATATAATGCCTCGAAGGGGCTCATTTTCAGAGATTCCTGATAACTGTTATTATAGGCAAACTCAACAAGATGCAAATAATCCTCCCACTTGGTTGGATGTTGCATCACATACATGCGCAACATGTCTTCCAATATTTGGTTTACCCGCTCCGTTTGTCCATTAGTTTGGGGATGATAGGCAGTGCTAAAGTTTATTTGTGTTCCCAGACCAGAAAACAAAGTTTTCCAAAATGCAGATGTGAACTTAACATCCCGGTCCGAAATTACAGTTTTCGGAATTCCATGCAACCTGAAAATTTCCTTCATAAATATATCAGCAATCTGTACTGTCTTGAAGGTAGACTGTACAGGTATAAAACCCTTCTCTGACTGATAAGCTTTATCTAAATGTTTTCTTCCAATTTGTGTTATTTGGGAATGATCTAATTCAGTTCAAGTAGTTAGGAATGATGGCGTTCCCTCGTCCTACTATTTAGCTAAATATTATTCTTGAATGTTATTTTCATTTCATGTTAAGTAGAGATGAACTAAGGAAGATATGGTGAGCCCTGGTCCTAGTTTTATCCCGAAAAACTGACTGAAAGTTTCCCTAGGAATGTGTTGAAAGCTGGCTAGTTTCAAAGTACTTACCATATCTTAGACCATTCTTTGTTATCATTTGTGTCTTCCCTTTGTGTTTTAAATGTTTTCTTTTGAAAGTATATCAAAGGCTGGCTAGTTTCGAAGTACTTATCAGATCCTGGATTGTTTTTGTGTCTTTCTTAAGTGTTTGTCAAAGGCTGGCTAGTTTCAAAGTACTTACCAAATCCTAGGTTGTTCTTTGTTCTTCATTTGTTTAATTCCCTTTCTTATTGTATCATTTCATTCCATAAATCAAACTTCAAAGAGATCCTTAGACATAGATGACTCACCCCATGGACCACTCTTGCCCCTTGCTATTTCAATTAAACCCTATTATGACTCCATAGCCCATTGGACTAAAACCTGCAATTATCTATCTTTTTGGCCAAAGCTTGTTATGATTTCTTGCAACTTCACACCTTTGAAACTCTGTGCATTTAGAACTTTTCCCTCAAATAATAATCATGCTCAACCATCCAAAAACAAACAAAACCCTCGGCCTTCATAACTAGCCTAACATCATTACCCAAGCTTCAAAGGAAAATCCATATTTGCACTTATTGGAGAGATCCCTCTTCGGATTCAGGAGGGCTAGATCCTAGAATCCCAAAGTGGTTGAAATGGTGTTTCTCCCTGCGGTCAGACTTTTTCCAATCTTGCTGATTACAGGGAGCTAACATTTCTGGCGACTCCACTAGGGACTTGATTCGAATTTTCATCTTAGGTTCCCTTAAACACTTCATAAAACCTTGTGAGTAAAAAGCAACCTTTTCAACCACTACCGAGTAATGGTAATCATGGTAAAACTTGTTTTAATCAGTGACAAACTAGGCAAACCCTAGGGTTCTCATAAGAGTTTATCTAACCTTGAAATATTAGCTGGCTTAGCCATAAGAATAAGACTGTTTTTGTCTCATAACCATAGCTAAGTTTTGAAACAGATTTGGGACATTCTTAACAACCAATAGGACTAAAAAATAACTCAGAAAACCCAAAAATATTTTAGATTGGTATTTAATAAACATGGTGGTGGACCATAAAACCTTTTACCTCCAAAAGAGCTAAGAACTTCCACTGGGTGACTCCACAACACTTAACAGACCTTAAGACTCCACTGGGAAGAACTTTGGTCATTACAACATCATTCAAACTCAGTTAGAGGACTGTAGGATTAAAATTTGTGTAAAACAGATTAGTTGACCTTTTAAAGACTGTCATATCTGGTTTAACTTTTCTTGTTTAGCTGGGTCTGAAAAACATAGCATAGTGGCTCCTAGAAAGATTCATACTAGAGCCCATCCTGACCCTAATCCACCTGAGGCAGTTGATAACCCTGAAAGTATCCATAGGAAGTCTCCTAAGATAAATTTTTCAACTATTTTCAGATCACCCTTGAGAGCTAATTCAGTTCCTAAAAATCTTTCAACTCTACAACAATCACAAGCTGACTTGGTAAATCCATTTAGAACTAGGTCATTTGATGATATAATTCAGCTAGACTCTGAGTCTTCACTTTCATCCCCAAAAACAAGTGAACATCCTGGTAGTAGAGAAACAACACCTCCTGATTTGCATTTCCTTCATAATTTAGGTGTCTCTCATCCAAGATTAGCTCAACAATCTACTGTTGTTCCATCCTCATCTGCTCATCCTACATTCACTGTCCAAACCACTCCACTTCAGCCCACATTTCCATTTGTTAATCCACCTCTTATAAATCCACCCCCTCCACATATCATGGCAGCATGGTATGCTCCCTTAGTCCTTCTTGTTCCCTTAGTCAATCTTCCATGGCAGCATGGTATGCTCCCTTAGTCCTTCTTGTTCCCTTAGTCAATCTTCCACAGGACTATCAGTCCAAAATTCCATTATATGATGTTAGTAATGCTACTACTGCATCACAGCATGTGGATAAGATGAATGACTACTTTGACAGAAATGAAATAGATGATGATTCTGTCAAGCTTAGATTATTTGCTCAGAGTTTGGGGGGAGAAGTAAGAAAATGGTTTAAAGACTTAACCCCCCATAGTATCAATGATCTCCAAGCCTTCCATTAGACATTCTTAAACAAATGGGAAGTAAATAATAATCCTCTCCAAGTCCTTTCTGATTACAAAAACCTCCATAGAAACACTGGGGAAAGTGTTCAAGCTTATTGCACCAGATTTAACAGTGTGTATAATGCCCTTTCCCCAGATCTAAAACCTCCACAAAGCTCAGCATTAAACAAGTTTCCTGAAGGGTTTGACCCTGAGATGGCCTATCAGCTGAGAGAGAGAGATCCTGCAACTCTTGAGGATATGCAAAAAGGAGCTCTTGCTGTGGAAGTTAACTTAATGGAGAAGAGAGCAAGAATGAAGAATGAGAAGAGAGTATCCTTCAGAGAGGAATCTACACCCTCCACTTCCAGCTCAAAGATGGAAAAAATGATGGAGGAGATGATGAAGAGAATGAGCATCTTTGAGAGAGCACAAACAAATAAAAACCAAACTGCTCCTCAAAATAGAAACCAGAACCAAAATCGGAATTTTAGAAGAAATCAACCTCCAAACAGACCTAGGGAAGATGATCAACAGATCACTCCTCCCTTTCATCAAAACTATGTGAGCGAGGTTGAGGAAACAGATGAGCAAGTAGAGGATGATGATATCAATATGCTGGGTGTAGATAATGATGACTTTGAGGTACATTATGATAGAAAACAAGGTCTTTACACACCCTATGATGACAAAAGAGATGATGATGAATGTTATTATCAAGACATGGAAAATGTCATCATAGAATCTCAAAGGGAATATGACCTTAGAAGTAAAACCAATCAACAAACTCCCAAAACCAAAACCTCTGACAAATCTTCACAAAGCAGCACTATAAACAAACCCAAAATTGTCAAACAAAAGGACAAAACAGTGGCTGGAAATTCTGATAAAGGTAGAGAGAAAGGCACTCAAAACAATGACAAAGAGAGTGCAGGCCTTAGCAGTACTAACACTTCAGCTAGAACTCCTGTTAAAACCATTATGTCAAATATAAATAGAACAAAGCAGCAAACTGATGTTGCTAGTAGAGTGGCAGCTAGTAAGGCTGAGACAAGTACTTCAAAGAATCAAATACCTTTCATCCTGGAGCAGAAAATTTCAAAGATCAAAATTTCTGTTCCCTTGACCGAGTTAGCTACCCAAAATGTATATAGGACCCAAATTTTGAAGACTTTAAACATTGAAGAAAATAATGACCCAGTCAATCTTAACGATGACCAGCCAGAGCTCATTTTTGGCACAAAGATTGAAGATAAGTATCAAGAGGGACCTGTTCCTCCCTTTTATGTGAGTTTAAATATTCATGACAAGATTTTTCACAACTCTATGCACGATTCTGTGGCTTCTCATATTTTAATGCCTAAAGCTGTGATGGAGAGCCTGGATCTAGAAATCACCAGACCTTATAAAGATCTTTACTCCTTTGACTTGAAAGCAGAGTAAAATGTTTAGGATTAATTAAATACCTCTGCGTTAACTTAGCACAGATTCCAGCCAAATTCTTAGTCATCGATATTGTTGTGGCTGATGTGCCCCCAAAGTATGGAATGCTATTATCAAGATCTTGGGGGGCTAAGTTACAAGGGACTATGCAGATGGACATGACCTATGCGACTATCCCTGTTTTCAATCAGACTAGAAGACTTTACAGGGAGTCCCATATGCAATACACAGTTACAAGTCAAGACAAACCTCAAAACTCTCCTTTGTATTCTGTAAATATAGGCCTTGATTCTTTTATTCTGTTTAACGATGAAACACTTAGTGAACAAGCCACTTTAACAGAATTAATGGCCAATAGAGAGGAGGAGGTAAACACAATGGAAGTGTCAAAACAGTTTGCTGCATTTAAAAACATTAGCAAACCCGACATAGGTCTTAAGCTACAAGTCATGCGTCCTTTGCTTTTAGAACTTGACAGTCAAGAAAACAACCGTCAACACAGTGAAAAATCTGAGGTGTTGAAACGAATTCAATTAAGTGCTGATATTCAAGAAACATCCGAAAGCACTTTAGTTGAAGAGGACAACCACCAAACAGATGAAACTGAAAATAGTCCTTTGTGGAGTATGTATTTTGATGGGTCATGCACTAGGACTAACGCTGGTGCAGGTGTCTGGATTTGCAACACTGAAAACAACCACACAAGAAGCATTTCCTGTAAATTAAACTTTCAATGTTCTAATAACATAACGGAATACGAATCCTTGCTTTTAGGCTTACATCTATTGAAAAAATTAGGAGCTAAGAGAATCAAAGTACATGGGGATTCGGAACTAATCATTAGGCAGGTTAACGGGGAATACAACGCCAATCATCCCAGACTTAGGGCCTACCGAAACGATGTCGTGGACCTTTTAAAAACTTTCAAGGAGTCCCAATTAATTTTTGTCCCAAGAAAAAGGAATAACGCGGCCCATAGCTTAGCCTTTGTGGCTAGAACATGCTTAACGCCATATGAAACCAAAGACTGCACAACTCAGATAAAATTCAGACCAGTCATTCCTGATAATGAAAAATATTGGCAGGTGTTCGATGGAGACAAACAAATAGAAGACTTCATGCAATTCAGAAATGAATTTGAACTACACAGTTTGGATTCAGATTATGAAACAGACTGCGATAGTGAAGAGAATTTTCTTGGTGAAGAAGAACCGTCTCCTGAGCTTGTTGATATAAATCTGTTGACTAGAAAACCTGAAAACAAAACAGAATTGACTGCAGAATTAGAAACAGAGGAGTTAAAGACCCTGCAGTCTAATGATCAAAGTTTGCCTAAGGGTCTGGCCCTTTTAGAAGAGTTGTTCGATTTTAATGATGTGGCCAAGAAGCCAAAACTGGAGCCTATAGAGACTGAAGTGGAAGAGTGTAATATAGGCAGTAAACTTAAACCAAAAATGATAAAAATGTCTAAGACCTTACCAGCTCACATTAAACTCAAATACATAGAGTTGTTTAAATAGTTTTATGATGTTTTTGCGTGGAGTTACGAAGATATTAAATCCTAGGACACTGAAATAATACAGCACAAAATCCCTCTCAAGGAAAACCAAAATCCATTCAAACAGAAACTGCGCAGAATAAACCCTGTTCAGCTGCCTTTGGTTGAGAAGGAGATTAAAAATATGTATGAAGCTGGTATTATCGTCCCTATTAATTATTCTGAGTGGGTGTCTAATCTGGTGTCAGTTAGGAAGAAAACGGGAGAAATCAGGCTTTGTATAGAATTTAGAGATTTAAACAAAGCTTCATTGAAAGACAACTACCCTTTACCTAAGATGGATCGTATTTTACAAAGGGTGGTGGGGTCTAGAAGAATTTCTTTGCTGGATGGCTACTCAGGGTACAATCAGATCTTAGTCCACCTTGATGATCAACTAAAGACATCTTTTACTACACCATGGGGCACTTTCACGTATGCGAAAATGCCTTTTGGTCTAATGAATGCTGGAGCAACTTTTCAGAGAGCCATGGACATAGAATTCTCCGAAGAACTGGGCTACTTCATCATTATATACCTTGATGTTGTTATTGTTTTTCAAAGACAGATGAAGAGCACTTAGCACATTTAAGAAAAGTTTTCGAGAAATGCAGAAAGTTTGGGATATCTTTAAACCCTAAGAAAACACTGTTCGGACTCCAAGAAGGTAAAATTCTGGGGCACATTATTTCTAAAGAGGGTATTAAGATAGATCCAAAGAGGATTGAGGCCATATTGCAAATATCTCATCCTTGAAACATCAAGGAGTTGCAATATTTCATAGGAAATATTAACTTTTTGAGAAGGTTCATCCCCAACTTGGCTGAGCTCCTTAGGAACATAACAAACATGCTGAAGAAGGAGCAAGGGGTAAAATGGACCTTGGAAGCAAAGAAGTCCTTTGAACTGGTGAAAAAAGCATTAACCAAAACACCGGTTCTAATAAGTCCCGATTTCTCAAAAGATTTTTATATTTTTTCGTTTGCATCAGAACATACAATAGATGTTGTCCTTTTATAGAAAAATCCACAAGGACAAGAGCAGCCTATTGCATTCTTCAGTAAGGATTTGAGAGATGCCCCTTTGAAGTATAACATTATGGAAAAGCAAGCCTTTGCTTTGGTTAAGGCTTTGAAAGACTTCAGAGTATACATCTTGCACTCACACATCATTGCCTTTGTCCCAAATTCAGTTGTCAAAGACATTCTAACACAGGACCGAGATGGTAAGAGAGATAAGTGGATTGTTGTTATTCTTGAATATGATTTAGAGATAAAACCCACTAAACTCATCAAAGGCCAAGGCCTAGCTAGATTAATGGCTGAATCCAATTTTGAGGTTCTTGATATTAATATGATTAATTCTTTGGATGAACAAGAGGAAATCTCAACACCCATTGTTGAAGAACATTTTATGAATTCCTCTTGGTATGCTGATATTCTTTTTGTTTTGCTAAATTTGAATACACCTCCTGGTTTGACAAAAACGAAGGCAAGGTTCTTAAAGTTAAAAGCTGTAAACTATTGCATTATAGATAGATGTCTTTATTGGAAAAATGAAAGTGGGATATTGCTTAAATGTTTGCCTGAGTATGATGCAGAGAAGGTTAAGCATGAGTTCCATGAAGGAGAGTGTGGAGGCCACCTATACTGGAAGACAACAGCTAACAAAATCTTGAGGGCTGGTTACTATTGGCCTACTCTTTTTATTGATGTACACAAGATGATAATTGCCTGTCATAAATGTCAAATTTTTGAAGGAAAAAGGAAGCTGCTACCCTTACCTTTGCATCCAATCACTGTTGAAGCTCCTTTTCAACAGTGGGGACTTGAATTCATAGGATAAATCCATCCACCTTCCTCAGCTCAGCATAAATGGATTCTCACTGCCACAAACTACTTCACTAAATGGATAGAAGCCATTCCTTGTAGGCAGGCCAATGATTCTGTCATTATAAAATTTATGGAGACTAACATTCTCTCTAGATTTAGATGTCCTACCAAGATCATCACTGATAATGCAGCAACATTTGGATCAAAGAGGATGGTTGAGTTCTGTCACAAATATCAGATCACATTGGGGCATTCCACAGCCTATTACCCATAAGGTAAAGGACTTGCAGAATCTTCAAACAAGAGTTTAGTGAACATAATCAAGAAGTTGTTGGAAGACAACAAAAATTCTTGGCACACAAAGCTTGTACATGCACCTTGGCCTGACAGATTGACTTTGAAGAAATCTATTGGTATGTCACCCTACCAACTTGTGTATGGCACTAATGCAATCTTTCCTACCAGCCTTGGTGTGCCAGTTATGAAGTTGATTCAAGAGTTTCAGACTGAAGAAAATGATATGATCAGAAGGATAAATCATACTATCCACCTTCAGTAAACCAGAGAGGAGGTTTATAATAAAGCATTGCAGAAGCAGGACAACATTAAAAAGCTTTTTGACAAAAGAACAAAGGCTAGCAATTTTAATGTTGGGGACAAATTTTTAAAGTGGGACTCAAGGAGGGTAGACAAAGGCAAGCATGGAAAATTTGACAACTTATGGTTTGGCCCTTATCTCATTCATTCAGCTGCTGGTAATAATGTCTTTTTCCTACAACAGTTGAATGGAGCAGAATTGTTTGGGGGTTCTGTCAATGGAAGGATGCTCAAGAATTACTTCTCTTGACCCTATTATGTTCTGAAGCCTTTTTATCTTTTTTCCATTATAAATATCTCATCCACCATTGCATTCAAAGTTATAAAAAAACAAAATACAAAAACAATGAAAGAAAGAAAAGAGGGCAGATTGTAAAAACAATGAAGGTATATCCCCATACCAAAAAAAAAAAGAGAAATAAATTCTGAAAGTGTGCAAGCTTAAATTCCACTCCTGAAAAACACACTTCTAGTTAGTCAAACAGCCTAATCTTGACTAATTAGTTTTAAATTTACTGCTAATAGGATAGTGAATTCGATTTGCCAAACTGTTTAATCTTGGCTTATCAGTAGGTAGATTAGGATAGAAATTAAAGGTTCAAACATGCTCAAAATTTGAACCTATGTTTCCAAAACAAGAGATGACTCAAATCCGTTTTAAATTCTGAGTCAAAACAGAAGAATAACCGGTTCTAATCAGCTCAAAATCTAAACCAGTTAATAAAGGAAAAACAGCTCAAACAAGAGTCAAAACAGAGCTAGAAAAAGATGAAGGAAGTTCTTTGAAACTTTTAGATCTTAAGCCTTCCATTTTGTTTTAAATTTTCTGCAAAATAATGTCTATGTGTAGCTTGTTTTTATGCCATAGATCAGCATCAAGTTAGACTTTTCAATCCTTACTTGTATGCGTTTGAATTTATGTTATAAAATTTAGAGAATAAAAATCTGTTAGACTGTTTAATATTAACAGATTGGTAGATTAGGTAGAGAAACATATGGACTCAACTGTTAAATCTGAGTTCATGGAGAAATAAGGAGTAGAATTATATTAGTTTTATGCTTTCAAAAGAATAAAATGTTGTGTAAAGAGTTTTCCAATCCAAGTGCAGTCTAATGAAGAAAAAATGTTAGATCAGTAGGATTGGGTAGGTAGAAAGCTTGTGTTGATGAAGATCCATTGTTTTCATGGCTGCTAATATATTTTCAGAGCAAAGGCAGAACATCCAAGCAAATAAAGGCCCCCAATGGATGAGGCACTAATCAGTCTCCCAAAGAATGCAAGTCTGAAGTTCTTGATGCCTTCAAGAAGGCACCATCCCCAAGTGGAGCCACTGTTAGCCACCAATAAAATTTGTCATATCAAATGGTGCCTAAAACATTTTTGGAGCCTTCAAAGAACAAGTTTTATTGCTAAAAAATGTTATCTCTTAAAGACTCTTGAAGACATCATACCCTTGTTTCAATCATCACTGCTGTTTCCATTTCAAATTCTGTTGATTCCATAAGAAAAACACTGCTGCAAAGGCCATTTTTCCCTTCCCTTCACTACAAAACTAACCTTCATTTTTTCCCCTCTCATTCTTATGAAATTCTTCTATTTTTCATTTTCTCTTATTCCCCTTTCATAAATTCCTCCTTGACAGAGTATAAAAATTCTTTTTTGAACTCTGTCGAAACCCCCAAATCCATTGAAAACTTAAAAAAATTTCATTAAAAACACCTTTTGTGTTATAGACTTAAGCCCCCTTGGGCTAAGTCTTAAACCACTTCCCCATTATGTGCCCTGGTGCTAGAACCAGGCGCTAAGCCATTTGAGCACTTATCGCATCGCAAAAATCCCAGCGCGCAAGTCTATTTTCCATGTTTAAAAGTTTCGATGTGATTAAGCCCTTGTACACAGCCCCCGATCCTATTTTTTGTTTTATATAATCCGTGGGCCCGCAATTGGGCACTTAAAACCTTGGAATAAACCCTTATGATTGGCGATTCCCCGATGAAATCTCCGCTGTCGATCTTATCTGTAGATCGACGGCCCACAGCCAATCGCATCAGCGCCATTCAAAGTGTTTTCCCCATCAATCACATGCCTCTGATTGCATCTGGACCGTCCACGTGTCCAGATCAGATGGTCCAGATCGCATTTCACGACTTTGATTATATTTTATGCGCCCCACTCCTAATGATTGTTTCGGCCAATTGCAGTCATTGATCTCTGCAGATCAACGACCCTCTTTAACCCATATTCTGCCATTGTATTATTTCGTTTGTTCCCCAGATCAAATCCTGACCGTTGATCTGTTCCATCCAACGACTTATATTAACCCCGCCAAACCCGACCCCTATGGGTCCTGCCTCCCTTTTAGAGCTAATCTCAGCCTCCATCTCAGATTTGACGGCCCATAATAAAACCACCCCCTTTGCTTCCACCCGCGCATCTAATCCATATCGTGCTCATTTTCCATCGTCGGATATGAGACCCTAGATCCAACAGCCCATATCACAAGTCGCATAACTTTAAGCACAGACAATAATTCTTAGAAATCACGCGATATAGGTGGTTTTCTGAGGCCACGTGTCGGGCGGGGACACATATCTCATTCCAAAAGGCAAAAATTCCTACCCGCCCTTTTGCCGCGTGAAAACCACTGTTTTGCAACCCGAAACTACTTCCCCTCTTTCCATTTGTGTGGTATCACGCGTGCCCTCCACCGTTGATCTCTGAAGATCAACGATTCAGATCTACACCTCCATTTGCATATCACCCTCCACCCTCGCCAAGGGTTTTTAACATATAATCTTCGTCATTGATCTCATGGGTCGATCTCATCCGACGGCCCATGGTCATCCCGAACCCCAAACTCCATTTTCACCATATTTTCTTCTGAATCAAAGGTTTTTAACATTATTTCATCAAATTTTCGCTATTTCTTTATAAAGTGACTCATTCACTTTGTATGAGCACAACTGATCCCCACCGTTGATCTTCGCTCGATCAACGGTCCTGACTTATTTCTCCCTTTGCTCTCCTTTTGACCTCCTCTAACGATCCTCCACCATTGAATGATGCCATCCAACGGCCAAGCTCTTTCCCCACAACCTCTGAAGCAGTTTACCTCACAACGCAAGATTTCATAAATATTGTTTGTATTTTGCAAGGATTGATGGTTTTCCATTATAGTGAAAGAAAAGCCAAAGGCTAGGAATGACGATTCCCACGCCTTTGATTCATCGAAGGGAAGCCATTCAAGGGTTCGAACTCCATGTCCCATCAAATGCTTCATGGGAATTGATGCCCTACGAGCCCTGTGCGGCCCTGCACATCAACAAGACACTGACTGTTTAATGAATCAAAAGAATATCAGTGTCAAAGAAAAAATACAGCAGAACAGAGGATTGAAGACAGTATTGGGGGATTACGGCTAAGATTGATTATCAAAATCCTAATCCTCCAAATTAAAACACAGTTAAAGAAAATCATAAGTGTTTATCGGATAGAAAGGCCTCCACCACCACATCAGAGGCCAATTGATTCCTCTCAGCTACCACAAAGCCACCTGTGCCTCAAAGCATTCAAACAGAGGCTGAAGTTATTGATCAGGAAAGATACTTGCCTCAGCGCAGCCAAAGAATTGATTCTGCAAAAAGAACTTAATGACAAGATATCAGCAGAGTTATTACTACATGAAACAGAGCTTTAAAAGTCAGCAAAAGCTTCCACTTAGCTTAATCTTTAATGTAAATAAATTAATACAATCATAATATCTATGCACTTCTCCATTGAGCCCCTCAAAGGCCGAGAAGTCGTTAATCTGTATTAATTGCCCTTGGAGATCTTTTATCAGATTCCACCTTCTCATTCTTCTATAAATACTCCTGTAGAAGATGAGAAAATGTTGGTTGCTGAACTTTGAAATATACTTGAGCTTGAGACTTCTACTTGTAAATAGTGTTCACTGGCTCTTGAAGCTCTGCTTGTGATAGAATAGTTAGGCTGAGAAGTGAAGATGATTGCTAACCTGAAACACTGGACTTAAAGCTGTAACTGGTTTGAAGCATCAATACAAGCTGATTTATGGGATCTTGGTCTATGTCGACGGTGATGTTATTTCTTATTGTAAATTGTTATTTTATTTCTATTTTCACTTTTTCCATCTTCTCTGATAAAGAACAACATGCATAGAGTTAGGATTTACTGTATATCAGTACCCTTCTCTGACTGATAAGATTTATCTAAATTTTTTCTTCCTATTTGTGTTATTTGGGAATGATCTAATTCAGTTCAAGCAGTTAGGAATGATGGTGTTCCCTCGTCCTACTGTTTAGGTAAATATTATTCTTGAATGTTGTTTTCATTTCATGTTAAGTAGAGATGAACTAAGGAAGATATGGTGAGCCGTAGTCCTAGTTTTATCCCGAAAAAATGACTGAAAGTTTCCCTAGGAATGTGTTGAAAGCTGGCTAGTTTCGAAGTACTTACCAGATCTTAGACCATTCTTTGTTATCATTTGTGTCTTCCCTTTGTGTTTTAAATGTTTTCTTTTGAAAGTATATCAAACGCTGGCTAGTTTTGAAGTACTTACTAGATCTTGGATTGATTTTATGTCTTTCATAAGTGTTTGTCAAAGGCTGGCTAGTTTCAAAGTACTTACCAGATCCTGGGCTGCTCTTTGTTCTTCATTTGTTTAATTCCCCTTCTTGTTGTATCATTTCATTCCATAAATCAAACTTCAAAGAGATCCTTAGACATAGATGACTTGTTTCATGGACCACTCTTGCTATTTCAGTTCAGCCTATTATGACTCCATAGCCAGCAGATAATATACAAATTATCTATCTTTTTGGCCAAAGCTTGTTCTAATTTCTTGCAACTTCACGGCTTTGAAACTCTGTGCATTTAAAAATTTCCCCTCAAATAATAATCATGCTCAACCATCCAAAAACAAACAAAACCCTCGGCCTTCATAACTAGCCTAACATCATTACCCAAGCTTCAAAGACAAATCCATCTTTGCACTTGGTTGGAGATCCTCTCAGTTCGGGGAGGGCTAGATCCTAGAATCCCAAAGTGATTGAAACGGTGTTTCTCCCTGCGGTCGGACTTTTGCCAATCTTGCTGAGTATAGGGAGCTAACACCGTCCCTAAAGATTGTACCCATTTTACTTCTAGTACAACATCAGCACCTCCATAGGAATGGAAAGCATTGGACTATTCAATACATATTCCCCATGGTTAGCTTGATATTATGGCATTTTCCAGAGCAATTTATAGTTCCTCCATTTGCAACCATCATGACATTGATTAGGGTGGCCAAACAATTCAATTCCTTGGCTACCTTACAATGAATAAAATTATGGGTACTACCCGAATCAATAAACACTATTACGTTTTTCTTCTTGATATGTCCTTCTATCTTGAGAGTTTGAGGAGGGGTAATTCCTTCCAATGCATTACACGATATGGTCGGACTCATTTCTTCCTCTTCTAAGGTTGGTTCCTGGTGTATATCCTCTTCTTTTGAAGATTCTTGTTCATTTTCTTCTTCCTCTTCATAATCTATGTAAAATAATTTCTTCCCAGCACACTTATGACCTTTAGTGTATTTTCTATCACAACTGTAGCAAAGCCCTTTTTCTCTTTTTTCTTCCAATTGTTGTGGTGTCAACCTTGTAGGTTGTGGAAATTTAGGAGTAGCAACACTTCCATCTTTATAGAAGTGAGTGGTAGGCTTCCTTGTCACCATAATTTTACATTCAATTTTTCTTGCCAACATGAATGCCTTCTCCAATGAATCAGGTTCCAAAACATGAACTTCATGTTGGATGTTATCCTTTAAATTACCTATGAATAGATCAATCATGTGTTCCTCTAGAATATTAGTTACCCTTATATTCAATTTTTGGAAGTCCTCAATGTGCTCCCCCATTGAACACTTTTGTTTGAGATTTATCAATTGGCTAAAGAAAGTGTTGCTCTTTTTATCCTCATAATGTGCTATCATTTCCTCCGTAAAAATTGACCAAGTGACAATTTTTTTAAAGGAGCAAAGCCATCGATACCATAAAAATGTATTTTTTTCTAAATGTAAAGTTGCAATGCGTACCTTTTATGTGTTTTGCACATTAATGAGATAAAAATATTGCTCCATCTATAGTATCTATGTTACAGGATTCTTTCCATCAAACTTCCTCATATCCATTTTTGGAATATAGTGGTTCTTCCCTCCAACATTAGAGTTTATGAAATCACGATTAACATTTCTTTTGTTCTCATCATGAGTTTCCTCTACTATCTTTTCACCATTAGGAAACATTTATTGTATCAACTTTACCAAACCTTCCATGTCTTCTTTTAGACCATTCTTCATGTTTTCCATCTTAGATTCCATGCCAACTTCCATGCCATCCATCTTAGCTTCCATGCCATTCTTCAAACCATCCATCTTAGATTCCACGCCTTTCTTCAAACCATCTATCTTAGTTTCCACACCTTTCTTCAAAACTTCCATGTCATTTTTTGTTGCTCTTTACAAGAGCGAAATTTGTTGCACTTGCTCTTGTAATTTTGATATGTCATGTTGCCATTCTTCGTCTTCATGAGTCATAGTAGAGCCTTTTAAAGGCTTAATGGGTGTTGAATTATTTTTAGGGGCCATTTGAGAATCCAATATTGAATTCTATTCTATAATATGCTCTTTGAATCAATTCAACTTGATTCTTCAAACAAGACCTATGCAATTTGGAAAAAAAAAATACACACCTTTTACTTGATCTTGAGGAGCTCGATATTGAAATTGACTTATCTATATACTTGCAGATCCTCAATATCTGAAATTCGGCCCTGTAGTAGTCTTATGAAGCTTCTTTCAAATGCCAAAGGTCTGACTTGATTTGGATTCTTCAAGACAACGTTATGTCCAATCTCCCACAATGACCTAATTATGGATTGGTTCAGTAGAGCGAACTTGTACGACTTGCCACGTGTCACTGTTTTCTCCTTTGGCTCTGACATTTATAGATAGGAAACTACAATATGTGTAATTTTAGTCAATGTTTATAGAATTCCAATCCAATGCTCAGAGAGAGAGTTATGAAGATTTTTCCACGATCACCTCTTTGAGATGAAATTCGGGAGTCTGAAAAAGACCTAACTTTCACAGATCATATCTTCGAAAATATTGTGAAACAAGCTCTGAAATTGTGCGACGATGTTCCTCAAGATTTCGGCTACATGCTATAAAAATTTCAGCTTCTTTACCTTCGTAGAAAAAAAATTAGAGCGAAAAATCCATGATGACCTTTTTAAGTGAAATTCAGGAACCTACAAAAAACTCTAACTTCCACAGATCATATCTCCGAAAATATTGCGAACCAAGCTTTGAAATTTTGTGAAGATGTTCCTCAGTATGTTGGATTTTCACTCTCAACGTTTTAGCTTCTGAACCTTCGTAGAAAATAAGTTATAGTGAAAATTCCATGATGAATTTTTTGGAGCAACGAAACCCTAGAATCCAAAGCTCTGATACCAAATGTTGTGAAAGCAGCTCCAAAAATAGAAGAAAAGAGATATCAACGCCTTAGAAATAAGCCACTTCAAGGGGTCAACCTCCAATACATTACATAAATGAACAATTCATGGATGATACAAATTACAAAACCTCCTTTCTATATATAGGAGTCCATGGGGCCACAATGTAATCCTAGTGGGGCCACAATATAAATCTAGCCGACCTAACAATAATAATTTAAGGGCACAATAACAACAATATGGGGGTTATAGGGGTACAATAATAGCAATAAGGGGGTTACACTAACAACAATAAGGGACTATACTAGTAATATAGGGACCTAACATTTGCCGAGAAAAGAAACAATAATGAACAAATTTCTTATTGCATCCAAGTAAGTGATAAAAACAGAGAATGAGAATGGAGGTAAAACCTCTGCGGATGGCGAAGTAGCTATGGCATGGTTAATCCGGTGAGCAACAACATGACACTGAAGGAGCCTTTGAACGTTGAACACCAAGCAAATACACGGTAAGTTGCAGAGTCGAAGACCAGTTTTCATCAGTGAAACAATTGTCAGACAGAATAGGAGAATGGGGTGGGTGGTTACCCTAACCATCCCACCCCGTGTCTACACCATTGATTCCATGGATAGGGATTTTATGGTCCATATGAACTTAGGACAGAGCGTAGGATAGCGGACAACAAGATGTGTAGAAATTATATGCACTACACATGCATATGTCCAAGATTCTCCTGATCACACACTATTTTAACTTCATGCACAATACAGAATATATTCCACCATTGATCATCGCATGCGGAAATTATTGCAAAACACATGAAGCAATAAAAAATCACACACATTAACACAATTGTTTTACGGGAAAACCTGAAGCTAAAAACCCAAACTATCTGTATATAATATATGTCATAGAGATCATGTAACAATCCTCATACAAAGCTTATCACAAGCTCTCAGTACAATCCAATCGCTACACACTAATCAGGCCCGATCTTGCAAATCCATGCACCGATCTTTCCTAGCCTTTAGCCTGCCTCTACTGCGCAATCCTGCTGAAGATGGCTCTAAATGAACTCGAATCCACCCTATATTGAATGCGCAATCCTCATGGGCATCTCTAATGAATGTGTGGTGTAAACAATGCAACACTATAGTCACGACTGATGGTCACACTTTCTCTTTCACCTACCTCTCCACTGGTCTCCATTGAAACTATCCATGCACTGTAGTTAACTGATGTATTCTTAAATTTATTAATGAGTTAATATTTAGTGAATTAATTATTAATTAATTCACACCACTCTCACTAGTGTATCAATCAGTTAGACTAGATACAACTAGCTCAACTGTGTCTAACTGAGTTAAACTGAACACAACTCCACCAACTACTTCTACAACTCCACCAAACTCGGTCACATGAGTTCCCAATCAAGTCCTCCAAGTAACAGCTCCACCAAACCCTGTGAACAGCGTAATTCCCTCTATCAACTCCCCCTTGTACATATATGTGCACTTAACTCGAAGTGCTCCAAGAGAATAAGATAATGTTTAGAGTCCAAATATTATTAAGAGCTAATAATATTTGTTAGTATATCTATTTTTAGACCGGAAATCTAAAATAGATTTCTCGCCAATATGTTCAAAATAAGTCCATTCATTTTTCCAACTTGACCAACCATCCACAAATAGCATCCTGCAACTCATAGAATATGATCGACATGTCTAAAAATAGACATAGTCTAAAAATAGACTTTGCGCCAAAAAATCACCTGTGTGGGCCCCACCTAGTTTAGGTGATTATTTTCCAACTAGGATTAGGAATGATGTTTCAGGATGCCTACTTCACTTTCTTGTTGCAATCTTCAACACTACCTCTCAACAAGAAAGGATTGTCTTTGCATGCGACATGCAACTCCATGCATTCGCCCTGCAACCTTTGCAAGCGCCATGCAACTCCATGCATCTGTTCTGCAACTCTTCCGAAACTGAAAAGGCTCCAAACAACTCAATCAGTCTAATGCATTTGTCATCAAAGTCTTCGACTTCTGCTTAATTACTGCACATGTCTTCAGGAACCACTGCATTGTTGAACTCTGCACCCATGCACTCTGCACTTGCTGTCAACTCTAAACTGCGCTCCAGTATCCAACACTGTCACTTTGATCTGCCTGCATCAATCCAACTGATCATGCTACTGCTGCTCTATGGGAACCTTGTAGCCAGGTTCAATTCATGAGATCCACACCATCTCAATGAATCTTGCCCAGAAATATCCTCTTGGGATTACTCATGCATGTCGTCCCACCTCTCACTTGGTGGTATAGCTGCATGCACTCCCTCTGCCCATCTGGCACGAAATTTCTCTGCATGAGTGGTTTCTCCCACTCCATGATCCTCATCTTGTGGCTACTCCACATCTCAAGGTTCACTCTTACCTGCATGCAAATCCAGCTCCCTCTCAAGCTTCAATTGCATGTCTTTCTTGCACTTCCCAACAGTAGGAAGCTCTGTAGAAATCCCTTCTACTTCAAGTCTGTAGAGATTCTTGGCTCGAATCCCAACCTTCTTGACTTGTCCTGTTGCTTTGTACCAAAGGAAAAAATTTCCTTCATTAAAGACAACATCATACCCTTTATCCTCTAACATTGGGACTGAGATTAAATTCTTCTTTAAACCTGGAACATGCACTACATCTTGTAAAAGAATGAGTTTACCTGACTCCCTCTGAAAGGTAATGGTACCAATGTCGGTCGCATTGTATCGTCCATTGTCGCCCAACTCAACATGCAACTGGAGATCTTTCTCCACCAAGTCACTGAAAAGGTTCACATCTCTCATCATGTGAAAGGAAGCACCACTATCAAAGCACCACCCCAATCCCAATGCACTAGAAACCATGCATTCGATCAATGAGAAGTCCAGCTCAAATTTTGAGGCAAGACCCTCACCAGCTACAGCTCCAACAGCCTGCTTGTTCTTCTTCTTCTATGGACAATGTGTGGCGTAATGCCCATGTTCAGGACAGTGAAAACACTTCACTTTGGACATGTCACGCTCTTTGCCATCTGCACTGGATTGAGAAGGATTTTTCTTCCCCTTCCCTTTCCTTGGTTTGGCAGCCAAAGAAAAATTCTCTTCATCATCATTATTTGATGAAGAGCCATCCCTGGTACTCTGCCTTATCTCCTCCTGCACAAGATCCGACCAAAGTCGCTCCCATCCTGGCAGTTTCTCCCGACCATTGACAGAGTCCTCGTAGCTATGCCATCTCTTCGGAAACCCAAGGAGAGCCAAGTTCACCAAGTTGTCTTCATCCACACTAACTCCTACACTCCCATGCTCATCCCTGCAGTGGACAAATTTTTTCAAGTATACCGGAATAGTGTCATTCTTCTCCATTTTTATTTTCCTGAGCTTGTCTTTAAGTGGAAACTTCCTCTGGTCACTTCTGCTTTGGAACAATTATGTCAAAACCTTCCACATCAAAAATGGAATGGCTTTACCGTGAAGGCTGGACACAATGTGATCCTTCACACCTTCCAACGGAATCCTTCGACACCTTGCTACCTTCTTTTTCCATGCGTCAAGTGCGGCTGCATTGCTACAACCCGGTTTAGGAATATTAGCATCTATGAACTCCTTCAACCCATTATCCTCCAGCACCGCCTCATCTTGTCCTTCCATGAAATATAATTTGAGCTACCCTCAAGGGCATACTCCAGTCGCAATCCATTGAAAGACATTTCAATGAATGCTCAACTTCGACACCAAGAAAACACTCCAGCAAATTTGAATTCCACCAGCACAAAACTCAACCGCTTCAATAATTGCAATCTGCTTTGATCAATATCGCTCCGATACCATGTAGAAATTATATGCACTACGCATGCATATGTCCAATATTATCTTGATCATACACTATTTTAACTTCATGCACAATACAGAATCTATTCCACCATTGATCATCACCTGCGGAAATTATTGAAAAAACATGAAGCAATAAAAATTCTCAATTGTTAACACAGTTGTTTTATGGGAAAGCCTGAAGCTAAAACCCCCAACTATCTGTATATAATATATGTCATAGAGATCATGTAACAATCCTCATACAAAGCTTATCACAAGCTCTCAGTACACTCCAATTGCTACACACTAATCAGGCTCGATCTTGCAAATCCATGCACCAATCTTTGCCAACATTTAGCCTGCCTCTATTGCGCAATCCCTGCTGAAGAATGGCTCTGAATGAACTTGAATCCACCCTATATTGATTGCGCAATCCTCATGGGCATCTCTAATGAATGTGTGGTGCAAACAATGCAACACTATAGTCGCAACTGATAGTCACACTTGCTCTTTCACCTACCTCTCCACTGGTCTCCACTGAAACTGTCCATGCACTGTAGTTAACTGATGTATTCTTCAGTTGATTAATGAGTTAATATTTAGTGAATTAATTATTAATTAATTCACGCCACTCTCACTAGTGTATCAATCAGTTAGACTAGATACAACTAGCTCAACTGTGTCTAACTGAGTTAAACTGAACACAACTCCACCAACTGCTTCTACAATTCCACCAAACTCTGTCACATGAGTTCTAACTGAAGCCCTCCATGCAATAGCTCCACTAAACCCTCGGGAATAGCGTAATTCCTTCTGTCAGCTGCTGTGCCACATCTGTGCACTTAACTGAAGTGCTCTAAGAGAATAAGATAATGTTTAGAGTCCAAATATTATTAAGAGCTAATAATATTTGACATATCTATTTTTAGACTGGCAATCTAAAAATAGATTCCGCTCAATATATCTAAAAATAGAAGTCCATCTATTTTTCCAACTTGACCAACCATCCACAAATAGCATCCTACAACTCATAGAATATGATCGACATGTCTAAAAACATACATAGTCTAAAAATAGACTTTGCGCCAAAAAATCACCTGTGTGGGCCCCACCTAGTTTAGGTGATTATTTTCCAACTAGGATCAGGAATGATGTTTCAGGATGCCTCCTTCATTTTTTTCTTGTTTCAATCTTCAACAAGATGCGAACAGGCTGAAGCAATACATGTATCAAGACATGTAATTAAATTAAAAACATTAACCTTCCTCATAAACAGTGGTACCCATAATCAAACCATGAATTGATTATTATGCCATGAGATCTGCATATTCTGTCGAAGGAATTTATTAAATATGTTCAATAAAATATTTGGCAGGATATGAGTAATACAGAGGTCCATTAATCCATGATGTGGGGATCCCAATGGGATGGTGTGAATACCCAGGCAATGTGCATAGTGTAAATCAAAACAATCGACTTTGGTAGGTTTGAATGTTTATGTCTAGTGCCTTATTCATGTCTGCTAGGAATTTATATTCACATAATTATTATATGAGGGTTAGATATAGTTATTCATGGTGTGTAGACAATGATTTACATGACTAGTACATGTATATCTAGAAGATCATTGTCAACGGTAATAGGTATATTTTTTTTTTTAATGTGAATATTCTTTAAAGTTGTATGGATGTTACAAGTGGTATCAGAGCGTGGTTACACGTTGGGGCCAGATGGTTCAACACAATAACATGGGTGTCATTATTTTTTTTCTCTTCTTTCTTTCATTAAGTTTAATGTTGTAAATTGTGTATAGTACAAGAAAAAATTAGCGTTAAGCTACCATGAGGAGAGGATCTAGTCATCAAACACCCAGAAACACGGGGAAAACTCATCCTATGACCAATCCTGAGGTCAACTTTGAAATGCGGGTGCATTTAAGCATAGACTAGCACTAGAAAACAAGCAGAATATTGGAAGAGCAGCAATGACAGACAAATAGGTTGCTTGATATTGTGTAGCAACTTCAGACAGAGATGCTCAAGGTTCGCAGTGACAATGAAATATTAATGAGGGAGTAGGAAAGGATATTAAAAATCCTTTTGGACAAACAAAATCATCTGAATGCACACCCTAGCCCCGAGAGGGATACTTAGGAAGAAGGAGAACAACAAAATCCCCTACATGATAATCTCGAAGGTAGTCGAATGCCAGGAAGTAATCAAAGTCAAACCTACAATGAGGTTGAATCTGGGAATATTTTAGAACAACAAGAGTTGAAGAAACAAAAAATGGAATTGTAGGGTGAATTCTAGAAGATAAGGCTTCCTACCTTTGACGGAGAGGTTGATGAAATGGCGGAAGCCTGGATAATAAACATGAACAAGTACTTTCAGGTGTACGGATATAACAACAAACTTAAAGCTCGTTTAGCCATTTACCAATTGCGGGAGAAAGCAAAATTGTGATGGGAAGAATCTAAGAATGTGCGTGGCGTGGAAGATCAAAATGTAAATTGGGATGAGGTTCATAAATATTTCAAAGATAAGTAGTATCTGATTGAACGATTTTACGATAAAAAATCCTGATAATTTCATGAATTAAAATTGGGGAAAATGTCTATGGATGAATTTATTAAGAAATTTACTTCATTATTAAGACATGTACCTTATTTGCGTGATGAAAAAGAAAAAGTACAATGGTTTTTGAGTAGTTTGTCGTTACACATGAAAGAGAAAATTGAGTTTGTGAACCCAAAAACTATGGATGAAGCGATAAGGAAAGCACATATGTGCTATCAAAAATCCAAAGCAAAGGGAGAAATTCGAAAAAGTTGGCCACTCCGAAAAGGGCAGAAAAGTTTTACCAATATTAGAAATAACAGATCCATAAATTATAAGAATGCTGCAAGGAATCCAATGAGTAAAAAAAATGGAAAGAGTCAACCAAAGACCATGTGGGAAGGTGAGGAGCGGCATACTAAACGTTCTAGCGGACCCGACATTGGACAGTCCCAAAAACCTCCGTTGTAATGCTGGGGGTGTGGGGAGGCATGTTATTTCAAAAACGGTCCTCATTGAGGAAGAAAGGAAGTGGCATAAAATCTGCAAGAGGCATCGATTGTGGGGGATGTAGCTTGAAACATACCCAAAACCTATGCAATCCAGGTGGGATTCACCAATTCCAAATACAAGACCCTTATGCTGGAAAAAATTTCTATAGTGCAAGAATTCTGAGATGTATTTCTTGAGGAAATCCCAGGATTACCACCAAAAGAGACATAGACTTTACTATATAATTAATACTTGAGGCAACACCTGTGTCTCGAGCTCCACATAGAATGAGTGTGCCTGAATTGACGGAGTTAAAAATGTAGCTGCAGGAATTGATGGATAAAGGTTACATTCGGCCAAGTGTATCCCAATGGGGAGCATCAGTGTTGTTTGTGAAAAAGAAAGATGGCACTATGCGAATGTGTATGGATTATTGATAGCTAAACAAGTTGACTGTTAAAACCAAGTATCCATTACCATGCATAGATGACTTGTTCTACTAAGTAAAAGGAGCTACGATGTTTTCCAAGATTGACTTAAGGTCTGGGCACCACCAAATCCAGATCAGGGATGAAGATACAACAAAAACAACCTTCCGTACTAGGTACGAACATTATGAGTTTTTGGTGTTACCATTCGGGTTAACCAATGCACCAGCAACCTTTATGAGCCTAACGCATGGAAATTTTCACCCATACCTGGATAAATTCATTTTAATTTTTATTGATGATACATTAATTTACTCCAAGAATATGGAAGAGCACAAGGAGCATTTGCGCATTGTGCTGAAAATGTTAAGAGAACATCAGCTCTATGCTAAGTTTAGTAAGTGTGAATTTTTTAAGGAACAGATCCAATCATTGGGACACATGATTTATACTAAAGGGATTGCAGTGGACCCAGAAGAGATCAAGACAATCATGGAATGGAGGGTCTCAAAGAGCGTAGCAGACATACATTCATTTATGGGTTTAGCTGGCTACTACCGATGATTCATCAATGGATTCTCTAAAATAGCTTTTCCCATTATCTCATTGCGGCGGAAAGAACGAGTCTTTAAGTGGACTCAAGAATTTCAAAAGAGTTTTGATTTATTGAAGGAGATGTTAACTACTACCTCTGTTCTGAAAATAGCAGTTCTGAGTAAATAGTTTGAAGTATGTACCAATGCATGTAAGGAAGATGTAGGAGCAGTCTTGACTCAAGAGGGAAGAGTCATAGCATATGAATCTAGGAAGCTGAAGGATCATGAGTAGAGGTATTCAACTTATGACTTGGAACTAACTACGGTGGTGCATGCCTTGTAGATATGGAGGCATTATCTTCCAGGGAAAAGATCCATGCCGAGAGCTGATCATAGTAGTTTAACTAGTTATTTTAAAAAAGCCAACCTGAATGCTCACCAAGCCAGGTGAATTTCCTTCCTAATTGAATTCGATTTTGATATTGAACATGTGAAAGGTAAAGAGAACTGGGTGCCTGATGCCTTAAGAAGGAAGATGCATGGCATCTATGAGCTTTAATTTAACCAAATTGAATTCAAATTTCAAGAACAGATTATGGAGGCAGCAAAGAAGGAACCTGAATACTAGTTCTTATAGCAGTAAGCAAAAGAAGATGAAAAGCAAGGGAAATAGTCAGGTACGAACTCAATGATAAGAAGTTACTAGTCTACTAGAAAAGAATATATATCCCTAATCAAAATAATTTGAAAAGAATTATTTTGGATGAATATCATAGGAGTTCCTATGCAGGACATCTAGGATATCAGAAAATGTTAACTGCAATTAGGAAAGACTATTCTTGGCCTAGAATGAGAAAGGAAATTGCAGAGTATTTGACCAAGTGCTTAGAGTGTCAACAAATTAAGGTTGAGCATCGGCATCCCGCGAGATTTCTTCAGCCTATTCCAGTGCCAAAATGGAAGTGGGAAGTTATTTCCCTTGACTTCATCACTGGACTACACAGGAAAAAAAAGGCACAATGATTCGATTATGGTGGTAATTTATAGACTCGCCAAGGTGGCTCATTTCAATCCCATCTGGTCTACTTACAAGATGGTACAAATTGTTGATATCTTCATGAAAGAAATTTTTAGATTGCATGGTATCCATGAATTGTCATTTTAGATCGTGATGTACAAATTACATCAGCATTATGGAACACACTATTTAGTGGATTGGGGACACAAATACAATTTAGTACTGCTTACCATCAGTAGACGGATGAGAAAACAGAAAGGGTGAATCAAATTTTAGAATACAAGCTGCATATGTATGTAGTGCAACAACTAATGAAATGGGAGGAGTAGCCACATTTGGTTGATTTTGCTTACAACAATAGATATCAAGAATCCCTTAATATGAGCCCCTTTGAAGCATTGTACGGAAGACAATGTCAGACTCTTATAAACTGGAGAAGTCTAGAAAAAAAGATGATGCTTGGGCTAGACATGCTAGAAGAAATGGAACGAGAAGTAAAGAAGATCAGGAAGAACCTGAAGGCGGCTCAAGACCGGAAAAAAGTGTATGTTGATAGTAAAATAAATTTCTGGTTGTTTGTGGTAGGGGACCATGTTTATGTGAGAATTAAACCTAAAAAGAGCACATTGAGGTGGAATTCTTGTGCCAAATTGGCTCCCAGATATTGCGGACTATTTGAGATTTTGGAAAGAATAAGACTGGTGGCTTATCGACTGGCCCTACCAAGCCATATATTGGTACATAACGTGTTTCATATATCACTACTGAAACATTACGTACATGACCCCAAACATGTGATACATTGGCAGGATATACATGTAAGTTAACAATGTATATTACCTTTGTATCAAAAATATAATTTCTGATTTGAACTAATTATAATAATTGTTGTATGCAGGTAAAACTGGACGGTGAGTTCTTGGTAGAACCGAAACATATTCTAGATCAGAGAGAAATAACGCTCCAGAGGTGAGTCATCCCCCAAGTTAAAGTGTAGTGGAAGCACTTTGGCCTGGAGGAGGCCACTTGGAAGGACGAGCATGTTATTCAAGACGCCTACCCGAAGTTATTCTCATTGATCAAATAACATCGAGGATAGTGTTTGTTTCAATGGGGGAAGATGTAACACCCTGTTTTAATTTAATTATCGATCTAAAAACTTGTTATGACATATTTTGAATGAGTAATGAATAAGGGTATTCGTTAATAGTACTTTAATATATTATCTTTGGTCTTTTTTAAAACGAGAGTTAATTAATAATTTCCTTGAGTAAAAGGAAGAAGTAACTGATTGGTAAATGATTCCAAGAACCCAGGGTAAAAGGTGGAGATAGTTCTAATAATTACCATTCCCAAAAGGGATTTATAGGAAATCCTAAGGGGGAATGGGGTTTTGTGCAGAAAGTATGATAGGATTAAGAAACAGGCTGTTGCTATGAGTAATACAGAGCTGGTGAGGAAACCTGTGGAGCTCAGGAAATACATAGGAGAAGATAAGACTGGATTTTATCATGAGGTCTAACTTCTTGTCTCATAGAAACACCTAGGCCTTGGTGAGGAGCAAGGGGGGAGCTAAGGACATGATGGCTTCACTTAACATTGGGAGGACCGTCAGACTTCTGGAAGAATTATCTGATAACAGTAATTGAAGTATCTTGGATTTTTGGTTTATGCATTATTAGAAATAGGAATTATATAGAATTACTGTTGAGTTTACAATAAAAATGACATTTTAAATTACTCCTATTCTAATTGTTATTGATAGTACAAATTGTATGAAATCCAACTATGTGTATATTTCATGAAAAATAATGATTACAGGTAGGGTCACTATAAATAGAAAATGAGAAAATTACCACGAAATAGAATTACGTAGTAAACTCTATAAACTTGAAATTACAACAAATCTAATTATTTTCTAATAGATTTAGTACTGTTATAAACGTAAATCAATTCCATACACCTTTACATTAAGGATTTTAGTATATACGCAAAGTTGAACATCACAATAAGTTGAACGACATAGTAAGAATATCTTAGTGGGTATGGTTAACAGTAGTGAGGACTTAAGGGTCTAAGCCTGCAGGTTTAGTACCCGGACTCGAGGAGAGGATCAACGTTCAAGTCCCTTAAGCCAATAAACCCAGCTTTAGGAAAATTATATATTTACATGTGTAAACCTATGATAAACAATAGAGACAATTATAAAATACGAATATGACCATAATTGCAGGGAAACAAAGAATAATACTCAGAGTCTCTATTACTGGGCAATGCATATTAAAACTTGAAAACAAGCCAAAGTTTTCATAACGGTAGAAGTCTGGAAAGAAGTGAGTAAACAAACCTCATATATTTAAAAGGATTGTGCATATATTGCTATTGAACATTGAATCAAAATTAAACATGGTAGTCATTCTGAGTCTAGAAGTATTTACGTGCAAGAAGAAACCAAAAACCCATAACATAGTGTTGCGGCGAGCTACGGACTACTCATTAACCAAAACTTTATATGAAATCAAGTTGAACATTAAGCCAAATCGAAGTCTAATTTAATACAGAATAAATATTCATGCAACTGTAGAATCGAGATTGAATAATAAAAAGTGTCGAGCCCTCTTCAACTGATATAACAATAATCCGAAAGAGCAATATTCACGACAAGGTTGATTGTTTCTCAAGCCAGTAAAAACCCAAAGTCCCTGCAGGAGACAGAGTGGTGGTTGTAATCGCTAACAAATGATAACCCAGTAAATAAAAATCCTTAACCATAGTAAATCGTCGAGAGCATACCGTAAATGAGTCTTGAAGGGATTTAAAAAATGCTTAGGCTCTCAACCTCAAATGGCCAACAGACTTGAAACCAAAATGGAAACTGTGGGGGTAAGGCCATTAACAAAATTCTATATCGTAAAAAAATTATCATGAAAACGTATTGTAGGTTCTCAATAATAAAAAAATACATGAAAGTGTTGGGAAACTAGATGGCTGGAGGATCCCTTTGAACTGTTAAACATAATGGAGTGCAATTCTGTAACGGAGGTGAGCCCTGCATAACCTAGGGAAAAAACCATACTAGAATCACATTACAAACCCTCCTCAATATTAAACTGTTTCCGAGAAAAGAAATAGTGATGAATGACTTTCTTATCGAATCTAACTAAGTGATAAAAACAAGAACGGGAATGGATATAAAACCTCTGCAAATAGAAAAGCAGCTATGGCATGGTTACTTTGGTGAGCAACAAAATGACGCTGAAGGAGCCTTTGAATGCCTAATACCAAGAAAATACACGATAAGTTGCAGAGCCGAAGATTGGTTTCTGTCGGCGAAACAATTGACAGACAGAAGAGGAGGATGGGGTGGGTGGTTACCCTATTCATCCCACCACGTGTCTACACCGTTGATTCTGTGGATAGGGATCTAACGGTCCAGATGAACCCAGGATAGAGCACGGGAAAGACGACAACAAGATGCAGACAAGTGGAAGCAATACAGGTATTGAGACATGCAATTAAATTAAAAACATTAACCTTCCTCATAAACAATGGTACCTGTAATCAAACCATGAATTGATTATTATGCTGTGAGATTTGCATACTCCATCGATGGAATTTAGTATCTATGTAACAATCAAATAATTGACGGGGTATGAGTAATACGAAGGTCCATTAATCCGTGATGTGGGGATCCCAATGGGATGGCCCAAATACCTAAGAAATGTGCATAGTGTCAATCAAAACAATCGACTTTGGTAGGTTTGAATGTATATGGCTAGCACCTTATTCATGTATGCTAAGCATTTATATTCACTTAATGATGATATGATGGTTAGATATATTTAGTCATGGTGTGTAGACAATGATTTACATGACTAGTATATTTATATCTAGAAGATTATTGTCAATTGTAATAAGTAAATATTTTTTTGTATGTGAATATTCTTAAACGTTGTATGGATGTTACAATTGGTATAGCTATTGAAGTTTTAAAAAATAAAAAAAAACAAATAAATGACCCTATCAAAGCATCTAGATTGAATGGTCCTTTTTTTAATCACTATTTTCCATCTCATTGGTATAGCTATTGGAGTTCTAGAATCATGGGGCCCCATTTCTCAACCTAATCCACTGTCTGAATATTTTGATCAAATACTGGATAATGTTGATCTACCGAATATTGATATGACTAAAAAGTTACCTACCTGGTGCAATAGAAGGACCGGGGAAGCTACCCTTGCTCGTAGATTAAATTGTTTTCTTATCAAATTGAAGTTGGTGGACATGGTGGATAGGGCGAGATAATGGGTGGGAGCGGGTGGCATCTCCGACGACTCTCCCATATTTCTTGAAGTCATCAGTGAGAATTGCATACCTCATTCGCCCTTCAAGTTCATCTCCACTTGACCGGTAGAACTTGAATTCCATAAAATTGTTAAGGAATCATGGATCCATTACCACCAAGATACAAACTTCATGTCGGCAAGGTTCATTTCCAATAATCTGACGAGGATCAAAGACAGGAAAATTAAATGGGAGAGGGAGAAAAAGAAACAAGATAATGAAACACTTATGAAGATTGAAAGAGAAATTGCTGGATTAACTGGATTAGATTGTCTAGGATTTCTATCGAGTGAGACAAAAAATCATCTAATACTTTTGGAAACTGAAAAAATTAAACTCCTAAGACAAAGAGAGGAAACCTGGATACTTAAAAGCAGGGCCACTTGGCTGAAGTCAAGATATGACAACACAAATTTCTTTCAGCAATATGCGAAGGGTTGGAAGAGCAAAAGCACTGTCTGGGAGCTGCGGGATCAGACAGGCAAGGTGGCAAAAACACACAATCACCTCACAGATATGGATATCGGACATTTCTCCCTAATTTACAGTTACCCCCGGGCAGAAAATATTACAAAGGTACTTATCATAGCCAAGTCAATGCCCAGGTATGTGGAGGAGGATGACACTGACAATATCAATGTTGTTGTTTCTTTGGGGGAAGTTGAAGCTTTATTAAAATGGTTCAAAAAATATAAGACCCCTAGCCCGGATGGATGGCCAATTGAATTTTACTTAACTTTCTTTGAAGAAATTGGCATGGATCTCTTTTGGGTCATTGAAGAGTGCAGAACCTCAAGAAGGATGTATGATGGCTTCAAATCCACCTTCATTGCCCTCATCTCTAAAATTGATAAGACCTTGAACTTTAATGATTATAGGCCTATCTCCTTATGCACTTGCATTTACAAGATCATTGCCAAGATTATTTCCAACCGCATCAAGCTGATATTCTCTCATCACATTTCCAAGGAACATTTTTCCTTCCTTCAACAAAGGAAAATTCATGAGGCCATTAGAACTGCTCAAGAAGCCTTGCATTCCATCAAGCTCAAAAGCTTTAAAAGCATCATTCTTATGATTAACCTAGCCAAGGCTTTTGACCACACTTGTTGGACCTATATCCATCTCACCCTCTCTCATATTGGCTTCCCTCACTCCTTCATAAATTGGATTATGTGCTGCATCACAAATGCATCCTACAACATCCTTATTAATGGCGTCACATTTGAATTTTTTCATGCGAAAAGAGGGGTACTTAGACAAGGTTGTCCATTATCTCCGTTACTCTTCGTATTGATCATGGAAGGGTTGACCAAGCTCATTTCCTCTGCCATATCAGCTGGAACATTAAATGGGGTCAAAGTTACTGATTTTATTCATCCAACTCACCTCTTATTTGTTGATGATGTTCTAATATTTCTAGACGGTACCATTCAGGAATCCTTAACATACTTTAGTTTCCTTCCATAACCTTTATAGAATGGAAGAACCATTCATTGGCTTCTAAAATAATTTCATATGAATTCTCAAACTAAGAATTTTAGGAGGTCGAATACCATGGGTCCTCATCATGTTTGAGTGATTGCCACTTACAAATTTAAAAATCATGAAATGATATGGTGATGATATATGGATCTATAAGCTCTAATAATGAATAAATTTATCATTACTTTTTTGAATTTTTAAAACCTAAAAATCAAAAGGCCTAAATAAGGAATAACTAGATAACTGACAACAAAATGACTAGGATCATGTTCCAAACCACCCATTTGTGCACACCATTAATCCCACAGAAATAGAGAGATCCTACATTGGTCTTTCCCTTCCTAGCAATCTCACCTTCATGTCATAAACCAAATGATCAATGACCAACATCAACCCATACAAAGGCTTCACATAGAACTGACACAACCAGGACACCAAAAAGAGACATAGGAGTAGCATCACATTGTGTCATACAAACTAAAGGTGATGGTCCACCTTCCATGAAACATCCTCTAGTATAACTCATTTTTCCTTAGTGCGCAACCCAATTACAACATTATACATATCGTAAAGCCAAACGCTTGGGAGAGACCAACTATAATTATCATAAATCCAGAAGATATCAATATAAATAATGTAAGGAATGTTGATTTTTCTTTCATATTAATTTATTAATACTATATTATCTAATGTATTTTAACATTTTAAAATGGGATTTTCAATAAATCACATTTATTCAATCAATTAATTTAGTTTCAAATATTTTAGCTAGAACAACATAATCTCACCTAACACACTTCATGCACATATGAGGTCTTTCGCACATGTGCAACTTTTGTATATGCACATATACAAAAATTGTGTATATATGAAGGATATGCACATATATGAAAGTTGTGCACATATATGTCACAATGACTTGTCAAGTAGTTTGGTTATATAGAGTATTGGTTGATCTTCAATAAGGATATGGAGGACCAACTCCAATTTATTGTGATAACAATTCAACCATATATCTATCCAAGAATCATGTTTTTCACCAAAAGTTCAAGCATAGAGATACTACATATCATTTTATTCAATAGATTGTAAACTAAGTGATGTATATTAGAATTTTGTATGAAGAAATACAAATTCACTTGTATATTCACAAAGTCATTGACAAGGTATGTTTTTTATTTTCATAGACCTAATCCAAGGTGTTGTATATGGAGATGCATTCAATATTTATAATTAAATGGGGAGTCAGAATAATGTAATTACTCCCACTTACCTATTTAGTTGAGTTAGTGGAGTTATTTGTTGTTTGTGCATCCTGAGGTTGACATAGTCAAATAACAGTTATATTTAGATGTCGCATCTAGATAGTTCTTAGTAGTTATCTCTAAATAGTTCTTAGCATCCAACTTTTTCTAGAGAGGTCTTATTTAATGTAATTAATATCATTTCATGAAGTAATTAAAGGTGTATGGAAGAGAACAAGGGCTTAATAGTTCAAAATAATTTTCTAGTACTAACAATTGGA
This sequence comes from Pinus albicaulis, assembly GCA_034641835.2. NCBI lineage: Eukaryota > Viridiplantae > Streptophyta > Pinopsida > Pinales > Pinaceae > Pinus > Pinus albicaulis. Next base: position 358,227,399 of record CM076579.1, read on the forward strand.
GTGTTCATGTGTATATTCTTATATGTTGTAAAAATTGTTTTATGTCAGTATTTTCCCAACCTCCTTTAATCAATTGTGAAGTATCATTTTCATGCCTTATGTGTCATCTAATGAATACAAAACCTTTGGGATAAGTTATGGTCCACATAATTGACGTGATATTTAAATAAAGAGTAAATTTAAGTACAAGTATTATAATGCAAATTTTTAAACAAAAGGGAATTTAGATCTCAATATAAATCTTGGTGGCCTCTTTCCACTATTTATTCTATAATATTTTGATTTGGGAGAGTTTTTCATGGTGAAAGGGAAGGATTATGTAGGGTGAAAAATAGTAAAACCCACAATAAAAAAAAAGATGATCTATTCTCTATGATAATGTTAACAATAAGAGAGAAAAACAACATATCATGACAATCATCATTTTTCTTATCATTGTTATGTATATATGATAACATTAATAGCTACACACTTGATCTATCCACTAAGAAGACACAAACAAAGCATTGGTTTCCTTAGTGACATTTCTTGTAAGGTAACACAATATGTTGCTTTGCTTGGGGATTAGGTTGTTGTGATTTGAGATTGATTTGATGTCATCCTAAAAAATTTGAATTATGAAATGTACAATCTTTTATCCTTTCTATTTTTATTAATGATTTATTTAAAATTTATGAATTGATTAAAAATAACCAAATACACATTTCCACTCTACTAAGAGGAAGTAGAGAAGCTATACATTAATAAATTCACTATCTATTAAAAAAAAGAAAAAAGAAAAACAAATTCTTAAAAAAAAATTACTTTGTTGTTGCAACAAATCACTAGGTATTATTTTCAACATTTCCTTCTCCAATTCAAATATAAGATATATTATTTTTCCTTAATAATATATTTTTTACATATTTTAAATTAACTTAATCACCAAAAATAAATTATAAAGAAGACATTAATATCTTAAAATTATTTATTTAAACTATTATTTAGATTACAAACTAAATTTCAAAGATTAAATTATAAAATTAAAAGATTAAATTATAAATTTACAATAAAACTTTAAAAGATTGTAAATTTAAACCTCGACGGCTGTATAAATTTAAACATTAGCTAAGCGCATGTATAACTTTAAGCCTAGAATTTGAATTTTTCTGAGCGGGTTCTCAAATAGAAGTACATGGAATTCAAACGAGCATGGAATTCATTGTATGCTTCATAGTGCGGCGATGAAGATGAGGCGGAATCGGAATCCCTCTATGCCCATGGTTGCAGATTGATGTGCTTCGTCCGTATACTGGACACAGAAGTATGCTGTATGTATGGTGGGGGTGTATTAAAAGCTCAATAGCCTTGGAAATAAGGCTTTCCGAATGCGCCACGGGATGTACTACAAGTCGTGTCTTCGTGAATGTTGGAGGAGTGGGTCGCTTGGATAGCAAGAAAACGAAAAAGTACTTACCCTTTACAATGAAAAAAAGGAAAAAGAGAGGGGATGGCGCGGGCGTATTGTGGTTCGGCGTTAGGTCTATATGGAGGAGGGAGAAGTTTTGTTTTGTTTACTCAATGCCTCTCTTCTCGTCTGTTCTGTCCATCTCATTCGTTTTCATTGCTTTGCCTTTGATTTTCTTGACGATTTTATGTTGGTTTTTAGCTCATTGAGCATGGCCATGCTCTGCTGCGGGGATTGATTTGATTATGTTTATGATTTCTTCTTTGCGTCAATGATTCTGTTTATTTCGATTTCTTGTCTAGATTTGAAAATGAAAATGCAGAACAGAAGAAGAAACTGAAAGGAAAAGAGTAGATAAGGTTAAGGAGATGTTCTGAGTGTACATTTCATGAGTTCCGAGCAAAATATTCCAAATAGTGCTTCACCTGGATTTTTAATACTCCTTTTGCAATGGACGATTCTTTACGGTGAGTAATTTAATAAAATATGAATTTATTGGTAGCGTTTAACATTTTATTTTCCTTTTTTCTTCACATTTTTGACAGTAAGGGAGATTGGGATAGAGCAGAGGCAGTGAGCTTTGCCCATATGGTCGCATTCATATGGAAGGTGCACAGAGTGGTCCCCAAATCTAATTCTATAATTGTTCGTCCTGGTGGAGTCTTTGCCAATGGAGCTTAGGTGGTTGGGTATTTTATCCTAGCTTTGAAATCACATTAAACCCATGAAAACTACATTAATTCCCGGTTGGGTATTTCAAATTTGTGTTTGGATATTTTATATTTTTGTTTTCTGTTGTTGAAGCTCGAGAAAATGGGCACCAGAGTAGTTTGAATGATGGGGATGAGATGGAGGATGGGAATTATCTTGAGGAAAAATAGATGGGATTATCCCTACATTATGATCAATTGGACAGAGAGCAGAGCATCTACGGATGAATCAAGCGCAATACTTTTAAAATTCTATGGCCGATCATCATCCACCCAGAAGTGAGAGGTATAAATTTCGTTTTATTTGAATCTCTTGCAACCCTAGAAGTCTCGCAGGTCCATGCATTTAACTTCATAGCCCATCTATTACGGTAAAAGGTTAAAGCCTTGTTAGTTGATGTTTTATCCTTCTATAAATGTGCAGTGCAGATGCGTAGTTGATTATATGCGCAGTAGAGGGAGGGAGCTGCATTTAGCCATGCTATGGGATGGATTTTTCTCGGTGCAATTTTTTATAAAATTTCCATTCATCAAGCCAATCTGCCCTTTGCGAGTCCCATAATCCCCTCAAGTAAGTGCGATACTTAATTTATTGTTTCCTTTTTTTCAGTACAAATTGATGAATATTATGGGTTCGAAATGAAACAGACCTCTTTGTCTCTTTGTTTCTTTATGAAATGGATGCCTTTTTTTTTTTTTTTTTGGTTTCTTGCGTCAGAAAGTCTTATGATGAAAAGGAAAATTCATCGATAAGGGCTTCACAATACCGTTCCAAATCCTCCAATGTAGGTTTAGATTTTTTTGGAAAAATCTGAAACTCCATCTTAAGTGATAGAAAAAGGGTTCAGTATATTCTCTTATTTTCTAGTTTTATTAGTTTTAGGAATATTTTTATACTTTGTAACTACTTCCATTCCATTATTTTATCATAGGAGGAATCTTTTAATTGACGAATCAGGAGCTGATGTGACAGCTCTCGATCCCTCCGCTCTGGCGACCTCACTCTTCTCCAGCGCGATGTGGACCCTGCCTCTCCAACTTGTGATGGCAGCGGACAACGACGACTTCTGGAGGATATTAGCGTGGACCCCACCCCGAGCGCCTCCTTCGCCACCCCTCCCCCTAGCGCCGCTCCTCCCCCACCTGCCACCCCCACGACCCCTGGCCACCTACTGTCACAAATGCTGCACAAATTTGATTTTTGAATTTGAAAGAAATCTCGGTAATAACCTTACCACTGCCCGTCATTTGCCGGCATTCAAACAACACCTAAGTAGCTCTGCTCCGAATCAGCTCAGTGCATCTTAGTCCAAGGAGCAGAGGTAAATACAACAAAATCAAAATCACATTCTTTCTATTCACCTCTGTTTCATTCCCCACGGTGAATCTTTAATGGTTTATAAGGCGAATTACACAGTTAATAAACATTCTTGAGAAGTCTATTTGAAATTTAAAGTTCGTCACAGTGAATAAATAGTACCTAAGATTGCAATTTAAAGTTCGCCAGTGTATATATAGAATGCTTAAGGTGAATTACAGTGTATATACATAGTGCTTAAGATTCACCTTATTTATTTATGACGAGTTTGTTTGAGATTTACAGTTTTAATACAAACATTTTTGACAAATCTATTTGAAATTTAAAGTTTGCCACAACGAATATGATAAGTTTATTCGATATTTACAGGTTGAAGACCAACATTTATGACAAATCTATTTAGAATTTAAAGTTTGCTAGTCGAGACCGTGAATATATAGTACTTAAGGTAATTGCATAGTGACTGAATAGCGCTTCAAATTCCTCAATTTGGAATTTAAAGTTCGCCACAGATAGTACTTAAGGTGAGCTGCACAGTGAATAAATAGTGCTTAATATTCCAGTGTTTTGTCATTCCTGTTGAGACTGAGATAGTTCTCTAATGAATCTTATGCTTAATTTTACAAGTAGATATGCTATATGATCAATTTTACAAGCAGATATGGTTTATTTTCATAATATTTGGAGTTAGTTTAAATACTTGCCAGAGTTTTTGTTCATAAACCAGGTTTTCAAAATTTGAGTAATGGTATTGATTACTCATTTTTATCTTCAAAAATTGCATTAGATCTGAAATTTTGCTTAATTTTTGCAGATGGAGGCTTTTTTAAAGGTGTTGTATAAGTGGATAATGTAATCAAAACTCGACCGAAAATTAGCTGTGATAAGATGTTTAATAGAGATATATGCCGCAATTAGGAGTCAGTATAAGTGGTTGTGGTGAATCGCAGCATTGCTGATAGTGTTGTGTTATAAATCGTTGTTGGAGGAGGAGCCTCATGGAGAGGTATTTACCCATTGTTCCAAGGAGAGCTACATAAATAAGATTTGAAGTTGCGAGGATGAGTGGTAACAGAATTCAAATATGAAACATATTTGTGCATTAATCTTTGTTAAGTGGATATTTGGTATGTATATAATTTTTTTTTCCTGTAGGCGCTGGAAAATAATTTTCCAGCGCCTACAAGAAAAAAAATTTAAATGCATAACAAATATCCACTTACTAAATGTGTCTTCCTATTTGATACTACCTCTGTACCATCTATAGTCTTCCTTTTGACCATTGAGAAACATCTGTCCCATTAGTCTTCCTTTTTATAGGGATTTAAATTTTTTTTCTTGTAGGCACTAGAAAATAATTTTCCAGTGCCTACGGAAAAAAAAAAAAAAAAAAAACTTATATGTTTCTTGCTCAAGGATGTTGGTCCAAGAATTTAAAATTCTTATGTTTCTCATCCCATTTCTTATAAATCCAAAGAATCTGTACACAACCATCATAAATAAATTAAAGGGTGCTTTGTTTTTTTCTAGTGTGAAAGTCTGACATGTCTGACATGAGTGCTCTATAGCTGAAAAATGTATGCACTATGAAACTATGATGTTTCATTGCAGTGTACAATTTTCTAGCACTTTAGCACCTAAGCCAATGTAAACACCAGATTTTAAAGGTCATTTCCTTTTTCAATGGAAAATAAAATTTAGGATAAAGTGTGTGGGAGTATGAACTGAAGGTATAACTATCCAAATAAGCCAAAGCTAGTACCCATAACAGAGCCCTGCTGAACAACTTAAAGAAAATTATTTTCATGATATGGATCTTTAAATTATTTAGAAAAATAATGGCTAATAAAAACTTATGTGGCTATACCCTGAATGACCAAGGATGTTGGAAGAAATACCAAGAATTGCAAAACATATACAAGGATAGCTGATCAGGTTAGTTGTGTTTGTTGAGTATTTGGAGCATTCATGTGTGTCATTCTAGACTCCCCTACCTTGGCTTCAAAAGGTCTAAATATTGAAAAAGGTTTTCTCAATAACCGCCATTTTTTAGGCTTATTCAACCCTTGAAGCTTTAGCTGCTGCTTACGGAATGTTCTGTTTGCATGCCATTTCCCAATTTTCCATCCAAGCCCATACCTGTCATGCCACACCTTATAGTGTAGCTTCATTGCATTATATTTGACTGTCTAGGAGGAGAAAAAAAAGAAAAAAAGAAAATGCTATTGCAAAGAGTAATCTCGAATATAGAAATCTTACTAGTTAGCAAAAAAGAAACCAAGTAGAAAATGTCCCTTGCAAAGTAATAACATAGAAAGAGCATGAAAACTCCGAGCAAGGAAATAGTTTATATATCATGGTCCATACCTTCTAGTTCTTGGATGGTGCACCATAGGATGTGACCATTTCTTAATTTTATCCTCGAACCACTTGGACTCCTATTTTATAAAAATGTATGTGGCTATACCCTAAATGACCAAGGAGTCCTCTTTCCATTTTTCATAAATTCAAACAAATCTGGACAAAATCACCATAATATGTTTGTATGGTCCTTAGGTTTTCCAAGTGAAAAACTCTGACATGTATTGTGCATAGTGCAACATGGTGTATAACCTTTTCCCTCTGCCCACTGGAAGTGTGGAACTGTTTGATGGTTTGAGAGTACAGAGTAAGGAGCTAGCAATATCCATTTCAGTGTTTTGATGTCTATGTGCACTATGCATGTGATGGGTTTGTACAGTTATGAAGAGTGAACCATGACCATGGAAGTTCCCAATGTCTTCAATTCTGTGTCTCACACAATGATCATGACGTGCCTATCTGGTGTTTAGTCCTCAAATTGCCGATGTGGAGCTCTGATCATGGTGTTCACCTCAGTGAAATCTATGGGAACAAGTCTCTCTTTATGAGCAGGGATGGAATTGACAAGAAAATTATTTGTGAGAAAGGCTATTTTCTTGTTCAATATAGTCAAATTTTTTAGCATCCCATTCACATTCTATGTTAAAATTATTAAAATGAAAATCAACCTTCCATGTTAAAATAATTAAAATGAAAATTAGAGTTGATAAAACTGTCTATGTAGCACAACATTTTTGAAGCTGGGGTTCTTTTCTTATCACTTTGCACATACGAAAATATAGGATTTTCTCATTTCTACAGCCAAGAGATGGCACATGGAATGTGCTGCACCAAAAGAGTCAAACATTGTAAACTTCAATGGGACAGTTCCATCACGTGGTAGCATGTGGGTAGACAACAATTTCAAAGGTTTGTCAGCAAAATGATTCACTTATTCAGGTAGGTTAAGTGCCAAGCACATGGCCAGTACAGAAAATACCCAGATTATGGTAGAGGGTTTACTTGTCCAATAGGGAAAGAGCTTCTGACTTAGTTCAGTCTAAGTTGGATAGGAGTTATGCTCATAACCCATTATTTCCTTTTTCTTTGATAGTAGACATGAATTGTGCACATTATCACAATATATATGTTTAGGTCATTTGCATCTAGTGTCTAATTTGAAGATTAGACATTCTGCAACCTTCCCATCTTCAGTATTTTCTTCAAGTTGAATATGTCTGACATTGATTCAAGGAACATTTTCAAATGATTGCATGCTATAGGTGTAGAATAGGGGGGAAGAAAAATTCTTACATAGACAAAAACATTCTTAGAAGAAGACTTGCATGATGTTCAACAACAAAAGGGTGTTGTTAAGGAGGAAAATTGCGCATGAGTTGAACAGAACATGAAATAGAACATCTCATCTCAGTTCTAAGAACAGAACAGAGGAACACCTGAAATTAATGGTTGGAATGGGTAGAATGAAAAGCTTGGAATGGCTAGAATGAAAATGAAGAACAGATGAAATGACACACAATCCTCTACTCAAACTTGCGATCTCATCTGCTCTAAATTTTGATTCTGCATCATTCCAAGTATCTCATGCTTTTATTTCTGAACAAACCTGTCTTTTCCAAACCTTGATTGGACATTTGAACAAACCTAATTTTGATTTTATTCAAGGAAGTGAGGTGCCCTGCAACTTGTTAAAGTTAGGAAGTGTGTTCATGTGTGCAAGGTGCCTTGATTTCATAGATTGAATCTATAAATGCATACATTTCTGATATTATTATTATTATTATTATTTTTTGTTGCAAGTTTTTTAAGTGTGGACAATGGTCGAAAAGTGGACATTGTGTATCGAAGTTTCCTATCATCCAAATCCTGGAGAAGCCACAGTTAAATATGTGCTTTACAATCCGACGCGAAATCATGTCGTGCACAGAAACATAGATCTATATGAGAGGGCAACTAATAATGAAGCCTACTATATCGCCCTTATTGAGGGCTTAAAAGAGGCAAAAAACAATGTTGTGAATAATATTGCAGTTTACTTGAACTCGCAACTCATCTGCAATAAGCTCAATGGCATCTTTGAAGTTAAAAAAGAAAATTTAAAATCCCTATACATGGAAGCAAGAATGTGGAGCTCTCAGTTTAAATCTTTCAGTATACAATGGCTTTCAGACATTCATAGGATGTCCACTGATATACTGGTGGCAGGAATGTCAAGTGTAGATGCAGGTGTTAGAGATGACACGGAATCACGGTTTATTGCAAGTGAAGTCATCGATCATCATCAGGATAACTCTCAAATATGTGGATGTGTTATTCTTATAATTTTCCTTAGGGCTATGATGGCATGGTTCTTTCACTAGAGAAGAACCGATTGTAATTTTTGGATGGTTCGTGATATAATACATGAATATTTTATAAGGTATAATTATTTTACGTTGTGTTATTTTGCCATTTTTCTATTGGGTAAAAATTGTTTTTGTTTTTACTTCCTGGGATCCAATACATGATAGATTAACATGGATGTTTTTCAGAATAGTAAAAATAAAACTTAAAAAAAAAACTTGACACTCTATAGTAGGTATTCTATATAATCAAACAATTGAGCAAAGCAACTCAACAATTCTATATAATTAACCCTCTACTCATTCAACACTTCTATCTAATCAAGCAAGGAAAGAATTCTCTATAATTAACCCTGTGCTCCATTCAACAATTCTATATAAATAACTCTAACTGATGTGCTGCATTCAAAGCATTGCAACAGTACATAATAATGAAACCCACAATGTTAAATGCAAGTCAACTGTTCAATTCTTATGTAAAGTTTTATCACAAAGTTTTGATCTCTTTCATATCATCCCATCAATTAAAAAACTTGCATTTTAAAGTCACATATAGTCAGCTCAATTTGAAACAACATCAATACGGAGTGGCTCCAATAGGGCAGCACCTGCTCACCTGTTCATGAAGCTAATCTGCATGCAGAAAGCTACAAAGGCTCAATCTAACCAGAAAAACAGTGACTTCCTACCACACACTATTCTATTTGAGTTGTTCCATTGTATTCATTTAGGAATGTGGTCTCCATATCAAAAATTTTCTTATGAATGCCTCAAATATGATGAGCTCAGTGTTTCTAGAACAGATTATAGTTGTGCTTAAAAGTCACATGGAAATTTGTGGCTAATAAGTCACATAGCCATCCTAGTTAGTTTGCCTCTTAGTCATAATGGTTAATAGAATGCAGTGTCAAAATAATCTTAGATATTTAATAGTGATTGTATATGTAATGGATAAAACCTAAAGAGGTATGTTGGTGGCCCCTTTGTCTTTTGCACAATCCATGAACATGAACATGAATACGGATTTATACAACTCAATGCCTTTGCAGCAGAAACAACAAGCAAAACATCCACAACAACAACAATTTGCAGATAGACAATGGTGCAGTGGGTGTTGTCTTTATTTGGAGATGAAGATTGACCATATTTGTGTATGGATTCAATGTATCAGTTGAAGATTAAATTACTGCTATTTCTCATGTAGTATATATATGAATAAAGAAAGTGATGTTCTGAATTAACATTCTCCACAATCCAATCTCTGGAAGTAAATGATTGAAGGATGGAGATGAACTTGTCAGCTCAATCTCTTTACATATTTGATCAGATAATGGAGATAAAATTGTGCCAAACAAGCATTTGAATTCCCAAACCACTTGGATATCTTTAATTAATCTTCTCCACCATCTAATGTTTCATTCTCCTCAAACACATTTGACCAAAGTATGGAGATAAAAATGTTGCAGTGAAATTTGAAGTCACAAAACAGTTTGAGGCATTTGCAGAAAGCACGCCAATTCTGAAACTGAATGAAAATGTGCCTATGTATTATAGTACTATCAAGCAAATTTACTGTTTTCCAACATAACATTTAAAAGTAAACCACAAATATCCATTAATTGTATCATCAAATTCCTGATGTTCTCTTTTCATTTATATATAAAAAATGAAGTACATGTACACACTTGCAGCTTATCAGGTGTTGGGATAATTTTAAGCTCTCCTAACCCTAGCTAGGGAAACCAATATAACCATAACAACAAAGTGCTCCACACTAGGAATCACATGTAACTAAAGCTGGCCACTCCACAATGAATCGATATGTCGGACAATAAACAAAAAGATGCAGTTTCTATCACAACTTTTTTCTTAAGAAAATTTCTCTGTTGTCACCAAGTTCTGTGATGTCAGTGACCCAACAATATTCAGATAGAGGGGGACCCATTGAAGAAGTTGTTGTGTCTGTAACATGACAATGCACTTTTCATCAGAGAAGATAATATGATGTCAAGTAATAAATGCATAAGAATATAGAGAAGATCAATTAAAAGTCTCGTCCTAAGCACCTTGACTCATCTGATAAAATAGTTATAGTGTGTCTTTGAACATCCTTCATCTGAAATCACATTAATTGGACGCTCCAACCCTACAAACGTTCCAGCACTACATTAACAACATGAAAAACAACCAGTGCTAAACGTTAGGAGTGAATACAATGCAAACAAACATGGAAATTCACCAATTTCTGTGATGTCAGTGGCCCAATGTTGTTCTGGTCGAGGGGGGCCCAATGACGAACCAACTATGTTTGTAAGATGACAACACAGTTTCCATCAGAGAAAAAAATAACATGTCAAATAATAGATGCATCAAAATACATAACAGATCAATCAGCAATCTCATCAAATGTACCTTGGCTCATGTGATCAAAAGGTTGATTGTGGGTCTGTGTACATCCTTCATCTGTAATCACATTAATCGGATGTCGTGGTCTTGCAAACGTTACAACACTACCTTAAACTAAAAGAAATAGCAAAGATCAAAGACATTGCAACAAACTTGAAAAATCGACAAAGAGATCTAAACATAGCAACAAATTTGGAAGATTGCGAATTTGATCTAAACATACTGATATCGTCTCCCTATAGAACTTACTTGGAACAGTAGAGGAAGAATTGTTGGAGGGAGGACGACCACGCCTGTTGAGGTGTGGAAATTGAAATGGTTCATGTTCGGATGAAAAGACATTCAAATCAATATTCAAGGTGACATTCCTTTTCCTTTTTTTTTTTTTGGGACTAAGGAAACTGTTCTTCCTCTTCAAGGATGATTCATAAGCACCCAAACCACATGCAAATTCATAATCCATAATATTAAGATTATTAGCATCATCCACAAATTTTTTAGCCAGACCAATCAACTATTTTGTCTTGCTCACAGTAGAAGGAGGACTATTCCGAATTAGGTCTAGATAACCAAACAACTCCTATCTCAACACACCAAGTTCTTCAACATTGTCATCTTCAATATTGTTTGGGATAGTATCTGCAGGAAGGTTTGGCACCTCTGTACTTATCTCAGAAGGGGCATTCAACTGATTGGGTGTGGTATGAAGATCCAATAAAGGGTCTAAATCTATCAAGGAGAAATGAAACCAATCTACCTTTATAGAATGCTTGCAAATGTTGCCACGAATAGACCATGGACAATCGCAAGTGATAAAATTTCTGCGATGAAAAATGATAAGATATTCCTTATCGGCTTTGCTTTGACTCCTTACCCAATAAACATGAGATATGCTCTCATGAGGCCTGCAATCACTGTCTGAAATTCTTCTAGCCTTTTCCATTGATGATTCAAGCTGCATCTCTTTCTTGTGGTTGTTATAATATCCTACTTTTTTCAAAATTGCCTTGAATCGATAACATGGCTCAACATTTTTTAAGAGAGTGTAGAATAGTCAATCCATTCTACGAGAACATTTCTTTGGCTTATCACATAGAAATGTTGACTTCAGGTAACCGTGGTATGATTCCACATCATTATTTGTCTCTTGGTTTGCGTGAGGAAAATCTCTGCAGCCTTTAACCCACATGCCTACATGGAAAGAATCAATTAGTAAATATAAGTTGTCCAACATAAATGACAAACATACAACACAAAAGGAATATTATGCAAACTTACGAATCTTGTCACCGACAATCCAAGTCTTGTAGAAATAGTCCAAAAACTTCTGCTCAGTTGCATATTTGATGAAAAAGCATTGATTGCATCATCCACTTCATTAGTACAAAAATATTTCATGATATGGCCAAGTTCATTGAACATATCGTTTTCTTTCTCTGAGCTGCTAACCAACCGATTAACATTCTTGAGCCATGCCCTCCTTACGTGCCAAATACACAAAATCACTTCACATTTCGTGATTCTCCTGTGACATTTAATTCATTTTGAGAAATTCTTAAAACGAATGCAATTCGAAATGTTTAATAATAATATTGATGTTACCACAAAGTAATGATTTCAACCATAGCATCATCAACCATGAAGGCGTTGACCCTCCAATCGGGATGAGTCCGAAAACACCTAAACATGAGGCTCTCCAACCATACTTGTATATCTTGTGATGTATTACATGACATCACCACCCAGGCAACTGGTACCCCACTTTGTTGCTCATCAAATACTGCAAGCGTGTACAGCTGATACTGTAATTTTAAATGAAATGAAGTTAATTTTAACATAAATGATTTTATTGAAACAATCATTGGAAAAAAACTCACCCCATATTTGTTTGTACTGAATGTTGAGTCCATGGCTATCAAACTATTGTAGGATAACTTGACCATAGTTTCCAACATCCATTTTGTTTGTATTCCAGCTATAAAATGGATGTCTGCACAATTGGGCTTCTGGTAGAAGAAGAAATCATCCTGGTTTATTTGATACCAAATATTCACACTCATTTCATCTTTGCTATACAATTGATAACTTTCTTTCATCAGACGATTATAAATGTTTACAACATCTTTTCTGCGTAAGAAGAAATCCCTATCTTTGGATGTAGCACCTATGTCAAGATATTTCTTTATATGTATTTTACAAACAGTCAATTGGCAGTTGAAGAAAATAACAACTTTCTAAATAAGAAATCATGTCCTTCAAAAGTCTTGGCTTTATCTGAGTAACCTCATCACTTAAAGCGTTGTCTTTACCATGACAAGGCCATCCTTGCCCATCTCCGTGATCATACTGATTGTATGTTATTACTGCTATATTGGGATCTTGAACCATAATATTTACAATAAAATGGCATTGACATCCCCTCTTTCTGGCATATTACTTCCTTCCTTTGCTTTTCCATTCTTCTATCTTGTCAACTAGACCATATGAGCAATGATAACTACAAAATAAATTACAGTAATGTCACCAAATCTGGTAAATATAAAGCATATTTAATATCAACATGTGATGCAGGAGCATTCTTTGAAACTTATAAGACCCATGAGTCTTATTTCTCATTTACTAAAGGGAGTGGGTTCCCTTAATCATTTTATTTATTTTCCTAAGTTTAGTTGAGTTTGAGGAAATTTAATTGTAAATTGATTTATGGAGAATATCTCGTGAGTTGTAAAATCTTAGGGATGAGTAAGGAATCCTAAGAATAGTGAGGATATGAGGGATATAAAAAAAATCTAATCTAGGATTCTGTTGAATAAAGAGAGGAGCTGAAGAGATAATTTAGGAGGCAGTGAGAGATTTTTGGATTTGAACTAAATTGGTTCATGAATCATTTTCTTTTATAAATTGTGAGCTTTTGAAACATTATAAAAAAAAACAACAGAGAGATATATGAGAAGAGTAAGAGTGTGATGAATGAATGAAGAGTGTGATGGAAGAAAGAGAGTGGTAGAAGAGTGTAAGAGTTAGAGTTTAGAGAAAGCGAGAGGTTAGATAGAGGGAGAGCTGATGGTCCAAAACCAGTAGCGGGTCTCATAGAGGAGGTTTTGATAGTAGTCAAACAGAATGTATTTTCTCTTGTAAATATTTTATGGAAAATACCAAAAATAGTGTGGATTTGTACATATCGTGTATCTGTATGACCTTATGGTTTATTTACTGTGAATCTGAGAAATACTTGGAATACTTTGTGCAATTACTGTGTTTGATAATGGCTGGAATATGGATTATTGTTGCCGCTTGTTGATTGATTGCAAGTGATAACAGATGACCAAACTATTGTATACAAAATCTGCGGATAACCCATTTCTTGTGGATTTTTTTGAACCACATAACCACATAAATGATCATAAAGTAAAGGTTTGATAAAATCTGCATATAGATGTGCAGAGGGGTTGACTGATGTGATGGTTCGTTTGGTGTGGAAGGCGAGTCGGCAAGTTTTAGCACAACGGATGAGTAAAGGTATGTGGAGTGGTTTTATAAAACCATTTGTGACATATCGCACCACTTTTGTGCCTTAAGTGGTAAATCTTCAAAGCACGCGATATAGTTTAGGAGTCGACATGTCGCACCCTCAAATTGTTTTTATCGCACGATATTGTTTGCGTAAGTTGTAGAGGGTTGGAGTGCGAACATCATCCGATCGGAAACAAAATCAATCCGACGGATAAGAATGAAGTATGGATATAAGGTTTGTTATGGGGGATTCAAGATGAGAGGTCCCACCGAGTTAATTGAGGAATGATATTACGCACTGGTCGTTGGATTAGTTATGGAGATCAACGACGCAGCTTTGAGATATTAAATTATTCATTGATATATGTGCATAATCGGAGAAAGGTAAATGTTTACATGGTTTAAGTTATATTAAGCAGTTATATGGTTATGATTGGTTTTTAACCAAAGGTTTAGGAACCTTTATAGATTCTTTTGAGAATTAAATAAGAGGGGATTTAAACCATGGGGTATTTAATTTAAATCACCCGATTGAGAGTATTGTCCTGGATAAGGGCGGGGTTAGTATTAACCTTACGGAATGGTTGGGTTAGCCACTAGCCCTGCATCAACATGTAAACAATGTAGTTCTAAAATACTTACAACTCATACTGTAAGGCTCTTGCGCTCAGGCGTTTGCTTTGTAGACATAGGAAGGAACATGGAGCATCTGGATTCGATTCCTCTCTTTTTTTAAAATCATCAACTCTTTCTTTGAGAATTTTTGCAACACGGTCAATATTCATGTTTTCTTTGTAGATTTTAGCCCAAACTAAATCTTTACTAGAAAAAATGAGTTTGTCTTTTGGGTCTTGCACCTCAAGAGCCATGACTAACTTCCATTTCTTTTCCATGCTGGATGACTGTGTGAAAAAAAATGTGAAAACATATTAGGGAGCTAGAAATGATGAGAAGGTGATTTGTACATATACAATAAGAAATATAGTAATTGCATATCCATGAAATGATGTAGTGGAAAATGATTTCTAGTACTCCTACAGGTGCTGGAAAATCATTTTCCAAGGTGCTAGAAAATCAATTTCCAGCACCTACAAGAGCACTAGTACTGCTGTAGGTTCTGAGAAATCAATTTCCAAGGTGCTGGAGCACTAGTACTGCTATAGGTGCTAGAAAATCAATTTCCAAGGTGCTAGAAAATCAATTTCCAAGGTGCTGGAGCACTAGTACTGCTGTAGGTGCTGGAAAATCAATTTCCAAGGTGCTGGAAAATAATTTTCCAGCACCTACAGGAGCATAAGTACTCCTGTACGTGCTGGAAAATCATTTTCCAAGGTGTTGGAAAATCATTTCAGGCCTAGGTTAATTCAGGCTTGAGGATTTTGTCTTGTAGTCCTAGGAGATGGCCTTAGGACTGCACCAAGTCAACTATGGAGAGGTCAACCATCCATGGTAATGGGAAAGGTGGTCAACTAATGAGACAACAATGGTCCTGGTAATGGGAAAGGTGGTCAAAGGAAAGTCTTTGAAAAACTTATTAGATGCATCCTCCTTGAGGAGGGTCTGCCTTTCTAGTTGCTTGCTTTCGTAGTGAATGCACATTGGGTATGACCCTATTGTTACTCCTGAGTCCTAGGACATCCACTCATTATCAACAGTCAAAGGCAGAGAAATAGAGGTAATGTCACTCAGTCCTGTATTGTATGTTGACATGCACTGTCATCAATACTTGGCAAATTAAGCATACTGTAAATTGCCTTCTTCTACCCTTTAAACAAGTGCGTTGCATTTTTTTTCTTCTTTTCTTCACCCAAGAATACAATTTTGTTGCAAGGAATTTTGTTGATTGGTGCTCCTGGAACAGGAAAGACACTTCTGGCCAAGGTGAGTAGAGATTTTAATTTTGTTAGTATAAGTATGTTTGTTGCAAGCCCCTGCTCTACTCCTGCTCTGCCCTTGCTCTGCTCCATAATAGGAATGGTATTTGCAGGTTGATGAGAGAGTGGCCACCTCCTTGACATGGCAATGGTCCTAGTAATGGGAAAGGTGGTCATTTTAGGAGCAAGTCCAAATTTGAAGTAACCTTCAAAGCTAGTTTTGGTTTATCTACTCATTCCCTCATTCTTACATATATCATTATAATCACTAACATAGTTGACATCATTTAATGATTGTTAGAAAGTTAATGTGAGGAAAAATATGTCATTCTGTGATTCCAAGGATTAACAAAATTCCATAAAATCAACCATGCACTAATTTAATAAAATATGAAAAATACATATACTAACCTCTCTAATCAATAAGGTCTGAAATAACACAAGGAAATGATAAAATTCTTATAAATTCTGATTAGACCTTATAAAGTTTGAGAGGAAGTGGTTGAGTGATTATATTAACCATCATCCAATAATAACTCAATGCAAAACAACTTGAAATTATTGCATGAGCTTTATAATCTAACAATTTTTAGCATTTTGCAAGGATAAAATAAATGAAGTTATATAGTAGCTAAAATATTCTTTCTTCTACCCATAAGTTGAACCAAAAACAATATAAACTGATATATAAATATGTTCTAATTTCCCTATAGGAACAATATAAACTGATATATAAATATGTTTCTGGTACGTTCTGATAATACATAAGGAGCTCTTCAAAGCTATAGTTAATTCTTAGTCAATATGTTTTTTCTTATATGGTTTACTCCATCTCAAGTTTTAACCCCTAAACCTAGTTTGACAATAAAATAAATGTAATGTTTTATCACAACTACATCTCGATTTGAAAACATTGATAGGGCTAGGATAGTTTATTGGCCATATCAGATAATTAGAGTTAACCATAAGGTTACAAAATCGAAATGATAACAGTTCATAGGATGTGATGTGGGTCTGACCGGTTCTTGTCCAACTTCATCACATTTTCTCCACGTGGTTGGGACTGGTCCTTATAGAGGTCCACGTCAAGTGCGGATGTCTTACACCGCTCCTATGGGCTCCAAAGTTCCAATGTTTAACACCGCCTCAGCAACTACATTATTTGTGAATGTTGTATGCTATTTTTCATTTGATAGGAAGAGCTGCATACTGTGTTTTTGAGGACAGTGTTTGACTATGTAGGATCTGAACTATATACAAAGAAATATATCTACATTTTCTTCATCATTGGAACTATATAAAAAGAAATATTCAACATCTAGATCGGAATCAAAAGTAAGTTCCCATTCTGCTGGTTCATATGACGATTTGAATAGATTTAGCTTAACACTGCCTCAGCAACTACATTATTTGTGAATGTTATATGCTATTTTTCATTTGATAGGAAGAGCTGCATATTGTGTTTCTAAGGATGGTGTTTGACTGTGTAGGATTTGCCGTGAAATGGATTTTATTTGAGAAATCTGGGTACACTCTATTGTCACTTGTAGCCAATTTTCTTCTCCTTTTGGTCACCATCTTGTTTGTCTGGGAAACTGCAGCAGCTCTCATAAGCAAGTGAATATTTATTCTCTAAGGTTTTGATCAACCCCTTTTTTTTGGATATCAATACATGGGTGTGACAGGTTTGGTCTAAAAGTTTGTAGGTCACATTTGTTAACCTTGATAATGTTTTGATACCACTCTTAATGGATTCATGAGTTGTACCCACAGTATAGACCCCATTATCAATAATGGAATGTATCCTGATACCTTGAATCGGGCCTTAATAACTTTTTATTTCAGTTCATGATAGCTTAGGGTATTGAAAACATGATCAATTGGACTAAAATGTATCGATTTTATTACATAAATACATGCCTCCCCCTCCCCTGCTTGAATTAGAATTATGGGAAGATATGGTAAATGGCATCAACTGTTTTGAATTAAGGCATCTTGTTTGGACATTATATGTAGGATTAACCTGTTGGAGTGCAGAGAACAAAAGAGAACTTGTAGGATATGAAGGTTGTAAATGTTTTGAAAGATATATATCTTTAGGAAAGAGATCAAGATAGACACATGGCTTATGTAGATTAAGTTCTAGAAAATTAGCCAAAAAACGAAAAAAAAATGTAAATTGGGTTGTTTGTGCCCTGCAGTTTTAGGCTATCTGTAATGTTCAATGAGAAATCATCATTTGTACATTGTTGGAACTTCGTCCTAATCAAACAAAATTTACCATGTTGCTGTTTTCATCATATTTTGTTGATTTTTATGATTGGCTTGGTTTGGTCTGAATGGTTTAAAATAGAAATGCTCTGCTTTTGTTTAGCTCTTGATAACTTCTATGGTAGATTGCAATTGAATTAATGTATTTGATTGAGATAACATGTGAGAATTTTTGGTGATGGTTCCTTTGTTTACCATTTTTCTTTTTTTCTATGTTCTCATGCATATGGTGGGAGTAAATTCTAGGATTTTGGTAAAGTTTTTTGGTTTGCTAGTGGTTTTCAATGTTATGATGGGACTAAATGTTGGATTTTTGGTGAAGTTGTTTTGTTTTGCTAGTGGTTTTCAATGTTATTTTTTGTTATCATGGTTATGCAGGAGTAAATGTTGTCTGCCATGTTCTGTGGTTTTTAATAGCTTCCAAAGTCAATGTAAAATCCATAGGACCCTCAACCTACCATGTAAAAGCGATCGACCTTCTGAGACTATTCCTTTTTCCAAAGTCCAATAAATTGGAAAATCACAGCATGAGTATACAAAACTCTGGCAAAATTAAATAAGTTCTTTATGAAATATCACCCTTTAGGCTTGGATATTTACCAACTTTTGGGAAGGCATACAATTGGCATACAAGTCCCTTTTCCAAAGCCCAATAAATTGGAAAATCACAGCATGAGTTTACAGCACTCTGGAAAAATTAAATAAGTTCTTTTTGAAATATCACCCTTTAGGCTTGGATATTTACCAGCTTTTGGGAAGGCATACAATTGGCATACATATCCCACCAATAGTGAACTGCTGATGGGGAAAATCTTCAAGATCGATTTTTTCGTCCCTTCTACTACCGATATACATGAAACATGGGAGGGGCTACACCTTTCCCCAACCTCACAGACAGCTGGCATGGACAGGCAAAAGGTAGAGATAGTCTGCAATTAATCAAGTTGACTAGTCGCTTCCAAACCCTTGTATTGTTGAGTGTCAGGATACTGAGTATCATTCAGAATTGAACCTTAGCCCATGTAATCACCAATATTTGGAAAACCTCCTTCACATTAAGTTTTGAAAGGTGCCCAATAAAAATGGCTCATTCTTAATAAGCTTGTTGATAAAGGGAGTTGTCACCAACAATTATCAATATGAGTTTCATCTTTAAACCATGAATGCATGGTTAGACTTTAAATAGAGAATTGGATGAAAATATATTTGATGATATAACTATCAAACATTGTTTTGTTTTGAAATGGTGAAACTTGAGGTTCAAGAATAACTCAAGTACCTTTAAAAACCACACTTCATGTGCCTTGGGAGATGGGATCTATAAAATACATTGTTATTATGTTACAATTTATAATCCCGCAGTTGAAAAATTGCAGTCTTCAAAAACAAAAATGGTTGTCCACAAGTTAAACCCAATATGCTTGATAACTATGAGAAACTCTTTTAGTTGAGAAAAATATATTTGCTACAAAGTTCTGTTCATGGTTTAAAAAATAGGAGGCACATTTGCAACCTCTACCACCATTCCAACATCCTCATCACATTCTACCAATACATGGAAGCTTCCATAAATTATCCTTATAAAATTTGGACTTAGTATCACATCGAGAACTGTATGTCATGTTTACATTTGCAATAAATATGTAAGCAGAGCAAAGCTTGCTAAAAGTAAGACAGAGAGGAGGGTTGATAAACAACATTAACATTGAGATATTTTATTTGATCATTGCCAAATTTGCAAACTCAAAGAGATGAGCCAAGGAGAATCAAGTTCCATCTATTTCAGAGCAAAATATCTGACCAACAAATTTGAATGGAATATACTATGCACCTTAGAGTCTATAAATCGCCACTACAAGACTATAGTCTTATTATTATAGGAGTACTTTTAAATTAAAACTAGTTGTTCATATAAGTACCCTACAATTGTTGTATAACCATATTTTCAACACCATTTGATATACTCTTCATGATAACCACCACAACCACAGGGGATACAAAGAGAGTGCATTTTTCCTCTTCTTACTAATACTTCCAAAAATTTCAATCATGAGTTCATTGATAGAATCAAACAAACTTTTACCTTGTAGGAGCCAAGACATTCATTGGAATTCTCTAGTTATCTCATTGCACTTATTATATTGAAATAAAAACTATATTTTCATATTTAGATTGATTCTACACTTAGAATGTTTGCTTTGTTGTTCCATTAACTTGGGAGGCCTATAGTAGAAGTAGTAGAAGTCATATAACTCCCTAGAGCGCCCCTTTTGAAAGGAATCTTATATGCACTTGTAAATTCCAAAAACTATCATTGCACTGGTATTTTATAATCAAAACTTACTATTTGGATCAATAACCTATAATTATTCTATAACCATGCTTAGAGCATGATTATATATTCTCATGATGACCATCAAAATTGCACTGGATACAAAGAGGGTGGCTGTTGTTCCTCCTCTTACTAACACTTCCAAAATTATCAATCATGAGTTCATTAAAAGAATGAGACAAACTTTTATTTTCATAAAGAAAGGCATTGATTGCAAGGCTCCTGTCATCTCATTGCACCTATTAATTGAAATAAAAAATATATATTCATATTTAGACAACAACTAAGCTTAAAATATTTGTTAGGTGTTTATTTGTTTTAGTTTGTTTGTTTGGAATGTAACATCATCAAGTAGAGTTAATGCACATTATGACTATCTTGTTGCATTAGTTAAACTATATTTCTGATAACTACTGATGTTTTTGTGATAGATGGGCAAGAGTGGGCACCTATATCGTTATGAGCCGGATGGAGCTTGTGCATTCGAAATTTATGGTGC
Organism: Pinus albicaulis; assembly: GCA_034641835.2. Classification (NCBI taxonomy): domain Eukaryota; kingdom Viridiplantae; phylum Streptophyta; class Pinopsida; order Pinales; family Pinaceae; genus Pinus; species Pinus albicaulis. The sequence continues at coordinate 358,248,472 of CM076579.1, forward strand.
TGATGAATTTCCATATTTCAGTGAAGCAGGTTGGTTGCCCATCATTAAGTTGTTCAATGAGCATAAAATGGAAAATTCTTCTGATTTCGTTGATACTTTTGATGGTAACAACACGAAGATTGAGGGGCTATTCTTTCCTGTAACAGAGGAAAGCATTGAAGAAGCAACAAACACAACAGCTGAGGGAGAAAGGTGGTTCAAAAGGAAACCAGTACAGGGTGTAAACTTGAATTTCTTCCTAAAAGACAGTTGTCATGACCCTTGCTGGAGCGTTGGTGTCCACTCTCGCATTTTAAAACCAGAGTGGGAAAAACCAATGCGGCAGACTCATCTTTATTTCACATGTGATGGGCGTTTCTCTAAGGTCTTCCTTTATCACATGAGATTTCTGGTACACATGGCCGGGTTCAATAAGATGAATCTCCCTTATTTCTTGCATCAGAGCTTAATAAAAATGGTTTCCTGTGCAAGAAAAAGGAAGATTTTATATCCCCATGACGTCTACCACCATGGCCTCATTCAGATCCTGCACCTTCATGCTTTAAAGAAGCAAGCACAACAGTCAAGTGAGAGGGTAATGAGACAGCCACTTCCTAGAAAACATAGGAAGAAAAGGGCTTTACCTACAGAGGCCGAGAGCAGTCATCAAGCTGTTGCAAAAGCCATTGAAGACCCTAACAGGAGGCATAGACGGCAACAAACAGAAGTCGAAGAGAACAACAAAGATGAAACAATTGCAGAAATTCAGCATGCAACAGAATACTGTAAGAGGCCACGAACAAGGCCTACAAACAAATTGAGGTTGGGGTTGAAAGCCAAGTTAAATCCCAAACTGAAGGAACCAATCTTGATTATTGATGAGCTTCCAGTAGAAAGTGAAAAAAAATCGCAAACAGTTCAGAAAAAGGGTAAAAGAGTGAGGAGGGCAGTGGCCGACAACGACCCCCTCAAAATCCTTGCAGAAGTAGCACATTTTGCTGAAATCTGAAAGATGTGAAGATTGGAGTTTTATAACCTTTATGAATGTTAATTTTATGGTTCTTCTAATGTTATGTTTTGGTATACCAACTTCTGAAAACAATCTAATATATTTGAAGCTTCTATGTGTTTGTTTTATATGCTATTGGTTCATGTTTTTCATAATGTGTGGGAATCAAGAAGTAGGACTGTCATAATCAATAGCAGTGAGAATCAATTGGTATGATATTTGGATATTTTATTTGTATTACCTCTTGTATTACAATGTGGATTCCCCTTATCCAATTTTTCCATATATATGATCCAAATTCTTCTCTTACATGTTTGAATTTTAACACACTAGTGATTCTTCATTTGATGGTTTTCTATTGTTGAGTAGTATGAGACATAGTTATATCCTTTACTTTCTAAATTCATTGTTCAACGCATTGTACCAAACCATTCCTAAACCCACCACACCTACACCTACACCTGCACGCTCTAAATTTCAAATGAGCACATACTAGAATTGCATACTAGTCCCTGTTGGGTGCATAAACTTGTCAACCTTTTTGCTGGTCCTAGTTATAAAGTTGAAATACATGCCAATTTTGCCAATTTTGCACAACCTTATCATATGAAACTTTTCTTGTTGGTGTGACTTAGAATAACTTGCAAAGCATAACCTTTTTTTTTTGCAATGTAGATTTTCACAGTTGTAATTCATAATGAAAAATAAGTTTATGGAGAACATGTGTTAATAATCTTTGAAATTCCAAAGATTATTAACATAGGTTCTCCATAAACTTATTATTCATTGAGAATAACCTTCTTCAAAAAATGAAAAGAAACTTTTGCTTATTTATATTAAACCAAAATACTTCTATTGTATGGAGATTTCAACGCACAAATTTGAAAAAACCAATTTCGTTGGCATTGCTTAATTAGTTGGACCAATACCTTTTTTATCATTTGTGCAAAAAAATAGTAACCACATGGTCCTAATTGTGAAACTTTATCTAATAAAAAAATACTTCCTATTCTTCCTTCACAACTAACAGGGAGATTAACTAATCTTCAGTATTTTCTTCAATCTCATCCTATTTCGCTAAACCTTCTCCAAATATCTGCTGCTACAAATGTCCATGATACCTGGTGTTCCCATTCAGACAACATTCATCAAAAGTATGATAACCGCTCCAAAAACATCTTCAAATCCTCACCTGATTCAACCAAAACGTTTCTGCACTTCCTCTTGTATTTCATTCACGAAAACTCATTCCACCCCACCATGGAATGATGAAGATACTTTTTTCAAAACCTACTGTATTCAATTATTTCCATTCAATCATACTTCAATAGTGATTTCTTCATCTCTTCCTCCACTTAAGGACTCTTGCATTCTATGCTTGACCACTCTTTGTCTCCATCTTTCCTCTTAACTTGCAACTCCACAACTATATCTCTATTTAGACCTTTATGTCTTACCACAACCATCAATCCAATATTGATCTGACTTGTTATAATTTGAAGAGGCTTCTCTACTGCAATAATCAAATTCACAACCCTTCTTAGCCCAAGTTCCTTTTTTCCTTTAAATGCCCATGAAATCAGGGTATGTTGTTCCATCTGGATACATCATCCTTAGAATGATGTGACCTAAGTTCAATCCTATGATGTCACCTATTGCACTTTCATAGATCAATATATGGGTGGGATTATGAAACATATAGGTGGACTACCCATTTGAGCACATTCTTCCACGAGACCAGCAGATTGCTCATAATCTCAGATTTAAGTTTGAGGAACTTCCCAGCATCCTTGAAAAATCCACAAACTAACTCAAATGAGGGTTATGAAACTATAAAGTAAACAACACATGAAACCAAGTGAATCGATTAGTGCTAAGATACATGTAACAAGTATTCACACAACTTAGATTTCTATTACCAGAGAATGCATTGAGTTTGACAAATTTAAGATCCAAATAGATTTGCTCTGTATTGAATTCAGGAAACTCTTAAAAGAATAGGATGTGTAATTATCCCCATGTAGGATATAGGATTTTCCTTTGATGGGTGCACTAAGTTTTCCCTAATTGAAACAGTTGGTACTATGATTGTATTACTGAGTTGATCATATGTTGATGTATTTCTATAAGCCCTGTAAAAGTAATTGTGAGAGTATTGCTGTTCATTGTTCATGGTTGATGATGTTCATGTGTTGATGGTTTGCTCTCATGTTTATATGCTGCTCATGTAATTATGTATATAGATTTGATAATTGATTGCTAAGCCGCATGTTAATTAACGCATGATTTAGTTAATTGTAAAGAAAAGGAAAAACGGTGTAAAAGTTGATCCATTGGGCCACAATACTCCATTAGAAGTTTTCCCTAATTGAAACAGTTGGTATTATGATTGATCAATAATACAATCATATGCTGTACAATAATACAATCACATGATGAACTTGGTAGTGGGGGCTTTGGAGATCCCCTTACAATGTATTCATATGTGTGACAGGAAAGCAGATGGAAAATTGAAATATGGTTGTACCAAGAGAAACAAGGTACACTATCCAGCGAAGTTAAATAGAGGTGTCACATAAAATAGAAAAACAAATTGACCACTCAATCCTTATTAAAAAGAAAAATCATTTAAGATAATTAAGAAGGTAAACTAATTACATAGATTGAAAAAAATAAAATTAAAATATGACAGAGATCCATATGAAAAGTAACTGATTCATTTTAGCTATGTGGGTGGATAAAATAGATCCATGTTCTGTATGAAATCAAAGAACCCACATCTTATACTTTAATGGAAGCATGAAATGTATTTCCTGTAGGCGTTGGAAAATGATTTTCCAGCGCCTACAGGGAAAAAAATTTACACTGTATTTTCAACGTTTTACACTGTAGGTGCTGTAAATTAGGTTGTATGTTGCATTGACAGAGGATAGTACTCTCACAAGATTCCCCTGCCATTACCCTTGTCATGTCTGAGACATCACCGTTGGCTTCTAATATATGTATTTTTCTTGCCCCACAGTTCCTTCCCTGCAGAGTTCCAATATTAATGGTTTATACTTGCCATACAATTTATGGCATGATTTAAACATTCCATACAGTTTCTCGATGTGATACCAAGTCCAAATTTTATAAGGTTAATTTATGGGAGCTTCTATGTATTGGTAGAATGTGATAAGGATGTTGGAATGGTGGTAGAGGTTGCAAATGTGCCTCTTATTTTTTAAACCATGAACATAACTTTGTAGCAAATATACTTTTCTCAACTAAAAGAGTTTCTCACAGTTATCAAACATACTGGGTTTAACTTGTGGACAACCATTTTTTTTTTGAAGGCTGCAATTTTTCAATTGCGGGATTATAAATTGTAACATAATAACAATGTATTTTATTTTGGGGCTTTGCTTATATGAAACAGGTTTCGTAATCGAATCCGTGGAGGGTTTGAGAGCCTTCGGGCTCTTGTGTTAATTTCTTCTCAGGGTATAATTTAGTTTGGACTATACAAAATTAGCATGATATAATTGCTAATTCTGCAATACAAAAATACAGAAATACAGAAATCAAATACAGAAATATCCTCTGAAATATAATGTATTTTATTAAGAACATTGTGCAATTAAAATCAAACATAACATAACATCAAACAAATAACAGGTGCATAACATCAATAACATTGTTGCATAATCGACCTGCCTGGTTTGCTCGATCAGTAAGGATAATTCCGCTGCTCGTTGATGCTCCTCCCTGGCAACTGAGGCGCAACCAAGAAACTGAAACGTGCGACTGAGAAACTGAAAAAGAAAACTCCCTCGCGTGGAATTATCAATCAAATTTGTGCGGCATTGATGGAGCTAGGTGGCCGAGGGTTGTGGGGGTGGCGGGTGGAGGAGGAGCGGCGCTAGGGGGAGGGGTGGCGGAGGAGGCGCTTGGGGTGCGGTCCACGCTAACGTCTGCCGGGAGCCATCGTCGTCCGCTGCCGTTAGGAGCTGGAGAGGCAGGGTCTACATCACGATGGAGAAGGGCGAGGTTGCCAGAGCAGGGGGATCGGGAGCTGTCACCTCAGCTCCCGATTCGTCGATTAAAAGACTCCTCCTTTTATCATATTATTTTATTGAAGATGTATAGTCACCTTGTTAAAAATAGGGTACCCGAGGAAAGGATCACGAGCTTATACTTTATAAAACATGTACTTTATAATTAAGCTCATAGACGTTGCCTGGTTGGAAGTCGGGTAGAGGATAGATTCTTTTTATTGGGAGGGATATGGTGTGTGGTGGACGGCAATTTTTTTGTTGGAATTCGATAAAATAAATTTCAGAAAATCATATAGTTGGAGTGTTTGAATTATATTTTTGATGGTGGAAATGGATTCAACATCATCAAACATTTTTAGACACCCAAATTTAACCACCTTAACCCAGATTTTTAAAAATCTTTACGGAGTTTTTTTAAAATCTCACCCAAATATCTAAATTAAATTATGCCGTAAGGTTTTTAGACTACGACAATTAAAAAATTTAAACATGTTTCACTTTGAAATTGCACTAGAGACTAAACCAGGGAGCAGCCACCAATCATCGATCGTGTTTCATTGCTGCCACTAACCTGGAGACACCGTACAAACCACTCCATATGTTGTACAATCAAAGGCAATAAGGCACCCAGGTGCTCAGGAGATTGTTTATTTCTCTCACAAATCACCCAACCAACTCAATATCACAATGAGCACGCCATGCTCTGTAGCCGACTTTCTACTTCTCCCACGAATTGCCCATATTGCACCCAGCCATTGTAAACAATGATTCATTTTTAATGTGTCGTACAATCTCCATACACCACACCGCCGAATGTTTGATTTTTTTTTTTTTTTTTTCCAGCTTACACCAACTGCATCACCACTGTACGATTCTATTCAGCCACATCTCTCATTCCTCTTAAAATTTTCAAAAAATATGGTGAGCAGTTCAATTCTAAAAGGGAGGTTGAAAAGTTAAGAGGAAAATTGAGAGGAGTTCAACCAACACCCGACAGAATTCAACAACACGATGAAACAAGTCAAATAATATTAGCACACGGCCCTAACATAAAATTATATTGGTTATAAATTAAAACTATATGAAATATAAAAAATAATTAATGCCTTTTTGATATTCATGATATAATATTTTTTAAAAATATATGTTTCTTTTAAAAGGTTATAGTTTGAAAGAGTAGGCAGAGGATAGAGTATATTTTTATAAATTTTAGTTATAAAATGAATTTTTTCTCTCATACATAAAAGAATTTTATACACCAATTTACTATTTAATTTAATTGTAATAAATCTAATTATTTTTCTAAATTTAAAAAAAAATTTAAAAAATAATAAATATACGAATTAAATAAAAATAAAATACAATAATAAATATACCAATTAAATAAAAATAAAATACAGTTCAACCAATAATAAATATAACTAGCAATTGCTCCTAATGTTGCAAAGGAAACGCTGTAAGGAAGATGCTAGAAAGAGATAAACTGTAATTAATTTGATGTGTCGTTGTATATATATATTTTAATGTCATTGGAGATATATATATATATATATATATATATATATATATATATATATAGAATGTATAATGTTTGAAATAAACATTGCATTTTCATATTTGAAAAGAAAGTTGTTGTAGAATTTGTTGAAGATATTCCCACTCATTGTTTAAGTGGTTGTATTTTTTATTAGCCATTTTTACATTTCCTTTTGAGACATTATACATATTTCCAACTTGGATTTTATCAAAGAAAAAATCGGCAACATTGTTGAAACATGTAATTTCGAACTTGGATTTTATCAAAGAAAGAATCGGCAACATTGTTGAAACATGTAATGTGTATTTCCCCACCTTCTATATCATAGAGGTGGAAGCCAACTGAAGATTAAAATGAATCTCTTACCTCGAATGATGTTAAAGCATCTATTAAATCAATCTAATATATATCAATTACATTACATCTGGTTTCTATCTATCTCTGTGTATCCTTCATTCGCCATTAGAGCTGCAAATGCAAACTACTTTTAAACTATCCAAGTCTGAAAGTTTTAGGATAAATATTGTGAGGCTACCTATTGGAGTTTTATGTTAAGTTGATCCACTAGCTTTGTATAATGCGGCTATTGTTTCAAAATCTGTAACAGGACCAAGGTGCTTTTTATTCCTCGGATCTCTCAGTGGCCTTCTCATTACCGAATTTGATAAATCTTTGACATTGCTCTGTCAATATTATTCGGTAGGCAATGATACTTTAGACATTGACTGTCGTATGTCAAAGCTAATTTTACTGATTCTGGTTTTCTTCCTTACATGTGCTCTAGTGATTGCTCTGTTTATTGGACACTCTTCATTGACTAAGAGAGTTGCAGGCATAAAAAGCCAAGTCTGAAAGTGTGAGGATAAATATTGTGCGGCTACCTATTAATTCTTACCTCGTAGGGTTACATATAGTCTCTATATTACGTGATAAAAAACCTCTGTACCTTCCTGTCAAAAAACGGGTAACAAAATGGTTTTTTATCTCTTAAAATGGTCGCTGGTTTCTATTTATCTCTGTTTTTAAACTATCCAAGTCTAAAAGTTTTAGGATAAATATTGTGAGGCTACCTATTGGAGTTTTATGTTAAGTTGATCCACTAGCTTTGTATAATGCGGCTATTGTTTCAAAATATGTTACACGACCAAGGTGCTTTTTATTCCTCGAATCTCTTAGTGGCCTTCTCATTACCGAATTTCATAAATCTTTGACATTGCTCTGTCAATATTATTCGGTAGGCAATGATACTTTAGACATTGACTGTCATATGTCAAAGCTATTTTTATCGATTTTGGTTTTCTTCCTGCAATTTTGGGAGATGTCTCCATCCTTTAAACCTTTTCTTGTGATCATCTAAGTATTTTCTTGAGCTCCCTGTAGCTTTCGAACAGTCACTATTGTATAGTTTTTAGATCCCAATGAACCCTTGGGTTTGTTACTTGCTCCTATTGATAAAGAGCACCAGGTTTTGAAAATGGAGTTTTATAAGTGACCAGAGACTTCCACAGTTCTGCAAAAGTGAAGGAAGAAACAAAATAGAAAGCATAGTCCCCATCCTTTAAACCTTTTCTTGTGATCATCTAAGTATTTGCTTGAGCTCCTTGCAGCTTTAGAACAGTCACTATTGTATAGTTTTTATATCCCAATGAACCCCTGGGTTTTGAAAATGGAGTTTTATAAGTGATCAGAGACTTCCAAACCACAAACTCTGTTTTCTAAAGAGTTTTCCTATGCTGCAAATGTTGCATATCAGTGGTTCAAATTTGATGGGGAAATCCAACTAACTAACTATGGTTCCATTTAGTAACCATGGAAATTTTACACACAGTAAAAACATGAAGTGAACCTAGAAGATGAAAATCCAAGTCTGAAAGTGTGAGGATAAATATTGTGCGGCTACCTATTGATTCTGACCTCGTAGGGTTACATTTAATCTCTATATTACGTGATAAAAAACCTCTGTACCTTGCCAGTCTTCATCTAAGATCATTTTGAACAGTTCGAAGTCCTGAAGCAGTTCTGTAATAGAGGTTGGAGGGTGATCCAAGAAACTTTGAAGACCAAGTTAATCCCCTGACAGCTTTGTGGGTCCTGTAGCAGGTTCATGACCCTGAAGCAATACAAGTAATATAAGCAGAATATGATGGGACAGTTTGAGCATAGAACTCGGATATCTTGAGCAGACCAGGTTTCATGTAGGGTTTAGCAATCGGTAGCATCTGAAATCTCTGGCTATGGTATCATTTTAATTATAAAATTGGTACTGTCTGTCACCAGTAAACGTGACCCATAGTGTATGGATCTCTAGTATTGTGCCAGATTGCTATATGAAATTGAAGAACAATATACTGTATTGTTAGATTTATTGCAACTGTTGATTGGAGTTTAAATGCTAAATTGCTCTATTCAGTTTATTATGTCATTGAGAAGTTGTGACTGTTCTTTGAAGAATGCATTATTTGCATTGCTTTGGGAAATAATATTCTTCTGAAACACTAGTATCCTAGAAACCCTAGTGAAATGTTATAACATATTTTCAGCGAAAATAAAATAAAACATTTTTTTCTATTTGACTTAAGCATATCTGCCTTTCTGATTGAGATTGAAATACACAACACACTCTAACAAAGTGTCCAAATTTGTTAAAACACATAATACTGGTCAAGTTGCTGCTGAGAATCTGGTTGAAACACTCATTAGGGGAATTTTGAGGTCTAAAATGGGCCTCCTAAGGAAACTATAAAATAATAGTGGAAAAAATCAAATAAGATTTGATGACATCATCAAATTTTAGAGGGAAAAAAGAAAAAACTACTTTTTCAACTCATATTTTCAACTTATCTCCCAAATTTTTTACTCAAATTTCGAGCATGAGTACTCGTTGGATGAAAAATTTAATTCCTCATCCAAGGAGTACCCATGTTGCATACTTTCGATGGACCATGCTACACGAAAAATAAGAAATACTTGAAAAACATGATTGCAAACACGTTTTTACATGTATTTCTCATTTTTCATGTAGTAAGTTCCATCGAAAGTATGCAATATGGGTACTCCTTGGATGAGGAGTTAAATTTTGCATCCAACGAGTACTCTTGCTCAAAATTTGAGTAAAAAATTTGGGAGATAACTTGAAAATACGAGTTGAAAAAGTAGTTTTATTATTTTATTATTTTTTAATCTTTTTACCCTTTTACTTAAAAAATGGTGAATCATCCCCCATGGTTGACATCATCATCTTGAATCCTATTGGTTCTTATAAAGTTTATTTTGGTTGTGCATTTTTCTTAGGAGGCCCATTTTAGACCTCAAAACTCCCCTAATGATCATAGGGTTGGCACATTGTCTATCACCCTGGCTGCCAATAAATACCATGTATCTAATTCTAATACTTGCAAGGAATTCTCTCACCCTTCTTGTAATACAAATGATACTTTTAGACAACTCATCAAAAAGGAATACACCTCAAAATGGTCCACTTCTGAATTCTTCAATGTTCCATTAGACATAATAGGTTAATGACTATAAAAAAAAAAATCTTTCCTCAATAGCAGAGAGGAGTTTTACAGGTTGATATAGTCTGTTACAGCACATACCAGAGTATTGTTAAAGTGTGCAATATTTTGTTGTCTTTCATAGCGGTGAATGAGGTGAAGTATAGATATCCGAGGATGGAACAAAATGAACCATTAGAAGGGAAAACTTGTTTTCGATAATCCCCTTTTCTCCCCCACTCAGGGATCCGAAGGTAATATCTATGAACTGTTTGCAAGGTTTCAAGGTGGTGCACCTACTCCTGAAAACAAAAGCACAACACCAGTCTGGGACAATCTAGAAATGAAAGGAATCGAAGAATGGATAAAGGAAGACATGCCACAAAAAAAGCTTTCTTCACCTAGAGGCAATGAAGATGCAACTGCGGCTGAGAATGTAACAGAATTAGCCCAAAATGCTGAATTGGATGGTAAAGGAGACAATAGAAGCAGCCCATCTAGCATTGAACCAGCTGCAGCGCCCCATACATAAGGAATGAAAACTGTGGAAACAGATGATAAAATTGCCACTAATTATCTGAACTGGAAAGACACTCGGAGCCATTTTACAATCAGAAAATGTGGGCGTGTGATTTGCACAGACTTACTACTCATAGTCATCTCCCTTTCATTGCCCATAATTTCCACAGGCAGTTCCTTTACGACTAACTATAATGTCATCGAGAATTAGCAAACCTGTTCAATTGGTTCAATTCAAACATTATGAATGAAGTTAACGGATTTCAAAGAGTGTTTCAAATGGTTTCAAGAACCCTCAGTGGCTACTATGAAGTCTATTTTCAGTGAGGTATACTCTACTCTTGCAGCAAGCAACCAGACTGTGCACACAAATCAAGAAACAAAGAATTCAGTGAGCTGCAGGGAATCGAACAATCACCGGAAGAAAAAATGTACCAAAAACCGAAACCAAAGAAAAGGTTGCAGAGAGGACCAGAGCAGAGAAATTACCTGAATCACGTATGCAGCTTTCAATTCTTCGCCAATTCTCGCCATTCTGGACCCGTTTCTGCAGCCAGTGCGAGTAATCCCCAAGACAATACTGTTTGTATCCCTTGTCCGAGGCCACCTTCCCCGCCTCTTTGTTCGTCACTACAAACACAAAGATTGTGAAGAAAAAAAACAGGATTATGAGCATGAACGTCACAAACAAGTAGATGCAAAGCAGGCACGAAATCCTGAAGCAAGCAGCTATGAACCCGGCCAGAGAAACCAGCATTACGAAAAGTCAAAGAATTACAACAGGCCCGGTCAGGAACTTCTCGCACTTTGTCCCATGCTTTGTCCCTAGCCACAGATTGGAGCCCAAGATAGGGATAGACAACAGAAATACAGGAAAATTCAAGAACCCCTCGCAACTGCCTCCGTTGCCTGCCCATCCGCGACCAGTGTCAATTCCAGATGCATTTCTGCAAATCCTAAGAAACAAACCCCTGTTCTCAACACAGACAACACAAAAAACAAGAGTAAAGGTGAGAAATGAGACAGTACAGATATATGAAAAAAAAACTACTACCATTGATGCTTCGCCCTTTCCAGCAACAGGTGCAGGAATTGTAACAGTTGCATTTTCCAGCAGCAATGAGGCTCAGGTATTGTAACACTTATGCCTCTCTGAAATCTGAGAATGTTAGGTGAAGGGTCCTCCAATGCTTTACCTTTCACATTTTCTATTTTCATAACTGCATTGTAAACTAACTTTTCCATCTAGGGTTGAAAATGTTTTAATCGTCTAACATCCAATCTAAGGGTTTCACATTATGACACGATGCACATCATCAAAGTTGTTTTCAAATAATAACTCCTTACAACGTAAAAATATGAGAAAAAAATCATAATAAAAAATCTTTATAAAATATAACTAAATAACAATGAATATAAGAATATGGAAAGAATTCGGAAGATAGGAAAACATGTAAGCCATCGCATTGAACGCATTCTTGGTTTGAAATTTGAAATTCGCCAAATCCTCAGGGTTATCAAACAAGTTCGGCCTGAGTGCAGAGAGTCTACAATGAATCCTAAATAGCATTCTCGCACCTTAACTCCAAATTCGCCTATATTTGTGCGGGTTTGTTGAAATTCGATTTAGCACAAAGTGAAAAAATAAAAAACAAGTATAACCATGTAGCCCTCTCCGCGTGGTTTTCATTTAGTCCTCTCTATTGGTAGCCCCATCCTTACTCTCATCTTCAACCGTCACTTTTGAAACTAACTAGATATCATAAACGAAGGGGAGATATGATAGATGAAGAGATTTGAGGAAATCTTTTTATCATAAAGTATATTAAATATCTTAAGCTTGGAAATGGTTAACTCTAGAGCAACCCTTTCAATAAATTTAATATTTGGTAGGGCATTACAAGGCATCTTTTAAGAGAATTTAGCTTGGGAAGAACAATTTGAAATAATGTTTTTTGTTCTCTCTGTCACTAGCCCATGGATATAGGAGATGAAGTTGATAATCTGGCAAAAAGTATGTAACCCATGAATATAGGAGATGACGTTGATAATCTGACAAAAATTATGTAACCAATATCAAAAGAATTTAGAGAGCAAGAATAATTTGTGTGACTTAACCACAAGTTAAAGGCAAAGTGGTGTTAGAATCAACAAACTTAATAATTATGATCTACCTACAATAACACAAGACTATAATTTTATGGAAATAGTTGGTGAAGCTTGACTTTTGTTGCAAGCTTTATGGAAAGTGGAACTCTTTCCTATTCAAAAGAAAGAAAATGATGCAGGAGCATTAAGGTAGAGCCAACAATATGAAAAGCTGGTCACATGTTGTGGCTTGGGAAGAGGACTAATAGTCCTAAGAATTTGAATATATATATATATATATATATATATATATATATATATATATATATATATATTTTTTTTTGTTTTTGTTTAAGTTAATTTGGGCTAACTCAACCATTGTAATTTGCAAAATAAAAAGAATGGTTAAATTAGGATTAGTTAAGTATTTAGTTGAATAAACTGTTTTGGAAACTGAATGACGGTTTCTCAACCATATGGGGATTTTGGGAAAGGCATAAAACCGAACCAAATCCACCATTGTGGGGTTCTGCCATCTGTAGCGAGAAAGGAGAGAATAGAGAAGTAGAAGAAAATTTAAAAATCAGCCATATGAGGGCTTGGCTCTGTGTTTTCCATTTCCAAATTATTTCCAAGCGTTTTGTGTTTGATTGGGATCTCTGTTTTTAAAACAGTATTTCATTTCAAAACAAATTCTAAGTGTTTTGTGCTTTGATCGTGTTCCCTGTTTTAAATTAGTTATTTAAATCTCTGTTGAAATCGAACATCTGTATTTAAGTCGCACAACTAGAAGTTTAATCGGATTTGTAGGCACAACGAGGCCTTAGTTTTTACACATTCCTTTGTCAAATTGAACATTGTGTTAACCACATAACGAACCCCAATTGGACTTGCAGGCTAGACAAGGACCGTCGATACGAAATCAGTCAACGGTGATAAAAGCACGTCGCAACCTTAGCGTTGTCGCACATCACAGAGAATAGAAGACAAGGTTACGATTTCACAAGTTAAAGATTTTAACTTGCCATGTGAAGTGACACGGAGGAGAAGTTGCGCGGACCGTCGAATCCTGCAGAAGCCAACGGTGGAGATTGAAAGCGGTGATCATAAATCGCAAAGGTTTGGAGTTAGCGCTAAGGACCATTGCATGGTAAGTTAAAATTTTTACGATGTAAAGTGGAGGAAGGCACGTGGCAGCACAACACTATATCACATTTCGTAAGGAATAAAGTTTAACTTTAAACCGTATCCTAAGGCTCGTGGATTTCGATCACGGGTGATTGGTCGGAGTTACTATGGGATCCTCCGGCAAGAAATCCGCGTGTTTGCATTGGTTTGGGATATTTATATGGTGTGTGTTTGTCATGAAAATCCGTTGATGATTCGCGCGCGTATGTATGTTGTGACTTCCCATGGTTGAACCCTGTTGTGAGTAAATGGAAATTTTTTGTGGAGTTTTAAGCTCATTTTCCACAGCGTATTCTGGTATTATTGCAGCTGGTCTGCATCAATTGGTATCAGAGCCAAGTTTCTTCCTAAGTGAAGATGGAAGTAGGAAGAAGAGGCCGGGGAAGAGCTGAAGCAGGAAGAAGAGGTCGAGGAAGAGCTGCAAGGGGAGCAGGAGATGAAGAAGTGCGCGAATAAATTAGAATGTTGTCAGCACGTTTAGCAGCAGTGGAAGCTGGAAGGCGTAGGGATCCTGAAGGTGGAGATGACAATGATGATTATATAGAGGACGAGCAACCATAAATTAGACTACTGAAATTTGTTTTGATGACTAGCAGTAAGCCAAGACCAAAGCTCTCCAATTATGATGGCAGGTTATCCATAGAAGAATTGTTGAACTCGATAAGTGAGTTAGATAAATACTTCGAGTATGAGGAAATTAGTGAGGACAAAAAAATTAGGTTTGTTGCCACTAAGTTGAAAGGACACGGCACACTATGGTGGGACAATGTGCAAACAGAAAGGAGAAGACTGAACAAGCCTTTGATGAAGAGTTGGGACATGATGATTGCAAAGATGAAAAGCAAGTTCCTGCCTAAAGATTACCAAATTTCCCTTTACGGACAAGTGCAGAATCTGAGACAGAGAACAATCGCTGTAAAGGAATACACATAAGAGTTCTACAAAGTGAACTTGAGGGTTGAGTATGTTGAAGATACCCCTGAGAAGACATCAAGATTTGTAAATGTTCTATGGATGGAAATCTTGGATGAGATCAGTATTCCTTCCCTAAAAACTATAGAGGAGGCATACGGGTGTGCTTTGAAGGCGGAAGAAAATATTACTAGGAAGCAGAATGCAAGAAGAGGATGTGGATCTGGTAGAGGAAGAGGGAAGTCCTTTTGTAGAGGTAGCATTGCCAATAGTAATGAACAGGGCAGCAGTTCGAAGACTTCGAGACAGACTGAGAAGGAAGGTAACGCCAGAGGTGGAAGGCCATACCAGCGAGGAAGAGGTAATGGCAGAGGCAGAGGAAATATCTACCAGTATTACAAGTGTCACAAATGGGGGCACAAGTATTTTTAATGTCCTAAAAATTATCCAGCTGGACAGAGGGATGCGTATGTTGCTCAACATGATGAAGCAGAGGCAACACCACAAGAGGTGGAGAATGTGCCTGAAACAGGAGAGGCCTTGGTGTTGAACAAGGTTTTACTAAAACCAACTAAGGGGGTGGCTGACCTGACACAGAGGAAAGAATTGTTCCGGACTGTGTGAAAATCACATGGAATATGCTGCAAATTGATTATAGATAGTGGAAGCACCAATAACTTGGTAGCCACTGAGATGGTGGAAAAGTTGGGTTTGAAGAAGTCAAAGCACCCGACTCCCTATATGGTGTATTGGTTGCAGAAGGGATACCAACTGTTGGTTCATGAGAAGTGTGAGGTGGAGTTTCACATTAGCAAGTACAAAGACAAGGTGACTTGTGATATTATGCCTATGGATGTGTGCCATATTCTGCTGGGCAGACCATGGAAATATGACAGAAAGGTTATCCATGATGGGGAAAATAATTGTTACATATTTGTTAAGGATGGGATAAAGCATACACTAGTTCCCATGAAAGAAGAAGAGACTGCAAAAACTAGTGGTACTAAAACACTATTGATAGGCGGAAAGGAGTTTTCGCGGCAGATTGAGGAGAATGAGGTGAATTATGTAGTTGTGCGGAGACCAAGAGAAGTGTTGATGCATACGAAAATCACTGATTTGCCTACGGAAATACAGGACATGTTGCAAGAGTTTATTGATATTGTGGTGGATGATCTACCAAATAAATTACCACCAAAGCGGAGCATTAGTCACCATATTGATTTTATTCTAGGAGCTAGTTTGCCAAAGAAGGTTGCTTACCGGATGAGTCTGAGAGACAATGAGGAGATCAGAAAGCAAGTACAGGAATTGTTGGATAAAGGACTGGTTTGGGAGAGTTTGAGCCCTTGTGTTGTTTCAACCATTTTAGCTCCCAAGAAAGGAGGTGAATGGCGGATGTGTACTGATTCCCGCGCGATAAACCATATCATTATCAGGTACAGGTTTCCTTTACCTCAGATGGATGATATGATGGATTGTCTGAGTGGAGCAGCATACTTTTCAAAGATAGATATGAAAAGCGGCTATCACCAGATCAAGATTATAGAAGGTGACGAATGGAAGACAACTTTCAATACCAATGAAGGCTTGTACGAGTGGCTGGCCATGCCTTTTGGGCTACGCAATGCACCCAACAAATTCATGTGTTTGATGAATGAGATGTCGAAACAAATCGTTGGTAATTTGTGATTGTATATCTGGATGATATACTTATTTTCAGTAAGACAAAGGAAGAATATTTTCGGCATGTCAGGTATGTGCTAGAAAAATTGTAGCAAAATAAATTGTTAATGAATTTTAAAAAATGTTCTTTTTTCGAGAAATAATTAATTTATATAGGATTTTTATTTTCTGAGAATCAGTTGAAGATGGACCCAAAGAAGGTTGCAGCCATAGTTAGCTAGCCATATCCTAAAAGTTTGTTTGAAGTAAGAAGTTTTCATGGATTGGCAAGCTTCTATCAGAAGTTCATTAAGAACTTTAGTGGTATTTGTGCACCTATGTTGGACACCATTAAGAAGGAAAATTAGCCTTTTCATTGGACAAAATCGACTGAGAGGAGTTTTTAGTTTTGAAGAAGAAGATCACGAAAAAACCAATCCTAAAATTTCCAAACTTCAACAAACCTTTCCAAGCTCGTTGTGATGCCAGTGGGACAGCCATTGGTGAAGTACTTAGCCAAGAAGATAAGCCAGTAGCATACTTCAGCGAGAAGTTAAATGAGAATAATCAAAAGTATACATCTTATGACAAAGATTTTTATGCAGTCATCTAAGCGTTGAAGCATTGGGGAAATTATTTTCTCGCTAATGAATTTGTCTTCTTTTTAGACAATTTTGCGTTACAATATATTATGCAGCAACACAAGCTGAATCATAAACATGTGAAGTGGGTGGAGTACTTGCATAGTTTTACGTTTGTTTTGAAACACATCAGCGGTTAGGCCAACAAGGTAGCAAATACATTAAGCAGGAGAAGTTTGATATTACAAGAAAGCCCAGTGCAAGTGTTGGGATTTGAGCATCTCAAAGACTTTTATGAAGTGGATGTAGATTTTAAGGAAGCTTATCAAGCTTTCCAGAATCCACTGTTGAGGGAAAATAGTCCATGGTTGGACTATAACATGCAGGATGGGTTGTTATTCAAAGGAGGACAGTTGTGTATTCCAGAATGTTCTATGCGAGAGAACTTAATCCAAGAAAAACAAAGTGGATGTTTGGCCGAACATTTTGGTGTCGGTAAGACCTTGGATCAGTTGAGCCACTTTTAATATTGGTCGAGAATGCGAAGGGATGTACAGAGATTCATGATTAGGTGTAAAGTGTGTCAACATGCAAAGGGACGTAGCCAGAATGCAAGGTTGTATACACCCTTACCCATTCCAAACAGACCATGGGACTCAGTCAGCTTGGACTTTGTCTTAGGTATACCAAAGACACAACAAGGATTCCATTCCATCATGGTGGTGGAAGATCGTTTCACCAAAATGACACATTTCATTCCATGTAGAAAGACAAGTGATGCCACACATGCAGCTCTCTTATTCTTTACAGAGATAGTCAGATTACATGGCTTGCCGAAGTCCATAATCTCGGATAGGGATGTAAAGTTTCACAGGCCATTTCTGGAAAACATTGTGGAATAAGTTAGACACCAAACTAAATTTTAGTTCTGCTTATCATCCACAGTCAAATGGGAAAACTGAAGTTGTGAACAGTAGTCTAGGAAATTTGTTGAGGAGTCTGGTTGGTGAAAATTCCAGACAGCGGGATCGTGTGCTTGCTCAAGTGGAATTTTCTTACAATGACTTGCCCAACAGAAGCACGGGCAGAAGTCATTTCCAAATCCTATATGGAATGCACCCACGTCGAGTATTTGAGTTTCGGAATTTGGGTTTGTTAGAACGCAGGAGTGTTGAGGGTGAAGATTTCGCGAGAGCAATTAGTGATCTACATGAATAGGTCAAATTGAAACTACAAGACAACAACCAAAAATACAAACAACGAGCATATCTGAAAAGGCAGGAAGTACATTTCGAACTAGGAGACCTGGTACTGACACATTTCCACAAGGAGAGGTTTCTTAAAGGCGAGTACAACAAATTGAGGATGAAAGAGATCGGGCCTTGTAGAATTCTTCGGAATTTTTCTGCAAATTCTTACGAGTTGCAGTTACCTCCTAGTGTAGGAATTTCACCCATTTTTAATGTGGCAGATACCCATACACTGTTGTTGATGAAGAAGACAGTTGGGAGAGACGAACACTGGACACCCAGGATGAAGAGAGATCATGGATTAAACAAATGCCTCTAGCACAGCCTTTGGAAATTGAACAGATTTTTGACACACAGGTGGCCAAGAGGACGTGAAACAAAGAATATTTAGAGTATTTGGTCAAATGGAAGGACCATCCTCTAGAGGATTGTTCTTGGTTGAACGTTGCCGAAATTCAAAGCGTAGGGTACTCTATTGAAGAGCTCATGGACATGAGCCATGAATTTAATTTACCTTGAGAGCCTGATGCAAGAGCATAAAGGTAGAGTCAGCAATGTGACAAACTGGTCACATGTTGTGGCTTGGGAAGAGGACTAGCAGTCCTAAGAATTTGAAGACTTTATTTTTATTTTTTAAAGTATTTTGTTTAAGTTAATTTGGGCTAACTCAACCATTGTAATTTGCAGAATAAAAAGAATGGTTAAATTAGGATTAATTAAGTATTTAGTTTAATAAACTGTTTTGGAAACTT
This sequence comes from Pinus albicaulis, assembly GCA_034641835.2. Classification (NCBI taxonomy): domain Eukaryota; kingdom Viridiplantae; phylum Streptophyta; class Pinopsida; order Pinales; family Pinaceae; genus Pinus; species Pinus albicaulis. The sequence continues at coordinate 358,267,483 of CM076579.1, forward strand.
GATGACCGTTTCTCAACCATATGAGGATTTTGGGGAAGGCATAAAACCGAACCAAATCGACCATTGTAGGGTTTTGCCATCCGTAGAGAGAAAGGAGAGAATAGAGAAGTAGAAGCAAATGTAAAAATCAACCATCTAAGGGCTTGGCTCTGTGTTTTCCATTTACAAATTATTTCCAAGTGTTTTGTGTTTGATTAGGATCTCAGTTTTTAAAACAGTATTTCATTTCCAAACAAATTCTAAGTGTTTTGTGCTTTGATCGGGTTCCCTATTTTAAATTAGTTATTTAAATCTCTATTGAAATCAAACATATGTATTTAAGTTGCACAGCCAGAAGTTTAATCGAATTTGCAAGCACAGCGAGGCCTTAGTTTTTACACATTCCTTTGTCAAATTGAACATTGTGTTAACCACAGAACGAACCCCAATCAGACTTGCATGCTAGACGAGGACTATCAATACAAAATCGATGAACAGTGATAAAAGAATGTCGCAATCGTAGTGTTGTCGCACATCGCAAAGAATAGAAGACAAGGTTAAGATTTCACAAGTTAAAGATTTTAACTTGTGATGCCAAGTGGCATAGAGGAGAAGTTGTGCAGACTGTTGGATCCTGCAGAAGACAATGGTGGAGATTGAAAGCGGTGATCGCAAATTGCAAAGGTTCGGAGTTAGCGTTAAGAACCGTCGCATGGTAAGTTAAAAGTTTTTCGATGCGAAGTGGACGAAGGCACGTGGCAACACAACACTACATCTCATTTTGCAAGGAATGTAGTTTAACTTTAAACCGTATCGTAAGGCTCATGGAGTGCGATCACCGGTGATTGGTCGGAGTTACTGTGGGACCCTCCGGCAAGAAACCCGTGTGTTTGCATTGGTTTGGGATATTTGTATGGTCTGTGTTTGTCATGAAAATACGTTTTTGATTCACGCACGTATGTATGTTGCGACCTTCCAAGGTTGAACCTTGTTGCGAGTAAAGGGAAATTTTGTGTGGAGTTTTAAACTCATTTTCCGCAGCGTATTCTAGTATTATTGTAGCTGGTTTGCATCAGAAAATAAGGTGGTAAATTTAGAATGAAGCATTAATATTAATATCAATGTCAAACTAAATTAAGAGGGATATGATAATTGGGATGTGGGTCCCAATAATCTAGACAAATGACCATTGGATGATGCATTGAAGATAACATAGTATGTAACACCATCATGAGAGAGAATGTAGATCCCAACCTTGGTTCAAATACCAATTTAGGTTGTTAATTTCAAATCATAATTCATCCAAAACCAAACTTTCTTACCACTTATTAGAAGAGATGGATGCATTTTCATTTAAAATTTAAAGAAACACTAATGGAATACTGAATCTCCAATGCTAAAGAGATATTAAACCTTGCAAAAAATACCTTATAAGAATAATTTTAGAAGGATACTACGAAATATTTATAGTAAAAATATGGATATAATGGACATTTAATAGTGATACACAAAGATATAGGCAAATCCCTTTTGAAGCTAGGAGATATGTGTTAGGGAGAAACTCCACGCCAACTTGACTTACATGCCTTCACAAAGAAAGTCATATTTTGGGAAGTGAGATAACTCCCATTCAATGAATATTGAAGGATAATACTTTTTGGATTGGATAATGAAAATAAAGGATGTTCATTTTGATACATAGGCCCAAAGCCTTTAGTACACTCTACCACTTGGAGATGACAATGGTGTAAGTTAGAATAATGATAGAGAGTTTTTACTTAAATAGTTTATTAAAATAATATAAATAATTAAAATTTATGTGTTTTATAATTGTATTTACAATATATTTTTTTTTTTAACTAAAAAATTTCTTTTAATAGTAAGTGTGAAAATGGTATTCCATAACATATAAAATAATCTACATTTTAATATATCATGATTTTTATATAAATTAGCTACTATAAGAAAATAGTGTACCTTTTTGTTAAGATAATGTTTAATTAATTATCAAATGCTTCACTCTTTATGCCAAAAAAAAACTACTTCATACACTTTTATTGACTCAGAAGATAGTTTTCAGTATAGTAAAACCCAAACATACCAATATTTTATTTTTTATGGTAATGGATAACCGTAAGATAGTGATGTCCTATTAACATTATGGTTTCTTCTCCTATTCTTTGTTATGTTAAAAATCTCATATTCACCTGCTTTTAATCTATAATATAAAATTATTCAATATGAATAACTTCTAAAACATCTAAACCAAACAAAATGCTCATAGTCACCTCCTTTTAATCTATAATAGAATTTTTATTTTTATTTTTTATTTTTTATTTTTTTCGGTGGAAAAATCTTAACTTCCTATTAAATTATAAAAATTTACATATGTAGAAGCACAATGTGCATTCCTAGAACCACTTATGAAACTGGTGCCCAAATAATCAAAAAAAAAATTAAAAAAAAAAAATATAGACAAGGGCCTAAGCAACAGGACTTAGTCACCCTTTTCTCCTTTTTTTTTTTCTACTTTTAGCCAATTAGGAGTGGCTGCAATAATACTTAGTTGATTCTCTTCTATATTCCTCAGATGTTCCTTATTTGAGTCAGAACTCTCATATGTATAAGGAAGTTTAAAGCCTCATATCTCCTTTCTTAGCCTGTGTGTCCATCCTCACGTGGATTTTGCGAAACTGATACCACTATTCCTTCGTGGTTTAAATATTCATTCACTGGGGATGTCTGTGGATTTGAAGACTGTGGATTTGGATTGTCCTTAGTTGTGGGCGGTCCCAAGTCCTCAACTTCCTCTTTAGCTTCAGGTTTTGCTATTGGGAATTGCCATCCCTTAGGATTTTTAACTGGTTTCTTTTTCTTCCTGGGATATTTCTTTGCCAAAGGACGCATGGTTTGTAAATGTCCAGTTTGAAGACATAGATGAAACTGAGATGTTGTATTCTCATAATCTAAGAACTTGGTCCAGAACTGGTTGTTGTAGGTAGTCCTTACTAAGGTATACCTCAACACATATCCTGGAAAAAGTATAAATTTCTTCTTGTCTACCTCAACACATATCATGGAAAAAGTATAAATTTCTTCTTGAGTTCTTTGAGTATCCATCTTGATGTATATCCCTAGCTTGTTACCAATTCCTTCTAGAACCATTGGATGCGAGAAATGAATGGGTAAGTTATGTAATCTTACCTAGACCAGTATTTTGGAGACACTCATTGAATTAGCATCAAAATATGGGAACCATGGTATGATAAATAGTCATGCATTTCCCCAGAACCATGGACCCTTATGTAAAACTTGGTCTGTGGTATCTCTATAGTAGAAACTTATTTAATATGAAGAATTTTTAAAACATCCAAACCAAACAAAATATTAGTTGAGGTATCTCTATTATGTTGCCTAATATTATAATAAACATTTTTAGTTAATCTTATAACAAATTCAATTTAATTATTATGATTAAAAAAAATAAAAAATAATATTTTTCATGATCACAAATTTGATTATTATTTTTAATTATAATTAATTTAAAAATAAATAAAAAATGTTTTGAAATTTTAAAATAAAAATCCTTTTGTCACAGTTCAAACCATAAGCAAAATAAAATTGGAAAAGCAAGATTTTGGATATTATTTCATTTTTCAGGCAAATATCTTTTCACCTATTTACTGGGAGTTAAATAAATAGGTATACCCATTTTTGAAAAAATGAGTTAATGTTGTTGTTGGTTTTGTATATCACAAAGAATTTATGAGGAATTTACGAGGAGTCTCTGCACGACAAGGGGAGTTTGAGGGGACTTGATTTACTTTGCATTTTTTAGGATTTCCATATCACACAGTTTCTATATAGAACTATGAATACCTCTGAGTAGTTATGATTATATAATTACATACAGATTTATCTTTTAATATGTTTATGCATTGAAGTTTTAGCTTAGTGTATGTGTGTGTGTATATATATTGTGGATAAAAATGTTGAAAGACATTCCACGATATAAAGTCTTTGGAGATGGGATTTAGTTCATATATATTACATGATGTAGATCCATTTTGATACCTGTAAACATTTTTCTTTATGAAATATAGTTTCAGTTTTTTCTTTCTCTGAAAAAACATTTGAAGGAAAGAAGGAACAATTACTCATCGCTTCTTTTCTCCTCTCTTATGCCCCATTTTCACTTGTCTTGGCTCTATTTTGCTTGATGATTTATGCCTTTTTTTTTAGTTGATTAAGAATGGAAATGCTATACTTTGATTTGGTTGGAATATTTTTCCACAAGAAAAAACAAGACTTTTATTTAATCAAAAGTTGTTACATATATCAGCATTCTACAACAACCCATGAATGCCAAAAGGATAGTTGACAAAGTAGTCAGCAGAATGATCTCATTAGATAAAAATATTGACTCACACCAAAATAGGGGATAAAGGAAACCCTGGTTCCAAAGCCTAATTAAGGGAAAAAATGGGCCCTGTGCAATCTACAAATGAGACAGAGCATATAGATAATGGAAATGACAAACCTAGACAAAGCATATAGAGAATGGAAATGACAAAACTAGACAGAGCATACAAAGAATGGAAATGTCAAACCTGTATCACTTCTTTTTTGTCTGGTTTGGATGGAATCTTCATTGTTTGATTTTATCGTGCTTAAAATTTCTTCTTTGTGTGAGAATTTATGTTTATTTTTATTTCCTATTTGGAATTGAAAATGAAAATGCAGAACAAAAGATGAGGTTAATATTTCCTAGGTGTACACGTCATGGGTTATGAGGGAGAAAAATGACAAATAGCGGCTTCAGCTGGATTTTTAATACTCCCTTTGCAATGGACGACTCCTTCACTTGTATAATGTAATGGAATATGGATTTGTTGGTAGTGTTTAACATTTTATTTTCATTTTTCTTTTGAATTTTTGACAGGCAGGGAGTTTGAGATTGAGCAGAGGTAGTGAGTTTTTCCCATATGGTCGCATTCATATGGAAGCTTCACAGGGTGGTCCCCAGGTCTATTTCTCTAATTGTCTGTGGAGTCTCTGCCAATTGAACTTAAGAGGGTAGGTAGTTTATGATATCCTTATTTTTAAGTCACACTAAACCCATGAAAACTACATTAATTTCGGGTTGGGTATCTCATATTTGTTTTTGGATTTTTTATATTTATGTTTTCTATTGTTGTAGCTTGTAGCTTGAGAAATGGGAGCGAAGTGGTTTGAATCATGGGAAACTATTTTGAGGAAAAATTGATGGGATTATCCCTACATTATGGTCAAGTGTACAGAGCGGAGCATCTATAAATGAATCCAACACACCACTTTCTGAACTCTATGGTTGATCATCTCCCCCACGCAGAGGATGAGAGCAGAGGAGAGGTATAAATTTCTTTTCATTTGAATATATTGTAGCCCAATACGTCTCTGAGGCCCATGCATTTAGCTTCATGGCCCATGTAATACCGTCGAACCCCTGTTAGCATATGGTTTATGTTTCTATAAACGTGCAGTGCGGGTGTGTTTTTGAATGCATGCACAATAGAGGGAGAAAGCTGCATTTAGTCATGTTATGTTGATGGATTTTTCTAGGTGTAGATATTTTATAATATTTTCACTAAGCCAATCAGCAGAGGTGAGTATCGTCATCCCTTGAAAGTACGATGCTTAATTTATTTATTTATTTTTTAAGTACAAAATGATGAGTTAATTAAAAAAAATTTATGGGGTTAAAAATGAAATAGAAACCACTTTTTTATTTATGAAACAAAGGCTTTTTTTTTTTGGTTTGTTTGTTTTTTATAGCATCTTTTGAGCAGAGAGACAATTATATGGTGCACAGGGAAGTTCAAAAAATGAGGCTCTATCTCAAAGGCATAGAAAGACTAAACGAATGTTCCCAAGGTTTAGTACATTTTCTAGTTTCATTATTGTTTTATAGTTTCATTACTTCTTAAAATAATTTTATGCTTGGATTCAATTCCATTCCATAATATTATTTTATTTAACATATACATCGCCCATTAGAAATCAGGTAGCAGAGGAAAGTATGTTTTCTAGTTTCATTATTATTTTGTAGCTTCATTACTTCTTGAAATAATTTTATACTTGGATTCACTTTCATTCCATTATTTCATCATATTATTTTATTGAACATATACATCACCTATTAGAAATAAGGTACTAGAGGATAGGTTCTTTTAGTTAGCTAGCGAGCTTATACTTCGTTCCTCATCCATTGTAATCATCAAAGTACTTTATCAAAAATGTAATTTATAATTAGGCTGAGAGACGTCCCTCTGTTGGAAATTTGGTAATCAGGTAGAGGATAGATTCCTTTTATTTTGAGAGATTTGGTGCGTGACCATATGCCTAATTTGATTAAAAAAAAATTAAACATGTTTCACTTTGACATTGGCATAGAGCCTAAAATGTAGAGCTGCCATACTCTGAACTTAGCCACAGATCATCAATCATATTTGCATCACTGCCACTAACCTCAAGATCGCTCCATATGTTGTACAATGTTGTGCAATTAGAGGAACAAGAATGGGGGCTTCACTACGGGAGCAATACCATAGCACGTGGGTTCATATTGGAGGATATATAATGAGGAAAAAATGACATAATATATTGGGGGATATATAGGGGGTAAAGGGTTTTTATATTGGCGGGTATAAAGAATTGAGTTCAAAGTTAATGAAAAAATACAAAGGGGTATAAAAAATGTTAATTAAAAAATGGATACCTACAATATATAGTGAAAGTAGGGGTTTTTTAAATGTGGAAGGTGTATTGTTTTTATATTGGTATGGGGTTAAATAATGTGATGTTTAGAGGTATTTTCCAATATGTACGCAAATTAAGGGTATTGTTTAATATGTTATGATCGCACGTGATATGTTAAAGGTTCATTGAGTGAAGAGCCCGTGTGAACAAGTCACCCAGATGCTCTATAGGCAGGTGTTTATTGCTCCCTCACATCACCCATACTACACTAGTCAAATCCATATTGCAATAAGCATCCCAATTTTATGTAGCCATGTTTATTGCTAGAGAAGTATAACTAACAATTTCACCACATGTTGCAAAGGAAACGCCATAAGGTTGTCGCATAGGAAAGAATAACATAAAATAATTAAGTTAAAAAACTATGCAATTTTGTTTCTTTATTGGTGATTTTCTATGAAAATTTTCAAAAATAATTTATTTTCCCATCTAACAAAGAGTAATAATCAAATATGCTAGTGAGAAGAATGGTAGAAAATTTTAAATGTAAGAACTCTCTTCATTGGTGATAGTACATTTCGATTTTCAAAGAAACTTCTTTTTGTGATCTTTTAAATAATAGATTCCTCTCCAACAGACCCTTTAGAAAGACCCATTTTATTCAATTGATTGAAATGGCCAAGTTTCTTTTATCTACTGCTTTCTAAGTTATCGAAATTAAGGGAACTGTAAAGAGATTGATATACAAGAAAAAGCAAAGTGAGTGAATGTCAATGGGTATCTCATTAAGGAATCTCTTTAGATATTCTCATGTGGGCCTTCTCCAACTTATGAGGTAGTAGGAACTTTCTCAGCTCCAACTCCTCCATAATAAGGGGTGGAGAATTATGTTTACTGAACTACTAGACCTCAAAACAAAATATCCATCTTGGTAATTGTTGTGGAACAACTTATTTGTTATTAATTTCATGTAAGACGCGTATTTTCATAATGGACGAGATAGTTTGGCCAAAGTACTCAAGACCTCTATATGAGGAAATCTGCATGTTTATTTTTTTCTGCATGAAGGATGCACTTGGTTTTTATGACTAGGTTGGGAGGACTTCACCCTTCCAGGAAATGAATTGCTTCTATCACATTCCTGATGTTGAATTCCTCTGATACTACTCATGGAACTTTGACTTTGCTTTACAACTAGAATTATTTAATGGCATAGCAGCTTATCACTATAACAAGTTGCACTTCATAAGAGGCTACGAACAAGCTTAAGTATCGTATATCCATCTTCACCTGTCATTTGAACATAGGGCATAGAGTTACTTTAATCATCAATTTTTATGGATAAGGGACATTTGGGCTTTTTTTAACCCTTGGGGATGCTTACTAAATCTCAATTCAAATAAATTTGTATTAGTCAATTATCTACAATCATATTTCCATAATTCCTCTTTAAACGACCAATATTCCACTACTTTGGAACTTTGCACCTTAGTCATAATAACAAACATCATCAAGACCCAAACGTAAGAAGAAAAAATCAGCTCATAATCAGGGAATCTAGTGACTTGTTTAAGGATGATAATTCAAGACCTTAGTGCATTTTAAAGTTCATTTATTTTCCCATAAAATAAAAAGCAACATTCAAATTTTGTAGTGAGAAGAATGGTAACAAATTTTAAATGTAATAACTCCCTTCTCTGGTGATAGTACATTTTTGATTTGAAAGGAAACTATTTTCCTGATCTTTTAAATAATAGATTCCTCCCAAAGAGACCCTTTAGAAATACCCTTTGTTTCAATCGATTGAAATAGGTAAGTTTCTTTTGTCTAGTGATTTCTGAGTCATTGAATTTAAGGGCAAAGGTAAAGAGACTACTAGACAAAATGAAGCAGAGTGACTGAATGTCAAATAAAAATAACATTGAGGAATATCTTCATACATTTTCATGTGGGCCTTCTTCAATTGATGAGGTAGTAGGAACTTTCTCGGCTCCAACTCCTCCAGAATAAGGGGTGGAGAATTATGTTGAGTGGACTACTACTCATGGAACTATGACTCCGCCTTACAACTGAAATGTTTCTCTTCCCATAGCTCTATATCGGGCTATAATTCCAACTTTCTCTTGTTTTTGAATACATTGTCTTTATATCACTGAACTATGTCTCGTTTTGAGTTATTTCTTGAATCAGTGAGATAATTTAGCTAATCTTGATTCCAAAATCCTCGACTAACCCATTTTCTGAAGAGTCCCCTTCTATTTTTAATTCTACTATTTGGTCCTCCTTAGCCTTTTCAACATCGTTTGCTTCTAAACATATCTTCTTGATAAGTCTCCTTTGGCATGCTTTTCTTCTTCCATATACTTCAGATCTAAATGAATGGAACTTGAGATAGGCTTCGGGACATTTTCCAAATTCCATGATTTTTCATTATGCTTCTCATGTGTATCAGGGAAAATGGAATCCACACATTCAACATTATGCCTTTTTAGGGCTTCTTGTAAGGTTGGAAACTTTTCTTCACCATGTCTCCTTTTTTTTGTATATTTGACTTTGATATAAACGATTGTCACCAGATCCTTTAAATGTGCACAATTAATAAATTATCCCCTATTTATGTCAAGTTGACTAGAAAAAATAGATTATGCATATTCAATTGTATGTTGCCACCACACCTCTTCCATATCCAATGGGTTCTGTTTCATATGTTTCTTTTTATTAGACCAAGTAGATCATATCCTCGCTCTCACTGAAAGGATTTACATTTGATGAAGTGAATACTGAAATACCGTTGGTTTACTTGAAGAGTCCATCTCCCAAAATGATTTTTCACACTCAACACTGAAAATCACTGCAAGAGAAACACTCTTATGGAGAAACCATCAAGAAACCATTAAGCTATCAAGAAACCATTCAACAAGAAGAAACTCTAACTATTATTTTCTTCTTAAATATTAATTATTAATATGAGGGCCTAAAAATATTCAAACGTATAACATTCCATCTAATGGTGCAGACCAGTACAAAGTGGCATTTGGGGGATTTGTTTTCAAAGAGGAACACATATTTATAGTTGCAGTTGTTTCCTTCTGTAGTTGTCGTATCTGTGGTGGAGAAGGGTGGATCTGAAAAATAAATCCATCATTAAATAAATCATACCGAAACTATTATTTGGGCATTAATAATTACCATGGAATTCATAAAATTCTCTTGCAAGAGAGACTGGCATCTACCCAAATTATCTAAAAATGGATTGAGCACTGATAGATTGTTGGTTTCCTTGAAGACTCCATCTCCCAAAACAATATTTTGCACTCAACATTGAAAATAACTGCAAGAGAAACACTCTTATGGAGAAACCATCGAGAAACTATTAAGCTACAAGGAAACAGTTCAACAAGAAGAAACTCTAACTATTAGTTTTTTCTTAACTATTAATTATGAATCTAACGGCCTAAAAATCTTCAATCTTCTAACATTTCACACAATGGTGCAGACCACTATAGAGTGGCAGCTTGGGGAGTTGTTTTCAAAAAGGAATGCCTTACATCGTAATTACAAAGTAGAAAATTATCATGAATATATATATATATATATATATATATATATATATATATATATATATATATATATATATATATAGGGATAAGTGAACAAAATTATCGAATGATAGTTGTCATAAATATATCTGATATTCGCAGTCGGCTAAGTACAAGGAGTTTTGAAATTAGTAAATGAAAATAATAGTAAAACTTATGAGTACGAAGAGAAATTTTATTTTTACTTAGATTTAATTTGAACAATATTTACCCTAGGTAACTATGGTTAATGTAATTATAATGATTTTTTTTAATGGAATTTAGGGACATTACAAACCATCGATGTGGGTCACAATGAACTTTCTATGTAGGTAACATTAAAATTCCTTAGGAATAAGGAAGACCAAAATAAACTTGGAGGGGAATTTGGAAATGGTAAGGGAAATGGGGTTCATTAAGTTTTCACACTACTTTAGAATTTCAACATAGGTGAGGTTGCAAGTTTTATAATATGGGAACTAGTTAGATACTTTTAACTTTGAGAATGTTGTCACTATCTAATTTACGTATGATGTGCCAATTTTTAATAAATGGATGAAGTTAATATTTTGTAATATATTTGGATATTTTTTTCACATAATGGTTAATGAAATATTTATGTCCATATTTTAATGATATCTTGTTTGTGTAATATATGATTTTGAATGACATTTTGTTAATGATTGTATATGTATTTTTGAATTGTTTTTGACTTAATGATGTTAAGGATGATTTAATTATTTTATAATGGAATGGTATGAAGAATATCACTCATGTATTAAGGCCCACAAGATTATTTTAGGAATGATGAATCATCCACAAGGTCTAAAACCTCGGCATAAGCCCTCCAAATGGAATATTTGGTATGAAAGTGTAAGACTTTTGCCAAACCTATATGCATGTAAGAATTTTATTTATAATTTAAATTCCGTGCATATTATAACCTCTATAAAAATAAAATATAATGGAATGAGACTAACATATTACTTTATTTAATTTCCTTTGCAATCTTTGATGCCAAAGGGTTTGTTGGATAAAATCAATTTTTAGGTTTCAAATGGTTCTTATATTCCATTTGAATTAACAATAGTTTTGTGAGATCATTTAATGTGGATTCCTCGATGGGAATACAATTTGAACATGTGAGAATGAATGGATAACTAATCTAAGTATGAATTCAAGACATATAGCTAGTTTATTGATGACTTTTTTAAGTATTGATATCTCATGCATTCAACCTTGGTGATTTTACATGGATGGTGGTCCCAATGAAACTTATGCTAATTAGTGACATTTCATTTGAAGGTATGCTTTTCATTTTATTTTCATGTGGACTATTTAGGTTATACACAAATGAAGTTCATTGAAATTATAAGATTACATTTAACCAATTATCATTTGGTGGTTTCTAAAGACACCTTTTTCTTAGTTCTTTCATTTTCCATAGATCCAAATTGTAATATATATGAATAAAGGGATTATGTTATAACTTTGAAAATAAAATAAGTGTTATACAGTCACATTATAAAACATTAACTTCAAGAAATAACAACTATGTTATGGATGAATACATATTTCTTTAGTTAACCACTTAATTAGTCCATCTATATCTTCCCCATTGCCAACAATATTCTTCAACATCTTATCCTTAAAATGATGTAGTAAACAATGCACCAATGAACTATGCTCTTTGGATGTGCCCATAGCTCTATATTTGTAGCAACCATTAACCTAGTGAAGTGGTATACAAAACAACCATTCTATAATCATAAAATACATACTAAGTCTTCCTTTTTAGTTATGAAACTAGTGTTAATAATTCATAAATAATCACCATTGACCTAATTGGAAACTCATTTTTCTTAATCCACTATATTATTAATTTTGACAATAGCTTCCCCTCTCCGCAACATGTCAAATAAATAATGTTGTTGTGACCACTTCATATATATGATGTAAAATGGAAACAAAATGGTAAAAATGCAGTAACATGTAATAACAATGAAATTTAGCTTGATATAGGAGCTTTACTTGAAATAATTAATCACAACATATGAGTGCATCTTTACATCATCTAAAACACTTAATTATAATCAATAGAAATTCATGTTTGGTTCCTATTTAATGAATTTATTTCAAAAACCACATGTGATCAATTCGAATAGATGTTTTCTCCCATGTACAAATAAATCTATTATTTACATTATCCCATTCATCACTTCTACATTAAGCACAAAAGAATTTTAATTTTCCCATCGATATGAAAAACACTCAATTGTTTGATCTTCTAATTGGATGCAAATGTTGAGTTCCACACGCATAATGTTTTTCCATGATATATGAAATATTGATCCACCTCATTCACCTCATAAAAGCATCTACACCCATATTTACCATGTTAATTGAAGTCTCACTGCTAACATCTTCAGTTGTAACAACTTCTAAAGTTGCTTCATCTCATGCTCCAGTTGAAGAACCTTTAGGGGAAGCTCCCAAGCACACTTATGCCTCCATTGTATGTGGGAATTAACAACGATTTTCTCTTATTATTGAAGTTCCATTTGTTCTATTCTAATTAATTGCTTTGATTACAATCGGTTTGTAGTCATTTAGAGATTCTAACTTCTCATCATTTTTTATTGTTTGAAATTTATTTAAATTCAAAGGCTAGGGTTGCTAAGGGGCCTTCTACCACTACACAATCTTAACAAACACCTACAAATAAGGTTGTTTTTGTAGTTTAGGAAGGGAAACATACACCACAAACCCCAACAACCGCCTCAATTGCCTTTAGCTTCAACAATAGTTGATGAAGTGCATCCCAATGGGTCTAATGACATAGTTGGCTCTAAAAATGAAGGTTTGTTATTCTTATATGTAGTTCTACATAACTTACAGTTATGTTGAGCAATATTTGTTATTTTTAATCTGCACAAATTAAACTCTAAACACGCTAAACATTTGTTATTTCATTTTATCTTCCTCATGTGATTGATGATATACATGAGGAATCTATCTTCCACTGTCACATTTTCTGAATTAGAAACATAGTTTAGAAAGTTTGGAAAAATTAGACCTGAAGGGGTCAACGTGGTTAACTGGAAGGTGGGGACACATTGTCTCCATTAGTCATTTTTTTAAATTTTGTATGTGGACTTGTCTAATAGTATAATTTCTTTCATTCTCTCTGATTCTTCATTTGTATGAGTTGAGCCAGATTATGTTTGTTGTACTTTAACATGATACATGATTTTGTTATACCTTTATTGATTTTGAAGACTCGAGTTATGTTCGAAAGGACACAACATTATGTATACATCTATGTTTTAATATTATTTGTTTCTTATTTCTATGTTTACGGGTATATGTTTATGTTTTAATATATTTTTCTTTCTTGGTTTTGCCTTTATCTTTATGGAATTTTGATTAATCTATCTAATTTTCTTTATGAAAATAAGCAGGCTTCCCCAATTCCCTTTGGAAATAAGCAAATATTCATAGAGACATCATCATGCCTTTCTCATAAAACATACAAGATACCACTCACACTCATTCCATGTATTTAACAACCATTACTATGTATATGAGTACCAGGTGCTTAAGAAATGTATTCCATAACTTCGATTTTTGTATGTAAGTACTAGGTGCTCAGGAAATTTATTCCGTAACTTCAAAATCAAATGTAGACGTTTGCCACTACAAAATAACAATCCTTTAGAAAAAAAATCCAAGACATTTTCAAAGTGGAAATGTCAAAATCCATCATTATCGTTTCAGGCCCACCAATTTATCATGGGGAGGCTTCATGTTTCAAAAATTTGTGTTTTCATTTCATTAAATATAGAGTATATAACACTTGAAGAACAAGTTTCTTGCAAGTCTAGGTTATCATTATGGAAAGCGTGATGATAATTCTATAATTCTCCTAAAAGCCGGGGGCTTTCATGGCTCTGGAGTGGTTGGACGAAAATTTCAATATCCTTGCAACTAGTAATGTATGTACTTAATTATAATTTTACTCATGAAAATTACAAAAATTATAAGCAGTCCTATCACTTCTCTGAAAAAATGATTTAGGGTTTGTCATTTTGTTAGTGCTATTAAAGTCGGTTATAATTTAGAATTCACATAGATGTGAATATGCTATGATAGAAATGGTATACAAATTTGATGGACTAATCCTGAAAATTTAGATAAAATTGAAATTATTTTCATAGCTAATTTTCACTTCAAAGTAATTTGATTCTTAAAAATATGTTTTTTTCGCAATAAAAAGAAATATTGATAATATATTAATTTTTTTTTAATCTTATTTTGGGCTTTGTCTAAATTATTCAAAGAGTTATCACTTCACCTTTTATATATTTATATATATATATATATATATATATTAATTGATATTCAAATTTTTCTTAGAGCAAAATATATGTATAGGGATATTTTGTTCACATTCCAATTCTAAAATATCAAATACTATACATATAATTGTGTCATTTGAATTGTAATTTTTCCCTTTTAAACATTTTTAAAGCATTTTTTTAAAACCTTTGTAATTTTAATTTAATTTTATTATAAAATTAAAATTAAATAAATTTAAAATATAAAATATAAAATTAAATTGGTTCATGTGATAATATTATTTATTTATTTTGGTTAATCCATATGATATTGTTACTTATTTAGTTTGGTTAATTTTATTGGTATAATTTGTGTGTTATCATATATTAGACCAAGGAAAATAAAAATTAACATCATTTGGAACACAATGTGATTTCTTGTTATTTTAAATTGCACTTTTTAAATTTATAATTTTTCAATGTAAACTTAAAATATTAAATCATTTAAATTTATTCATTATTTCTCTAAAAAAAATTGAAATTAAGTTATTTGTTTTAATTATGTTGTTTCTATTTTCATAGTTTCCAACAACTATTTCTCTATTGATGAAAAAAAAAAAAAACAACCCACATTATCACCATGTGGCTATTATTATAATTTGAAAATATAGAAGTTAATAATTTTCATTATGTAAAATATGATAATTTTTTAAAACATTACCATTAATTTCAAATTTAACTCTTAAAATTTTAAAATAAAATTATTGAAATAAGTAAAATTTATTTCAAACGTTTATCATATACATAAAATAAAATCTATTTAAAGTAACATTTGTTACTATTTCTACTCATTAGAAAAATACATCAATTAACATACTCTTACTATTTTTTTTTTATTAACATCAACAAAAACAATTTATACTGATTAAGATTGAGAAAAACAATATTGAGCGCCACGGGATTGTAGTGTCTTCGTAAATGTTGGAGGAGTGGATAGCTTGGATTGAAGAAATGAAAAAGTATTTACCGTTTAGAATGAAAAAAGCAAAAAGAGAGGGGATGGCGTGGGCGGATGGTGGTTCGGCGTTGGGTATATAGGGAGGAGGGAACAATTTTGTTTTGTTTACTCAGGCGTTGCGCTTCTCCTCTGTTCTGTCCATTTCATTCATTTTCATTGCTTTGCCTTTGTTTTTCTAGACGATTTTATGTTGGTTTTTAGTTGATTAAGCATGGCCATGCTCTGTTGGGCTTGATTGGAGTCTGCTGTGGGGCTTGATTTGATTATGTTTACCGTTTCTTCTTTGCGTGAATGATTATGTTTATTTTGATTTCTTGTCTGGATTTGAAAATGAAAATGCAAAACAGAAGAAGAAACTGAAAGGAAAAGAGGAGATAAGGTTAATGAGATGTTTTGAGCGTACATTTCATGAGTTCCGAGGAAAAAAATCCCCAATAGGGCTTCACCTGGATTTTTAATACTCCTTACTTGGAGTAATTTAGTAAAATATAAAGCATATACTTTATAATTAAGCTCATAGAAGCCTCGCACGCTTCATCTCCGTAGCAGAGTAGCTGAGTAGCCGAGTTGTTTGTTTGAGAAACAAAAATTTGGCTACTTTTGATGTGTGGGAGTATGTACAATAAGCAAAAGCTGAGCTACGAGTTAAGGAGACCTGTATCTACTCCCAATAGACCTTTTTCACATGCAAAAATCTCTGATACAAGTAAATTTGCGAAGCCAGAAGCTGGAAAAAGCACCAGATGAAGAGGCAAAGCTTTGCTCTTCCGAAAACTTCGATAGATCGCCTGGAAAGGGGGAAGGTGGCTCTGGCCTCTTCAATAAGTGGATTATCAACCTGCTGAAGGACTGGGATGTGGTTGACTTCAAGAAGCTTCTTGGTGAGCTCATAAGGACCATAACTTGGAAGGTTAAGGTGAGTGTTTTTAAATTTCAGGTATATTTGATTTACTATAGTCGCATGCCACATAGACAAGTCGCATAGTCGCAAGCTGTCTCAAGTCAAAAAATAGTCGCATGCGACTTAGACAAGTCGTATAGTGGCAAGCTCGCTCAAGTCGCAATCTTGTTGCTTAGATGTGTTTATGCGACTTGCGACTTAGCGACTTAGATAGGTCGCACAGTGGTATTTTTTTTGCCAAATGCCATTTATGGTCATATTTTTGGTTAGTTGGATGCTAGTTTTTTTTATGGGTAGTCGGATGTTAGTTGCTGCGGGAGAGACTGATTTGTAAAAGCAAAACGAAATTTCCTTTTCTATGTGATCTGAGGGATTGGGTACTAAAATACCAAAGAGTATTCTCTGTTTAGAGAAATTTATTGGCATTTCAATAGAGAGAACCATTCACAGAATTATGAACTCATGCACTATTTTTGGTGAAAATTAAAGAAATAAGAAACAGAAAACACAGCGGAACTGTGCATTCAATATTTATTAGATAATGGGACAAGAAACATCAGAACCCGTGGAAACAAATGATATAGGGCAAGTGAAAATTTCCTCATCAGCCAAAGCTGAGAAGTGGGTTTGGGTCAATGCAAAATAGCATCGGGGCATTTTAAAACGAAGACTAGCTCGTCGAAGAAGGGAACAGACAAGGGAAAAAAGGTCTCAAAGGGAAAGTACTCGGGTCCTTCGCAAGACACAACATTCAAACAAGTCCTCTTTGCAAGCATATGGCAACAACAACAAGTCCATAGGAAAAATAAAAATCATTCTGCCTTATATAGTCCCACATCCACACCTCTCATTTAGTCATTTGATCTTTATGTGAAAGAATTGTTAAATGTAAAAAAGAGGTTGGAGGTAGTAGAAGCTAACGAACAGGAAAGAGATTGTACAATCCATATAATAATAGCTGAAAACCAGACTTTAGCAGAAAGAAACAAAGTTCTGAAGGAGCAAGTGGAATTTCTGCAGGAAGCTCTCTTGATAGGGAAGAGAAAATGGCAACACATGAAGGTGAAGGTGCAAAACATGAAGGAATTTGCAGAGAAGAATATAGAGGTGATGAATGTGAACCATCCCAGGATAAGGGAAAAGTACTTGCCCAAATAGAGAACCATGAAGAGACATCAAGAGAAGAAATGAAAGGAGATTCCGCAAAACTCTCCAAAACCTGGGTGCAAGGTATTAACAATTCTGCAAAGAGGGAAGGAGAAGCAAACATTCAGGTTGACAACATGCAAGATAGAGAAAGCAAGGAAAGAAAATATAGAGCAAAAAATATAATTATTAAAGGGGTGAAGGATTATGGGAAAAATGAATGTACTCTTGATCTTGCAAGAGACTTCTTGAAAGACAAGTTGCAATGGAAAGTGCAAATATGCTAAGCATGGAGAGTAGGTAAGTTTAACGGTGAGAGATCCAGGTCCATAAAAGTCATCTTGCCTAGCATTCATGATAAATATATCATTCTAAGCAAGAAGCAACTCTTGAGGGGTTCTCGGTTTTTTCTAGAAGAAGATTTAACTATAGGACAACAAGAGGAAAGGAGGGACGAAATGACAAAAGTTAGGGCAGTAAGAGATGAGGGAAAGAGAGCATGGATTTATAAAGGTAAAGCTGTGATAGCGCAATTTGGACCTCCTTCCAAAACAAGGTAGCAAATCGATAACAAAGAAGATGCAACAAACTCTTCAGCAAGAAATGAGGAAGCGAGGTCAGTCTAGGCAAGCAGGGATAAAGACTCAACTGTGAGTCTTGCATGTCAAAACAAATAGCAATCAAGTCGTACCCAGGTTCCCTTAAAATTAGTTTTTTGGAACTGCAGGGGTTACCCATGGAGACGAGGACCTAGGTTAGGGCCTATTGCGGAAAGTAGAGACATAATTTTCCTCATAGAAACATATGAGCATGAAGGGTGTAGGACACCTTTGTTTGAAGGGTATTGGAAGATATCAGTGTGGAACAAGGCAGCAGGGAATGGAAAAGGGCATGGGGGTATCATGATATTAATGAGAGAAAAAGAAGGTCATTTCATTAAGCTAGAAAAAGAAGACCCAAATAAGCAATTTGTCTAGGTTAAAATATTAGAAAATGGAAATCACATCAAAATTATAGCATGCTATTTTGCGTCGCAAGTTTCAAAAATCTACAAAAATAGAGTGCTTGACCACAAAGATCCCTTTGCAGCCATAAAAGTAGATATTGCAATATATTCTCAACTAGGTGAAGTCCTTATAGTGGGGGATTTCAATGCTAGAACTGCAGATGAACAAGCTAGCATTATTTGCTGTAAAAAAGACGGTGACCGTATTTGGCTTATAGAAGAGAGTAATCATCAATGGGAAAGAATTTAAGAGGATAAAGGTTGCAATCTCTTTGGAGAACAATTGCTTACACTATGTGGGGCTTTCGATTTAGTCATTTGTAATGGTTTGACTAGGTGGGAAAATTTTGGTAATTTCACTTGCAATACTTACAATGGAGCAAGTGTAGTAGATTATGTAATTTGCTCGCATAGTTTATGTCAGAAAATGGAGAAAGTGTTGATTGGAGGTCAAATTTGGGACTTAAAATCATATCACAAGCCAATTTATTTAAATTTCTCTTGGACCGTAAAGAAGCAGTTAGGGTCAAAAACTCAGCGGGTTCAACAAAATCCCCCAAAGGGCAGAATTCTATTGACTCCAGAGAATTGTAATTCCTTAAAAATAATGCTAGAGAGGCTCTTCGAAAAGGAGGAAATATCATTTCATGGCCTTCATAGTCACGAATTAACACATTTAATTCAAAACGCACTTGCTAAGTGTGGAGCGATAAAAATGTGTCTTTGTAACTCCTAATTACCTCACATTAATTGTCAACCCAGGGACGACTTTTTATCTCAAGAGTGTACTCAGTCTGAGGCGGCTATTTACTCAAGAGTAATGTTTGTGAAGATGTAGTATGGAAATACAAATGCAGAAATAATAAATGCTTGAAAAGAAATCTGCTTGAAAAGAAATCTAATTACAAATGACAGAAATGTAAAGACTACACTACAGCAACCTTGCTAGACATCGATTAGGGATGCATTAGTAATAACTCTTTCCCCTAGAAATCGATGTGAGATGACCAAATCTGGGGACCTGGAATGATTAGCTCTGCCCTCTACAGTTTAGAGATCTCAAAGCAAGTGAAAACAACTCAAAGGAAATGAAATCTAAAACGCAAACTGGAAAGGAACAACAATCTAAAAGCAATGAACATGAATTGAATAGCAGCGTAAAATAAACAGTGAATTCAATTCATAACCAAGCAAACTAGATTTCTACTCTTTAATCCTGTCGACAGCCACGCAACAATCAACTATCGTAATCCATAAACAAAAGGAACAACAACTGGAATTAGATACAGAAAAAACAACATTTTATAACAATTGAATCATGAATCATGCTTCTTGTAAAGAATGGAATAACAATGACTCTGTATTTGATCCAATTAGCAATAACTCAATTCTTTAATTGTAATAAGCGAACTTCACACAACAGAAATAAACTAATAGAAATACAAACAGCAGATCGCTCCACCAGGGCCGGGCCCTCAACCACCGGTGAAGCGTTGCTGTGCTTTACTCCAGCGCTTGAGAAATGGAACAACAGTGAACTTTTTTATTAATCAGGCATTAATAATGTTTACAAACAGCTCACACTCTCTTAACAAGAGCCGATGCACAATTCTGCAAATTACAATAAGAAAAGTCTCTCCATTCCCTCCAATACACAATACATGTTCTCCTTTTATAATCAGAAGGAGGAGAAGAAATTGAATAGTAAATACAATCTCCCATAACAATATTGGATTTCTTCCAACCAATTGATCAACAAGAAAATAGATTTACATCCATCTTTCAACAACAGCAAGTCGAATTTGGCTTTGTAGCTGAGATTTGGAGGACGACCGCAACAACAGAACTGAGAAAATCATGCTTAAAGAACTCTACGAATCTCTCAACACAGGCCGAATTTGGGCAAACCGTTCTTTAATAAAGTTAATTGGGTCCGTTCTGAACAAAACCCATGTTCCGGAGTTTCCAGATTCGTCTTCATTTGCTCAGAATCTCAACCGCAAAATTGTCACTCCTTATTCCAGCGCATTTCAGAGTTGGCACTTTTAATGATCAAATCTTCAATCTGGAAATTATCTTGGAGGCTAAAAATGGTGAATAATGTTATAACCAAATTATTGAAACTATCATTGATAAAATAATTCATAATCATCAATTTATTAGAAATAAAGGAGAATAAATAACATTCATTCATAGAAGCATAAATCATCATAAAATGGATTTAAATAATAAATTATAATAAATGATGTGATGAAGAATGGTAGAAATGGGTGGAATAAGCATTCACAAGTGATAATAATAATGGCATATTAACGGCCCAACATACCCCCACACTCAATATGTTGCATGTCCTCATGCAACGAAAACCTGAATATATTGCATGTCTTCATGCAACCCCAAGACAAAACACATGTGTTAACCAATCAATAAAAATTTGAGAACAAATGAATGCTTCCTTAATTAATGAATATTCAATTTTAGCAATCTTGATGAAGGCATAACAATTTTTACATTGACATTCAACTATATGTATGAAGTTGCAGCAAAATATGATATAAGTAACAGCAAACTTCATTAACCATTTTCTCAAAAACTACAAACCAGCTTTTGTTGAAATTTGACATGTAAATTTATAATATATGAATGCCTTTATGATCCAAAAATCAGATCGTTTTGATGCACGGATCATGAGATATAAACAAAATGGCTGTAGGTGAGAGTGCATGATTTCCGAAATTTTATGAACCAATTTATCTTGAAATTATCTGGGTTTGTATTAATGATACGTCTGTGTTTTCCAAAAATCACAAGAATTGAGTTCATGGTTTTTTAAAAATATTATGGAAATCAATTTCTGCATTGTGTAAAAATGAAATTGTATGCCTTAAATGAGAAAGAAAATTGAAAACATCCATCATGCATAGCAATTCCTCCCCCTCTCTGAAAAATTAGCATGCCCTCATGCGATGCTAGAAAAAAATTGAGGTGGTTGCTACTAGCTGTTGAATTCTATGCTTGGTGTAAAACAACATGGAATAAGGGAGGTGTTGAGAAGGAATAAGAATAGCAATGGATGATAAAGAATATGAATGACATGGTTATATGAAAGAAATGAATGAAAGGAACACTCCCCCATACTCGAAAATGATATGCTGCTGAAAAAGGGAAAGTGGTAAAGATGTGGAATGAAGGATGATAAATAATGCTCAAAATGGATTTTCATGAAATTCTCCTAAATTCGTAATAAATCAGAAAATTATGCTATTTTACCTCAAGTTTTACCTCCAAAAAATGTGGAATGACATATATGGACTGGCAGTTGTTGAAGCTGATGTAGGCAGAGTTGGTGCTGAAAGTGATGCAAAAGGTGGAATCCAGGTAAGCACATCATGTCTGAAGAATTGTTCACGTGCGCGAGCCTCTTCTGTTAAGTGCAATAGTGTGGTCATGCTATGAATAGAATTCTGCCCATACTTGTTGTTTTCCCGCAAACAAAGCACTATTTGGCATACAATGTTCTTGAATCCATAGTGTAAGCAATAGATAAGATGCATGCAAAAATTTCAATCAGAAAAACTTATGTATACATGCAATACTAATATTTTGGCAAATCAACAAGTGATGGCAGAGTGCAGTAATCATATCGCATGCAATCCCATAATGCATACATTCCCCCCTCCAATTGGAAAAGGAATTCCATGACCATAAAGCATATGAGAGGTGTTGTGCCGATGGCAAGGCAAGGGAATGAACAATATAGCAGTGAATGAAGCAGAGTACACATATCAATGATAGGATAGCGGGAGTTATGGTTATAATGAGAGCAGAGTGTGTAAAGATAGTTATGAATAAAAGATAGGACGCTTTGGATTGATGATAAGTTATGAAAAAGAGAAAAAGGACAACAATATGCCAAAAAGATGCTTTACTGATAGTATGCTAGCTGAAAATGATGCGATTGATCATAAAACAATTTCTCATGCATAAAGGTTCAAAACAGGGAGAAAGTTAAGGAAATAACTTCTCTGATAAAAAGAAAAATAAGAAAAGGGTATTATAATAATAATTGACGATAAGATATAACTTCAATACCATAAGCAGAGCCGCTGCTGCCAGCAGGCGTCCATAGCCTCGGCAGGGTTGCTTTTTAACCCATATGAGCCAGAATCCTCAATTTATAACTAGAGAGTTTCAGTGCTGTTCTTACAGAAGAGACCAGTGTGCTGGCGTGGTAACCAGATAACCACACTGCCATTCACTGGGATGTAGCAAAAGTGATCAGGCCGGCTCGTGATGAGACCTCCCGTTCCAAGGATAATTTGACTATCCAATGGATCATAACCCTGGTGTGGTGGCCATAATGGGAATGTCACTTTCTTACAACCTTATGAACATGGTAGGCTGGCTCGTAATGAGACCCCCTATCCTCCATCTGCGAACAAAATTTTGTTATTATTACACATTTTTATGATAAAAAGAGGGAGGCTCAGTACTCCTTAAGAGCAAGGATGGTGGAAGAAGTTGAACATGTCAATAGAAAAAAATATACCCATAATCTCATTTATTACAGACAGAGAAGATTATAATCCAGAAGGGTGGAACCAGCATGGTATTAAGATAATCAATCAACATCATGTTCAATAGAAAACAATGCAGTAAAGTAGGATATAAATAATTGTGTCCCTTTTGAAAATAATCTATCATCAAGGCGCTGTCCTGTTAAAGATCATAACGTGAATGATATTAACTCGGTTCAATAGAATCCATAATTCTTGTCCTCGTAAAAATAGTGTACTTCATGCCATGAAGGGGAATCAGTAAAATGTGGTTGAGATGAACTAGGAATAGTCCCACAAGAGGAAGGAAGGGTTGCTCTCGAAAATAATCCCAAAGTGTTGCTCTTTTGAATGAACAGCAAAAACACTCAAAAAGTGGTGTTCCTTAAAGGAAATGCACACAAAAAAACAAAAATACACACAAAAAAAAGTGTGAAAATGCAAATGTCGTTCCTTTGGAAAAATGAACAGCAAAAACTAAAAGTGTCGTTCCTTTGGAAAAGGAACAGCAAAAATGAAAAGTGTCCTTCCTTTGGAAAAGGAACAGCAAAAACGCAAGTGCCGTTCCTTTGGAAAAGGAACAACAAAAATGAAAAGTGCAAAAGTGCTATTCCATTCAGAAAGGAACAACAAATCGTGAAAGTGTAGAAGTGCTGTTCCATTCGGAAAGGAACAGCAAAAAGTGGAAGTGCAGAAGTGCTGTTCCATTCGGAAAGGAACAACAAAACGTGAAAGTGTAGAAGTGTTGTTACATTCGGAAAGGAACAGCAAAAAGTGAAAGAGGAACAGCAAAAAGAGTCGTGGAAAAGGAATGGCAAAATGAACCGTGAAAAAGGAACAAAAAAATGAATTGCTGACCAAAAAGGTGTTGTTCCTTTGGAAAAGGAATAGTAAAACGAAATTGCTGTCCCTTTGAAAAAGGAACAACAGAAACGACAAAAGTGCACACGAACGCTGTCCCTTCAGAAAAAGAACAGCAAAAATGCACAAGCATGAAATGCAAGCACGCAAAGAATGAATTAGCTGTTCACTGTATTGATGCTGAGGATGGGTCACAATTTGAATGAAGCAACACCTGAGACACAAAATATAAAAAATATCAGAAAAGAAACAACGTTTTATTTAAAAACAATATGTAAATAACTAAATTAAGTTACAACAGCTATGATGTTATGTCAAAAAAAATGATCTCTTTGAAAAATGTTTTGGCAGCAGTGATAAGACATGAATCTTTCAAATTGAAATCAATTCTTCATTTGTTCTATTATGAATCTGTTGGGTAATGAGTTGGATGAAATTCCTTTGCTTTATTAAAAATTTCTTTCAAAATCACTCGTCCATAAATTGACCTTCTTTTTCTCTTAGGACCTGCAAAAAACGAGTATCTACCTGCAATAAAAAATTAAATCATGGAGAAAGAGAGGTGTACGGGCTCCCTTAATCCAAGAATTATGAAAAAAAATTAACAAGTAGTTACTCTGTATAACAAATCCACAGAGAAAATAACAAAGTAAAATTTATTTGTCACCTGCGGGAGAGCAGTGGTCGACCATACTAACCAGCAGTGTTTTAATCACAACTTCTTTGTTTTTCGTCCAAATTGAGTGATTCCAAAGCCAGATGAGAGCTAATTCAAAGGTTTATTTGCAATAGAAACAGGTTTTAAAATTTCAATGATGTGATATGTCAATTTTAGTTGGAACAGTCTGCATAACAGAGTCATTTCCGATTACCCAGCTTAGACCAACCGTTGATATTTCAAGCATAAATTTTTCGTTTGATGTCGGATTCGAATGATTCAAATTGGAAATGAAAGTATATTTATTTATTTATCTCCAATAGAAACAGGTTTTTAAGACAAGAAGAATTGATAGGTCAAATACTGTAAGGAACAGCCGGAAAGACATAGTTTTAAGGGTGCTGATTTACGATAGACAGTGAGTATTTTGATCATAAATTCCCCATACGATATCGAAAATGAGTGATTCCAATTGCATTGTAAACTAGATTCATAGAGGAATCTACCATAGAAACAGGTTTTAAAAATTCATTCATTTAGGCCCCCAAAAACTGACTGTCCCAACTCTGTTCCTGAGCTGCCCGCTAGACATCTGGTCAATGTTTTGGTTCTAACTTTTTCGTTTCAAATCCAAATTGAGTGATTCAAATTGGGTTGGAAAGTAGACATCAAGGGCTACTTAGGATAGAAACAGGTTTTAATTACCTTCACATTAATTATCAACCCAGGGACGACTTTTTATTTCAAGAGTGTACTCAGTCTGAGGCGGCTATTTACTCAAGAGTAATGTTTGTGAAGATGTAGTATAGAAATACAAATGCAGAAATAATAAATGCTTGGAAAGAAATCTAATTACAAATGACAGAAATGTAAAGACTACACTACAACAACCTTGCTAGACATCGATTAGGGACGCAGTAGTAATAACTCTTTCCCCTAGAAATCGATGTGAGATGACCAAATCTGGGGACCTGGAATGATTAGCTCTGCCCTCTACAGTTTCGAGATCTCAAAGCAAGTGAAAACAACTCAAAGGAAATGAAATCTAAAACGCAAACTGGAAAGGAACAGCACTCTAAAAGCAATGAACAGGAATTGAATAGCAGCGTAAAATAAACAGTGAATTCAATTCATAACCAAGCAAACTAGATTTCTACTCTTTCATCCTGTCGACAGCCACGCAACAATCAACTATCGTAATTCATAAACAAAAGGAACAACAACTGGAATTAGATACAGAAAAAACAAAATTTTATAACAATTGAATCATGAATCATGCTTCTTGTAAAGAATGGAATAACAATGACTCTGTATTTGATCCAATTAGCAATAAATCAATTATTTAATTGTAATAAACGAACTTCACACAACAGAAATAAACTAATAGAAATACAAACAGCAGATCGCTCCACCAGGGCCGGGCCCTCAACCACCGGTGAAGCGTTGTTGTGCTTTACTCTAGCGCTTGAGAAATGGAACAACAGTGAACTCTTTTATTAATCAGGCATTAATAATGTTTACAAATAGCTCACACTCTCTTAACAAGAGCCGATGCACAATTCTGCAAATTACAATAAGAAAAGTCTCTCCATCCCCCCCAATACACAATACATGTTCTCCTTTTATAATCAGAAGGAGGAGAAATTGAATAGTAAATACAATCTCCCATAACAATATTGGATTTCTTCCAACCAATTGATCAACAATAAAATAGATTTACATCCCTCTTTCAACAACAGCAAGTCGAATTTGGCTTTGTAGCTGAGATTTGGAGGACGGCCGCAACTACAAATCTGAGAAAATCGTGCTCAAAGAACCCTGCGTTTCTCTCAGTACAAGCCGAATTTGGGCAAACCGTTCTTTAATAAAGTTAATTGGGTCCGTTCTGAACAAAACACATGTTCCGGATTTTCCAGATTCGTCTTCATTTGCTCAGAATCTCAACCGCAAAACTGTCACTCCTTATTCCAGCGCATTTCTGAGTTGGCACTTTTAATGATCAAATCTTCAATCTGGAAATTATCTTGGAGGCTAAAAATGGTGAATAATGTTATAAACAACTTATTAAAACTATCATTGATAAAATAATTCATAATCATCAATTTATTAGAAATAAAGGAGAATAAATAACATTCATTCATAGAAGCATAAATCATCATAAAATGGATTTAAATAATAAATTATGATAAATGACGTGATGAAGAATGGTAGAAATGGGTGGAATAAGTGTTCAAAAGTGATAATAATAATGGCATATTAACGGCCCAACACTAAGTGCAAAAGAGAAAAAATTAAGAAGTATGAAACAAATTGCTTTCCACTTAATGCTTGGTTTGATGAAGAATGCAAAAATGCAAGGAGAATGTGGAAAGAATCAGACAAAGATAACATAAAGCTCAAAGCTTACAACCAGATATTAAGAAAGAAAAATGATGATTTCATGGTTTCAAGGAGAGAAGAACTAATCTTCCTTGGGAAAAATAACTCCAAATTATTCTGGAAGGAGCTCCAATTGAAAAAGGTGCAAACTGGAAACAACATTACATCTTCTGAATGGTTTGACTATGCAATACAACTTTATGAGCAGGATACCAAGGTTGACCCTCCTCCCTTGGTCAACACAGACACAAAACTCTTCACGGTGCAAGAGATAGAGATGGGTATCAAGAAGTTGGGTGCTGGAAAAGCAAAAGACTTAACTGAACTCCAAGCAGAGTATGTAAAATGGGGCTTAAAAATTCTTTCACCTCACATCACGAAAATTTTCAACAACATCATACAATAGGGGTTCCCCTCAGATTGGACAACTAGTATGGAAATATCTCTTTTCAAGAGTGGGGATGTCAATAATCCCTCCAATTATAGAACCATAATGATAAACCCCTTGTTTGCAAAGTTATTTGGAAGCATGTTAGAAAAGAAAATCAACAAGTGGGCAGAAGAAAGAGACAAACGTGCTAAAGGGAAAGCAGGTTTTAGACCTAAACATTCCACAATTGATCATTGTATAACTTTAAGACACATCATTGAAAAAGTTTGGGAAAAAAAGGAAGAAGTTTTTTGGTGCTTTTTTGATTTCAAAAAAGCCTTTGACATGGTTCCTAGGGATAAGCTTTGGCGCAGAATGGAGGAACTCGGGGTTCCTAGGCATTTGAGAGCAGCTATGCATAGACTGTATGAAGAGGTGAAAGTCAAAATTAGAACTTCAGCAGGGATTTCTGAAAGTTTTAGAAGCGATATCGGGGTCAAGCAAGGTTTCCCTTTGTCTCCTACCCTTTTTAGCTTATATATTGACAAGTTTGAAGAGTGGCTAGATTCTCAAGGGGGTAACAGTATCCATTTGAGCAAGTTCGTTATAAGGCTTGTTTTGTATGTAGATGACCTTATATTGTTTGCTAAATCAGCTCTTGGTTTGTAAGAGCATTTACGTTCCCTTGAGTATTTCTGTAGAAGGGTGGGGATGCAAGTCAGTATTAGCAAAACGAAAGTAGTGGTTTTCTCTGAGAAAAGAAAGCATAACTAGCATAAGTTGTACTTTGAAAGCAACATTCTGGAAGAAGTTGCAGACTACAAATACCTCATAATTGACTTCAACAGAAATTTAAGTTGGGATGATTGTAGAAAGAAAAGAACTTTGGGGGGATGGAAAGCATTTTATGCTCTTCAAAACAGGTGTAGAGAGGCGGAACTGTGGGACTGGAAAACCACTCTAACTATTTTTGGGCTTCTAGTGATTCCGGTGATTCTCTATGGTTATGAATTGTGGGCTAGTAGCACAACTGACATGCAGTGGAAACAAACTGAGAAAATTTAGAAGCATTTGATTACAAACAAATTCAAAATTAAAAGTGCAGTTCCTTATGTTATCTTGTTAAGTGAAACAGGGGCTGCTCCTATTGAAGCAATTGCTATGGTGTGAGTCATAAGATATTTGAAAACAATTGAGCAAATGGAAGAGGATAGATGGCCTAGGGTTGTTTTTAATAACATATTATGCAAAAGAAAGAAGCCTTGGATGCAGAAAAATATCAAATGTTTTAGTAAATGGGGTATTTGCTTGAGCATGTGTCCTACAAACAGTAAAGAGATAAAAACATTTGTTATGAATAAGTTCCACAAATGCACTTGGGAGAAAGAGTTGGGGAGAAAGAAGAAGCACTACATTGAAGAGTTTAACCCGACTCATAATCATCAGCAAAAAGCGTACATAGGGGCCAATATTTCTTGGAGATCTAAAATTATTATTGCTCTATTAAGGACTAATTCTCATCAACTTCATTGTGAAACAAGGCACTGGAAAAGGCCAAAAGAAAGGTGGGAGGAAAGAGTATGTATTTTTTGCTCTTTCGGAAAAGTGGAAATAGAAAAACATTTCATTTTAGAATGCGAGGCCTTCAAAGACAGTTGGGAAAATTATGCATGTATTGTGACAGCTATCTCCTGGGATAATCTATTCAATGAAGAGTTTGTCAAGATGCTGGGAGCGTTTATTGTGATGGAAAAACAATCTATCCCATAGGCTATTTTTAGCCTCACGGACGTTAAAATTACTTTCTTTCTTTCTAGACATTGCGTGATAGAGGATAGGTTCTTTTTAATGGAAGAGATATGGTGTGTGGCCCTAGGTCCCATTAAAGATTCTTTTTATTGAGAGAGATATGGTGTGTGGCCCCAGGTCCCATTAAATTAAAAATTTATAAACACGTTTCACTTTGAAATTCGCCTAGAGAATAAACCGAGGAGCCTCCATACTTTGCAATGATGCGACCACCAATCATCAAGCGTATTTCACCGCTGCCCACTAACCTGGAGGCCCCGTACAAACCACTCCATATGTTGTACAATCACAGGCAATAAGGCACCCAGGTGCTCACGAGATTGTTTATTTCCGTCACAAATCACCTTGAGAGTAGTCTATAGAGAGACTTTTTGGAGGTTTTTATGGGAGTGTTTTCTGGTTTAATTGCTCTAAATTCCAGCAGGAATTTATTGAAAATAAAAGTTTGATGGATAACTTTGCATAATAAAAGTGCCTTGAGGGTTTTTTAGGGTGCTGAATCCATATATACAGTCAAAAAACCAGTTTAAATAATAGAAATCAAGATTTTACCTCAATTTTTTTCACCGAATTCCACTTGAAACTCCGAAAAATCACACTAAAGACAACTCCAATGACCCTTAATGCACCCAACCAACTCATGTAAGATTTTTGAGATACAAAGATCTAGATCTGCAAAACAATGAACAAGCTTGCAAGAGAAGGAAGGAAGCGTGCAAGAATTGAGAAAAGAATGAATTGATTCTCCAATATTAGTTTTTGGAATAAATACATAAAAGCAACTAAGTTAAGCTTAGTTGTACATGCAATGACTAAAGTTAACTGAAGCTAAGTGTGCTTTATCTTATGTTAATGTGTACATGTGCCACATGCAAGTAGTAAGTTAACTTAACTAAGCAAGTGCACATCACATGCAAGCAGTAAGTTAACTAGAGCTAATCTAGGTGCATGTACACCAACACAGCTGGTCTAAGTGCATGTACACCAACACCCCCCTTAAGCATAACTTAGGTGAGTGTGATGCAAAATGACTGAGTCCCGGCAACATGGCCATTTTAGGTACCCATATACAATGCATAAAAAAAAGAGGGAAGAGGGAAAACCCAGTGGGAAGAAAACCCCCCCTCAAAATATAATGCAAAAGTAGAGAAAAGACAACTGCTAGGCAGTCGTGTCCTTCACCCCGAGACGATCTCGCAAGAATCGAAGCCTCTGCTCCGTGAAAGTCTTGGTGAAGATATCAACAATCTGCGCGGAACTAGGACAATACTGAAGATTGATGATCCCATCATGAATGAGTTCTCTAATGAAGTGCATGTGGATCTCGATGTGTTTGGTCTGCTGTCGCTGCACTGGATCTCTGCAAAAATTTAGCATACTTTGATTATCGCACCAGATGACAGTTGGATGATGGACACTGATCCCAAGCTCAGATAGGAAATGTTGCAGCCAAATTGCCTGAATAGTGGCATTGACTGGTCCTCTATACTCGGCCTCTGCTGATGATAAAGCAATGGCAGCCTGCTTCTTGCTTGACCAACAAATCGGGCCGGATCCCAAACTAAGTACATAACCGGAAGTAGACTTGCGATCAATGGTGTCACCATCCCAGTCTGAATCTGTGAATCCAATGAGATTCAAAGAACAATTGGCTGCATAATGAATCCCATAGGTGATTGTCCCCTGGACATATCGAAGGATGCGCTTTGCAGCGTTCCAGTGTAACTCATGTGGCTCCTGCATGTATTTGGAAACTGCTCCGACAACATAGGAGAGATCAGGACGGGAGTGAGTGAGATAAAGAAGACTTCCCACAAGCTGGCGGTACAATGTGCAATCAACCAATGGTGTGTCTTTGCCATTCTCAAGCTTTATCCCTGATAAAAAAGGTGTGGCTGCTGGCTTGCAGTCACTCATGTGAAATCGTGCCAAAAGATCTCTAGCATACTTTGGTTGAGAAATGGTAATCCCAGAATCACTCTGATAGATCTCTAGTCCAAGGAAGAAATTTAGCAAGCCCATGTCTATCATAGAAAACCGCTTATACAATGCAGTTTTAATGTTAGTAATGACAGTAGCTGAACTACCTGTTATCAAAAGATCATCTACGTAGAGTACTATGATCAACAAGGAGTCAATTTTCTTCTAAAAATAAACATTGGAATCAGATTTGTAGCGTACAAAATTTTGAGATAACAAATAAGAATCCATCTTTGCATACCATGCTCTAAGTGCCTACTTGAGGCCATAGAGAGACTTCTTTAGTTTGCATACCAGAGATGAATTGTGCATGTATCCCGGTGGCTGCTCCATGTAGATTTCCTCCTCGAGATCACCATGAAAAAAGGCATTCTTCACATCCATATGATGCACCTCCCATCCTCTTGCTGCTGCAATGGAGAGAGCTAGCCGAATGGAATCCATTTTTGCCACTGGAGCAAAAGTCTCATCATAGTCAACACCATGTACTTGCTGAAAACTTTTTGCTACCAATCGTGCCTTATATCGACTAACTTGGCCATTTGATGCTTTCTTGGTCCGGTAAACCCACTTGCATCTCACAAGTTTGCGATTGGAAGGTAGCGGAACCAAATCCCAAGTCTGGTTCTTAATGAGAGAGTTATATTCCTCATCCATGGCGGCTTCCCATTCAGGATTCCCATTTGCTTCTGCATAAGTTTGTGGATCAGATCCATGCATCATATAAGCATGCATGGGCATGGATGGCTCCATAGCTAAGAGTGCTTGTGGATCTTCCTCAAACAGAGGGATAGAGGCAGGATCATCAAGGATATCACTCATGCTGCGCCATTTTTGTGTTGAAGGTGGTCGAGAATCTTTCGAACTACATGCAGAAGTATGATCTCGATGTTCAACAACTAGTGGTCTAACAGGGGTCACAGGAAAAGACTCATCTTCATCAGAATGCTGGTCTAAAGTTTCATCTGCATACTTATCAATGAGTGGTGATGGAAACTTGGTAACAAGTTCATCTGCTGGTGCATGCAAAATATCTTCGTCAAAGTTTACACTCCTTTCAATAAAAAGCTCTTCAGTGTGGATATCAAGCAATTTGTACCCTTTGACTTCATCAGAATATCCAACAAACATGCATGCTTTGCTTTGAGGCTCCAAAGCCTTTCTCTTCTCTGTAGGAATGCGGGCCCATGCTCGAGATCCAAAAATGCGGAAATGACTAACTTCAGGTTGCATGCCAGTCCAAGCCTCAAAAGGTGTTTTTCCAGTAACAGATTTATGAGGAGATCTGTTCTGGATGTATGAGGCACAATTGATAGCTTCAGCCCACAATTTCGATGGAAGAGATCTTGCATGCAACATGCAATTAGCCATCTCTTTCAACGATCGATTTTTCCTTTCAGCCACGCCATTTTGCTGTGGAGTGTAAGGAACCGTATGCTGCAACTGTATGCCTGCTTCATTACAAAGATTCTTGATATCTTTGTTGACATATTCCATCCCATTATCTGTGCGGAGTATCTTGATGCGTTTTCCAGATTGATTTTCTGCATGCGCTTTGAAAATCTTTAGATGTTGAAAAAATTCAGACTTGAGTTTCAAGAAGTAAACCCAAGTGAATCTCGTGTAATCATCTATAAATGACAACAAATATCTGGCTTTGCTCATTGAAAGCACCGGAAATGGACCCATGAGATCACTGTGTACAAGTTCCAAAGGTGAAGAGGCTCTCCATGCATGCCCCTTCTCGAATTTGTCTTGTGGATGCTTTCCAAGAGCACATCCATTACAAACACCATCTGAAAATTCAATGGTCGGCAATCCTTTGACCATCCCTTGCTTACTAAGCTATTGCATATATCTGAAATTCAAGTGCCCAAATCTCTCGTGCCAAATCCTACTTTCTTCATTTGCATGCGTAAGTAGCAAAATAGACTCTGATTGAGGAACAAAATCAGAAAATGTATACAGACGAGATTGATCATTTACCTTGCCAGATGCAATCTTCAAGTTGGTTTGCATGTCATAAATGCTCACGGAATCTGGGGTAAATTCCACTTTCCTTCCGCTCCCTGTGTGTGTCATCTGATACACTGAGAGAAGATTCACAGAAAGCTTTGGAATATGCAAGAAATTTTCAAAACTTCCATCTTCGAATTGCACTCTTCCTTGTCCAGTGGCTACAACTGCAGAATTATCCCCCATGAGAATGGGAGGACCTGAGTATGCATGTAGAGAAGAAAATGATTCCTTTGAAGAAGCCATATGATGTGAAGCTCCTGAATCGATGATCCATTCTTGCGGTGCAGAATGAAGAGCAATCAAAGCATGCCCATTACCTCTTAGATCTGGTGCTTTTTCTCTAGACTTCTTCTTGGCATTCTCAGGAATGTGGTCTCCAAGATTGTGTTGCTGGAGTGTCTGCGCCATAAGATCTATAGTCTTCTTCATGCATGCAGATTCAGGATGAAAACCACGGTGGCAATAATTGCACATTGATTGCCCTTTCGTTCCTTTCCTTTCCTTTGAGCCAGATGATCCATCAGGGGGTTTGGGATTTCCTCCCTTTCTTGGATCAGGATCCTTCTTCCCTTTTCCTTTCTGATGGTCTTTGGAATTTTCCTTTCATTTTGCATTCACAGTAAGTGCATGCGCTTTGGAATTTTTAAGTGTGCCCATTTTGATGAGCTTATCTTGCTCATGCATCAAAGACTGAATAAAAGAATCCAGTGAGGGCATCTTCCAAGCTGCACCAGTTGCAGATCTGACTGTGTGGAATGTAGAGACGAATACTGCATACTCTGGACCAAGTTTTGATAAAATGGAAAGAATCAACCGATTTTATTGCTTGGATTTGTCGATCCCGCATCCTTTCAGCTGAACCAACAAGGCTTTATACCTTGTGAAAAAATCTTGAATGTTCTCAAAATTTCTCGGATCTAGTGAGTTTAACTCATTTTCGAGAATGTGACCTTGCATTTCATCCTGTTTTCCAAACAATCCTTCCAAAATTTTCCATACTTCATTTGGAGTTGAACATGATTCAACATGAAATAGCAATTCCAGAGAGATAGATAAACATAGGATGCCGAAGGCCTCGTCCATGCGATTGAAATATCTTGTTTTCTCCATTGACGATGTTGGTTCAACTTCCGTTTCCATGGTTATTCGAAATAAGCCTCTACTTCTGAGATGAAGTTGAATCTTTGGCTTCCATTCGAAATAATTATATGGAGTAAGAATTGCTGATTGTGGAAACTCCAATTTAGACTCCATTCTTTGTTGTTGCTTCAATCTTCTGAACCTGCAAATAAAATTGCTTGTGCACTGATTACAAAATCCTTGTGTTTTGATACCATGTAAGATTTTTGAAATACAAAGATCTAGATCTGCAAAACAATGAACAAGCTTGCAAGAGAAGGAAGGAAGCGTGCAAGAATTGAGAAAAGAATGAATTGATTCTCCAATATTAGTTTTTGGAATAAATACATAAAAGCAACTAAGTTAAGCTCAGTTGTACATGCAATAACTAAAGCTAACTGAAGCTAAGTGTGCTTTATCTTATGTTAATGTGTACATGTGTCACATGCAAGCAGTAAGTTAACTTAACTAAGCAAGTGCACATCACATACAAGTAGTAAGTTAACTAGAGCTAATCTAGGTGCATGTACACCAACACAGCTGGGCTAAGTGCATGTACACCAACAACTCAATATCTCAATGACCAAGCCGATGCTCTGTAGCCGACTTTTTACTTCTCCCACAAATTACCCATATTAAACCGAGCCATTGTAACCAATGATTCATTTTTAATCTGTCGTACAATCTCCATACACCACGCCGCCGAATGTTTGATTGTTTTTGTTCCAGCTTACACCAACTGCATCACCACTGTACGATTCTAGTCAGCCGCATCTCTCATTCCCTTAAAATTTCCGAAAAATATGGTGAGCAATTCAATTCTAACAGCGAGGTTGAAAAGTTGGAGGAAAATTGAGAGGAGTTCAACCAACACCCGACGGAATTCAACAACACGATGAAACGATTCAAATAATATTATCACACGGCCGAAGGTAAAATTATATTGGTTATAAATTAAAACTATATGAAATATAAAAAATAATTAATGTCTTTTTGATATTCATGATATGATATTTTTTTTAAATATATGTTTCTTTTAGAAGGTTATAATTTGAAACACTAGGCAGAGGATAGAGTATATTTTTATAGATTTCAGTTATTAAATTTTGCTATAAAATGTATTTTTTTTTCCTCATAAATAAAAGTATTTTATACATCAATTTACTATTAATATAATGGTAATAGAATCTAATTATTTTTTTGATTTAAAAATAAAATAAAATAAAAGATATTAAATATTCAAATTAAATAGAAATAAAATACAGTCAAAACAATATCAATAATAAATATACCAATTAAATAAAAATAAAATACAGTTTAAACAATAATAAATATAAAAAATGACATATAAATCATAATAAAAAATCTTTATAAAATATAATTAAATAAAAATGAATACAAAAATATAGAAAGAATTCGGAAGATAGGAAAACAACTAAGCCATCGCATTAAACGCATTTTTGGTTATCCGCAGGGTTATCAAACAAGTTCGGCCTCAGTGCAGAGAATCCACAATGAATCCTAAATAGCATTCTCGCACCCTAACTCGAAATTCTCCTATATCTGTGCGGGTTTGTTGAAATTCGACCCATGTAATGAAAAAAATGAAAAAAACAAGTAGTCCTCTCCCCGTGGTTTTCATGTAGTCCTCTCCACTGGTTTTCATTTGCCCAGAGGCTTAACCACCCGACGCTCAACTATATTTCATTTTGATTTCCTCCGTGCCACTCGTAGACTCCATAACTCGACGCTAGTTTTCTTCGTTCGCCCGACGTTGACGCGCTTGCCTCTATACTTGTGTTTAGGCACAGATCGAGAATTACATCGCGAGTTAAATTGTGATTTGCCCTAACCTTCGATCAGTTCCTTCTGTAATAAAAATGTCTGGTATACCTTAAAATAATAACAAACAAATTTATAACCCCACGATATTTTTATTCAGACATTGGCGCTTATTTCAATATGATTTTTAGCCTAGATGTTATTAATTACGCATAAGTTGTAATGTCTAGATCCCGTTCAAATGCATTTGGCGATGGTTATAATTAGGTTTACATATACACAAGGGTTGTTTCTAATTAAATAATGTGATATGTTTTTTGAGTGTAAATATCTGTGATCTATATTTAATTTAATCAGAAATTTTTAGGAAAATCACATAATTAATTGAGAAACCAATATAAATAAGTTTTTTTTAGCATTTTAAATATATTTTATATATTTGAATTTTACTCTTTTATTATTTATTTTTTTAATTTATATTGAAAATTTTATGTTAATTGACTTTCTAATTTAGTTTATATGTCTACTCAACTTTATATTGGGATGTTTTGTATTTAAGGTGTAAATTAGGTATTTTAACCTCAACAAATAAGAATTAAACTTTGAAAATGTGATCTTTAAATAAAGTTAGTAATCTTACCACTCAACTATAACTTACACCTAAAATGATATATTGATCCAATAGAGACAAAGTCTTATTTTGAACACAATACACACTCTTTAGTGATGTTGTTGTAGAGGCTTAAATACTAATACAATAACCTATGGAAAATTTGAATACATCTTTATAAGAAATTATTTAACAAATGAATATGAAGTTTCAATACTAATATGAAACTCTACTCTAGGTTAGGGACACTAAAAAAACCCATTTTCTTTAAACCATATAACCCCATTTCTGCCAACCTTCCCTTCTTCTTTTTCTAATGCTCCTATTCTTCTATGATAAAATGATGAAAACTTTAAACATCCCCCTATGTGCAAGAGGAAAAAGAAGTTTTTGTTGAAGAAGGATTTTGAAGAAGGATGCTTGGTTAAACTAATTCAATGATAGAAGTACTAAAGTAAAAGTATTTGATGAATACATATTAAAAATCTCATACATTATTCATTCAAAAGAAAAAAGAAATATCATGAAAAGACTTAGAAGGTAATAAGTAAAAATGCACATTTGTAGCATGGATGTGGGGGTTGGCGCTGAAAATGTGTATTAGGGTGAAAATGGGGGTTGGGCGTGAGGATGTGCATTTGTTGAGCTCAAAACATGCATTAGGCCCAATGCATATTGGTAGCCCCATCCTTACTCTCATCCTCAACCCTCACTTTTGAAACTAAGGGGAGATATGAATAGATGAAGAGATCTAAGGAAATCCTTTTATCATAAAGTATATTAAATATCTTAAGGTTGGAAATGGTTAACTCTAGAGCAACCCTTTCAATAAAACTGATATTTGGTAGGGCATTACAAGGTATCTTTTAAGGGAAGTTGGCTTGGGACCAATAATTTGAAATAATGTTTTTTTTTCTCTGTGTCACTAGCCCATGAATATAGGAGATGAAGTTGATAATCTCAAAAAAAGTATGTAACAAATATCAAAATAATTTAGAGAGCAAGAATAATTTGTGTTACTTAACCACGAGTTAAAGGCAAAGTGGTGTTATAATTAACAAACTTAATAATTATGATCTATCTACAATAACACAAGACTAGAATTTGATGGAGATAATTGGTGAAGCTTGACTTTTGTTGCAAGCTTTATGGAAAGTGGAACTCTTTCCTATTAAAAATAAATAAAAGAAGGTGGTAAATTTACAAGGAAGCATTAATATTAATATTAATGTCAAACTAAATTAAGAGAGAGATGACAATTGGGATGTGGCTCCTAGTAATCTAGACAAATGATATATTGGATAGTGCATTGAAGATACCATATTATGTAACACCATCATGAGAGAGAATTGGTTCAAAGACCATTTTATGTTGTTAATTTCAAATCATAACTCATCCAAAACCAAAGCACATTACCATTTAATGGAAGAGATGGATGCATTTTCATTTAAACTTTAAAGAAACAATAATGGAATAGTGAATCTCCAATGCTAAAGAGATATTAAACCTTGCAAAAAATATCCTAGAAGAAGAATTTTGGAAGGATACTAGGAACAATTTATAGTAAAAATTTGGATATAATGGATATTAATAATGATACACAAAGATATAGGAAAATCCCTTTCGAAGCTAGGAGACATGTATTAGGGAGAAGCTCCACCCCAACTTGGTTTACATACCTTCACAAAGAAAGTCATATTTTGGGAAGTGAGATAACTCCCATTCAATGAATATTGAAGTACAATATTTTTTGGATGGAATAATGAAGATAAATGATGTTCATTTTGATACATAGGCCCAAAGTCTTTAGTACGCTCTGCTACTTGGAGATGACAATGGGTAAGTAAGAATAATAATAGAGTGAATATT
The DNA here is from genome assembly GCA_034641835.2 of Pinus albicaulis. NCBI lineage: Eukaryota > Viridiplantae > Streptophyta > Pinopsida > Pinales > Pinaceae > Pinus > Pinus albicaulis. The sequence goes on from CM076579.1 coordinate 358,306,198, forward strand.
ATAGAGATTGTTATTTTACTTAAACAATTTATTAAAAAAATATTAATAATTAAAATTTATGTGTTTTTAAATTGTATTTACAATATATTTTTCTTTTTAATTAAACAATTTCTTTTAATATCGAGTATGAAAATGGTATGCCATAACATATAAAATAATATACATATTAATATATCATGTTTTTTATTTTAATCAGAAACTATAAGAAAATAATGTACCTAGTGTACCTTTTTGTTAAGATAATATTTAATTAATTATCAAGTTCTTCACTCTTTATGCCAAAAATTTTTACCTCATACACTTTTATTGACTTAGAAGATAGTATGCAATATAGCAAAACCCAAACATACCAATATTTTATTTTTTATAGTAATGGATAACAGTAACAGAGTGATGTCCTATTAACATTATGGTTGATATATTTATGTTAAAAATCTCATATTCACCTGCTTTTAATCTATAATAGAAACTTATTTAATATGAAGAACTTTTAAAACATCTAAACCCAAAAAAAGTGCTCATATTCACCTCCTTTTAATTTATAATAGAAACTTTTGTTTTTTCCCTTGGAAAAATCTTAACTTCCTATTAAATTATAAAAATTTACATATGTAGATGTACAATGTGTATTCCTGGAACCACTTAAGAAGGTGGTTCCCATATAATCACCATTTTCTCCTTTTTCTTCTTTTCTACTTTTAGCCAATTAGGAGTGGTTGTAATAATACTTAGTTGATTCTCTTATGTGTTCCTCAGATGTTCCTTATTTGAGTCAGAACTCTATTTATAAGGACATTTAAAGCCTCTTAATTCCTTTTCTTTCTGCCTTTCTTGGCCTGTGTGTCCATCCTCCATCCTCGCTTGGATTTTGGGAAACTGATACCACTGTTCCTTTGTGGTTTAAATTTTCATTCAAATTGTGGATTTGGATTTTCCTCACTGGTGGGTGGTCCCAAGTCCTCATCTTCCTCACTCTTAATTCCTTCTCCTTCTACCTTTCTTGGCCCGTGTGTCCATCCTCCATCCTCGCTTGGATTTTGGGAGACTGATACCACTGTTCCTTTGTGGCTTAAATATTCATTCAAACTATGGATTTGGATTTTCCTGAGTGGTGGGTGGTCCCAAGTCCTCATCTTCCTCTTCAGCTTTAGGTTTTGTTGTTGGGAATCTCCATCCCTTAGGATTTTTAACTAGAGTTTTTTCATCCTTGGATCTTTCTTTGCCAAAGGACATGTGGTTTGTAAATGTCCAGTTTAAAGACATAGATGACACCAAAATGTTGTGTTCTCATAATGTAAGAACTTTTTCCAGCACTAGTTGTTATAGGTAGTTCTTTACTAAGGTCTACCTCAACACATATCCTTGCAAAAGTATAAAATTATTCTTTAGTTCTTTGATTATGCATCTTTATGTATCTCCCTAGCTTGTTACCAATTCCTTAGAGAACCATTGGATACCAAAAATGAATGGGTAAGTTATGCAATCTCACCCAGACCGGTATTTTGGAGGTAGTCATTGCATTAGCATCAAAATATGAGAACCATGGTATGATAAATAGTCCTGCATTTCCCAAGAACCATTGACCCTTATGTAAAACTTGGTCTCTGGTCTCTCTATAGCAGAAACTTATGTAAAACTTGGTCTTTGGTCTCTATAGTAGAAACTTATTTAATATGAAATTTTTTTAAAAGGGCCAAACTAGACAAAATATTAGTTGAGGTATCTCTATTATTATGTTTAATCTTATAATAAACATTTTTATTTAATTTTATAATAGATTAAATTTAATTATTATCATTAAAAAATATAAAAAAATATAATTATCATTATCACAAATTTAATTATTATTTTTAATTACAATGAATTTAATTTTTTTTTTTAAAATGTCCTGATATTTTAAAATAAAACTCCTTTTGTCACTAGCGAAATAAAATTGGAAAAGCAAGATTTTGGATATTATTTCATTTTTCAGGAAAATTTATTTTCACCTATTTACTAAGAGTTAAATAAATAGGCATACCAACTTTTGAAAAAATGAGTTAATGTTGTTGTTGGTTTTGTATATCACGAAGAATTTATGGAGAGTCTCTGCAGGACAAGGTGACTTCTTTCTCTGCGTAGTTTGGGGGGACTTGATTTACTTTGCATTTTTTAGAATTTCCATATCACACAATTTGTATATAGAACTATGAATACTTTTGTGTAGTTTAAATTATATAGTTATATCAATACTTATCTTTTAATATATATATATATATATATATATATATATATATATATATATATATATATATATTGTAAATAAAAATGTTGAGAGACATTCCGTGATATAAGGTTTTTGGAGATGGGATCCACATCATATAGATTACATGAAGTGGATCCATTTTGATACATGTAAACATTTTTCTTTATGGAATATAGTTTAAGTTTTTTTTACTCTGAAAAAAAAACATTTGAAGAAAAGAAGGAAGAATTACTCATCGCTTCTTTTCTCTTTTGTTCTGCCCATTTCCTTCGTTTTCACTTGCTTGCTCTATTTTGCTTGATGATTTATATTTTTTTTAAAGTTGATTGAGCATGGAAATGATCTACATTTATTTGGTTGGAATTTTTTTCCACAAAAAAACAACAACGAACTTTTATTTAATCAAAAGCTATTACATATATCATCATTCTACAACAACCCATGAGTGCCAAAAGGAGAGCTGATAAAACGGTTAATAGAATGATCTCATTAGATAAAAAGATTGACTCACAACAAAATGGGGGACAAAGGACACCTCTGTTCCAAACATAATTGAGGGAAAAAAAGGGCTCTACGCGATCTACAAATGAGATAGAGCATACATAGAATGGAAATGACAAACTTAGACAGAGCATATAGAGAATGGAAATGACAAACCTGTATCGCTTCCTTTTTTCTGGTTTGGTTGGAGTGTGCATTGTTTGATTTTATGATGCTTACAATTTCTTCTTTGTGAGAGAATTTATGTTTATTCAATTTCCTATTTGGAATTAAACATGAAAATGCATAACAAAAGACGACGTTAAGATTTCCTAGGTGTACATGTCATGGGTTCTGAGAAAAAAAATTCCAAATAGCGGCTTTAGCTGGATTTTTAATACTCCATTTGCAATGGACGACTCCTTCATTCGTATAATGTAATGGAATATGGAATTTTTGCAGTGTTTATCATTTTATTTTCCTTTCTATTTTGCATCTTTTACAGGCAGGGAGATTGAGATTGAGCAGAGGTAGTGATTTTTTCCCATATGGTTGCATTCATATGGAAGCTCCACAAGGTGGTCCCCAGGTCTATTTCTTTTATTGTCTGCGGAGTCTTTTCCAATTAAACTTAAGTGGGTAGGTAGTTTATGATATCCTTATTTTTAAGTCACACTAAACCCATGAAAACTACATTAATTATGGGTTGGGTATCTCATATTTGTGTTTGGATCTTTTATATTTATGTTTTCTATTGTTGTAGCTTGAGAAATGGGATCTAGAGTGGTTTGAATCATGGGAAACTATTTTGAGGAAAAATAGATGGGATTATCCCTGTGTACAGAGAAGAGCATATATAGATGAATCTAGCACAACACTTTCTAAACTCTATGGCTGATCATCTCCCCCCACGCAGAGGATGAGAGCAAAGGAGAGGCATAAATTTCATTTCATTTGAATCTATTGTAGCCCTATACGTCTCCGAGGCCCATGCATTTAGCTCCATAGCCCATGTAATATCGTCGAACCCTTGTTAGCATGTGGTTTATGTTTCTATAAATGTGCAGTGTAGGTGGGTTTTTGAATGCATGCGCAATAGAGGGATAGAGTTGCATTTAGTGATGTTATGGTGATGGATTTTTCTAGGTGTAGATATTTTATAAAGTTTCTAGTAAGCCAATCTACGGAGGTGAGTACCATCATCCCTTGAAAGTACGATGCTTATTTATATATTTGTTTTTAAAGTACAAATTGATGAATTAATTCACAAATTTTATGGGGTTAGAAAAGAAATAGGCACCATTTTGTTCTTTATGAAACATAGGCCTTTTTTTGTTTTTTTGTTTTTTTCTAGCATTTTTTGAGCAGAGAGACAACTATATGGTGCACAGGGAAGTTCAAAAACTGAAGCTCTATCCAAAGGCATAGAAAGACTAAAGAAATGTTCCAAGGGTTCTAGTATATTTTCTAGTTTCATTATTGTTTTATAGTTTCATTACTTCTTAAAATAATTTAATGCTTGGATTCACTTCCATTCCATCACATTATTTTATTTAACATATACATTACCCATTAGAAGTAAGGTAGTAGAGGAAAGTATGTTTCCTAGTTTCATTACTTCTTGAAATTATTTTATACTTGGATTCACTTTCATTCCATTATTTCATCATATGAACATATGATCACCTATTGGAAATCATGTAGTAGAGGATGGGTTGTTTTAGTTAGCTAGCGAGCTTATACTTCATTCCTCATCCACTGTAATCATAAAATTACTTTATCAAACATGTAATTTATAATTAGGCTGAGAGACGTCCCTTTATTGGAAATTGGGTAATTAGGCTGATAGACTTCCCCCGCTGGAAATCTAGTAGAGGATAGATTCCTTTTATTTTGAGAGATTTGGTGCGTGACCACATGCTTGATATAATTAAAAAAAATTAAACACATTTCACTTTTACATTGGCGTAGAGCCTAAAATGTAGAGTTTCCATACTCTGCACTTAGCCGCCAATCATTGATCATATTTTCACTGTTGCCACTAACCTGGAGATCGCTCCATATGTTGTACAATGTTGTGTAATTAGAAGAACACGTTGCTCAAATGCTCTATATGCATGTGTTTATTTCTCCCTCACATCACTCGTACTCCACTAGTCAACTCCACATTGCAATAAGCATCCCAATGCTATGTAGCCATGTTTATTGCTAGAGAAATATAACTAGCAATTGCACCGCATGTTGCAAAGGAAACACCGTAAGGTTGTAGCATAGGAAAGAATAGCATAAATGAAAGAAGTTAAAAAATTATGCAATTTTGTTTTTTTATTGGCATTTTTCTAAGAAAAAATTCAAAAATCATTTATTTTCCCATCTAACAAAGAGTAACAATCAAATATGCTAGTGAGAGAAATGGTAGAAAATTTTAAATATAAGAACTTTCTTCCTTGGTGATAGTACATTTCGGTTTTCAAAGAAACTTATTTTTGTGATCTTTTAAATAATTGATTCCTCTCCAACAGACCCTTAAGAAAGACCCATTTTATTGAACTGATTGAAATAGGCAAATTTCTTTTGTCTAGTGCTTTCTGAGTTATTGAAATTAAGGGAACATGTATAGAGATTGCCATACCAAAAAGAGAAAAGTGAGTGAATGTCAAATATCTATCTCATTAAGGAATCTCTTCAGATCTTCTTGTTGAGTCCCGAATTTGCATCTTTTCCATACACTTTTCCATACCTTTTTCACTCACCTAAACCTCCAAAATTGTCAATATCATGTGCAAAAGGGTATCTAACATGGTTTTTAATTATGTTTTTGTGTTTTCTATTTGATCTAGATTTTGTTCATACAGCTGCGGAAACTTGCCACTTTCCGCGGCTGCTGCAACTTTCCGCAGCTATTTTGTGGAACTATATGCTACAGGTGTCTACAAGGGAAACGAGCCACATGGGCAGGCTAGGAATGACGTGGACATGGTTCGTGTCCTACTGGTTCAAGCAAACTCGTCCAAAGAAGCCGCGGTCAAAGCCATCCACGTGGAAGTCAACTATGGAGTTTCATGTCGGCCGGACTCTGTTTCGTGGCAAATAAACATCCATACGACCGTTTCTAAGCTTGCGGAGGTTAAATCGACATCTGTGCAGAGTTCTGGAGTTGAATTCAAGCATCCACCTTCCGTAGATTCACTTTCCAACACGGCCATACTCCTATATCCGTGGCCGTAGTGGTCTACGTGCTCTCTGTCATCATAAACTTCAGGAGACAGTTACAGTTTATTTTTTTATATAGAGCGTTTGCATACGCACATAAAGTTAGTTGTTAGTTGATAGTTGATGTTCGTACTCTGTTATGTTTGCTTTGTAGTGATTACGCTGCCCTTGAGCCGTAACACTATCATTCTGTAATGAACTGCTTGTTAATATGAGAAGACTCTGTTTTTCAACTTAATTCGTGTTTGAGGATCGTTACCAAAGCTGTGTAGAGGGCCCCTGCTCAGCTAAGGTTCTGTGTATTAGTGTATATATTTCTCATTTCATTTCTTTTAAAAAGTCATTGTATCATAATCCATCATATGTTCATATTTTGTAGTTGTTTCATTTCTGTTTATACATTTCCATAATTTCCATTTCATTTCTGTCTTTTATGTTTTTATGAATGTTAATCACTGATCAGTTTTCTTGTGCAGGTTTTAGGTAGACAGCCCGGGCATTTTTATAGCATTTTGACTAATGACATGAACTAACATTGTTCTGCTGCTATTTTGCTTTTCATAGCTTTTGTTTAACTTCAGTCTTGCTTTGTACATTTCAGTTTTGCTTATCTGATTCAGTAGTTAAATTTAGATATATTAAGCTGCTCATAGCGTCTTCAGTTGCCTCCGAAAGCCACAGCTGGACTGATGGTGAGGGACTGCATTATGAAATGTGTAGTTTAGTATTAGTTTCTTTTCTGCAAATTTAGATATATTAGGCTGCTCATAGCGTCTTCAGTTGCCTCCGAAAGCCACAGCTGGACTGATGGTGAGGGACTGCATTATGAAATGTGTAGTTTAGTATTAGTTTCTTTTCTGCAAATTTAGATATATTAAATCATGTATGACATCTTCAGTTGCCTTCGAAAGCCACAGCTGGACTGATGACGAGGGATTGAATCATGGGTGTATGGTTTAGTATTAGTTTACTTTCTGCAAATTAAATATCAGTTACACAAGTTGTTTATGATTACTTCCGAAAGTCATAGCTGGTCTAATGATGAAGGGTCAGAAAATGAATTGATGTAATCTGATTTAGATTTATTTTGTTGCAATTTTGAATTTCCTTAAGCATAGTTTCTTTTGCGTTTAGTTGGCAACAAGAATAGTTTGGTTTTCATGTTCACTAGTTTACTGTTTTGATTCATTAGATTGGCAGCACCTTTTCATTTCAGCAGTACACTTTTACTTTCTTTCAAGTCTTATCATTGTAATTTTCAATTTGCTTTTAAAGTTTCAAGTTGGTAAATCATTATAGGGGATATCACTTCCTTGAACAAATATAACCAAACTTGTTTTTCATTTTAGAATTTCCATTTCACCTTAGAAAGACCAAAAATGACAAAAAGTTAAGAAAGAGGTTATCTTGCACATATAGTGCGCCGCACTTCATCAGCTTACGATTCCCGGATTGACAATTAAATGCAGCAATTTAGGACACACTAAATTGACCAAACATTTTGGCGCCGTTGCCAGGGAAGTGTAACTAGGTAGCCAATTTCTTAAAAAAAAAAAAAAAAAAAAATAATAAAAGAAGGGAAAACTTGATAACTTCTTGAAGTATGCTCTCCTCTTGCACCTAGTGTGATCTGGAGGATCAGAAAAGAGAGTTATTGGTTTAGTAATTTCTTAAGTATGCTCTCTTCTTGCACCTAGTGTGACCTGGAAGATCAGAAAGAGAATTATTAGCCCAACTTTTTAAAAATAAAAATAAAAATAAAAAATGACATGCATAGAGCAAGAGATTCTAGGGGAAGGTTTATAGCTAAAGCCAAGAGTTCGATTTTCACAACTCCATCTTCTTCAAGGCATAGACCAGATTCACCACCATCTACCCCTAGCCTTAATATTTTTGGAAGTCAAGGAACAACTGAATTAGAGGATTATCCTACACCACCTACTAAAATCCACTTAGAAAACAAAGAGACTTTCTCTCATCCTTCCTTGGTAGAAGAACTAGAGGACTGTAAGGACTCTAAAGAAACTATCATGGCAGAGGAAGTAATAAATAGAGGTGGAGGTAGAAGAGGAGGAGATAATGGAGATAACAATGGTGAAGGAAATAATGGTAGAAATAGGGATTTGTTGGGATTCCCTATAGTTGATGAGGAAACTCATGCAACAATGAAAAATATCTCACCATCTGTTCTCCCTAAATTTTATGGATTGCGAAGTGAGGATCCTGAAACATTTCTGTTTGAGTTTGAAGTCGTGTGCCGAACCTATGACTATATGGAAGACTCTCAAAAACTCAAACTGTTTCCTTCAACATTGAAGGGAGCTGCTTTGAAATGGTTCATGGGATTAGCCAATTAATCTATTAGGACTTGGAATGATATGAAACAAACATTTTTGGATAGATACTTGGACTATTGTATGCCCACCAATCACAAGGATGAGGTATTCAAAATGATGCAAAAAGAAGATGAAAATTTGGAAGACTTAATAGAAAGATTTCAATACAACTTGAAAAGAGCAAAGATGAGCAACTTAGATAATGAAACCTTGAAAGCCCTCCTATTAAAAGCCATTAGAGATGAATGGATAGAAATTTTAAACATGATGGGGAAAGGAGACATTTCTCAACTTCCATTTCATGATATAACAGAACTATGTATCCATCTCTCAAGGGGAAAATCTAAACTGGAAAAGGGCCTAGGGATTCTTCTCTTATTAGGGCTAACAAATCTGCAACTGGATCAGTAAGTAGGGCAGAGATTGGTAATATGCTTGATGAGTTTAAAAATGATATCTTAGGGAGCCTTAGTGAACAACTAGACACCCTTAAAATCCAAAACAAGCAGAAAGCAGAAACAGATGCCTTAGCCATCTTTTGTCCGAAATGTAGAAATAAACATGCTTTAAGGGAATGTCCCTTGGATGCAAAAGTTGTAGAAACATGTATGATTTTCTCAGAAAATCATGAGATCAAGGATTGTCCTTCAATCCCTGGACTCAAAGTCGTTTTTCAAGAAGATCCAAATTCAGTAGAATCTCTCTGTTTTGTCGCAAGGAGACCTTGGCAGGGACAACAATCTCAAGGGTTTAATAACCCTATGAATCTTCAAACCCCACCAAATTGGAATCCTTGGCAACAACCTTGGCCCCAACATCAAAATTCATATCAGCCATGGGTACAAGGGATGCAAAATCCTTATGGGAGATTTACTCAATTTTATCAATATCCTCCATCTTTTCAAAATCAACAAGCTCCACAACTTCCAAACCCAAATCCACAACTTTCATTGCCATTTCCACAACAACCTTCTCAACAAAATACAAATCCTCAACTCATGCTCCCATACCAACAGAAGACAAATCAACTTCCAGCTCAGCCATTGCCAAATCCTAACAATAAGAATCCTCAAACTACTTATGTGGTAGAAGGACAACAATTTCCACCTATATGATTGTTCCTCTCAACGATGTACAACTCAGATCTGGTAGAGTTTTAGAAAAACCTTCTATAGACATTCAAGAGCAAGATACCTCTGAAGAGGACTCTCTTCAAGTCAATAAGGGTTCTGAGGAAGAATCTCTTCAAAATTCAAAAATTCAAAAAGAAAAAGAAAAGCTAACATCCACAACTCCTATAGTTGAGCAACATGTATCTTCATCTACACCTCCTTTTCCGGAAAGACTACAAATTGACAAGGGGGTGGAAAAACAAATCTTGTTGCCTAACTATGACTTTCTAGATGAATTGAAGAATGTTTGTATCAATATTCCATTGCTACAAGCCATTCGAGAAATTCCTATTCTAGCAAAAACCATAAAGGAGTTGAGTTTTAAAAGACCAGGAAGGAAGCTAAAGGACATAAGAAGAATCCACCTGGTAGGAAAGATTGCAGACATTATGATGGGAAAAATTACCATGCAGAAGTATGTAGATCCAGGAAGTCCAATTGTCAAGACACATATAAATGGGATAGAAATTCCAAACACATTGATTGACTTAGGGGCTGCTATCAACATTATGAGTAGACAGACTATGGAACAACTAAAACTTCCTAACCTTCTTTTTACACCTACTTTACTGCAACTTGCAGATCGATCAGTTATTAAACCAGATGGTGTATTAGAAGATATTTTAGTCTCCTTAGATTCTTGGGAATATCCAGTAGACTTTATGATTTTGACTCCCAAAAGTAATCTAGGAGGACATCCAATTATCTTAGGAAGACCTTGGCTGGCCACAGCTGATGCTTTTATTAGTTGCAGATCTGGAGACATGTACATTTCAAATGGTAATTCATTTGAAGAGGCATTAGAAAATTTGGAAAAAGTTCTCATAAGATGTAAAGAAACAAACCTTTCATTAAGCCATGAAAAATGCTTTATGATGTTTACTGAAGGGATTGTTGTAGGACATCATATTTCAGGAGATGGAATTAAAGTTGATAGATCAAAAGTTGAAGTCATCTCCAAGTTGCCTATTCCAAATTGTCAAAGAGATGTTAGAAGTTTTCTAGGATTTACTGGTTACTATAGAAGATTTATAGAAAACTTCACTAAAATAGCATCTCTACTCTTCAAGTTGCTTACAAAAGACTATGAATTTAAATGGGATCCTGATTGTCAATCAGCTTTTGAAACTTTGAAAACAAGAATATCTGAAGCACCTATCTTGAGAGGACCAAATTGGAAACTTCCTTTCCATATTTCTACAGATGCTTCAGATACAGCTCTTGGAGCTGTCTTGGGTCAAAAAGATTTAATTCCTTATGCCATTTATTACACTAGTAAAAATTTGACTCCCACAGAGTTGAACTATACTGTGACTGAAAAAGAGTTTTTAGCTGTTGTTCATGCAATTAATAAGTTTAGACATTACATAACAGGCTATGAAACTTTTATTCATACCGACCATTCTGCAATTAGATATTTAATGAACAAACCTGTTACTAATGGCAGAGTGACAAGATGGCTTTTACTTTTGCAAGAATTCAATATTACCGTGTTGGATAGACCAGGAAAACAGAATACAGTAGCTGATTTCTTGTCTAGGATTCAGAATACTAAAGAAGATTCTCCTGTAGAAGATAAGTTTCCTGATGAATATTTGTTTGCAGTAACTATTAAGACCCCTTGGTATGCAGATATTGCTAACTATTTGGTTACAGGGAAACCACCTTCACATTTATTTCCAAGAGAAAAACGAAAAATTATTCAGGAGAGTTCAAGATATTCATGGATTTCTAACGAATTGTTTAAAACAGGGCCAGATCTTGTGATCAGAAGATGTGTCAGGGAAGATGAAATGCCCGATATTCTTAAGGCATGTCATGATGAACCATGCGGCGGACACTTTGCAGACAAAAGGACGGCCTATAAAATCCTCTCTTTAGGATATTATTGGCCTTCCCTCTTCAAAGATGCAAAACAATATGTCAAAAGGTGTGACAGCTGCCAAAGAGTAGGGAAACCTACCCTTTCAAATGAAATGCCATTGCAAACACAAGTACTCATTGAACCCTTTGAAAAGTGGGCTTTAGATTTCATTGGACCTATTAATCCACCATCCAAGCAAAAGAAGTATATATTGGTTTGTACTGATTATGTTACTAAATGGGTAGAAGCCAAAGCATTAGTATCTGCTACTAAAAATTCACTTGTTCATTTTCTTTATGAGGATATTTTTACTCGCTTTGGTGTTCCAAGAGAAATTGTGACAGATCAGGGGAGCCAATTCACATCCAATTTGGTGGAGAAGTTGATGGAAGAATACAAAATCAAGCACAGAAGATCTACTCCTTACCATCCATAAGCAAATGGTCAAGTGGAGTCCACAAACAAAGTTCTTGAAAGTATCATCACCAAAACTGTTCATCTACATAGAAGAGATTGGGCAGAAAGGCTTCCAGAAGCCTTGTGGGCCTACAGAACTACATGGAGGAATACAACAGGACATTCTCCCTATGAACTTGTTTATGGGAAAGAAGTCTTGTTCTCCATTGAGTTCCAAGTCAAGACCTTCAAGATAGCAGTTCAGTTGGGGATGGACTTATCAGAAGCCCAAAAGCATCGAATGGAGCAGTTGAATGAACTAGATGAGATCAGACAAGAAGCAATTCTAAGAACTGATCTAGTTCAATATCAAAGAACTAAATGGCATGACAAATATATCAAAGAAAATAAGTTTCAAGAAGGATATTGGGCATTGTTATTTGACTCCAAGTTTAAAGATTTTCAAGGAAAATTTCAGACTCATTGGCTTGGGCCATATGAGATTGACAAGATCTTTAACAATGGAGCTGTAAGAATCAAGACTATTGATGAGTTTCAAACTCCTCTTATAGTGAATGGCCATAGATTGAAAGTTTATCATAAGCCACTCTCTAAAGAGGATTTTGTCAAGTTGTTTCAAGAAAGTTCTGCAATCAGGCTGGTACAGAAGAATTCTTCTTCTCCACCAGGCTAGCTTTTGTTTTTTTTTCAAGTTAAAAAATAAAAAATAAAAAATAAAAAAAAAATGGTATAAGCCTGAAAACCAATCATTGATTGGCAGTCTTATACAGAAAATATGGGGTGAAAATCAGGGACACCTGACACTATATTTTCCAAAAAATCTGTCTTTCATTTCATTTCATTTCACCACCCACTCCATTTCATTCCACTTCATTTCATTTCATTTCATTTCATTTCACTTCATTCCACTTCATTTCATCCATTCCATCAATAAAAATCTTTTTTATGACCATTTCCATCTGGTCATTTTTCATTTGTTCATTTCTATTCAACCAAGTAATAGCTGTGTCAGTTTCCGCAGCTGACATCTGTTTCCGCAGCTGACTCCAGTTTCCGCAGCCAGAAGCAGATTCCGCAGCTACTACTACTCTGTTTTCAAAAAGAATGTACAGTTAGTTGTTATTTTCATAAATTATGAAATAAATGCAGGAGAAAGGATCAATGGAACATTCAAGACACTAATGAAGATCAATCAGTTGAAGACCAAGGGCAAAAGCAAGGATTCCAAAGGTATGAATAAAGTTTATTTCAAATAGTATCAAAAAACACATTTTTATGTAATTTTAAACTATGAGCTCTACCCATAACGCGCAATGATTATATTGACAGTCCGTAACCTTCACGATCTCTATGTTATCCTCTTGCATTTATTCACAAACGGTTTCATCATTGAAATTCTGACTCTCACTCATGTTCAAATATCCCACCGTAGATAATGATACGTATTTGAGTTGACAAAGGACTCTTACAAGCCGCATAACTTCATAATCATTGATTGAAACGTGTTTATATTTATTACACAGCCACCAAAATTCAAAACGCGGCCAAATGCATTATGCTTTGTTAACCTCTTTGTCGTGTCTCTGTTGTGTTTACAAAACCCCACTCTACTCATTCTCACTCCCTGTTTCACTCCATTTCGTTCCTTTTGCTCACTCTCACTCCCGTATATCCACCCACAGTCTTACTCCATTCCGTTTATGGTGCTCATTTCCATTTTATGATAACATCCCCACAGTATTGTGCTCGATCCTGTGTATTCCATCATTCCATTTCCACTTAAACCCTCACAGAGGCAAACTTGTGAAGCACAGAGAAGTGAAATGGGAAAATTATTAAGGGCAGAGCCGGAAGGACCGAAGTTTATAGAGGGATATCCGCAAGCAAAAGAGATGTCGAGGAAAGCTAAATGGCTGCGTTTTATTCAGAAATTCAGGGGTTACCACAGAGAAGTTACAAAAGCGTTTGCAAGATCATTTGATGGCTCGGAAGCAGAAGTTGGAGACCTCAAGTTTTTGGTCAATGAAGCATCAATAGCAACAACCACAGAGCTTCTTCAGGAAGGAGAACGTTGGTTCAAAAATAAAAGTATCAGTGATGAGGCATGGAGAACAATCCTACGAAATCAAGGTATGGATATCACTGTTTTTAAAAGAGGAATCCCTGTGCATGCAATAAAAGAAGAATGGGCCACTTTACTACTAATTGTTCAGAAATTTATTACATGTGAAGGCCGTTTCGGATCTATGTACATGTACCATACTAGGCTATTGATGAATTTTCTTGAAAACCAAACTCTCAATCTCCCTTATTTTTATTCAATAGCTTAAAGAAAATGGCTGTGACTGTTCAAAAACACCTGGGAGATGTAGAGCCTCATCTTTATCACCACGGCCTTATAAAAATTCTGATTGAAAAGGAGCTGAAGGAAAGAAAAGATACATGGGAACAATTCCTAGTTAGAAACTTCTTTGAAGAACCTCAGGAAATTCCTGAAGGTAGTTCAATTAGAAGGAGTAGAAGAAAGAGAATGAATGTTGAAATTCAAATTGCTCCTACACAGGAAATTCCCGCAGCTAGCACAGCAAAAAGAAGTAGAAGGAAAAGAACAATAGATGAAATCCAAAATACTTCTACTACTACTATGAAAAAAACTGATAGGGAAAAGAGATTGGTAAAAAGGAAGAAGAAGGAAATCAAAACTAAGAAGCCAATAATACCAAAAGAAAAAGAAATTATTGAGGCTGTCCATAAAACTCCTTCTTCTGAAGAAGAAGATCACCAAATACTATCTGACAGATTAGTTTATCTTCAAAAACAGTCATCCATATCCAAGAAGGCAGAGACAAGAAAACAAGAACAAAAGGGTAGTGTACCACAGCATGTGAGGAGAAGCAGCAGGCTTAAGGGAAAATTGAGAAAAACACAAATTAAGGGTCCTCATTTCATTGATTTGGGTGAGGAGACATCTGAACAGTCTCCAACTGACCATAGTCCATTTCAGTCAGTTAGTGAACCTGACTCCTTTCACTCCCAATCAGACAATGAGCATACTCCATCTTATTCTCAGCAAAATATTGATGTAAGCCCTCCTCGACCAGATTCTGAACATAATTCTCCCTTGCAACACTTTGGGGACAGCCCAATGAAAAAGACACCGGAAGTAGACCCCAAACAGCAGGAGGTATATGACTATATAGAATCCTTGGAGAAGGCAGCCACAGGCCCAAGTACCTCTTCTATTCAGCCTCATACATTGCAGGATGATTTAGTTCAGTCATTAAAACAGGAAATTTTTGAGCTGGAGCTTTTGAATTGGCATATCAAAAATGAAAATGAAACACTAAAAGAGCAAGGCAAACTGGACAAGATCATCCATGATAATACTATGTTACATTTGGGTATTTGGCAAAAGAAGAATAAGAAATTAAAAAGGAAATGCCAAAAATTGAGCAGAGCACTTGTGAACATCAAATTCAAGTGCTTAATGAAGAAACCCAGAATGATGGCAGTACCAAAGAAGAAGAGAAGGGGGTTAGATGTGCTGGCTGAAGTATCAAGGCACATGAATTGAACAAAGAGTATCAAAATTTTGGTTGCATGAGGACATGCAACACCTTCACAATGGGGGTATGTTGAGTCCCGAATTTGCCTCTTTTCCATACACTTTTCCATATCTTTTTCACTCACCTAAACCTCCAAAATTGTCAATATCATGTGCAAAAGGGTATCTAACATGGTTTTTAATTATGTTTTTTGTGTTTTCTATTTGATTTAGATTTTGTTCATACAGCTGCGGAAACTTGCCACTTTCCGCAGCTGCTGCAACTTTCCGCAGCTATTTTGTGGAAATCTATGCTACAGGTGTCTACAAAGGAAATGAGCCACATGGGCAGGCTAGGAATGACGAGGACATGGTTCGTGTCCTATTGGTTCAAGCAAACTCGTCCAAAGAAGCCGCGGTCAAAGCCATCCACGTGGAAGTCAACTATGGAGTTTCATGTCGGCTGGACTCTGTTTCGTGGCAAATAAACATCCATACGGCCGTTTCTAAGCTTGCGGAGGTTAAATCGACATCTGTGCAGAGTTATGGAGTTGAATTGAAGCATCCACCTTCCGTAGATTCACTTTCCAACACGGCCATACTCCTATATCCGTGGCTGTAGTGGTCTACGTGCTCCCTGTCATCATGAACTTTAGGAAACAGTTACAGTTTGTTGTTATATATAGAGCGTTTGCATACGCACGTAGAGTGAGTTGATCATTGTTAGTTGTTAGTTGATAGTTGATGTGCGTACTCTGTTATGTTTGCTTTGTAGTGATTACGCTGCCTTGAGCCGTAATACTACCAGTCTGTAATGAACTGCTTTTTAATGTGAAAAGACTATGTTTTCAACTTAATTCGTGTTTGAGGATCGTTACCAAAGCTGTGTAGAGGGCCCCTGCTCAGCCAAGGTTCTGTGTATTAATGTATATATTTCTCATTTCATTTCTTTAAAAAGTCATTGTATCATAATCCATTACAGGTTCATATTTTGTAGTTGTTTCATTTCTGTTTATACATTTCCATAATTTCCATTTCATTTCTGTCTTTCATGTTTTTATGATTGTTAATCACTGATCAGTTTTCTTGTGCAGGTTTTAGGTAGACAGCCCAGGCATTTTTATAGCATTTTTATAGCATTTTGACTAATGACATGAACTAACATTGTTCTGCTGCTAGTTTGCTTTTCATAGCTTTTGTTTAACTTCAGTCTTGCTTTGTACATTTCAGTTTTGCTTATCTGATTCAGTAGTTAAATTTAAATATATTAAGCTGCTCATACGTCTTCAGTTGCCTCCGAAAGCCACAGCTGGACTGATGGTGAGGGACTGCATTATGAAATGTGTAGTTTAGTATTAGTTTCTTTTATGCAAATTTAGATATATTAAGCTGCTCATAGCGTCTTCAGTTGCCTCCGAAAGCCACAGCTGGACTGATGGTGAGGGACTGCATTATGAAATGTGTAGTTTAGTATTAGTTTCTTTTCTGCAAATTTAGATATATTAAATCATGTATGACATCTTCAGTTGCCTCCGAAAGCCACAGCTGGACTGATGGTGAGCGATTGAATCATGGGTGTATGGTTTAGTATTAGTTTACTTCCTGCAAATTAAATATCAGTTACACAAGTTGTTTATGATTACTTCCGAAAGTCATAGCTGGTCTAATGATGAAGGGTCAGAAAATGAATTGATGTAATCTGATTTAGATTTATTTTGTGCAATTTTGAATTTCCTTAAGCATAGTTTCTTTTGCGTTTAGTTGGCAGCAAGAATAGTTTGGTTTTCATGTTCACTAGTTTACTGTTTTGATTCATTAGATTAGCAACACCTTTTCATTTCAGCAGTACACTTTTACTTTCTTTCAAGTCTTGTCATTGTAATTTTCAATTTTCTTTTAAAGTTTCAAGTTGGTAAATCATTATAGGGGATATCACTTCCTTGAACAAATATAACCAAACTTGTTTTTCATTTTAGAATTTCCATTTCACCTTAGAAAGACCAAAAACGACAAAAGTTAAGAAATAGGTTATCTTGCACATATAGTGCGCCGCACTTCATCAGCTTACGATTCCCGGA
Organism: Pinus albicaulis; assembly: GCA_034641835.2. NCBI lineage: Eukaryota > Viridiplantae > Streptophyta > Pinopsida > Pinales > Pinaceae > Pinus > Pinus albicaulis. Next base: position 358,323,547 of record CM076579.1, read on the forward strand.
TTGACAAATTAAATGCAGCAATTTAGGACACACTAAATTGACCAAACACTTCTCATGTGGGCCTTCTTCAACTTATGAGGTAGTAGGAACTTTCTTGGCTCCAACTCCTCTAGAATAAGGGTTGGGGAATTATGTTTACTGAACTATTGGACCTAAAATAAAAATATCCTTCTTTGTAATTCTTGTGGAATAATTTTTTTTTATTAATTGAATGTAAGATGCGCTTTTTCATAATGTATGAGATAGTTTGGCCAAAGTACTCAAGACCTCTATATGAGGAAATCTGCATGTTTATTTTTTTTCTGCATGAAGGATGCACTTGGTTTTTATGACTAGGTTGGGCGAACTTCACCCTTCCAGGAAATGACTTGCTTCTATCACATTCCCGATGTTGAATTCCTCTGATACTACTCATGGAATTCTGACTTTTATTTACAACTAGAATTATTTAATGGAATAACAACTTATCAGTATGACATGTTGTACTTCATAAGAGACTACTAAGAAGCTTAAGTACGGTATATCCACCTTCACCTGTCATTTGAACATAGAGCATAGATTTATCTTAATCATCAATTTTTATGGATAAGGGATATTTGGGCCTTTTTTAACCCTTGGGGATGCTTAATAAATCATAGTTCAAATTAATTTATATTAGTAAATTATCTACAATCATATTTCCATAATTACTCTTTAAATAACCAATATTCCACTGCTTTCGAACTTTGCACCTCAGTCATAATAACAAGCATCATCAAGACCCAAAAGTAAGAAGAAAAAATGAGCTCATAATCAGGGAATCTAGTGAATTGTTTAAGGATCATAATTCAAGACCTTAGTGCATTTTAAAGATCATTTATTTTCCCATCAAATAAAAAGAAACAATCAAATTTTGTAGTGAGAAGAATGGTAAAAATTTTTAAATATAAGAACTCCCTTCCCTGGTGATAGTACATTTTGGTTTTGAAAGGAAATTATTTTTTTGATCTTTTAAATAATAGATTCCTCCCAAAGAGACCCTTTAGAAAGACCTCTTTTTTTCAACTGATTGAAATAGGTAAGTTTCTTTTGTCTAGTTCTTTTTGAGTCATTGAATTTAAGGGAAGAGGTAAAGAGACTACTAGACAAACAAGAGCAGCATGATTGGATGTCAAATTAAAATAACATTGAGGAATCTCTTCAGATTTTTTCATGCGGGCCTTCTTCAACTGATGAGGTAGTAGGAACTTTCTTAGCTCCAACTCCTCTAGAATAAGAGGTGGAGAATTATTTTGAGTGGACTACTACTCATGGAAATATGACTCCACCTTACAACTAGAATGTATCTCTTCCCATACCTCTATCTCGTGCTATAATTCTAACTTTCTCTTATTTTTGAATACATTGCAGTCTCTATATCACTATTGTTTGTCTCTTTTTGAGTGCTTTCTTGAATCAGTGATATAATGTAGCTCATATGGATTCCAAAATCCTCGACTATTTTCTGAAGAGTCCTCATCTATTTTTAAATCTGCTATTTCGTCCTCCTTAGCCTTTTCAACATAGTTTTCTTCTAAATAAGCATATCTTCTTGATATGTCTCCTTTGGCATGCTTGTCTTCTTCGATATAATTCAGATCTAAATGAATGGAACTTGAGATAGACTTCATGACATTTTCCAAATTCCATGATTTTTCATTGCACATCTCATCTATATTAGGGAAAATGGATTCCACACATTCAACATTATACCTTTTTAGGGCTTGTTTTAAGGTTGGCATTTTTTCTTCACCATGTCTCCTTTCTTTTATATGTTTGACTCTGATACAAGCAATTGTCACTGGATTCTTTAAATGTGCACAATTAATCAATTTTCCCCTATTTATGCCATGTTGGTAGAAAAAATATATTATGCATATTCAATTGTATGTTTCCACCATGCCTCTTCCATATCAAATGGGTTATGTTTCATATGTTTTTTTTTCATTAGACCAAGTAGATCATGTCCTCGCTCTCACTGGAAGGATTTACATTTGATGAAATGAACACTGAAAGATTGTTGGTTTCCTTGAAGAGTCCATCTCCCAAAATGACATTTCACACTCAACACTGAAAATCACTGCAAGAGAAACACTCTTATGGAGAAACCATCAAGAAATCATTAAGCTATCAAGAAACAATTCAGCAAGAAGCAACTCTAACTATTAGTCTTTTCTTAACTATTAATTATTAATATGACAACCTAAAAGTCTTCACTCATCTAACATTCCATCCAATGGTGCATACCAATACAAAGTGGCACCTGGGGGAGTTGTTTTCAAAGAGGAACACATATTCGTAGTTTCATTTGTTGCCTTCTGTAGCTGATGTATCCATGGTCGAGAAGGGTGGATTTGAATAATCAATCCATCACTAAATAAATCATACCAAAATTAATATTTGGGCATTAATAACTACTATGGCATTCAGAAACTTCCCTTGCAAGAGAGCAAGACATCTACCCAAATTGTCTAAAAGTGGATTGAACACTGAAAGATTGTTGGTTTCCTTGAAGAGTCCATCTCCCAAAATGATATTTCGCACTCAACACTAAAAATAATTGCAAGAGAAACACTCTTATGGAGAAATCATCAAGAAATTGTTAAGCTATCAAAAAAATCTATAAAGAAACAGTTCAGTGAGAAGCAACTCTAACTATTTGTTTTTTCTTAACTATTAATTATTAATCTGACAGCCTAAAAATATTTAATCTTCTAACATTCCATCAAATGGTTCCATGATTGAGAAGGGTGGATCTGAACAATAAATCCATCACTAAATAAATAATACTGAAATTAATATTTGGGCATTAATAATTACCATTGCACTCATAAACTTCCCTTCCTAGAGATCTTGGCATCTACCCAAATTGTCTAAAAATGGATTGAACACTGAAATATTATTGGTTTCCTTGAAGAGTCCATCTCCCAAAATGATATTTTTCACTCAACACTAAAAATCACTGGAAGAGAAACACTCTTATGGAGAAACCATCAAGAAACAATTCACCAAGAAGCAACTCTAACTGTTAGTTTTTTCTTAACTATTAATTATTAATTTGACGGCCTAAAAATCTTCAATTGTTTAACATTCCATCCAATGGTGCAAACCAATACAGAGTGGCAGCTTGGGGAGTTGTTTCCAAAGAGGAACGCCTTACGACGTAATTACAAAGTTGAATATTATCATATATATATATATAAGGATAAGTGAAAAAATTTATCTGGTTGATCACTTCTTAACAAGTTTGTCATTTTGTTAGCACCAGTAAATTCAGTTATAATTCATAATGCACATAGATGTGAATAGGCCATAGGCCATGATAGAAATGGTATAAGTTGAACAAATTTGATGAATTAATCCAAGAAATTTAGATAAAATATGATTTTCACAGCTAATTTGCACTTTTCAAAGTAATTTGATTCTTAAAAATATGTATTTTTGTCAATAAAAATAAATATTGATAATACATGGTTTTTATTTATTTTACTTTTTTTTTTTTTTAATAATTTTAATCTTGCTTTGTCTAAATTAAACAAAGTGTTACTAATTTACCATAGTTACACATATATATTCTTTGAATATAAATAAATTGATATTCAACTTTTTATTAAAGCAAATATATGTATGCATTTCAATTCTAATACATTACATACTATACATTTAATTGTAGCATAGCATGTTTTTTAAAACCTCTATAATAATAATAACAATAATAATTTTAATTTTAATTAAATTTTATTATAAAATTAAAATTAAATAAATTTAAAATAATAAATATAAAATTAAAATTGTTAATGTGATAATATTATATATTTATTTTGGTTAAGTCATATGATAATGTTACTTATTTAGTTTGGTTAATTTTATTGGTTTAATTTGTGTGTTATCATATATTAGATCAAGGAAAATAAAAATTAACATTATATAATTTGGAGCACAATGTGATTTCTTGTTATTTTAAAATGTAGTTTTTGAGTTTATAAATATTTAATCCAAATTTTAAATATTAAATCATTTAAATTTATTCATTGTTTCTCTAAAAATTTGAAATTAAGTTATTTGTTCCAATTATGTTCTTCCTATCCATAGTTTCCCACGACTATTTCTCTATTGCATTTCTTTAAAAAAAAAAAATTTGAATTGATTTCAAAATATAAAAATCAATAATTTTCATGTTATCATTAATCCAAAATTAATCTCTTAAAATTTTAAAATAAAATTCTTAAAATAAGTAAAATTGATTTCAAAGTTTATCAAATACATAAAATAAAATATATTTAAAGTAATATATTGTTACTATTAAATAAAATCTATTTAAAGTAACATATTGTTACTATTTCTACTCATTAGAAAAGACATCAATTAACATACTCTTACTATTTTGTATTGAAAACACTTTCTACTGATTAAGATGGAGAAAAACAATATTGAATGGGCCATGGGATGTACTAGAAGTCCTGTCTTCGTGAATGTTGGAGGGGTGGGTAGCTTGGATAGGAAGAAAACGAAAAAGTACTTACCCTTTAGAATGAAAAACAAAAAGCAAAAAGAGAGGTGTGGTGCTGGCAGATGGTGGTTCGACATTGGGTATATAGGGAGGAGGGAACAATTTTGTTTTGTTTACTCATCGCTGCTCTTCTCCTCCCTTCTATCCATCTCATTCGTTTTCATTGCTTTGCCTTTATTTTTCTTCACGATTTTATGTTGAATTTTAGTTGATTGAGCATGGCCATGCTCTGCTTGCCTTGATTGGAGTCTGCTGCGGGGATTGATTTGATTATGTTTATAATTTCTTCTTTGTGTGAATGATTATGTTTATTTCGATTTCTTGTCTAGATTTGAAAATTAAAATGCAGAACAAAAGAAAAAACTAAAAGGAAAAGAGGAGATAAGGTTTAGGAGATGTTTGTTGGAATTTCTGAATAATTCCGAACAACAGAGAGGAAAATATAATTCCTCTTCTACAACAGAGAGTTTAAAAAAAAATCATGCACAGAGAGGTGGAGTAAAAACTCTTTTCATTAAACTGCTAAACTATTACAGAATAAAAAGAACTTCTTCAGAACAACTCTGTTCTGGATTTACAAAATAAACTTCTGCTGCTACAAAACACAGCGAATATCAAACTCTGTCTTTTTTATCTCTGGCTATTCTGGCACACACCCTCTCACAGATTCACTCACTGTATATTACTCTCTGTCCTTTTCTTCGGCCTTTGGTCATGTTACACTACATAGTCAATTACCTTGCACTGTCAAAATACTTACAACCTTCTGGTTTTTCTACCTTCTACAATGCACACACGACATATGTATATCTTACTTTTTAATTTTCATTACAATAATTATATACATTGTAAATATAAAGTATTTACAATATATATTATAAAACATCTATGTTCTGAGTTCAAACCAAAAGTTCCACGGTAAATAAAAATTTACCCAAAGTTAAAATCTTTAATACATACATTGCAGCAAATAAAAAAACATTAAATCAAAACATTTAAGACTTTATGCTTTTTGAGGAGTGCTTGGGGAACACTCAAGCTAGTTCTCTTTACCCCACGGAATTCCTGTGGTGGGTCCGGAGAAGGGATGACGTCACTTTCTTCGGTGGGTCATCTTCCCCCTTGGTTGCTCAGGTTTGCTTCCCCCCGGAATGGTGCTGGTGATCAAATCAAAATGTGGTAATTCAAACTGGTTGGTGTAGAATTTATTTCTGGTGGGTGAATCGTTAAGTGTGGAGGAGACTGATTGCGTGAAGATAAGAAGCTGGAGATTGCTGCCGCTGCTTTTGTCCTTTACCTCTCCCATATGAATTAACTTTTCCGTCCTGCATCTGCGTGGCAGTTGGAATTAAATTCCAACACTCCCCCTTAATTTCAACTACTGGATTTTCTTCCATACCCAGAAATTTTCTTAAATAATTAAAACTCTTATGCCCCAATGGTTTTGTTAAAATATCATCAAACTGCTCCTCTGTTCTACAGTGCTATAAAACAATTTCTCCATTGTTCACTAGCTCCCTAATGTAGTGATACTTGGCATCAATGTGTTTCGTTCTTTTATGAAACACTGAATTCTTTGACAATGCTATTGCTGAGTTATTATCACAGTAAATTGTTGTGCCTTTTACCTGTTCATGACACAAACTCCTCAACATTATCCTCATCCAAACTGCTTGACACGATGCTGCTGTAGCTGCCACATACTCTGCCTCCACTGTAGATAAAGCCACAATTGGTTGTTTCTTAGAAGCCCATGAAATGGCTCCTGAACCCATATGAAAAAAATAACCAGAGGTGCTTTTTTGGTCATCTATACTTCCAACCCAATCGCTGTTAGTATATCCAATGAATTTAAAATTTTCTGAAGTGGTATATAAAATTCAATACCTCTTTGCTCCTTTCACGTACCTCAGAATTCTTTTTGCGGCTTGCCAATGTGCCTCCTTTGGCCTTTCCATAAATCTAGAAATTAAACTTACAACATGCATAATATCCGGCCTAGTTGCAGTCAAATACATGAGGCTTCCAATTATGCTCTTGTACAAACTTGGATCAATATCCTTGTTGTTGTCTTCTTTGCTTAACTTCAATCCCATCACTGTAGGAGTAATCGCTGCCTTGCAGTCCTGCATGTTAAATCTTTCCAAAACTTCATTCACATACTTTTCTTGAGAAATAAAAATTTTATTTTCATTTTTCTCTACTTCTATTTCTAAGAAGTATCTCAACAATCCCATGTCAGTCATTTCAAATTCATCCTTTATGTCTGTTTTAAAATTCTCCATGAGGTAAGCATCATTAACTGTAAATATAACATCATCAACATATAAAACAACAATCAACATCTTACCATCTTTCTCCTTGATGTATAATGTGGGTCCTCCTTCACATTTTTCAAACCCATTTTCTAGTAGATAGGCATCTATCCTACTGTACCATGCTCTTGGTGCTTGTTTAAGCCCATACAGAGCTTTCTTCAATCTGCAAAATTTATGCTCTTGGCCTTATTTCTCATATCCCAGAGGTTGTTCAACATATACCTTTTCCATCAATACTCCATTTAGGAATGCTGATTTCACATCCATTTGGTAAACTTTCCACTTGTGTTGTGCTGCTATGGACAACACTGCTCTTACTGTTTCCATTCTTGCAACTGGTGCAAATGTTTCTTCATAGTCTCTTCCTTGTTGTTGCTTGTAGCATTTGACAACAAGTCTGGCCTTGTGCCTTTCAATCTTACCTTCAGCATTGCTTTTGGTCTTGTAGACCCATTTTACTCCAATTACCTCTTTTCCTTTTGGGAGATCAACCAGTTCCCATGTCTTATTTTTCTCTATGGCATTCATTTCTTCATCCATAGCATCTATCTATTTCTTATCTTTTACTACTTCTTCAAAATGAATAGGATCATCTACATGAAAATACAATGCAAATAAAGAGTTCAGACCTTCATTTGCTGCCTCTTACTCATAAATCTCGTTCAGACTTCTTAATCTTTTTCCTCTTTCACTTGCTGAACTTGTGCTTGCAGAAGCATTGCTATCACTTCTCAAGGGTGTTCTCATACCTGCTTGTGGTGTCCCTTGCTGTCCTTATGTTGGTGGATGTGGTGCTGCTAATGAGGGATGTATTTCAACCATCTCTTCCTCATTATCATCACGAGACAAACAACTTTTAACATTCACTGTTTTCTCGATGCTTCCATCCCAAGCTTCTTCCTCAATAAATTGTACATCTCTACTTATAATGAACTTCTTGGTGGATGGGTTATACAGTCTGTATGCCTTGGATTCCTCACTGTATCCAATAAATATTCACTTCTCCCCTTACTATCCAACTTCTTTCTTAGCTGATCCAGAATGTGTGCATAAGCCACACAACCAAATACTCTCAGTGGGTGACAAACTGCTTTATGCTACTCCACGCTTCTTCAGGAACTCTGTTCATGACAGATTTGGTTGGGCATCTATTTAAACTATATGCTACACAATGTACAGCTTCAGCCCAATATTCATTTGGCAAATATTTTTCTTTCAGCATACTTCTTACCATGTCCATGATGGTTCGGTTTTTCCTTTCAGCAACTCCATTTTGTTGTGGTGTATACCTTGATGTAAATTGTTTATTTATCCCATTTTCCCTACAAAAATGCAGAAATTCTTTGGAGATATATTCTCCTCCTCTGTTTGTCCTTAAGACTTTAATACGCTCCCCAATTTGATTCTCTACAAGAGCTTTAAAGTGACAGAATTTCTCAAACACTTCACTTTTAAATTTAAAAAAATAAACCCATGTTTTTCTTGTGAAACCATCAATAAAATTAAGCATATAGTGGCTGCCTGCTAATGATGGTGTTTGCATTGATCCACACAAATATGAATGGACAATTTCTAAGGGTGCCTTTTCCCTTATGCTCTTTCCTGATGGAAATATTTCTCTGTGTTGTTTGCCTAAGATGCAGCCTTCACATAAGCTGTCTGGTTTCTCAATCAATGGTAAGCCCTTTACCATTCCTTTCCTATGCAACAAATTCAGACCTCCAAAGTTGAGATGTCCAAATCTCAAATTCCATTACCAAGTTTTCATCTTTTGCTTCTCTTTGGAATGTCTCTTGTGTTACTGCTGCCATTTCATCTCCTTTCTTCAAATTTGCTCTCATCTTGAGAGGGAAAATTTTGTTCATTGTCATATTCACTTGTGCAATGCATTGCTTGCTTGGTGATTTATCCATGATGGTGCATACATCATCTTCAAAGAAAAAATTGTACCCCTTTTGAATGATTTGTCCAATGCTCAAGAAGTTACACCTCATACTAGGCACATAGTAAACATTTGATATGGATCTTCCTTCTCCCTTCCTTGTCAAAAAATTCACTCTGCCTTTTCCCATGACAGAGACCTTACTGTCTATCGCCAATGTTACTTGAGACTTTACATTTTCATCTAACATGGAAAACATGGAAACGTTTCCAGTCATATGGTTGTTACATCCTGAATCTAGAAACCATTTATCTTCACTCTTTTCTTCAGCCATATTACATGCTAAAAAATATTTTTCTTGACTAATATTTTTCTTAGTAAAATTAGCACTGGGTCTATTACCCATGTCACTCTATTTCTTCCTACATTAATTGACATAATGGCGATACTTATTACAGTAATGACATTGGACTTGGGATTTATCATACCTTTGTCCATGTGCTTGATTTTGTCCACCTTGCTGGCTACTACCTTGGCCTTGGTTCTGATTTTGGTTGTTTCCCCTTCCATTTGTATTTGCAGGGTTGTTTCTTCCTCCTCTATTATGGCTTCTGCTTCTACATTTTCCTTTGTAGTTTCCTCTGCCTTGACCTCTTCCTCTTCCAAAGGAAATTTGGGTCTTGAAGGCATGCTCCAAAGATGAGTTTGTTGTTCTACCCAATCTTTGTTCATGTGTCATCAGTGATGCATGTAGCTCATCAACTGTAAACTTTGAGAGATCCTTTGTCTCTTCAATGGTTGTCACTATCACATCAAACCTTGAGGGTAAGCTCCTTAATACTTTCTCCACTATTCTTCTCTCTTCTATTGTCTCTTCATGAGATCTCATTTGGGTGACCAACCTAATCAATAGAGTAAAGAATGAGTCTATTGTATCAGACTCTTTCATGCAAATAACTTCAAAATCACTTCTCATTAATTGAAGCTTTGTTGTCTTTACTTTATCAATACCTTGGTAGGCTGTCTGGAGGGTATCACATGCATCCTTGGACATCTTAGCTGCTACTATCCTTGGGAATACACTTTCATGCACTTCTTGATAGAGATAGAAGAGGGCTTTTGAGTCATTCTTCCTATTGCTCTTCAGCAAATCTTTCTCTGCCCGTGTTAATGCATTAAAAACATTTTCATCTATAGGTTCTTCAAAACCATCTTCAACAAGCTCCCATAAATATTGAGAGGTAAACAGAGCTCTCATGGTGATTGCCCAATAGTCATAGTTATTCCCATTGAACTGTGGGAGTTGAGTATTTCCTATACTCGTGCTTGTGCTGGCTCCTGCCATTGCTATCTCACTAAACTATGCTTAAAAAAAAACTTGACTGTGTTTTTAATAAATAAACTATCTCTCTGCTGAGAAATAAACTCTGTCTCTAAAACTTCCTTCTTACAGTTCTCTGGACTATATTTTAAACACAAAACAAAAACTCTGTTTTTGAAAATACTTGGACTTTGCTTTGCTGAACCTTCACTCTATTGAAGAAAACCTTCAACAAAACTCCTTCTTCCTTCAGCTTCTTTGAAAAACTTCAAAGAGCCTGGACTAGCTCTGATACCATGTTGGAATTTCTGAATAATTCCGAACAACAGAGAGAAAAATATAATTCCTCTTCTACAACACAGAGATTAAAAAAAATTCATGCATAGAGAGGTGGAGTAAAAACTCTTTTCATTAAACTGCTAAACTATTATAGAATAAAAAAAAACTTCTTCAGAACAACTTTGTTATGAATTTACAAAATAAACTTCTGCTGCTACAAAACATAGCGAATATCAAACTCTGTCTTTTTTCTCTCTGGCTATTCGGGCACACATCCTCTCACAGATTCACTCATTGTATATTACTCTCTGTCCTTTTCCTCTGCCTTCGGGCATATTACACTACACAGTCAATTACCTTGCACTGTCAAAATACTTACAGCCTTCTAGCTTTTCTACCTTCTACAATGCACACACAGCATATGTATATCTTTATTTTTACTTTTCATTACAATAATTATATATATTGTAAATATAAAATATTTACAATATATATTATTAAACATCTATGTTCTGAGTTCAAACCAAAAGTTCCGCAGTAAATAAAAATTTACCCCAAGTTAAAAACTTTAATACATACATTGTGGCAAATAAAAAAACATTAAATCAAAACATTTAAGACTTTATGCTTTCCGGGGAGTGCTTGGAGAACACTCAAGCTAGTTCTCTTTACGGCACAAAATTCTTGTGGTGGGTCCGGAGAAGGGATGACGTCACCTTCTCCGGTGGGTCATCTTCCCCCTTGGCTGCTCAGGTCTGCTGCCCCCCGGAATGGTGTTGGCGATCAAATCAAAATGTGGTAAGTCAAACTGGTTGGTGCAGAATTTATTTCTGGTGGGTGAATTGTTAAGTGTGGCGGAGACTGGTTGCATGAAGATCAGAAGCTAGAGATTGCTGCCACTTCTTTTGTCCTTTACCTCTCCCATCTGAATTAACTTTGTCGTCCTACATCTGCGTGGCAATTGGAATTAAATTCCAACAATGTTTTGAGCATACATTTCATGAGCTCCGAGGAAAAAATCCCAAATAGAGCTTCACCTGGTTTTTTAATACTGCTTTTGCAATGGACTACTCCTTCCTTTGAGTAATTTAATAAAATATGGATTTATTGGTAGTGTTTAACATCTTATTTTCATTTTTTCTTCACATTTTTGAAAGTGAGGGAGATTGAGATTGAGCGGAGGTAGTGAGCTTTGCCCATATGGTTGCATTCATATGGAAGCTGCATAGAGTAGTCCCCAGATCTAATTCTCTAACTGTTCATCCTGGTGGAGTTTTTTCCAATTGAGCTTAGGTGGGTGGGTATTTTATCCTCGCTTTGAACTCACATTAAACCCATGAAAACTTTATTAATTCTGGGCTCGGTATTTCAAATTTGTGTTTGGATATTTTATTTTTGTGTTTTTGGTTGTCGCGGTTGGAGAAAATGGGAACCAGAGTGGTTTGAATGATGGGGATGAGATGAGAATTATTTTGAGGAAAAATATATGGGATTATCCCTACGTTATGATCAAGTGGACAAAGCAGAGCATCTATGGATGAATCGAGCGCAATACTTTTCAAATTCTATGGCCGATCATCATCCACACGAGATGAGGGGTATAAATTTTGTTTTATTTGAATCTATTGCAACCCTAGAAGTCTCCCAGGTCCATGCATTTAACATCATAGCCCATCTATTACGGTCAAAGGTTAAAGCCTTGTTAGCTGATGTTTTATGCTTCCATAAATGTGCAGTGCAGATGTGTTGTTGATTATATGCGCAGTAGAGGGAGAGAGTTGCATTTAGCCATGTTATGGGGATGGATATTTCTTGGTGCAATTTTTTATAAAATTTCCATTCATCAAGCCAATCTGCCCTCTGCGAGTCCCATATCCCCTCAAGTAAGTGTGATACTTAATTTATATGGTTGTTTTTTTTCAGTACAAATTGATGAATTAATTAAAAAATATTATGGGTTCGAAATGAAACAGACCTCTTTGTTTCTTTATGAAATGGATACCTCTTTGATTTTTTTTTCTTGCGTTAGAGAAAGTTTAATGGTGAAAAGGAAACTTCATCAATAAGGGCCTCCCAATACTGTTCCAAATCCTCCAATGCAGGCTTAGATTTTTTTGGAAAAATCTTAAATGCAAAAGAAGGTTCAGTATATTTTTCTATTATTTTCTAGTTTTATTAGTTTTAGGAATATTTTAGGAGTTGTCTAACTAAAAGGAGGAATTGCCCAGATGGCCAAAATTGGCTAGAATTTGGGCCAAAAAAATTTAAGAAGTTTTATAGTAACAGTGTTTCAATCATGATTTTGATGGTGGAAATGGATTCAGCACCATCAAAAACCTCTAGAGCACCCAAAATATTAAGGTTTGATAGTTATAACAAGAATTTTTGTAAATCCTACCAATTTTTCTTAAAATCTTACTCAAATTTCCATGATTTTCAAAGCAAAAAAGCAATCTAATTAGATTACAACATATTTTTATACTTTGCTACTACTTCCATTCCATTATTTCATCATATTATTTTATTAAAGATGTACGTCACCTTGTTAGAAATTGGGTACTGGAGGAAAGGTTTGCGAGCTTATACTCGTGTCCTCATCCACTATATAATCAAATTACTTTATAATTACGCTAATAGATGTGGCCCGGTTGGAAATCGAGTAGAGGATAGATTTTTTTCATTGGAGAGACATAGTGCGTGGCCCAGGTTTTGATTTAATTAAAAATTTATAAACACGTTCACTTTGAAATTGGCATAGAGACTAATCCTGGGGCCACCGTACTCTACAATGATGAACCACCAATCATCGATCATATTTGCACCGCTGCCACTAACCTAGAGACCCAGTAAAAACCACTCCATAGGTTGTACAACCATAGGCAATAAGGCACCCAGGTTCTCTACGGAAATTGCTTATTTCTCTCTCAAATCACCCCCGTACAGTACTGCACCCAGCGAACTCCATATCACAATGAGCACCTCTGATGCTTTGTCGCCGGGTTTCATTTGGATTTCTTCCGTGCCATTCGTAGACTCCACAACTCGAAGCTACTTTTTTTTTTCCTTGATGTTGACGCGCTTGGCTCTAGACTTATCCCGAGGGCACAAATGAGAATTACATCGCGAGTTAAATTGTGATTTTCCCTAACCTTCGGTCAGTTCCTTCTGTTCTAAAAATATGTCACTGACATATACTTTAGGAGTTGTCTTCTCAGGCAACAGAATAGCTTGGATGACAGGTTTTTGCTAGAATCCGGTTCAATAAAATTCAAAAAATGAGGTAGTTGCAGTGTTTGGAATCTAATTTTGGAGAGTGGAAATGGATTTAGCATTATCAAAAACCCTTAGGACACCCAAAATACTGAAGTTTAACAACTATAAAAAAGATTTTGATAAAATATTTGCCGGATTTTATCAAAATCTCTGCCAAATTCTGGGCCATTCTGTTACTTTTTTAGACTACGGATATACTTTAAAATAATAGCAAACTAATTTATAACACATAATATTTTATTTGAATGTGATTATTACCCTTAGGCATAAGTTTTTAAATTTATAAAAAGAAGAATATCTTTTGGTGATTGTTATAATTACCTTGTGTATATGTACTTGTTTTTAATTAAATAATGTCATACTATCACACTATGCATTTGCTATTCATATATGGACATTGTGTTTAATTTTTTTAAGGCATTCCATTTATGTAAAGAGTTTTTATATTTGAATTTTGGTGAGTTATGGTTTATTTTTTATTATTTAATTTTTAAAATTTGTATTTAAGTTTTATGTTAATTGAGTTTTTAATCTAGTTTATATGTCTAGTCTATATTTTATGTTGGGATGTTTTGTATTTAAAATGTAAATTAAGTGTTTTAAATTTAACAAATAGTAATTAGACTTTGAAAATGTGTCTTTTAAATAATTTTACTAATTTGGCCTCCCAACTATATAGTTACATTTAAAATGACATATTAATTCAATATAGCCAAAATTAGCATAGATAAATAAAATCTTTTATAATAATTTCAAAGACTTATTTTAAAGTCTTCAGCGAAATTTAATGACAATGGGTTTAAAGTCTTATTTAGAACCCTACTTACATGCCTCCACAACCAACCAAAGATCTATTCTAGGAAGTGATATAACTCGCATTCAATGAATATTGAAGAGTAGTATTTTTTTGAATAATAAAAATAGAGGATGTTCATTTTGACACTTAGGTCCAAAGTCTTCATACAATCTATTATGCTAAATGTTGAAGGATAAGATATTTTAAAATTGAAATACAACAATAAATTGTAGTTATTTTGATATTTAGGTTCAAGTCTTCATGCACTCTACTACTTGGCCATGACAATGGTTCAAAAAGAAATAATAATAGAAGTTATTTTGATTTTTAGGTTCAAGTTTTCATACACTCTACTATTTGGCCATTGTAATGGTTCAAAAAGAAATAATAATAGAGAGTGAATACTTTTTTGGATTGTTATTTTACTTAAATTTTTTATTTAAAAAAATTGTTATTAATTAAAAATCAAATATTTTGAAATTGTATTTACAATATAATTTTCTTCTTATATAAATAATTGTTTTAAATTATTACATTGACTTAAAATGGTATGCCATAACATATACAATAATCTACATTTTAATATATCATGGTTTTCATGTAATTAGCAACTATAAAAAAAATACAGTCTACTTTTTTATTAATATAATGTTTAATTGATTATCAAGTGCTTCTCTCCATTATGCAAAAAAAATTCATTTCACATACTTTCTTATGCATTCATTGACTGAGAATATATCCTGTCATAAATCAAATTCAAAACATACCAAGATTTTTTTGTAAGAGATAACAATAAGAGAGTAATGTACTATACAACTTGAGTGAGCCTAATGGTTAAGAGCATGTGTTTCCTCTTAAGATGTCACAGGTTCAAAACCACAAGGGGTAGAGTATGTATGCCTTCCTAGACTTAGTAGTCGGTCCCACAAACAAGGGGGCCTCATATACCAATTGGATAATAATAATATTATTATTATGGTTGATCCCCTCTTCTTTATCTTAAAAAATATTATTCACATCTTTTTATCTATAATAATAGAAATGTATTAAAATGGAACTATTTTTAAAACATTCAATTTAAACAAAATATTAGTTAAAATGTTCCTAGTTATATTACCTAATCTTATAAAAGATATATATTTTTTTAATCTAATTTTATAATAAATTTATTTTTAATTGTAAAATTTGAAATATAAAAATTTATCCTTTTCATTATCCTAAATTTTATAAATTTTTAAAAAATTACAAATAATCCAAAAGGAAATAAAAAATTTCTATTGATTTCACACTTTTGTCCATACCTAAAATAAAATCTACTTAAATTAATAGAGTCTCTTTAATAGAAACATCATAGAAAAAACATTACATTAATATATGTGTTATGTACTATTTATAGCCATCAACATAAACATCATAACAAAAAAAATAATAAATACGTTATAGGATGTACTAGAAATCATGTATAACTAACCTAATTCGTAATGTTGGAGGAGAGGATAGAAAGACAGTAATTCTCGTTTCAAATGAAAAAAAAAAGCAAAAAGATAGAGTGGGGATGGCGCGGGGGGATGGCAGTTTAGTGTTGGGTATATATAGGGAGAGGCAAGAGTTAAGTGACTCATCGTTGTTCCTTTCCCCTGTTCTCTTTTCTTCTCATCTCATTCGTTTTCACTTGCTTTGGTTCTATTTTGCTTGACGATTTTATGCTTGTTTTAGTTGATTGACCATAGCCATGCTATGCTTTTCTTTGGCTCTTGTTGGAATTTGTTACATGATTTCTGGTTTGGAATTGAAAATGAAAATGCAGAACGAAGGAAGAAACTAAAAAGAAAAAGATATGAGGTTAAGGGAATGTTTTGGGTGTAGATGTCATGGGTTCCGAGGAAGAAATGCCAAATAGGAACTTTAGCTAGATTTTTAATACTGCTTTTGCAATTGACGACTCCTTAATTTGTGTGATGTAATGAACTATGGATTTATTGGTAGTGTTAAACATTTGTTACAAGCAGGGAGATTAAGATTGAGTAGATGCAATTTATTTTGCTCATATGGTCACAATGCACATTGATATGGAAGTTGTATAGAGTGGTCCCAACATACTCTTTCCCGATTGAACCTAGGTGGGTGGGTATTTTGTCTTTTTTTGAAGTGACATTAAACCTATGAAAACTAAGTTAATTCCAGGCCGAGTATCTCATATTTGTGCTTGGATATTTTATATTTGTGTTTTCTATTGTTGTAGCTTGAGAAATGGGAACCCGAGTGGTTTGAATCATGGGGATCAAGATGAGATGGAAACCATTTTTCTGGGCTAGTTATGTCATATTTGTGTTTGATATTTTATATTTGTGTTTTCATTGTTGTAGCTTGAGAAATAGGAACCAAAGTGGTTTGAATCATGGGGATTGGGATGAGATGAAAACTATTTTGAGGAAAATTAGATGGGATTATCCCTGCATTATGGTCAACTGTAAAGAGTAGAGAATTTATAGATGAATCGGGCACACCACTTTTTGATCTCTGTGACTGATCATCTCCCACACCTATGTTACCAGAAACGGGAAATGGGAAACGAAACGAGAAACGAAGTTTGTAGGTTTCGCCTATAAGAAATGAGGAGAGAGAAAAAACAAGATTAAAAGTTAACAATATAAAACACAACATTAATCATAAAAATTCAATGTTTCCACATGTGAATTTGTAAAGAAACATTCATAAAGAGTGATTTAGTTTTAAGAAAGATGTCATAATTTGCGATATCCAAGAATTTAACCCATCATTAAATGTATATTTTTGAATATAGATGTATCTCTAAAGCCATTTCTAACAATTCATAGGCAAAAGACAAATAAACCTAATAATCTAGATTGTCAAGCTCATTTTCTAGAACAGTTGTTGAGCTTGACCCAATTCCAAAAGCATTGTTATGATCAATAGACTTCTTGGTATTATCAAGCATGTCTTCAGCATTGTCTTGTAGCACCTCAAGTGGAAGCTCATCATCTCCATCATATTGTGAACCACCATAATCCCACATTCTTGTGGGTCAAGTTTTATACTCTAGTTATTGTCGAGACAAAAAGCATAGATTTGAGTGTACGAACACCAAATCTTGTGCCTTTTTTGTACCTGGATAAAGGCATATTCACTCCAGTTTCTTTGACATGCAGATGAACTAGTAACCTGTAAAATAAAATAAAACATTATGTTAGCAATAGACATTTTAAATCATAAAAAGAAAATAATTGAAAATGAAAATTAGACTTAATTGTTTAAACAATAAATCAATACATTAAAGGTATTTGTTATTGATCATACCTGTGAAAGCAAATAGATAGCCAACCTATGAAGCAAGGGAGTCCCTCTACCATATTGCATCCAAAATTCTATGGGTCCAAGTTGTTCTCTATTGTATGCACAATCTTCATTTACAAAGTGGTCTTCTGATCTCAGGTACTTTCCCAACTCAAGTCGTAAAGCAGTGCGATCCTGACGATCATAACACCTACTTATAAAAGTGTTCAAATTTTGCATCACTTCTACATCTGTAGACAGTTTCTTGTGAAACCATTTAGGATTGATTAAGAAAGCAATTGAATGAAGAGGGCTATGAAGAATTTTCCACCTTGTCAGACTAAGTTCCCACACCTCATTTCTAGTGTCTTTGTCAATCCTAGAATTTTCATCTATCAATTTTTCATATATCATTATATCATTAAGTTTCTCTCTCATTTGATCCATGCTTTAAAACACATCCCCTAATAATGGTTGATCACTATCAAATATGCGAAGGGTGGAAAAAATAGGTGTGATGAGGGTGAAAATATCCTCCACTCTCCTCCAAAAATCCTCTGAAGAAATGCCAATAACAATGTCCTCAACTTTTGGGCCGTCCCCAATATGAGAACCCTTCCATCTCTTCCAATATGTTGATACCACCATCTCTCTCAAATATTGATGCATTTTAATAAGGCATTGAAGCATGATGAATGTAGATGCAAATCTAGTCTCACCACATCGAAGAAGATGAAGATTTGCATATTTCCTATAAGTTTCTATGGATGCTACATGATTAACAATAAAATTTTGTAGCATCTTTGCTTCATTTATAGTTTTCCCAACCCATGCAATGTTATTAATATCTTTCAGGAGCAAATTCATGCAATGCACAGAACAAAGAGTCCGAAAAATTGTTGGGTGTTCATCCTCAATCAACCCCCTAGCAATTACATTGTTTGAGGCACTATCTATAATAATTTGGACCACATTTTCTCTTCCAACCTCCCCTATTGCCTCTTTGAAGAGACCCATTAGGTATGAACCATCTTTTGTCTTTCCTGTGGTATCATGGGATTTTATGAACATAACTCCTTCCAGGCAAGAAACCAAAATATTGATAAGGGGACGATGGTTGACATCTGTCCAACCATCTAAGACAATGGAGACCCCGGATTCCTTCCAACTATCTTTAATGTCATGAAGTCCGGATTCAACCCGAGCCCTCTCTTTAGATAACACTGTTGTCCTCATCTTTTCATAACTAGGAGGCATGTAACCTTTAGGGGCAGTGTTAACTAGATCCCTCACCATTTCATTCCAATAAGGAGATCTACAAACATTGAAAGCTATGCCATTTGCGAAAAAAAATTGTCCAATGGATGCATCAAGATTTCCCTCCCTTTAACATCCCATAAGTTTGCAAGGTTGGAAACTAAAACTTGATGTTGAGAATAAGAGTGTTGACCACCAACTACGAATCTACTAGGATTGTTGTTGGTTTGAATTGAACATTCAGCAATATGTCTCAGTTTTTCAACTTCATTAAATTGTTTAATTAGAGATGCTTTCTCTGTTTTAGGTACATTTGTACATATACTTGCTTGTTCCTTTTTTCCCATTCCAAGTAAATGCCATCGAACTCTTCCTACAACCCCCGATTTCTTATCTTTACAATAAGGGAAAAACCAACCCTTTGCATGAGTTAATCCATTTGATCCTCCACTATAAGATTTGGTGCATTTCACGGTTGTCCATAACCTTGCTTCAGAGGCCTTTTTTGCGTCTTGATATTCTTTGCTTTGGATCTTTTTTGATGCTGCTATGGAAGATGTTTGTTGGGAAAGGGGTGGTCTACTTTGTGAAGCTAGTGAACTTTCTTCCATTGTAAGGGGAAATAAGCGGAATAAAGAATTGCTAATTCTTTGCCACAACCATTTCGATTATGCATGGTTTATATTTGAAAATTAATTATAACTTCCTCCATGATAAGGGATATATATATATATATATTGCAAACTTCTTCTTTTAAAACTTCCTAGATAAAATAATATGATAAGGGATCAATATTATTATATATATCTACATATGTCAAATCTATTACTTATTATCTAAGACATATTCCACTCCGTGGGCATGAGGAAATAACAAGATAAAATCAAAATTAAAAGGTGTATTATTAGATACCTTTCCTGTTGTTTCTTAATTTCAAAATCAATAGTTACATATTTTCCTTCAAGGCTTCCTTAGACATTCAGGTTCTTAAGCTCATCATGTTCTTCAACTTTTTAAATGGAATTATGATCCCTATTTTCTTGAGCTATAGTGTCAAATAGTATTTTTTCTTTACTATGATTGTATCTTTGGACTTAATGTAGAATTTGTATGTAATGATGAGGGAGTTAATTTCTAGGTCATAGAGTAGCAAGGAGGACTTCATCTTCTTGACATTTTTGAAGCATTTTTTCAGAAATTTTATCTTCAGGGTTAATTTCATAAGTATAACAAACTACATGAATACCATCATTATTACTAATCAAAGTCATTTCCAAATTGTTTGAAATAAAATTTAGATTCTTTAATAGTTTTAGAGAATTTTGAATGTTGACTTGTGAAATTTGAGACATAATTTCATTTTAAAGGTTTTGTCTAACAATATTTTCAAAATATCCTTCATGAAATTATTCACAACATACAACCATGAGTGGGTCCTTATTCTCACACAATTTCTACTATAGAACATCATAGTTTAACTCTTCATTTTCTTGAAAAATGAATATTGTTAATTAGTAATATAATTACCATGGAACAATGTGGGTTCCTTATTCTCATACAATTTCTACTATACAACATATAAATCACAGTTTAAAACTCTTTATTTTCTTGAAAAAATGAATATCCCTAATTCCTAATATAATTACCATATGAACAAATATATAAACCAAAATTTCTAAATTCATCTATATTCCCCACCACTTCTATAGTCTTGGACAATGAGAGTGATTATTGTGTTACTTCTTCAACAATGTTTTCTTCATGGAGTTCAAGCACAATAATGTTTCCATCTTAATCTTAGCTAATAACTTGTTTTTTCAAACTCGTGTGTTCTTCCACTAAAGCAAAATAATATGAGATTCTTTCTTCATAATATCTGTCCTCGTATTCATCATCTTTAAGAAACTATTCTTGTTAATCCTCAAGGATGAAGTAATTTTATCTTTCAATCTCCATGATGCAATAGGTTTCTAGTAAGTCCTAAACAAAATAAATCCTTTGAAAATAAGCGTTAAATTTTGAATGGAAATTATTTGAAGACGATAGATTTAGAGGAGGAAATCCCTAAACCATTTTATTGAATATTTCTCAAGAGAAAATATTGATATCTTCATTAACACATCTTCTGAAAGACATTGATACATGCTTAAGCTAAAATATTTTAAATTCTAAACAGAGTTATTTTCTCTTTCTTCCCCAAAATTATCGTTCTCAAGAGAAAAGATAAATATATTCATTAACACATCTTCACGAAAGACACTGACACATTTACCTGACACACTTGTATCGATATATGAAACCACCAGAAACTGACAAAAAAAGAAGGAAAGGCATATAGCTAAATTTGCAATTTCAACATATTCTAGTTAAATTTTATGAAAAGTAAATTTCAACATATTCTAGTTAAATTTTATGAAAAGCTAGAAAATCTCTGTTGGTGTAAACTTCATTGGTTCGGAAGTGGGCAAAAATTCCAACCATGATATGGCTCTGCAGGGCAGGCTAGGTGCAATCCACATGTTAAGTGTGCTCCATGTAGCTCCACGTAGCCCAAAAAAGCACCATCATCAAGGAGGAGAAGCCAGGCTCAAGCTCTTTCAAAGCCTCACACAAATTCCAAGCTTGACTCTTTTTTCTTACTTTTCAGGGTAGCCTGAAAAGGCAGACATTTTTGCTTGGAAAAGGTTGGTTTTTCTAGCAGATTTTTGGGTAATTTTGGTTGGAATTCTTAAAAAAAATGAAGTTACAATTGTCAAATCAAATTGTGGGATTTGGGATATTTTAGAAAAAAATTGATGAAGTTGAATCTATTTCTAATGTTAAAAACATAATTAAAAATTTTAAAATTTTAAAATTATCAAATTCCAACCAAAAAAATCAAAAATATATATTTCAAGTGAAATTATCACCTCAATCAACAATGGCTGTGTTTTTCTAGTTAGTCTGCAGTGTTACCAAAATATATATTGACTGTTGAGTTTTTGTTATATACTTTATGTAACTGAATTCTAGAATATAGGCTCGATCAACCCAAATGATGTTTGGACGGTTGTGAAGTTCCTGACTCTTGAGAGACTTCGATCTGTACTGGATGTATCTCCGAGAGAGAAATATAAAATAATATAATAATTTGTTTTTAATTTTATGGTGAAGTCAGACATTTAAAGTTGATAGTGCCTAAAAGGAGAAAAAAAAAATCTCAATTGATATGAGATCGACATGTACTTTTTTTATTCAATAGAATAACAAAAAAAACTAATGTATGAGACTTCATTTTGGTGGAATTTAAATTCGAACATATGATTCATGTCAATTTTTTTCTACTTGGGAAAGGATTTGACAACAAAATTGGCAAAGATTAAACTCGTTTATTTTGAAAAATTCAAGCATGAATGATATATCCATTTTACAATTTCAATTCCATTCATTTGGTGCTTAAATTTTGAATTGAAATTGAGATTGAATTGGAATTCTTAAAAAAAATGAAGTTAAAATTGTCAAATCAAATTGTGGGATTTGGGATATTTTAGAAAAAAATTGATGAGGTTAAATCTATTTCTAATGTTAAAAACATAATTAAAAATTTTAAAATTAAAAATTATCAAATTCCGACCAAAAAAATCAAAAATATATATTTCAAGTGAAATTTTCACCTCAATCAACAACGCTTGTGTTTTTCTAGTGAGTCTGCAATGTTACCAAAATATATTGACTGTTAATTTTTTGTTATATACTATATGTAGCTGAATTTTGGAATATAGGCTTGATCAACCCAAACGATGTTTGGGCAGCTGTGAAGTTCTTAGCTCTTGAGAGACTTCGATCTGTACTAGATGTATCTTTGAGAGAGAAATATAAAAGAATATAATAATTTGTTTTTAATTTTATGGTGAAGGCATACATTTAAAGTTGACAGTGCCTAAAAGGAGAAAAAAAAAATTTCAAATCATATGAGATCGACATGTACTTTTTTTATTCAATAGAATAACAAAAAAAATTAATGTATGAGACTCCATTTTGGTGGAATTTAAATTTGAACATATGATTCATGTAAATTTTTTTCTACACAGGAAAGGATTTGACAACAAAATTGACAAAGATTAAACTCGTCCATTCATGCTTCTTGGTCTCTAAAAAATCATATCATTTACCAAGATTCCTTGAGACGTTAAAACAGAGGAAAAATTACATTTAAAATACAGGCCTATTGGCTTCTATATTCACTTACAGAGATGTTATGAACCAAAGTATCCATCAACAAATATTGTCGAATGAAGAATCATACTTCAAAAATATAATTACAAAAAGCTAATGATCCCCTATCTTCTTTACAAATTCAAAGTTGCGGCGATATATAAGCCGTATTGCCTTGAAATTAAGAAGCCTGACAATGTTAGAAGTCTATGCCAAATAAAAAAGGGAAGTTCAAAGCATCTAGCATTTATCTTGCTACTGAAAGCTAATTGTTCAAAATTTAATTTCAATGTATGAAAAAAATCAACCAGAAATTTACATGTCAGGTTAGGGGCTATCTACAATTTTTTTTTTTCTAAATAAGATTAATCTATTAAAAAGGGAGTAAAATTACATCGTGACTGTAGTCAAAACTACTGCCCTAGAGAAAGGCAAAATTATCATGAAAAACACATATGGAGACTGCCCAATGACAGGGAAACCAGTCTGGAAAAGTTTTCCAAAACCCACGCAGGGGAGCAAGTTATGATCTTCCTGATGTTGCAGAGTTTGCATGGATTCAAAAATGAACAAAAACAAGCCAAAATTCCACATAACCGACTGAACAGAAACATGCCCAATTGTATGGGCCGCAAGGTAAGATAATAGTACCACAGTAAGCAGACTAGTCATCTGGAGGTTCTTCAACAATACGACACCAACCTGAAGCAAGCAGATCCCTGGCAAGAGTAGCTTCGGATTCTGAGGGACCTGGATCAGCCAGCGCCATCACAACCTCAGGAATGTTGCGTGCTTGAGCATCCAGAACCTGCATCGATGCACTACCAATCCCCATCTGGAGGTTCGAAGTCTGGGCAAAGTCTGAACCAAGGCCCGCCGCATGAGCGCTAGACTCCCCCAGCTGCGCCTCCTCATGGAAGACCACCGTAAAGAGAGCAGTAATCCTTGGGCGATTCAAAGCGCTGTTGAAGGTGAAGCACGCGGAACCAGTAGTGGGAGGAGGCAAAGAGGCCAGAGGTTGGGGAGCAGTGGAACCCAAACAATGGCGGGAATCAAGAAAACGCCCTCTCCCACTGCGAGTTAGAGGGTA
Source organism: Pinus albicaulis (assembly GCA_034641835.2). NCBI lineage: Eukaryota > Viridiplantae > Streptophyta > Pinopsida > Pinales > Pinaceae > Pinus > Pinus albicaulis. Next base: position 358,347,779 of record CM076579.1, read on the forward strand.
GTGGCCAGCCAACAAACTGCTTGAGAGTGAAGACGAGTCAGAAGAAGGGTTCCGCCTCTGCAGCTCCGCATTCTGTGGCGCAGACGAGGCATAGGGGAAATAAGTTGTGGCTGAGCAGCTTCGATGGTAGGGTAATACCAATTCGACAGGAGGCCAGAGGCCCGATCAAAGTGCCAAAGGTCCAACGGAGGCGACTCCACTAAAGGAATAGAGCAGGGCTCCAAAATAGCTTCCCCTTCCAGGCGGTGAGAGACAACCGGAATGGTAGAACCGACACCATACAGTTTGAAATCAGAATTGAGGCCTGAGACCAAAAAGAAATGGGCACAGTGCGACTGAATCAACTCCATAGAAATCCCATCGCCACTCTGCCATTTATCCTCCCCTCTCACACATCAAAAAAACCCCATCATAACTGATGCATTGAAGAGAGAAAAGGTCTCCAGCATGCAGGAGCATGCGAGGGCAGAAACCAGAGTGGTGGGCATGATATGAAATCCAGAACCCCTAGAAACAATGCCTTTGAACTCTGCGAAGAATAAATGCGAGGATCCGTTGAACAGTGGCCAAATATCCTCCATGTCCTGGGTAGTCAGGTGTCGTCCCACCTTGCTGCACCCCTGTTCCATCACGTTAAACGCCTGTCTGTACACCTGCATCTGGGAGAGTTGCATCCTTTTGGATGAGTATTTTGCACTCCTGTTTTTTATCATGACTCTGAATTGTGTCAAGATCACCAGTGAGAAGACTGTGCCCACTGTCCACCCCAAAATTGGCAAGTAGATTAGCGACCTTGTTACCTTCCCGTTTAATGTGATGGAATATGATGGCCCGATTAGAGTGGAGCCATTGTTCAATTGCATCCAATCTGGCTTCGAGTCTCCAACTGTTAGCAATTTTGTGCGCATGTGTCCCATTGAGGAGTTGATTGGCCATGTTGATGAGGAGTAGGGAATCACCTTCGATCTCCAGAGGTTGGAAGCCATGACGCTGGGAAAGGAGAAGACCTTGCCAGAGGCCCTCCAGTTCAGCCGAGTTGTTTGTGTCCCATCCAATGTTTCCGAAGAATATTAGGAGTGGCAAGCCCTCATGATCTCTGAATATGCCGCCAAATCCTTCTTTGCGGGGATTGCCCTTTGAAGCTCCATCAAAATTGAGTTTGAAAGTAAACTTTGGAGGGGGGGGGGTCCAAGAGAGCTTTCTGATGGTATGGCCTTTTGAAGGTCTGTGATGGTGCGCACCTTGTGGAAGTTGTATGTTCCAATTCTCCCAGATGGCTTTCTCATTTGCAAGAGTGGGGAAATCTTCCAGATGCCAAGTTTGAAGTGCCAAGGTCTCTTTGAGATTAAGACAGTGGTTGCCCCAAATGATGTCTAAAGGAGTGCTTTGATCTTTGAATATGCGCTTGTTTCTTTCTTTCCATATTGTCCAGAGGAGAAGACCGGGAATCAATCTCCATAATTGGTTGAGTAGTTCGCTTTTATAAGGGTTCTGGTGCCAATTTCGAATGGAGTTGATTATATCGTCGGACACTCTGCAATTATTTTGACAACGGAAACTGGCCTTCTCCCACAGATGGTTGGCAAGAGGGAAAGATTTCAAAAGGTGTTGGAGAGTTTCCTCCTGAGAGTTGCAATTGGGACACATGGAGGGCCCATGAAAGTTTTGTTTCCGAAGATTATCCCAAGTGAGGATTTTCTAGTGCCCCACAAGCCAAAGGAAAAGAGAGACTTTGGGCCAGGTACCCGGTGACCAGATTCTGCTCCAGATAGGGTCCAGGGGAATTGGATCGTTGCATATAATTTTGTAAGCCTCTTTGGTGGTGAAGGATCCTTTTGGGGTATATCCCCATCTTAGGATGTCCCTGCCTTCGGAAGATCTGATACGTCGATTCTGAAGCTCACGCTCCATGACCTCCTTAGCTGATTTTCTGCAGTCCTGATCAGCCTATCGATCTGCTTCCATTGTTTATAACCCTGTTCTGTCTCCAGAGTCCATTGTTGGTTAACAGTTTCCTGTTGTTGCTCCTCCCACTCTTGGCTATGAGGCGGACTATAGATGCTGTTGAGTTTTGGAAGTTGGTGCCAGGCATCCGTCCAGAACCAAGAAGTGTTGCCGTTCCTTATTTCCCAGAAGTTGTGTTGTTGGATGAGCGAGTAGTGTTGTCTGGCAGCATTCCAAATTAGTGATCATTTTTCAGTGGGAGTGAATCTGATTAGCTCTTCCGTTGGTCTGTGATTGGCATACTTGGCAGTCCAGATGGCTGCCCATGGCTTGTTGGGAGATGAGAGCCATTGCCACCATATTTTTGCACCCATTATTGCATTGTTGTGCTGAGGATCTCTCAGACCTATGCCCCCTTTTTCTTTTGGCTGGCATGCTGTTGACCATTTTTCCAGAGCCCATTTGCGATTTGTGCCTGTTGCACCCCAAATAAAATTGCGTTGTAGAGCTTTTTTTTTTTTCAGGACCCATTTGGGCGCTTCCAAGATAGAGAAAAGATAGAGAGGCATCGCCTGTAGCACAAATTTTATTAGCACTAATCTGCTAGCTATGTTCAGAGTTCTATGAGTCCATAGGGTGAGACGAGATTCAAGTTTCTCCAGGAGCATATGCCACGAGGTGTGCTTGATGGCAGAGTCTATTAAAGGAGCACCAAGGTATTTGGAGGGTAAGGAGGCTATGGAGAAGCCCAGAATGCAGGCAATGGCATGTTGAGTAACAAGGGGGGTGTGAAAAAAGAAGATCTGCGATTTGGTCGTGTTTATACACATCCCTGAGGCATCAGAGAAATCATTCAGAAGGGATTTGAAAAGGGAGGCTTCCTAAACAGAGGGGTGCCCAAACAACATGTTGTCATCGACAAATTGTTGATGAGTAATGGCTTTGAGTTGTGAACGGAAAGACCTTTGAGATGCTGGGAGAGGAGGGCAGGTTTGATATGGCGACCCAGACCTTCCGCCATTAGAACAAAAAGGAATGGGGAGAGTGGATCTCCTTAATGAATACCTCTGGAGGGGCTGAAAGGTCGAGAGGGAATGCCATTTAAGAGGATTGAGAAAAAATTAGAAGAAATTAAGCTCAGAATCCATCGAACCCACATTGGGGAGAAACCAAAGGCTGTTAGCATTTTTTGAATATAGATCCAGCTTAGCTTATCAAAAGCTTTGGAGAGGTCAATATTGAGAAGCATACCTGCCTATTTGGAGTACTTGAGAGAGTGTATGATTTCATGAGTGAGTATGATGCCGTCCAATATCTGTCGTCCTTCAACGTATCCAGATTGTTCAGGTGATATGAGCAGGGGCAACAACCTTCAACCGGTTTGCAACGACTTTGGAAATCACCTTATAAATAACATTGCATAGTGCGATAGGAAGGAATTTGTCTGGAGTACTGATGTTCTCTTCCTTTGGGATTAGGGCGATGAAAGTTGAGTTCAGTGAAGGCAGAAGCCAATGAAGAGTGCGTGATTCCTCCACCACTTGCCAAACCTCTTCTTTGACGAGATCCTAGAAAGAGTGGAAGAAGGTAGTGGTAAAGTCGTCCGGTCCAGGAGCTTTACCCTCCTTGATCTGGTTCATAGCCAGGTCCACCTCCTGAGGCAAGATTGGTTGAAGAAGAAGTTGGTTGTGTTCTTCTGTGATGAGTTTCGGCACATTTTGAGTGATATTTTCTATTGCAGGTCGTTTATCAATTTGGGGTTCCTGATGGACCTCTTGGAAGTGATTGATAAACTCCTGTTCGATCTCCGCATGGCTTTCCACTCGTTCCCCCTCTCGCTTTTGTATGAAAGAGATGGTATTGTGCATTGTTCTCTGTATTGTAGTTCTGTGGAAGAATTTGGTGTTCCTTTCTCCTTCTTTCAGCCATCTAATTCTGGATTTTTGCTTCCATAGAATTTCCTCCTACTTCCTTCTCTCCTCCAATTGATTGTGAATGTGATTTTCCTTTTCCAAAGTCCCTTCCTTGTAGCCCTCTGCGATTATCTGTTGCTGGAGTTCCCTCATTTCTTTGTTTAGATCTTGCTGTGCCTGGAAGATGTTTCCAAAAGTCTCTTGATTCCAGTGCTTGATTTGGGATTTGAGGAATTTGAGTTTCTGTTGAAACTGATACATTTTTTATCCCTCTAGCGAGGGGGAGTTAGTCTAGGTGGATCTAATGAGGTCATTGAAAGCGGGGTGGGTGAGCCAAAAAGCTTCGAAGCAGAAAGGGCGCTTGGTGGAGCTGCCTGGTCTTTGCCATTGGAGAGAGATCGGCCAATGGTTTGAGCCAGAAAATGGAAGAATTGAGGCCGAGATGTTGCCTCTGAGATGCACTGCATTATCTGAGATGAGGAATCTGTCTAGTTTGGAAGCGATTTGTTGCCTTCCAGCTCTGCGATTGCTCCAGGTGTGCATTCCATTGCAGAATTGCAGATCGATTAACAGATTGTTTTGGATAAAGTCTTTAAAGTGGCTATTCTCTTGTTCCAGCTTGGCTCGGCCCCCCTGCTTTTCCTCCAGCTTGGTGATCATGTTGAAGTCTCCTCTAATGATCTAGAAAGGATGGAGTCTATTGAAGTTGAGTGCTTCTATTGTGTCAAGAAAAGCAATTTTGTTGCCTGCTTCCTGTGGGAAGTAGACATTGGTGAGATGTCCATGAATGTTGGTGCTGATGATATGAAAAATAGCCTGTATGATATGATGGGAGGCATGAAATTCTGAGAGTGTGATGGCTTGCGTGTTCCAAGCTATTGCCAGACCCCTAGAGGCACCTAAAGCATCCACAGAAACTGAGTGACAACCTGGCCATGCTCTAGAGAGGATTTGACCAAGAGTGTTACTGTTACATTTCATTTCCTGCATAAAGAAGATCTGGGGCTGCTCCTGCTTTATCATGTTTTTTATCATTCTGAGTTTCCCGGGACTGTTGAGCCCTCTTAAATTCCATGAAGTGAGCTTCATGATTCACTATTACTGGTGGGCTTATAGTACTTTGTCAACTTTGCATATCTGCCTGAGTCCAATAGGATTTTCCCTATTGTGATAGTTCTTTGAAGATCTGTATTTCTTCCACGTTTTTTGGAATCTTTAGGAAAGAAGTTGCCATCCCATTGACTACCCGGTTGTATGCCCAGTTGTTGTTGCTGGTAAGCCCTGGAGATGATAAATTCTGGGGTGTTGAATTGATGCTCTTGAATCTTGTCATAGTCTTTCCTTCTGCGTGCTTGTTCTAGTTCAAAAATGTCAAGACCTCCCAGATCAATGCTTTCTGGTTCTTCTTCCATATGTTGCGTTTGACTACTTTCTACTGAGGTGAATGTAGATTGCAGTGGCTGACTGGGGATATAGTCAACATCCATGCCATATGGTTTCCAATCCGGATCCTTCCGAGTCGCCTCAGGAATCCCAGAGTTGTTAATCAGGGGTGAGGGAGTGGGAGTAGAGCTAGACCGAAGGGGGGGGGGAGGTATAGATGATCAACGATGGGATTGGCGAAGTGTTCTGAGGTGGGTCTTCTGAGGTTTTAGCAAGTACCTCAAAGCTATTGCTTGTGGATGGAATGGAGGCGCCGTCCTGCAGGGGTTTTTTCTCGGAGGAAGGTTTTTTATGCGATCTCTTTCGATTAGCTACCTTGGTGAAGCCATCTTGGGCCAGTTTATCAGAGGGGTCAGAGGTTTGGGGTTTAGCATTTATAGGGCAGTCTCGAAAAAGATGACCATGTGCATGACACTTACAACAGCAAAAGGGAACATGTTCAAAATCTAAGGGTTGAATCCATTCATAATCATCATGGTAGAGACTTACCGAATCCAGAAGGGCCTTGTCCAGGCGCATGAAAACACAAATACGGGCATAGGAGGTGTATCTGCGCAACTTTGTTTCTTCAACTATTTTAATGAATTCTCCCAGCCCCTTTCCAATGTCTCTAAGCGATTCTTCATCCCAATATTCCAGTGGGAGCGAGTACATCTGGATCCAAACTGGCGCCCACCTGAAGTCCTCCTTGTCAGGGTTAAATCTCTCAACCTAATCCCTTAAATACAAACCAGTGGAGTTGAAGAAATAAGGGCCTTCATCCATGACCCTGTTCTGATATTCGATGCAAATGAATATCGTAGTGAAAAACCCCTTTGGTCCTAGCTGCAAGGTAACATGCCCCTTGGGTTTCCATTTGGCCGAGATCCAACCTTGCAGAGCTTTTTCTGTCGGCCAGTATCCAATAAATTTACCAATGAGAGCATGGTCCCTCATGTACTGGATTTTTCCATTGATTCTGTGGCTGGGAAGTTCTATCTTGGGTCGTTCAGCTACTATGGGTTTGCATATTGTTGATGTAACCTTGGGCAGTTCCTTTTGCCCAATGTCGCCCTCTTGTACTTCACTACGCTTGTCTGACTGATCAGAGGGAGCGTTTGTCGTATCTTGCATTGGGGAGTCTCTTGTATCCGTGTTTACTTGTTCTGGACCGGAAGGCCTTGTCAATTTCTGCTCTTGATGTTATTTCTTGGCGTAGGGGGAAGTCTTTGCGGCCCCCCCTGAGGGTCAGCCATTGTAGTGCGAAATATGCCGGCGGGTTACTGTTGCGAGTAGGAAGGCAGACGGAAAATCGTGGCAGAGAGGAATCAGACTGTGCCGTTGCAGAGGTTGCAGAAAACCCTAGGTTTCAGAGCGCGCTCCTACTCCATCCTGCAAGTTCAGAGTGGGTCTCCGGCTATCTACAATTTTACATACACATAATCGGAAACATTATCTTAGCGGCACTTTTCAACTGATCGGAAGAATGGGCAAAATTCAACGAGGGTTCCTAAAGTAAATCTGGTGTGCACATTTATCAATTGTTGGAGCTGCAACTGTTCCCACAGGGCTTAAAGAAGAAACATAGCCAAAATCTCGATGTGAATACTTCTTATAAAAAGCTTCGAGTTTACTTCTTTTTTCCTTTCGGTGGAGATCAACCACCTTTTCCAGGATGCCTTGAGCAGTTAAAAAGAGGCCTATTTAATTTTAAAGATAGGCAAAATTACATTTAAAAGATAGGCCTATTGGCTTCTATATTCACTTACAGAGATGTTATGAACCAAAGTATCCATCAACAAATATTGTTGAATGAAGAATCATACTTCAAAAATATAATTACAGAATACTAATGATCCCCTAAAATTAAGAAGCTTGACGATGTTAGCAGTCTATGCCAGTTCAAAAAGGGCAGTTAAAAGTTTTGACAACAGATAGACAATAGGCAGACGCCGCTGGTGTACTAATGATCCTAGCTATGAGACATTAAAAATGGGAAGAGTCTCATGTCAACAGTGAGGCCAAACAAAGATAAAGGAAGACAAACAAACAAACAAAAAATTAACACACAATAAGATATAGAGGCTAATATCAAAAAATACCAGCAAATTGGGAACCCACAAACTGGATGAGCTTCTCTCCAAGCTTTACAAAGGAAACCCATGTCTGCTGAAGGATGCACTTCTTTCCATACACCCGATTATGCTGAAGGATGAATCTACTTTGCAACTTTCTCCTACTCTCACAACTTAAATTGTCAAACTTTCCAGGCTGCCAACTGTTACCTTGCATGCAATGGGTGAAAACAAGCAGGAAAAACAACTAGAAAAGGAAACTTACACAAATTAGTAAGTTTGAGAAAGGAAATTGCCATTTTTTAAAAATGGAGGAAAACGTTCTAGCCAAAATGGATAGATTTTTTTAGAAAAAACGTTGTGGGAAACCACATGTTTCACTAGAAACTATTTTTTATCAATGAAAAGGAATACAACCTTATAAAATGTGGTTTCCAGTACTGTTTGGTTTCTGGAGTGGTTTTCACCGAAAACGACTACCAACATTGTGTTTCTAGTAACAGAGTCCCACACACAAGAGGACGAGAGGATAGGTATAAATTTCATCACTTTTCAATATCTATCACTGATCATCTCTCGCACACAGAGGATGAGAGGAGAGGTATAAATTTGATTTCATTTGAATCTATTTCAGCCATATAAGTCTCTTAGGTCCATGCATTTAACTTCATATCCCATGTAATACTATCGAAGCACTGTTGGCAGATGTTTTATGTTTCTATTTATGTGCAATGCATATGTGTTCTTGAATATATGCACAATAGAGGGAGGGAGCTGCATTTAGTGATGTTATGGGTACAAATATTTTATGAAATTTCCACAAGTCACACTAAGCCATTCTGTCGAGGTGAGTATCATCATCCTCTGATGCAATTGCAATGCCTAATCAAATTGATGAATTAATTAAAAACATTTATGGGGTTCGAAATGAAACACACGCCTGTTTGTTTTTATTTGTTGTTTTTGCATTAGAGAGATAGTTTTACGGTGAAGAGGGAAGTTAATCAAGAAGTGCCCAATACTGTCAAAATCATTCAATGCAGGTTTAGATATTAAAAAAAAACAAAAACAAAATTGAAGCTCTGTAAGGCATAGAAATATTGAATTGATGTTCCTCAGTTTCCAGTACATTTTCTTTTGTTTTCTAGTTTCATTAATTATTAAAATATTTTTATACTTGGATCCACTTACATTCCATTATTTCATTAGACTATTTTATTGAAAATTTACGCCACCTTGTTAGAAATCAGGTAATGGAGGATGGGTTCTTTTAATTAGCAAGCTCATACTTGGACCCTGTATCTTCAAATCACTTTATCAAACATGTCCTTTATAATTGTCTTGTAGATATTTTTTAGTTGGAGATCTGGTGAATACGTTTCACTTTGACATTTGTGTAGAGCTGACATACTCTACATTGATGTAGCCGACAATAATGCAACCAGATACTGTACAGGCGAGGCGAGTGTTTATTGCTCCCTCAAATCACCCGTATTGCACTCGCCAACTCGGAAACCAATATTTCTTGGGCTATTGGCCCATTAATGCCCCTTAAGTAAAAATGACCATGGCAACCCATGCCATGCACTCCATGTCGTTGAAACCTTGTCTTATCATATCCAGCATACATACATGAACTTCCATATTTTTTGTTATCTGACAGACTTGATTTAACTTCTCCGATGGCCGACAGATAGGGGAAAGAGATTTTCATGATGTACCTTTCTTGCATACAGGGTGTCTGAATTATGAATTTAAGCGGAGGAGATGCCTGCCAATACTGAGGTGACAACATCCTGTTTCAATTTGAATTCAATTATGAATTTCAAATATAAGTGGGAGTAGATGTCGGTTTAATGTTTTGAATATAAGCTAGAGTAATGCCAGTTCGCTGCTACGGAAGACGTGTTTTCTAAGCCAATGTTGTTGTCGTGTATTGTTAAGCACTCCAAGAAAAGGGGATTCATGATTGATGAAGTCAAAAAGATCAATTTTCTTGGTGCCAATCTCAGTTCTACACCTCTACTATGAACCCTAGCGCAAAAATTTGCATATAAAATAGATAACTATGGGTGCAACTGAATGACACAGTATTATGTTCATAAATCCCAGAACCGGTAGCGATTGCAGCTGGAATAGAGGAGAAGTCACTCAATGAACTGTTATTGGGCACCCCATTCCTATTCGGCACATAAAGGGCAAGAGGATCCTCTCTTCTTTTGGAAGGGATTTACTAAGTTAGGTACTCGAGGGCGGTGAGTGGGAATTATAAGGCTACCTATCCCAGATTGTGTCATTGATTGATGAACACATTGTATTATTGACAAAAATATTTCTGTGGTATCCCTTTCCCATTTTGTGGGGAAAATCGCTGCATAGATAGGAAAATTGATCATTTGAACTTCATCCCTCATGTTGCCCCTCTCTCAACCAGAATATCCAAGAATATCCACTTGGGGAGAAAAACAATTCACTCTTTTGAAATTTCTAGCACCACAATTTTGTAGCCAAAAATAAGATAGAGATATTCCAAAGGGTCGCAAAAACTAGCCCATTGCACCGTATATCAGCGTCCCAAAGAGTTTGAGCTTCCTGAACTGCCATAAGCCAAAGCAGAGTTGCAGTGCTAGTAAAACATTATTGAAAAATAATTTCATTATGTTGGTTGAGTTACTTCCTCAGCTAATGGTAGCCTTAGTTAAATTCGCAAATGGTTCACGTCCTCCTCCTTAGATAGCTGCAAATATTTCTCTTCTTTTTAATAATCTTCATCATTTTTGTTTTTAAGCAGGTAAGGGATTCTTTTTTCCTTCAATTGTTCTGTTGGTAGATTTTATTATTTTTGGGTACATTTGTGAAACATGTTATAAGGTTTAAGAACCTTAGGTTTAATGTTTTATATGATTTAATGCACCACAATATAACTTTCATAAGGTTCAAACCTTTGGGTTAATGTTTTAAATGTTTTTTATATGTCGCAACATGTTTAAAGTCAAAACATAGGTTAAATGATTTATAATATATATATTGTAAACATGCAATGTTTACAATATATATAAATATATGTAATAGACAATGAGCAAGAGTGCAGTGATTGTGTAAGGTGTATGCCCAGTGTAGTAAGCCGAGATTGTGTGTAAAAATAGTGTGTATGCCCGAAGGCAGTGAAGTAGAGTTTGAAGAGCACTATGTGTGTAGCAGCCAGGAACAATTTTTGTTTGTAAATCTAGAACCGTAGTTCTGAGGAAAATTTATATTGTAACAGTCCAATGTTTTTTTTTTTGTTTGTTTAATGAAAAAGAGTTTTTACTCCATCATTGTGCACATTGTCTTTATTGTCATCTCTGTGTTAGAAGAGGAATTTTTGTTTCCTCTCTCTTGTTAAAGAATTATCAGAAATTCCAACATGGTATCCGAGCTAGTCCAGGCTCTCAGCATTTGCTGAAGAAGCTGAAGGAAGAAGAATATTGTTAAATTTTTCTCCAACAGAGTGAACGTTCATCAAGTCAGGTATTTACCAAAATAGAGTTTTGTTTGTTTTAAAGATTATAGTCCAGAGAGCTGTAAAATGAAGTCTTTTAGAGACAAATTTTATCTCTGAGCAGTGAGAAAAATTTGTTTAAAAGCACAGTCAAGTTTTAACATAGTTCTGTAAGGCTAGTAATGGCAGGAACCACCACAAGCACGAGTATAGGAAATACTCAACTCCCACAGTTCAATGGGAAGAACTATGAATATTGGGCAATCATAATGAGAGCGATGTTTGCCTCTCAAGATTTATGGGAGCTAGTTGAAGATGGTTTAGAAAAACCAACAGATGAACAAGCATTTAATGCCTTAACACGGGAAGAGAAATATTTGCTGAAGAGTAATAAAATGAAGGACTCAAAAGCCCTCTTATATCTTTATCAAGCAGTGCATGAAAGTATATTTCCAAGAATTGCAGTAGCAAAAAAGTCCAAGGATGCATGGGATACACTCCAAACAACCTACCAAGGTATGAAGAAAGTAAAGACAATAAAGCTTCAATTAATGAGAAGGGATTTTGAACTCATTTGCATGAAAGAGTCTGATACAATAGACTCATTTTTCACATTGTTGATTGGGTTGGTTACCCAAATGAGATCTTATGGAGAGACAATAGAAGAAAGAAGAATAGTGGAGAAAGTATTGAAGAGCTTACCCTCAAGATTTTATATGATAGTAACAACCATTGAAGAGACAAAGGATCTCTCAATGTTTACTGTTGATGAGCTTCATGCACATTGATGACACATGAACAAAGATTGAGCAGAACCACAAACTCATCTTTGGAGCATGCCTTCAAGACCCAAATGTCCTTTGGAAGAGGAAGAGGTCAAGGCAGATCAAACTACAGAGGGAAAGGTAGAGGCAGAAGCCAAAACAGAGGAAGGAATAGCCCTGAAAGTACAAGTGGAAGGGGCAGCAATCAAAATCAAAATGAAAGCCAATGCAACAACCAAGGTGGACAAAATCAAGCACATGGACATAGGTATGATAAATCCCAAGTCCAATTTCATTACTGTAAGAATTATGGGAATTATGCCAATGAATGTAGGAAGAAACAGAGTGACATGGGTAATAGACCCAGTGCTAATGTTACTAAAGAGAATCTCAGCCAAGAGAATTTGTTTTTAGCATGTAATTTGGCTGAAGAGAAAAATGAAGATATATGGTTTCTAGATTGAGGATGTAGCAACCATATGACTGGAAACATCTCAATGTTTTCCATGTTAGATGAAAATGTAAAGTCTCAAGTAACATTGGGGACATATAGTAAAGTCTCTGTCATGGGAAAAGGAAGAGTAAGTGTTTTGACAGATAAATGAGAAAGAAAAACCATATCAGATGTTTACTATGTGCCTGAAGTGTAACCTTTTGAGCATTGGATAGCTCATTCAGAAAGGCTATAATGTATTCTTTAAAGGTAATGTATGTACCATCATGGACATACCACCAAGCAAACAGAGTATTGCACAAGTTAATATGACAAGAAATAGAATGTTTCCTCTCAAGATGAGAGCAAATTTGAAGAAAGGAGCTGCAATGGCAGCAGTGACGCAAGAGACTTATCAAAGAGAAGCAAAGGATGAAAACTGGTTATGGCACTTGATATTTGGACATTTCAACTTTGGAGGTCTGAATTTGTTGCATAGAAAAGGAATGGTAAAGGAATTACCATTGATTGAAAAGCCAAACAACCTATGTGAAGCCTGCATCTTGGGCAAACAACAAAGAGAAAGCTTTCCATCAAGAAAGAGCATAAGGGCAAAGGCACCCTTATAAATAGTCCATTCTGATTTGTGTGGACCAATGCAAACACCATCATTAGTAGCCAACCACTATATGCTGACCTTCATTGATGATTACACAAGAAAAACATGGGTATATTTCTTGAAGTTGAAGAGTGAAGTGTTTGAGAAGTTCTGCCACTTTAAGGCTCTTGTAGAGAATCAAAGTGGCCAACATATTAAAGTCCTTAGGATAGATAGAGGAGGAGAATATATCTCCAAATAATTTTTGTGTTTTTGCAAAGAAAATGGAATTTACAAACAATTTACATCAAGGTATACACCACAACAAAATGGAGTTGCTGAAAGAAAAAATAGAACCATCATGGACATGGTAAGAAGCATGTTGAAGGAAAAACGTTTGCAAAATGAATATTGGGTTGAAGTTGTATGTTGTGCAGCATATGTTTTGAATAGATGCCCAACAAAGAGTGTAATGAACAGAGTTCTTGAAGAAGCATGGAGTGCCATAAAACAATTTGTCACCCACATGAGAGTATTTGGTTGTGTGGCTTATGCACATATTCCAGATCAGCTGAGAAAGAAGTTGGATAGTAAGGGGGAGAAGTGAATATTTGTTGGATACAGTGAAGAATCCAAAGCATACAGATTGTATAACCCATCTACCAAGAATTTTATGATAAGCAGAGATGTATAGTTCATTGAAGAAGAAGCTTGAGATGGAAGCATTGAGAAAACAGTGAATGTAAAAACCTATTTGTCTCATGATGAAGATGAGGAAGAAATGGCTGAAAGATATCCCTCATTAGTAGCACCACCTCCACCAACACAAGGACAGCAAGGGACACCACAAGCTGTTATGAGAACACCCTTGAGAAGTGATGACAATGCTTCTCCAAGCACATCATAAGGAGCATATTTGAGTGCTTCTACAAGCACAAGTTCAAAAAGGGAAAGAGGAACCAAATTCAAAATTCTGAATGAAATTTGTGAGCAAGAAGAATGTTATGAAATCTTTATTTGCATTATATTGTTATGTAGAAGATCCTATTCATTTTGAAGAAGTTGTAAAAGACAAGAAATGGATAGATGCTATGGATGAAGAAATAAATGCAATAGAAAAGAAAAAGACATGTGAATTAGTTGATCTCCCAAAAGGCAAAGAAGTAATTGGAGTGAAATGGGTTTATAAAACCAAAATCAATGTTGAAGGTAAGATTGAAAGGCACAAGGCCAGACTTGTTGTCAAAGGCTACAAGCAGCAACAAGGGAAACTTTTGCACCAGTTGCAAGAATGGAAACAGTAAGAGCAGTGTTGTCCATAGCAGCACAACATAAATAGGAATTTTACCAAATGGATGTGTAGTCAACATTCCTAAATGGAGTATTGATGGAAGAGGTTTATGTTGAACAACCTCTGGGCTATGAGAAAGAAGGCCAAGATCACAAAGTATGCAAATTAAAAAAGGCTCTGTACGGGTTGAAACAAGCACCAAGAGCATGGTATAATATGATATATGACTATCTACTGGAAAATGGGTTTGAAAAATGTGAAGGAGAACCCACATTATACATCAAAGAAAAATATGGTAAAATGCTCATTGTTGTTTTGTATGTTGATGATGTGATATTCACAGGTAATGATACCTACCTCATTGATAATTTTAAAACAGTCATGAAGGATGAATTTGAGAAGACTGATATGGGATTGCTGAGATACTTCTTAGGAATAGAAGTAGAGAAAAATGAAAATAAGATTTTTATTTCTTAAGAAAAATATGTGAAAGAAGATTTGGAAAGATTTAACATGCAAGATTGCAAAGCAACAATTACTCCTACAGTCATGGAATTGAAATTAAGCAAAGAAGACAACAGTAAGGATTTTGATCCAAGTTTGTATAAAAGCATATTTGGAAGCCTTATGTATTTGACTACAACTAGGTAGGATATTATGCATGTTGTGAGTTTAATTTCCAGATTTATAGAAAAGCCAAAGGAGGCACATTGGCAAGCAGCAAAGAGAATTCTGAGCTATGTGAAAGGAACAAAGAGGTATGGTATTTTATACACTTCTTCAGAAAATTTTGAATTAATTGGATATACTGATAGTGATTGGGCTGAAAGTATAGATGACAGGAAAAACACCTCCAGATATTCTTTCCATATGGGATCAGGAGCCATTTCATGGGCTTCTAAGAAACATCCAATTGTGGCTTTATCAGCAACAGAGGCAGAGTATGTGGTAGCTAAAGCAATAGTATGTCAAGCAATATGGATGAGAAGAATGTTGAGAAATTTGTGTCATGAACAGGTAAAAAGCACAATAGTTGATTTTGATATCTGCTCAACAATAGCTTTATCTAAGAATCCAGTGTTTCATAAGAGGACCAAACACATTGATGCAAAGTATCACTACATCAGAGAATTAGTGAACAATGGAGAAATTGTTCTTAAGCATTGCAGAACACAAGAGCAATTTAACTATCTCAAAAAGTGTTTGGGTATGCAAGAAAGTAGCAATTATGTTTAAGGGGGAGTGTTGGAGATAACCCCAACTGCCAATTTGTGGCAAGGACAACGAAATTAAATTTTGATGTGAATTTCTGCACGATAGCAGGAACAACAATTTTCTTGTTTTGTTGAGCACTCAACCGTGCATTGAAACCTTGTTCAAAAACCCCGCAAAAACAATTTTTTATTACAATGCCGTAGCCCTTTGCTGATTCATAGAATCATGGTGTAAACCACGTTACTGCTACATTTAACCATCTACATCTACCACCATTAAAACCCCACACCAACCATTGTAAAACCCTCGCGCCATTTGTTTTAAATTTGAAACAAACCATGTCATTTCTGTGGTCCCCACGACTTTTCGTTGCATATCCTGTTGACCAATCATGCGTTATCGCAAAGGCCCAAGGCCTACGTCATCACCTCCATTGCCCACGTGATAAACTATCCCCACCACCATTCCACATCAACTTCTCGCAGCCAATCAGAGGCATATCGCATAGTTTGGTGTCGACATCAGCCCCTCTCCAAAACCATGCGATAAGGTCTAGTCCACCTCCACTAGTGCATCCACTGTCAACCAATAGCGCTCTTTCGCATTGGTTTGATGTTGAGTCGGACGATAGGCTTATCGATGCGATAAAGCCCGTCGCATGACATTTGCGAAATATGTTATAATGTTTAAGAACCTTAGGTTTAATGTTTTATATGTTTTAATGCGCCGCGATATAACTTTCATAAGGTTCAAACCTTTGGGTTAATGTTTTAAATGTTTTTATATTCCGTGACATGTTTTGAGTCAAAACATAGGTTAAATTATTTATAATATATATTGTAAACATGCAATGTTTACAATATATATAAATATATGTAATAGACAGTGAGCAAGAGTGTAGTGACTATGTAAGGTGTATGCCCAGTGCAGTAAACCGAGAGTGTGTGTAAAAACAGTGTGTATGACCGAAGATAGTGAAGCAGAGTTTGAAGAGCACTGTGTGTGTAGAAACCAGGAACAATTTTTGTTTGTAAATCTTGAACTGTATTTCTAAGGAAATCTTATATTGTAACAATCTAGTGTTTTTTTTTTTGTTTAATGAAAAAGAGGTTTTACTCCATCACTGTGCACATTGTCTTCACTGTCATCTCTGTGTTAGAAGATGAATTTTTGTTTCCTCTGTGTTGCTAAGGAATTATCAAGAATTCCAACAAACATATCGTATAAAAAATCAACATATTTTTCTAAGAATCGAATCATACCATCGAATTATCGAATTTTTTTGCAGGCAAACTTGGTAACTAGGCTTTGCCACCAATCATCGATCGTATTTCACCATTTCCACTAACATGGAGGCCTCGTACAAACCACTCCATATGTTTTAAAATCACATGAATTAAGAGATTGTTTATTTTGTCTCACAAATCACACCCTTACTGCATCCAACCAACTCAATATCACAATGAGCACGCCAATGCTCTGTAGCCGACTTTCTACTTCTCCCTCGAATTGCACCCAGCCATTGTCACTACAAGGAAAAGACCCTCTAGCGGAGGTTATAAAGGAGGTTTTTAGTGTTTTTATAACATCCGTTTATGGTTACGGAGGTTTTGGCAGAGCTTTTAATGGAAATTCAACACAACTAAAAAAAAAAGGGCGGCCAGAGGTTATTATGGATGTTTTTTTTCATCGGTGCGCTACTCTGGATTTAACGCACCGATGCATACATGTAGAAGGCGCCCCGGGGAGGTCGAAGGAGACTGCACCTGGCCATTAAGGTATAAAACTGCACCGGGCGTAGTGTTGGTGATACAACACATGGGGCCATTCTAATTGGTCTTGGGATTTTCGTGGTGCCCATAGGTCGTATCAATGCACTGGTGCGTAGACTTATAGAAATGCATCGGTGCACAATATCACAGAAAGGCACTGATATTTATAATTGGTATTGGTATTCGTGCAGTGCCCGTAGGTTGTACAAATGCACCGGTGCTTATAGACACATAAATGCTCCGGTGCACAGTATCACACAAACACACCGAGATTTATAATTGGTATCGGTATTCGTGCGGTGCCCATAGATTGTACAATGACACCGGTGCATATAGACACATAAATGCACTGGTGTGTCATATCGCACAAATGCACCGTTATTTTTAATTGGTTTTGGTACTTGTTCGGTGCCCATAGGTTGTAGAAACGCACTGGTGTGCTTCTTACTACAAATGCACCGATGTACAGTTATTGACATGCACCGGTTTTTCGTTTTGTATTTTTTAGAAACATAAACCTGTGACAGTGCATATATTGTGATTTTTTAAAATTGATTATTCATCAAAAGTCGACACATCTTATAACAATATTCATATTAATTAAATTTTTATTAATGCATTTGAATGTGATGTTTGGATTAATTTGTTATATCATATCATAATTATTGGTTTTTTAAAATTCATTATTCATCAAAAGTCGACACATATATATCTTATAACAATATTCATATGAATTAAATTTTTATTAGTGCATTTGAGAACGACAATGGAGAACGCAATAGAATAAATTAAAACATATTTTATCATATATATATATATATATGAATAAGACAATATTTATCATACAAAATGGGACAGTTATTGGTATCCCTTTGTCTTTCAATTGGGACACTATGTCCATTACATTAAACAAAATGTCTGATTTCACAGACATATATATTTCAAAAAATAAAACGCCTTGCTTTGATATCCAAACATAGTGATCATCATTCTTCACTTGAACTGTTGTCACTACTAGAGCTACTTCCATGACTTGGGTTATTTTCAGGAATGTTTTGTTCATGGCGTTGATTGTTTTCTTCTTCTTCACCTTCCATCTACAAACATAAAAATAAAATGAAATGAGTGTATATACATTGGTGAGAATAATGAAAATTGCAATATTAAATAATATACATCAATGTAAATCGAAAAGAAAAATGACGTACCATAGCAACAATTGACTCATAAATTATACACATTCTTTCAAAACCATGTACCATGCCATATTTCAAAATTTCATCTGTTGGCGCAGTTCCATACTTTGTTTCCTGCAAGTTTTATACCCCATAACAAATCATATATTTAATATAAAAGATGTTTTTGTTTTATTAATTATAGACGGAGCTAAGTAAAACAAGATCGATAGATGCTTACAAATTCCACAATTAAGTTCTGATATGCCAACATATACTCACAACCCATATTTAACCCAATTTCAATCAATTCCTCTAATGGTTATTCCTTGTATGTTAGCACCTGTTTGAAGAAATTCAATGATGATTTTTGTAAAACAACTTAAAAAATACAAAAATGAAATCTAGTTAAGTTATTATAAGGAAGTAACAATTACTCACAAACTTAGATATCAATCCTTTTCTTCCTTTTCGTCCTATTTTATGTGCTGAATGGGTTCCATTTTATTTTCTTTTTTGCAAGAAAATACTCGAAAATTAATATTTAATGCTAAATTTTTTATTTATTGTACCTAATGATTGAAAAAATCAATGATTACATATTACATTTAAAGCACGTTATGTTGTTGAGATGGCTCCTCCTGCGATGCAATTTTGTCCATTTCTTTGACCATCTCCTTGTACACCTTTTTGGACATTCCTACTGGCATATTTATGATATTAACTCGTTCATCTTTTGAGATTTTTATAATCTCCCTGAAAGTGTAACATGACATTAATAAACTATTTAATTTTTATATTGATAAATGAAAAGTAAATATAACAAAAGTGATATCTATAAATAATTCTAGACAAACATTTAAAATAATATTACTTTTTCATTCATTCTTATTTTTTTTTGTACATTTTTGCTATTAAAAATCTGGCATGTCCCATTGACCAATTCTCTAGAAACTCTTCTTGTAGTTTAGATAAAATTTGGTTCTTGGAATCACTGGATTGATTTTTGTATTGTAAGTGGAAAGAACGTCTATACATTCGTTCCACTAGATCCCTCAAACTTTTGTAGAATTTTTCCCCCCTTTCGTTAACTCCAGCACCACTCCAGATGAGCTAAGGAGAAATTCATTTTCATTTGCATGTTCTATTTTTTTTTCTTTTCTTAGAACAACATTCATTTTCTGAGTTTTTGGCCAGTGTAGAACATTAAACATATGTGAATTAATAGACTGTTTGACATATGTTATCTAAAAATTTTAAGTTTATTATTAATAATATTAAAAAAAGAAACTTATATTGGATCAATAGTATTTTTTCATTCACCTGATTCATCCTTTGCAATTTTTCCATCAAGCTTTTACGCTCTTCTGGTCCTAGATTAGAAATAATATTATCGAGCTTCGTCATTTTTTGGCTCTGCATGATACACAGTAAATAATACATATTAGTTAAACTTACATATAGTTCAAAATGATATTGTTTATAAAGAATTTACAAAGAACTTGATTTTTTTGCTTTTCTTGATGTGTTATCAGTATTTTTGTTACTTGATATATTGTCACTCATTTATTTATCAATCTGAAACATGTACCATATCATTCATTAATATATTTATAAATAACTTGTCAACTTTTCAGGTAAGAATTAAATCTCAAGACGCCGGTGCGCATTTCTTGATGTACGCACCACCGCCGGTGCGTGGGGGTATTACAAACACACTGCAAAAAAATATAATAGACCGTACGGTGAGTGGGGTATTATAAACATACCGCACAAACAGTGTAATACACCGTACGGTGCTATCCTCATAACATGGAGCACCGGTGCCCTATTTCAGATATGGCGCACTGATTTAAAAAAATTGTTTTCAAATTTTTTATTACACAGTACTTGCGTAATGTGCTTTATAATACAGTGCACCGGTGCGCTAGGTTACGCAGGGCGCACCGATTAAAAAAATCCATTTTTTCCAAAAATTCATGCAATGGCCGAGTGGATTGGGATCCGACTATGCAGGTCATCTCTTGGGTTGGATGTCAATCTAAAATCAAAAGCCCTAATTATGAAATCATAGAAACACGGAGAAGAAATGATAAAATAAAAAAATGAATGGTTTAGGGTAAAAATGGATAAAATTACAGAAAAACTAAAAAAAATGAAGAAAAGGTAAAAAAAAATAATCAAACTTAATCACAAGATGGTTTGAAATTCTATGATACAAGGTTTGAATCACCAGAGGTTTGGTTTCTGATTGTTTGAATACTTCTGTCCGAACATATTTTGCTGCTCCACAGTGCCCTCGTGCTCTCTTGTTCTAGGTATGTCTCCTGCAAATATCTGGCTGAAAATTTTAGCAAAAATAGTGAAATAATGAAAAGTGTTTAGTATTTAAAGAATTATTTTATGAAATTATATTTTTGAAAATATTTTGCCGCCCATTTTTCCATTGAAAGAAAATAGAGTTGCACTTTTTTTTATTTTTGTTTATTCGTCACCGATGTGTCACTTAATAGCACCACATTGGTGCGTCTTTTTGTAACATCGGCACCAGTGCGGTTATATGTATAGTAGCACCGATTTGCGGTTAAGGCACCAAAATTACTTTTATGTGTGTACACCAAAATTTAGTGAACTCCAACCATAAAAATTGAGAATTAGAATTTTGTTTATTCTTGAGAATTAGAATCAGAATTAAAATTGAGAATTGGAATTGGATAATACTTGATGGAAATAACTATTCTTCCAATGCATTTTGTTTATTGCAGGAGGTCCCCACTGATTATGTGGAGAGAATGCAATGTGGGGCATGTGAAGATGCAATACTATAGGGCACAAGTGGGCAATTGTGGCATGTGAACCTGTTATAATTGGCACTTAAATATTTGCAACCAATATGTTTTAGAATATAATCTATAGATAGACGGATGGCCTGCCAGTAATTACTACATATAATCTGCAGAAGGGTAATGTTCTGGGAGCAATGACAACGAGTTCTTCATTCTACATTTTTTAGCAGAAGAAGATCGATTTTCGACTAGATGATGCAGTTATTACATGTGGAGGCAATGGTTTCGCATAGAAAATGAGTATAGGGTTGAGAAAAGGAAAGACATTGAAAAATAGGCTATTACAATAGATTTTCCAATGGGAAACCAATTTGTAGGTGGAAATATGGTAGTTGCAGGTATCTATGCTTTTCTTCCCACAAAAATGGTCACTGGATTTCCATTTATAATACAAGTAGACTTTTTATTGGTTTCATCCACAGGACCATAGCTCAGACAAGTTAGAGATGCTATTCAGGTTCAATTGAAAGTCAAAGAAGTGATTTTATGCAACATCAACTTTGCCGGTAAAAGATTATGTAAGCCAACCAAAGCTCGGACAATACTCCCAGCTGCTTTTAAACGCATTCTAGAGAATCTTGCCCTTCATGGGACCTACCAGCCCGATCAACAATGTCAATTGATCTTTCTCTTTTGTCCTTAAGGGAATGAGAAACCTTCCCTTCATGGTGCCTCTTGGCTTTATCAACTGCCTCAATTGATATTTCTCTGACATCAACTCTGCTCTCCATTTCTCCATCATGGGACCTCTTAACCTTATCGCCGACCTCAACCGAATGCTCTCTGCCGGTCTCAACCTGTACTCCTTTTGTACTCTGTCGAGCTCTGTAGCCATCTATATCCCTGTAAGCATCTTTGTTCGTCTTTCTGTTTGAATCACTCATTTTCTTTGCTATAAAATTCTCAGCCAAAATTCAAACTCTCATATTTTCAAACCCTCATCTCCTCAGAAAAATTCTTGCCTGCGATTCGAACCCTTCGCTGCTCCAATACTGCACTTTATAGAATAACCTTGTTCCGATGTGCATTGTTTTATAAGCGCACCAGGGCGGTTTGTAAGATCGATTTTTTTGTTTTTGCGCAGTATTTTATGATGCACCGGTGCGAAAGAGTTGTGAAGCACCAGTGCATCTGAGTAATAAGATGCACTAGTGCAAAAGGGTTGTGAAGCACCGGTGCATCTAAGTAATAAGACACACCGGTGCGTGTTATGATGATAAGTGCACCAGACTGTATAAAGTTCTTTTTTTCTATATGTAAGATTATAATAAAATAATGATAATTCTAAAGTACATAAATTTATTTGCATTATTTTCTAAACTTTATTATGTTACAAAAATTCATATTATTCTAGATTTATTATTTTACAATTATTTACAAATTTACAAATTTAAATATTTTAATAAAATCATTTCACATTAATAAAATTAAAAATTTCACATTAATACAATTAAAATTTTACAAATATTTTACATACAATGACAATTAAAATTAGAATTAGAATTAGAATTAGAATTACAAATTTACAATTTCACATACAATTACAATTACGATTAGAATTAGAATTAGAATTTTAATTTTACATACAATTACATTTAAAATTAAAATTTTACAATTACAATCATTTCACAGTAATACAATTAAAATTTTCCAAATATTTTACATACAATTAGAATTAAAATTAGAATTACATTTACAATTACAATTACAATTTTACAAATATTTGACATACAATTAAAATTAAAATTACAATTACAAATACAACTACAATTTTAGAATTTTACATGCAATTAGAATTACAATTACAATTTTACAATTTGTCATATATACAATTAAAATTAAAATTACAATTACAATCATTTCACAATAAATTAAATATTACAATTACAATTAAAATTTTACATTAAATATTTTACATACAATTACAGTTAAAATTACAATTACAAATACAAATACAATTTTACAATTTTACATATGCAATCACGACATAATATTTAATAGATATCATGGTCATTTAATATTAAATTAATTAATAAACATCATAATCGTGATAACCATTGAACAAACATCATATTCGACTAAAAAACACATTCAAACATCAAATTAACATTACATATTAACATCATCACAACACAAACATCAAACATACATCTCATGTCAAAAAACTCATGCTATCACATACACATCTATCTGCAAGCTAAACATTGAATGAACATATCTAACATGACCTAACAATATACACATCATGATGATCACCAACATGTAAATTAAGTACAACTGCAACATGAACATAAAATACATGGACATATATATATATATATATATATATATATATATATATATATATATATATAATTGAATAAGGTTAAAAATATACAACTGTAATATAAATGTCATGGATCAGCTAGTGGTAGTACAACATCAATAACAGTAATAGTGGAGGCCTGCTCAGTCAATGGTGCAGCCTTGACGGTCGATGGTCGAGCCTGCTCATGATCATGACTAGTACTGATGGATGGATCAGTTGGTGGTAGTACACCATCAATATAAGCAGTACTAGTGGAGGCCTTCTCAATAAATGGTGCAGCCTCAACGCTCAATGGTCCAGCCTGCTCATGATCATGACTAGTACTGATGGATGCTGCAGGCTATTGACTGGATGTGGTTGATGGTTCAACCTCATCTCCATGATGACTGCTAGATGCTAGTGGAGCCTCATTCTCATCAGGTGCGGCGTGAGGTGAATGATCATGAGATGAGTCTCTACTCGCAGACTATCCATCACGTGCTGCGGCTTGACCACGCCTATAATGTGCAACAATCCTCCTCAGTTGCGTAATAGATTTCGTAGCTCCTACGCCATGCCGCATCAGGCTGTACATGTCACGCGACATTCCTCTTCACATCCGTAATAGCCTATCATCATCATGTATATCTCTATAATGAGTGGGCCTGATGCCCGCCTCAAAAATCAATGCACTGAGTTGGTCGCCCAAATCCATCTTGTATCTAGTATCAAGTCGACCTCGCCTAGCAAAAGGCGGTACTGGCGCACCAGCAGGAGCATGTCTCTCTGCACCGGCCTCCTGATCTTGATCCTCTGCATTTGCCATGTCTTGATCGTCATTAGGATCCACACCTAGATCATGTGGCAGTTTCGACATCTCCTCACCATTAAAAGAGGCAATGTCTACAAAATATATACAAGTACATAACAATAATTAGACAATTTCATTATGCAATTTAATAAAAACAAGTAAAGAACATGTTAGAATAAATATAAATAAAACAGTAATATTACCTCTATCATCTGGCGGCTCATCATCTGTGAAGAGGATGTTGGCACACCCTCGTCAATCCAATCCAACATAAGGACATGGGACCATAATGAAGGGGTGTAGCTCATCAACACTGGCTAGTAAGTCCAGTGCATCATGTGATATCCTGGCTGGAAACATAGTCTCTCCCCTCTTAGGCATCATTTGCCCTCACATGTGCATCCAGGCCTCCAACATCAACCTACGAGGCTGTCGAACAAAATCAGGCCTCATCTCTGGAAACCTGTCAAAAAATAAACAAAAAAGCTCTGAAGAAAAAGGGAAGTTGACCCTCCCTTGTGCATGAGCACGACATCTATCTAAGGCCGTACAAAACTGTCGCAAAAAAATGGTAGACCACCTGACAAGTCATGGCTCCTGTACTAAATAATCAACATAATATAGAAGTGAGCAACTAATGTGTTTCCTATCACTGTTGTTGTGTGAAATGGTCGAAATGAGAAGTGAGAGGCACTGCACGTCCTGTCTACTAAATGCACCAATACGTAGCTGACCTCCAGGGACCTGAAACTCTGAAAGAGACAGTGCATCTGCTCCAATGTATCTCTGGGAGTAAAATAACTGACTCCCTACTACACAACCAGTTGGAACCTCAAGGAAAGAGGGAAAACCATCTCCTTGATAGCCCTATAATGAAATAAATATCCTCCTCAGTGGGTGTGTACCACTAGTCAGGACCAACCTAGAAATCCTATTGGTGGGCATTCCATGTGTAGATAAGATGTGTCAAAAACACACTATGGGACTTTAGGGAAGTAGTCTCCTTATAGAACTTGAGGAGGCCTACCTGCCTTAGGAGCCCCTAGGTATCTATTGTAATAGGCTGAGGGTACGCATCTCTCTCCCTCTCTCGTGCCTCCCACTAGCGAAGCATGTCATACTGCTCCACCTGTTGTTGTTGTTGTTCCTCCACTTCTCTCTGAATCATTGACATATTAAATAATTTTTTATTATTAAATCAAAAATGTATTTAAGAATATACATATATATATTTTTTTTTGGAAAAAAAAATAGACCAATCTGTGCGCCACAAAAACAGTCATGCACTGGTTCCGGTGCAGTTTTTGTTTGTAGAGCTCCAGAGGCGATGCCCCATATGACATAAAACGCACCGTTTATGGTGCACCTGAATTTTTTTCGAGCACCATTGACTATATATGGTGTCAGAAGAGCGATGCGCTAAATAAAACATACACCCCGATGCGTATAGTCATGTTAGCGCACCGACTTCCTGAAAAATTACATAGTCAACGGTGTGGTCTTTTACCCGACCACACTGTTGACCTTATTGGAATGTCAAATGCATTGCGCTGACAGACACTAGGGCGGATATATCTGTTAGTGAACCGCGTTGCTATTCCCATGGTCAACGGTGCGCCGACTAAATGACCGCACCACAATTTTTTTTAAATTTTAAAATAATGTGGGACGCCTTTCGGTACCACCTCGGACACGGTGCGAATACCGTTAGCACTGGTTTCGGTGCAGGCTATAAATTTTATACGCAGCACCGCTTACCGGTGTGAACCGAACGGCTCATGCGCATCATGAGACAAAAAAATAAAATAAAATAAAAAGAAAATAATAATAATAAAAAGAAAATTAAAAAAAAAAACTTTTTTAATGGTTAATTTTAAGGTTATTTCAAATTATAATCTGCTAGAAAGCTTAGTTATGGAAAAACTAGAAAAATATCTGTACATTTCGCCGTCGAGGAGGCATATTGGCTGTAGAATTTGCAAAAGAAAATTTTCCCACCATTTTGCAAAATGCAACCTGGATATTGGTGGCCAATGCACAACAGCAGTGCATGCAATGGGAGCACTTATGTCAGGGTGGCTAAAAGAAGGAGAAATTGCACCGGTGCTTGAGAGCTCTGGAGTACTGAGAAAAGTGAAAAATTTGATTTTTTGGCCGTAATTTTTCTTTTATTTAACCCTATTCCAGTGCACGGGGTTTTATAGGCGCATCGGTGCAGTTTCTTAAGACCACACCAGGTGATTTCAGATTTGGCACGTTGTTTTATGATGCACCAGGTGGTTACTTAACACCGCACAGGGTTGTTTTAGTTTTTGTGTGGTGTTTTATGATGCACCGGGGCGGAATAGTCATGAAGCACCGGTGCTTTACAGTAATAGGACGCACTAGGCGTGTGTGTACGGAGCGCACGGTGTCCGGTGTGCCAACATTTTGTGCGACCGGTGCTTTCTCTTGTAGAGCACATCGGTGATTGAGAGCAGAAAAGTGAAAAATGTGATTTTTTGGCCATAATTTCTTTCTATTTAACCCTGTTCCAGTGCACATGTTTTATAGGCGCATTAGTGCTATTTCATACGAATGCACTGGTTTGTTTCTGTTTTGGCGCGGTGTTTTATGATGCACCGGCGCGGATGAGTTATGAAGCACGGTGCATTATAGTAATAAGACGCACTGGATGGGTGTGTATGGAGCACACAATGTCTGGTGTGCCAATGTTTTGTGCGCACCGGTGCTTTCTCTTGTAGAGCGCACCGGTAATTGAGAGCTCTAGAGCATTCAAAAAAGTGAAAAATCTGGTTTTTTTGTCGTATTTTTTTTTTTATTTAACCCTTTTCCGGTGTGCGTGGTTTATAGGTGCATCAGTGCTATTTCTTACGAATGCACTGGTCGGTTTCTGTTTTGGCGCATTGTTTTATGATGCACCAGTGCGGTTTCTTAATATTGGACCGGGCGGTTTCGGTTTTGGCGCGGTGTTTTATGATGCACCGACATGGAAGAGTTGTGAAGCACTGGTGCTCTACTGTAATATGACGCATTGGGCAGGTGTGTACGGAGCACACAGTGTCCAGTGTGCTAATTTTTTATGCGCACTGGTGCTTTCTCTTATAAGGAGCATTGGTGCGATGTTGAATGATAAGCGCACCGAGCAGAAAACATCCGCAAAACCCTTCGCCCACCAACCTCCTCTAGTAACCTCTGCTAGAAACAGATGTATAGGGTATTTTTATATGGAATTCCTCAAAAACATCCACTAAAGGGTCTTTTCCTTGTAATGTGTAACCAACGATTCATTTTTAATCTGTCGTAAAATCTTCATACACCATGCTACCGAATGCTTGATTGTTTTTTTTCCAGCTTACACCAACTGCCTCTCCACTATACGATTCTATTCAATCGCATCTCTCATTCCTCTTACAATGTTCGAAGGATATAGTGAGCAATTCAATTCTAAAAGCCAGGATGAAAATTTAGAGGAAAATTGAGAGGAATTCAACCAACACCCACGGAATTCAACAACACGATGAAACAATTCAAATAATATTAGCACACAGCCCAAGCTAAATTTATATTGGTTATAAACTATGTTGCATGAGTTTCTGGAACGTGGAAATGTTGGGAACTTGGGTACGGGTGTCTGGAACGGCTAGAGGTTTCCCTAAAAATTACAAGAAATGGCTAATTGGGAGAATTAATATTATATAATAAAAAAATTAAAAATGTTTTTTTAATTACATAATTTATCTGTGGAATGCTGTAATGTGGCATATGGGTTTGATACTTTGTACCTGTCAAAGGAGCGTCAATGTTACTAATTCTAGAAATGTTAGGCACATCATTGATGCATTTACTAATTTAATATATATTTTTTATTATGAAAAAATATAATATCTTTACAAGAACTAGTCCAAAGAATCTCTCTGAAACTGAAAGAAAAGGAACTAACATACTAATGGCAAGAATAATTTCACATAAAGGAAGCAAGAAACCTAAGTTTAGACATCACATAAAACAAGACTGAAAAATGAAATAGCCCCACAGAAGAGCTCGCAAACAGAAATGACAGAAAAGAAGAAATCCTTGAAATTTAAAGCCCTCACTATTGGAGTTTAAATGTCTAGAAAAAACAGAGCATTTAGAAACTCACTAAGGTTACTGGCCTCAGAGAACTGTTGCTTCCTGTTTGCAAATGAATACAAGGTTGCGCTCTTAAACAAGTTAACAATTACAGTGATGGAGGACAAACTTTATGCAAGATTGTGAGTGATTTTGATGGGAAAAAGATTTTTTTTGCGTGTAATTTTAGAAGGGAAGTTTTTTCTTTGGCGAATTTTGGCGCAAATTTACAGAAATTAAGTTTATTTTTGGGTAAAAATTACTGAAAACGTTTAAGGAAGTTTTGTTTTGGCCAAAATTTTGGTTGGAAACGCTGGAACGTCCATCATCATAGTGGTCAATGATTCCGGAATGTGCCCCAACTTTGGTTGCAGCTCCTGCCGAAAATGGTAAGTTCCCACACAGTTCCAAAGCTCCTGAGAACGAGGGAACTTCTGGAACGGGTTTCCAATTTCTTGGGAGTCGTTCCCATGCAACAGAGGTTATAAATTAAAATGGAGAACTATATGAAATATAAAAAATAATTAATGTTTTTTTTATATTCATGATATAATATTTTTAAAAATATATGTTTCTTTTAAAAGATTATAATTTGATAGAGGATAGAGTATATTTTTATAAATTTTAGTTATTAAATTTTTCTATAAATGTGTTTTTCTCATAAATAAAAGAATTTTATACACCAATTTGTTATTAATTTAATTGTAATAGAATTTAATTATTTTTCTAATTTAAAAAAAAATAAAATATAAATAAATATTATATATATAAATTAAATGAAAATAAAATACAATCAAAACAATATCAATAATAAATATACCAATTAAATAAAAATTAAATACAGTTTAAACAATAATAAATATTAAAAAATATATATTAAATAAATCATAATAAAAAATCTTTATAAAATATAATTAAATAAGAATGAATATAAGAATATAGAAAGAATTCGGAAGATAGGAAAACACCTAAGCCATCGCATTAAACACATTTTTGGTTATCCACAGGGTTATCAAACAAGTTCGGCCTCAGTGCAGAGAGTCCACAATGAATCCTAAATAGCATTCTCGCACTCTAACTCCAAATTCTCCTATATCCGTGCGGGTTTGTTGAAATTCGACCTACCACAAAGTGAAAAAAATAAAAAACAAGTATAACCCATGTAGCCCTCTCCCCGTGGTTTTCATGTTGTCCTCTCCACTAGTTTTCAATTTCCCAGAGGCTTAAACCACTTGACGCTGAACTATATTTCATTTCGATTTCCTCCGTGCCACTCGTAGACTCCATAACTCGACGCTAGTTATCTTCGTTCGCCCGACGTTGACTCGCTTGCCTCTACACTTGTCTTGAGCCACAAATCGAGAATTACATCGCGATTTTAATATTGATTTGCCGTAACCTTTGATCAATTCCTTCTATAATAAAAATGTCACTAACAAGCTAATTTATAACCCCACGATATTTTTATTCAGATATTGGCACTTATTTCAATATGATTATTAGCCTAGATGTTATTAATTTGCTCTGTTGCACGGGAACGGCTCCCAAGAAATTGGAAACCTGTTCCAGAAGTTTCCAGGAGCTTTGGAACTGTGTGGGAACTTAACCATTTTCCGCAGGCGCTGCGACCAAAGCTGGGGTACGTTCCGGAATCGTTGACGACTATGATGATGGATGTTTCAGCATTTCCAATCAAAATTTTGGCCAAAACAAAATTTCCTTAAAGTTTTTCAGTAAGTTTAATCCAAAAATAAACTTAATTTCTATAAATTTGCCCCAAAATCTGCCAAAGAAAAAACTTCCCCTCTGAAATTACACTCACTCACAATCTTGCATAAAGTTTGTCCTCCATCACTATAATTTTTAAGTTGTTTAAGAGCGCAACCTTGTACTCATTTTCAGATAGGAAGCAGCAGTTCTTTGCGACCAGTAACCTTAGTGAGTTTCCAAATGCTCTGTTTTTTCTAGACATTTAAACTCCAATAGTGAGGGCCTTAAATTTTCAAGAATTTCTTCTTTTCTGTCATTTATGTTTGCGAGCTCTTCGGTGGGGCTATTTCATTTTTCAGTCTTGTTTTATGTGATGTCTAAACTCAGGTTTCTTGCTTCCTTTATGTGAAATTATTCTTGCCATTAGTATGTTATTTCCTTTTCTTTCAGTTTTAGAGAGATTCTCTGAACTGGTTCTTGTAAAGATATTATATTTTTTCATAATAAAAAAATATATTAAATTAGTAAATGCATCAATGATGTGCCTGAAATTTCTAGAATTAGTAACATTGATGCTCCTTTCACAGGTACAAAGTATCAAACCCATATTCCACATTACAACATTCCACAGATAAATTATGTAATTAAAAAAACATTTTTAATTTTTTTTATTATATAATATTACCGCTCCCAATTAGTCGTTTCCTGTAATTTTTAGGGAAACCTCTAGCCATTCCAGACACCCGTACCCAAGTTCCCAACATTTGCACATTCCAAAAACTCATGCAACATAGTTAATTATGCATAAGTTGTAATCTCTTTATCGCGTTCAAATGCATTTGGCGATGGTTAAAATTAGGTTTACTATACACAATAGTTGTTTTTAATTAAATAATATGATATGATTTGAGAGTGTATCTATATTTAATTTAATCAGAAATCTTTAGAAAAAATAAAATTAATTGAGAAACCAATATAAATAAGTATTTTTGGCATTATATATATATATATATATTATATTTGAATTTTACTCTTTTAATATTTATTTTTCAATTTTTCATTTATATTTAAAATTTTATGTTAATTGACTTTCTATTTTAGTTTATATGTCTACTCAACTTTATATTGGGATGTTTTATATCTAAGGTGTACATTAGGTTTTTTAAGCTCAACAAATAGGAATTAAACTTTGAAAATGTGCTCTTTAAAATAAAGTTAGTAATTTTACCACCCAATTATAACTTACACCTAAAATGATATATTGATCCAATAGAGACAAAGTCTTATTTTGAACACAATACACACCCTTTAGTGATGTTGTTGTAGAGGCTTAAATACTAATACAATAACCTATGGAAAAATTGAATACATCTTAATAAGAAATTATTTAAAAAATGAATATGAAGTTTCAACACTAATATGAAACTCTACTCTAGGTTAGGGACATTCAAAAAAACCCATTTTATTTAAACCATATAACCCTATGCATTTGTCTAGCTTAACATTTCTTCCAACCTTCCCTTCTTCTTTTTATAGTTCTCCTATTCTTCTTTCATAAAATGATGAAAACTTTAAACATCCCCCTATGTGCAAGAGGAAAAAGAAATTTTGTTGAAGAAGGATTTTGAAGATGGATGCTTGGTTAAACTAATTCAATGATAGAAGTACTGAAGTAGAAGTATTTGATGAATACATATTAAAACTGGCAATTGCACCACATGTTGCAAAAGAAATGCCTTAAGGCAATAGCATAGGAAAAAGTAGCCTAAAAGAACTCAGACGTTGTAGAGAAGGAGTCATCGTGAAGGAATGAAAGACAAGTTTTGCTTCCATGGGAGCACATTGTGGAGGTTTCAAAGATATTGATGATAAGATACCATTCTTAAACTTAGAAGCCTCTTCTTGATTGAAAACATACTAAACTAATAAGATATAGTTGAAGAGCAATAATTTAAAGACTTCTTGGCACAATTGTTACATAATAATTTGATGCACAACTTGTATAGCAGTAAATGTCATCTTGCAACACGTCCAAATAAAACAACTGAAGTAAATACTATGAGTTGGTTTTCACTTCATTTATGTAATTAAAATAGAGCTAGGAACTTTTGAAGACTACATCATTGAAAATTAGAAGCATCTTCATGCTTGGTTTTCCATGCTAGCCATGAATAAATCTCTTGATCACTTGGATCAACACTGTATTTCTTTCACCATTATCTAACAATCTCAAGACAAAATGAGTAAGCAATTTATGAATGGAAACATCTACAGATTGTGTCACAAACATTAGTTGGTTTTCAATATCAATTTATTAAGAATTTTTTTGAAAGGGAGAAATTTGATATTCATATAATAAAAAACTCAGAAAGAGTATGTATATAGTTACAAACTATTGCAATTAAGTAATTAAAGGTAAATTTAGTATTATTTAAGAAATCAGAATTATGAATATTCATCAGTATTGCTCAAGATAAATCATGTCTAATTTGGAAATTTAAAAAAATCACATATTTTAAAAATTTTCATTATTTTTTAAAAATTTTATATATAAAAAATACTACTTATGAATAGTAAAACAGTTGTAACATAAATAATCTATAACAAAAAAAACCATGTATTTTTGGAATAATAAAACAGTTGTAACAAAAATAATATAGAACAAGAAAAACTATGTATATTTGGATGTAGGAAAATTTAGATGCATTTTATTAAGTAAAATTTTAAAAGAATAGTGATTATAAACATTTAAAAATAATTTCATTAAATAATTAGTTTAGATCTATATTATTTATGAGATGGATCAATTCTCTTTCCACTCTGAAAGAGGTTTGCATATCAAGACATTTGATCTCTCTTGGCTCTTGATAGATCCAGAGTTGAGATTGATCTAGACAATGAGAAGCATCATTTTAAGCGTAAAGTGCATGAAGCCCTAGAAATCATTAAATACCCTCACAACCTCAATAGAGATGGAGGCTTAGAGATTAGCAGGAATTGGATTCACATTCTTTTCTGCAATTAAACTTACCCCTCTCCCCCCTCCCCTCCCCTATATTGTTTTTCGATACCTTGTCCATCCTCTTGCTCGTCATTGTCCTTGCATTCTTTCCACACGTATCCCATTCATATACTCCTCCCCTCACACCATCCCCCTCCCTTCCATCTTCCTTTTTCCTTTCTTTCCTTAATCATTTCCTAGCACCTTTCCTCCCATCAACCTGCTACCTTTCTAAAACTCTTTTAAATATTTAAACCTCCTCGTCATGCCTTAACCATTTTTCTTTGCTTCCAATACAATATAACATATTAGAATGGCTTCATTGCATAATTAATAAACCCTTCTAATACTAATAATAATAAACTCTACATTATCACAAATATTTAGGATCATTTATAGTTTCCCATTATAATATTGGGCATCCCTTTACTTACCATATTAAATATATTTATTAAAATAACCCTAATATTGTCCCTTAGTTTTAGTAACAACCAACTTTAATTATTAATAACTCTTATATCTAGTATTAATAAAATTGAAAAATTTTAATACAATTAATTTTAATAAATTAATAAATAAACCCTTATAATATCTCCTTATTATTACAATAAAATAAAAATTTTATATTTATCCATTATAAAATTGATATTAACCGTCTTAAAATATTTTTATCAGTACTACATAAACATTTCCTCTAAAAAATTAGTATTAACAAATAAAATAAAGATTTTAATAAAATTAATTTTAAATGGGGTAGGATAGCCGATAAATAATTCATTAAACAATAATAATACAAATTTTAAATGGGTCATTATTAAATTCGAAATAAAATAAATAATTTTTTTTTTTGAAAAAACTAAAATAAATAGTTAATTAAATTAAAAAAATTTAAGAATTGGTCGGCCCTTTCATCTCTCCCTTTCCACTATTTATTCACCCTGTCTTCTTAGCAGGTTGTCCTGAAGATGAGTCTTGATTTAGACTCGAAACGTAGACTAAAAATGACAACTGTGGATATTCTGAGTTTTACATCTAAAAAACTACACCACAGAAACCTCCAATCTAGCATTGATCTAGACAATCTTAATTTCCACCTTTAAATAAACTACATTCCACATGAATACCATGGGTCAATACCCTAGACTGTTTTTGTAGTTTATATGTTTTTATAGTTTATTATTATTTTTAATTTTTTTTGTATTTTCACCTAGTTAAAATGCTCATTACATTATGCCAATTTTTTTATTTAATTTAATTTAATTTTTATTTTTGTGTAATTTTACATAATCAAAATGTTAAAGATGACATTACAGTATTTATAAAAAAGAATATATAAAATTATTTATTTGTGAATCTAATGGCCTAAAACATTTCAATCGTCTAACATTTGATCCAATGGCTCAGAAATAGACACAGTAGCAGCTACGAGAGTTGTTTTCAAATAAAAACACCTTACGGCGTAAATATAATACAGTATTCATTCAAAATAAAAAATAAATATCACGAAAAGGCTTAGAAGGTAATAAGTAAAAATCCACATCTATAGCATGGATGTGGGGGTTGGAGTTGAAATGTGTATTAGGGTGGCAATGGG
Source organism: Pinus albicaulis (assembly GCA_034641835.2). Classification (NCBI taxonomy): domain Eukaryota; kingdom Viridiplantae; phylum Streptophyta; class Pinopsida; order Pinales; family Pinaceae; genus Pinus; species Pinus albicaulis. The sequence continues at coordinate 358,382,224 of CM076579.1, forward strand.
GGTTCAACGTGAAGATGTGCATTTGTTGAGCTCAAAATATGCATTAGGCCCAATGCATATTGGTAGCCCCATCCTTACTCTCATCCTCAACCCTCACTTTTGAAACTAACTAGATATTATAAACTATGGGGAGATATGAATAGATGAAGAGATTTGAGGAAATCCTTTTATCATAAAGTATATTAAATATCTCAAGGTTGGAAATGGTTAACTCTAGAGCAACCCTTTCAATAAAATTGATATTTGGTAGGGCATTAGCAGGCATTTTTTAAGGAAAGTTGGCTTGGGACCAAAAATTTGAAATAATTTATTTTTTTCTCTCTATCACTAGCTCATGAATATAGGAGATGAAGTTGATAATGTGAGAAAACACATGTAACAAATATTAAAAGAATTTAGAGAGCAAGAATGATTTGTGTTACTTAACCACAAGTTAAGGGCAAAGTGGTATTATAATTAACAAACTTAATAATTATGATCTATCTACAATAACACAAGACTAGAATTTGATGGAGATAATTGGTGAAGCTTGAATTTTGTTGCAAGCTTTATGGAAAGTGGAACTCTTTCCTATTAAAAAGAAAGAAAAGAAGGTGGTAAATTTACAAGGAAGCAGTAATATTAATATCAATGTCAAACTAAATTAACAGGGAGATGACAATTGGGATGTGGCTCCCAATAATCTAGATAAATGACCATTGGACAATGCATTGAAGATAACATAGTATGTAACACCATCATGAGAGGAAATTGGTTCAAAGACTGTTTCAGGTTGTTAATTTCAAATCGTAACTCATCCAAAACCAAAGTGTGTTACCATTTATTGGAAGAGATGGATGCATTTTCAATTAAACTTTAAAGAAACAATTATGGAACAATGAATCTCCAATGCTAAAGAGATATTAAACCTTGCAAAAAATACCCTAGAAGAAGAATTTTGAAAGGATACTAGGAACAATTTATAGTAAAAATCTCGATATAATGGATATTTAATAATGATACACAAAGATATAGGAAAATCCATTTCAAAGCTAGGAGACGTGTATTAGGGAGAAGCTCCACCCCAACTTGGCTTACATGCCTTCACAAAGAAAGTCATATTTTGGGAAGTGAGATAACTCCCATTCAATGAATATTGAAGGATAGTATTTTTTGGATTGAATAATAAAAATAAGGGATGTTCATTTTGATACATAGGCCCCAAATTATTTAGTACACTCTACTGCGTGGAGATGATGACAATGGTGTAATTAAGAAAAATAATAAAGTGAATATTATCGAGATTGTTATTTTACTTAAATAGTTTATTAAAAAAATATTAATAATTAAAATTTATGTGTTTTTAAATTGTATTTACAATATATATATATTTTTAATTAAACACTTTCTTTTAATATTGAGTGTGAAAATGGTATACCATAACATATAACATAATCTACATATTAATATATCATGAGTTTTATTTTAATTAGCAACTATAAGAAAATAGTGTACCTAGTGTACTTTTTGTTAAAATAATGTTTAATTAAATAGTAGGTGCTTCACTCTTTATGCCAAAAATAAAATAAAATTACTTCATACACTTTTATTGACTCAGAAGATAGTATGCAATATAGCAAAACCAAAACATACCAATATTTTATTTTATTTGGTAATGTATAACCGTAAGAGAGTGATATCCTATTTACATTATGGTTGATTCTCATATTCGTATTTATCTTAAAAAGCTCATATTCAACTTCTTTTAATCTATAATAGAAACTTATTTAATATGAAGAACTTTTAAAACATATAAACCAAACAAAACAAAATGCTCATATTCACCTCTTCCTTTTAATTTATAATAGAATTTTTTTTTCCTTGGAAAAATCTTAACTTCCTATTAAATTATAAAAAGTTACATATGTAGATGCACAATGTGTATTTCTAGAACCACTTAAGAAGGTGGTGCCTAAATAATCACCATTTTTTTTCTCTTTTTTCTTTTCTACTTTTAGCTAATTAGGAGTGATTGTAATAATACTTAGTTGATTCTCTTATGTCTTTCTCAGATGTTCCTTATTTGAGTCAGAACTTTATGTATAAGGACATTTAAAGCCTCTAAATTCCTTCTCCTTTTGCCTTTCTTGGCCTGTGTGTCCATCTTCACTTGGATTTTGGGAAACTAATACCACTATTCCTTCATGGTTTAAATATTCATTCACTGCGGATGTCTGTGGATTTGACGATTGTGGATTTGGATTTTCTTCAGTGGTGGGCGGTCCCAAGTCCTCATCTTCCTCTTCAGCTTAAGGTTTTGTTGTTGGGAATTTCCATCCCTTAGTATTTTTAATTGGTTTTTTTTTCTTCCTGGTATATTTCTTTGCCAAAGGACATGTGGTTTGTAAATGTCCAGTTTGAAGACATAGATGACACCGAAATGTTGTTTTCTCATATTCTAAGAACTCTTTCCAGCACTGGTTGTTGTAGGTAGTTCTTTACTAAGGTCTACCTCAAAACATATCCTGGCAAAAGTATAAATTGCTTCTTTAGTTGTTTGAGTATCCATCTTGATGTATCTCTCTAGCCCGTTACCAATTCCTTCCAGAACCATTGGATGCCAAAAATAAACACGTAACTTATGAAATCTTACCCAGACCGGTATTTTGGACACAGTCATTGAATTAACATCAAAATATGGGAACCATGGTATGATAAATAGTCCTGTATATTCCCATAACCATTGACCCTTATGTAAAACTTGGTCTCTGGTCTCTCCATAGTAGAAACTTATGTAAAATTTAGTCTCTGGTCTCTCTATAGTAGAAAATTATGTAAAACTTGGTCTCTGGACTCTCTATAGTAGAAACTTATTTAATATGAAGAATTTTTAAAACATCCAAACTAGACAAAATATTAGTTGAGGTATCTCTATTATTATGTTGCTTAATCTTATAATAAACATTTTTATTTAATTTTATAATAAATTAAATTAAATTATTATAATTAAAAAATACAAAAAAATTATAATTTTCATTATCACAAATTTGATTATTTTTTTAATTACAATGCATTTAAAAATTTAAAAAAAATGCCTTGAAATTTTAAAATAAAACTCCTTTTGTCACCTGCAAAATAAAATTGGAAAAGCAAGATTTTGGATATTATTTCATTTTTTAGGCAAATTTCTTTTCACGTGTTTACTGGGAGTTAAATAAATAGGCATACCAACTTTTGAAAAAAATAGTTAATGTTGTTGTTGGTTTTGTATATCATGTAGAGTTTATGGAGAGTCTCTGTAGGACAAGGGGGCTTCCTTCTCTACATAGTTTGAGGGGACTTGATTTACTATGCATTTTTTAGAATTTCCATATCACACAATTTGTATGAATACTTGTATATAGAACTATGAATACTTGTGAGTAGTTTAGATTATATAGTTATATACAGACTAATATTTTAATAAGTTTATACATTGAAGTTATATATATATATATATATATATATATATATATATATATATATATATATATATATATATATATATATATATATATATATATATATATATATATATAGTTGTGAATAAAAATGTTGAGAGACATTCCACGATATAAGGTTTCCAGGTCTTTCGAGATGGGATCCACATCATATAGATTACATGGTGTGGATCCATTTTGATACATGTAAACATTTTTCTTTATGAAATATAGTTTAAGTTTTTTTTACTTAAAACATGAAGAAAGAAGAATCCACTATCACTTTGCTCTTCCTCGTTCGCCCATTTCCTTCGTTTTCACTTACTGTACACTCATGCATTGATGATTTATGATTTTTTGTAAATTTGATTGAGCATGGAAACAATCTACTTTGATTTGGTTGGAATATTTTTCCACAAGAAAAACAACGTACTTTTATTTAATCAAAAGTTGTTACATATATCATCATTCTACAAAAACCCATGAGTGCAAGAGGTTTCATTGTGCTGCTAACAAAATGATCTCATCAGATAAAAATATTGACTCACAAAAAAACAGGGGACAAAGGACACCCCTGTTCCAAACATAATTAAGGGAAAAAAAAGGGCTCTGTGCGATCTACAAATGAGACAGAGCATACAGAGGATGGAAATGACAAACCTAGACAGAGAATACAGAGAATGGAAATGACAAACCTGTATCGATTCCTTTTTTCCTGGTTTGGTTGGAGTCTACATTGTTTGATTTTATCGTGCTTACACTTTCTTCTTTGTGTGAGAAATTTTTTTTTTTCAATTTCCTATTTGGAATTGAAAATGAAAATGTAGAACAAAAGATGAGGTTAAGATGTCCTAGGTGTACATGTCATGGGTTCTAAGAAAAAAAATTCCAAATAATGGCTTTAGCTAGATTTTTAATACTCCCTTTGCAATGGATGACTCCTTCATTTGTATAATGTAATGGAATATGGATTTATTGGCAGTGTTTATCATTTTATTTTCCTTTTTCTTTTGCATTTTTGACAGGCAGGGAGATTGAGATTGAGAAGAGGTAGTGAGTTTTTCCCATATGGTTGCATTCATATGGAAGCTCCACAAGGTTGTCCCTAGGTCTATTTCTCTAACTGTCTATAGAGTCTTTCCCAATTGAACTTAAGTAGGTAGTTAGTTTATTATATCCTTATTTTGAAGTCACACTAAACCCATGAAAACTACAATAATTCTCAGTTGGGTATCTCATATTTGTGTTTGGATCTTTTATATTTATGTTTTCTATTGTTGTAGCTTGAGAAGTGGGATCCAAAGTGGTTTGAATCATGGGAAACTATTTTGAGGAAAAATAGATGGGATTATCCCTATGTACAGAGTAGAGCATCTATAGATGAATCTGGCACAACACTTTCTGAACTCTATGGCTGATCATCTCCCCCACGCAGAGGACGAGAGTAGAGGAGAGGTATAAATTTCATTTCATTTGAATCTATTGTAGCCCTAAACGTCTTCGAGGCCCATGAATTTATCTCCATAGCCAATATAATATCGTTGAACCCCTGTTAGCATATGTTTTATGTTTCTATAAACGTGCAGTGCAGGTGCGTTTTTGAATGCATGCACAACAAAGGGAGAGAGCTTCATTTAGTCATGTTATGGCGATGGATTTTTCTGGGTGTAGATATTTTATAAAGTTTCCACTAAGCCAATCTGCGGAGTTGAGTATCGTCCTCCATTGAAAGTATGAGACTTAATTTATATATATATTTTTTGAAGTACAAAATGATGAATTAATTCACAAATTTTATGGGGTTAGAAAAGAAATAGACTCCACTTTGTTCTTTATGAAACATATGCCTTTTTTTGTTTATTTTGTTTATTTGTTTTTTCTAACATCTTTTGAGCAGAGATACAATTATATGGTGCATAGGGAAGTTCAAAAACTGAAGCTCTATCCAAAGGCATAGAAAGACTAAACAAATGTTCTGAGGGTTCTAGTACATTTTCTAGTTTCATTATTGTGTTATAGTTTCATTAATTCTTAAAATAATTTTATTCTTGGATTCACTTCCATTCCATCATATTATTTTATTTAACATATACAACACCCAATAGAAATCAGGTAGCGGAGGAAAGTATGTTTTTTAGTTTCATTATTATTTTGTAGTTTCAATACTTCTTGAAATAATTTTATACTTGGATTCAATTTCATTCCATTATTTCATCATATGAACATATACATCACCTATTATAAATCAGGTAGCATCTTTTGAGCAGAGATACAATCATATGGTGCACAGGGAAGTTCAAAAACTGAAGCTCTATCCAAAGGCATAGAAAGACTAAACAAATGTTCTGAGGGTTCTAGTACATTTTCTAGTTTCATTATTGTGCTATAGTTTCATTACTTCTTAAAATAATTTTATGCTTGGATTCAGTTCCATTCCATCATATTATTTTATTTAACATATACATCACCCAATAGAAATCAGGTAGCAGAGGAAAGTATGTTTTCTAGTTTCATTATTATTTTGTAGTTTCATTACTTCTTGAAATAATTTTATACTTGGATTCACTTTCATTCCATTATTTCATCATATGAACATATACATCACATATTATAAATCAGGTACTAGAGGATAGGTTCTTTTAATTAGCTAGCGAGCTTATACTTCATTCCTCATCCACTTTAATCAAAAAATTACTTTATCAAACATGTAATTTATAATTAGGCTGAGAGACATCTCTCTATTGGAAATCGGGTAATTAGGATGATAGACGTCCCCTGCTGGAAATCGGGTAGAGGATAGATTCCTTTTATTTTGAGAGATTTGGTGCATGATCACATGCCTGATGTTGTGGACAATTTTTTCACCCCTAGAGACAGTCTAGAGTTTCTATAGACCAGTGCCTAGGACATCTTAGCATAGCAAGGAGCTCATAATATAGCTTGGGTTGTCAATCCAAAAGCTCTCTTACTATCACTTGTAAATCAAGGAAATTAGTTTAAATGGAACCAAACTCTCTCAGAAGCTGATACAAAGATAAGAATAATGTAGGAACAGCATGCAAAACTCCAATACAAAAGCATCAGACAGTTTAGAGACAGCTTATTGCAAAGAGGGCCAGTTCAAATAATATGCCACAAAAATCAAATATCAAAAAGTGGATGCAGTGAAGGAACATGAAGAAGATACTAGTTAGCATGAGGCTGATACCCAGATACACAACAAAACCACATATGGGCTTATCCAACTAAGAATCCATACATGACAATGGCGTTCTAAAAGCACCCTCCTCAAGTAACTAATATAGAAGAAAATATGGATGAAATGAACATGGAACAGTATATCATGACTAGGCCTATTTAAAGTGCTTGACTAATCCAAGTATGGGCACCAACTAGGATGAATCCTTACTTAAGACTAGTGAGCCACTCGCATTCTAGAACATGATACAAGAAGATGAATAGCATGAAATGAGATATTATATTAACACATAAGAAAAGATTACATTCTGTGGGATAGCAAAGACCAGAATCCTCATTACAGTTATAACTCCTCCTCACTGAAACCCTACGGGCTCTGAGCCTTCATACAAAAACTTTACAAGATGTATACAAAAGCCTTTCACTGCACAGTTTGCTGATAGAAATATGGAACCTTGATACTGAGTTTTTTCCTAGTTTTTATAGGAGAAACAGAAAACTCTAGAGAAATGAGGTAGGTGAAGCACATTTAATGATCTGTTTTGAAACAAAGTGGCGGAAAACCTTCGTGCCCATAATGTGAATGATTGAATATAATTATTTATACTTTGAAATCTACCTCTAGAAATAAATGCACTGGAAGAAAATCTCTCCAAGAACAAGGCATGGGGGCAATACTTCGTGAACATTCTGTACGTTCCTGAAGAAAATCTGGTTGAAATAAACCTTGAGGGCGCTGCCTTCTATGAAAAGATATTTCTAGTGATCTGCAGGGTTCTTGATCTGATTCTTTGCCTTCAAAAGGTTATGCGACAGCCCCTAAGTCTTTTAAATGTATTTCCTTTTAATCCTCTGTTCTTCACTGATATTTTCTATCGCGCCATTAATTCTTCATCTACTCAACCTGTGCAATTTTAATGATCTCGGAGGGTTTAATGGATTTAGACCAGGGCACTTTAATGGATGTCATGTCCGCAGATCTTTCCAAATCCTGGCTTCATAATTTTGGCCTCTGAGTGATTTCCCATCGATGTGCTCTTGGCTTCTGTAGTGGATACTGCGAATGATGATAATGCTCCTTCACCGCATACCTGCAAAACACACAAAACTGTGGAGAAAACCATCACATGGGGAACGATGATGCAATGAGGGCGACTGTGCAGTGATGCAACATGACGGAATGGCGAAAGTATGTGGGTGGTGGTAAAAATGCAGCAGAATAGTGGTGGAACGAGCTAACACAAAGGCTACGATGCAAAACATTAGAATAAGATGTCTGAGTGAGATATATGAATGACGGAGGGTAGAAGCGATATACACGTGGAGTGGTGGTGGATGGACATATGACACATACAGTGGAATGGATGACGTGGAGATGTGGAGTTAACCAGCGGGGAAGAACGTGTGAATGATTCCGGGCGGGGAAGAACGTGTGAATGATTAACGTGTGGAGGTTAAGTCGTGTGCAACTTTGGTGGATAATCACTGTCAGATGGAGCGCGCAAGATCGGATGGTGTAAATAAATTCCGCTGCCCGTCCATTGACTGAAGGATAACGAGCGAAATGGGAGCAGTTTTGGGACGTACAGCGGGACACGCGGCAAGCAGCGAGTGGAATCGCTGCATTTTTCAGAAAACCATTGTCCTGACGAAAGTGGTGCGGAATAAATCCGCCGGTTTTGGCATTGATTCGCGGCGCGGGTTCACCAGGGCAGCAGGGCTCCGCTCCATTGATTTATTTCAATCGAACGGCTAGGGGAATGTCAGAAAACATTAAACGATAAGCGCTTTTTAGTCCAGCGCTTGGTCTAGCACACGAGACATATGGGAAAAAAATAAAGGGGGTTGAGGATAGATATATTTTCAAATGCGGGTTTTAGCCTTTATACAATGTATTTTGTGCGCAGGAAAGGAAACGATAGGCGGATTATGAAGGTCTGAGGTCACGAAAGGGGTTTCAATCAAGTTCAAACGGGAATGATGGCCAGAAATTGAATGAAGGGGCTGACATGTACAACACTTGATTTAATTAAAAAAATTTAAACACTTTTCACTTTGACATTGGCGTAGAGCCTAAAATGTAGAGTTTCCATACTCTGCACTTAGTCGCCAATCATCGATCATATTTTCACCATTGCCACTAACCTGGAGATCGCTCCATATGTTGTACAATGTTGTGCAATCAGAGGAAAAAGTTGCCCAAATTCTCTATAGGCGGGTGTTTATTTCTCCCTCACATCACCCGTACTCCACATGTCAACTCCATATTGCAATAAGCATCCCAATGCTATGTAGCCATGTTTATTGCTAGAGAAATATAACTAGAAATTGCACCACATGTTGCAAAGGAAACGTCGTAAGGTTGTAGCATAGGAAAGAATAACATAAATGAAAGAGGTTAAAAAATTATGAAATTTTGTTTCTTTATTGGCATTTTTCTAAGAAAAAAATTAAAAAACATTTATTTTCCCATCTAACAAAGAGTAACAATCAAATATGCTAGTGAGAAGAATGGTAGAAAATTTTAAATGTAAGAACTCTCTTCCTTGGTGATAGTACATTTCAGTTTTCAAAGAAAATTATTTTCGTGATATTTTAAATAACTAATTCCTCTCTAACAGACCCTTCAGAAGGACCCATTTTATTCAATTGATTGAAATAGACAAGTTTCTTTTATCTAGTGCTTTCTGAGTTATTGAAATTAAGGGAACATGTATAGATATTGCTAGACAAAAAAGAGCAAAGCGAGTGAATGTCAAATGGCTATCTCATTAAGTAATCTCTTCAGATCTTCTCATGTGGGCCTTCTTCAACTTATGAGGTAGTAGGAACTTTCTTTACTCCAAATCCTCCAGAATAAGGGGGGGAGAATTATGTTAGCTGAACTACTGGACCTCAAATCGAAATATCCATCTTTGTAATTGTCGTGGAACTACTTCTTTTCTATTAATTGAATGTAAGATGCGCTTTTTCATAATGGATGAGACAGTTTGGCCAAAGTACTCAAGACCTCTATATGAGGAAATTTGCATGTTTATTTTTTATTTTTGCATGAAGGATGCACTTGGCATTTATGACTAGGTTGGGCGAACTTAACCCTTCCAGGAAATGAATTACTTCTATCACATTCCTGATGTTGAATTCTTCTGATGCTACTCGTGGAACTGTGACTCTGCTTTACAACTAAAATTATTTAATGGCAAAGCAACTTATCATAATGACATGTTGTACTTCATAAGAGACTACTAAGAAGATTAAGTATGGTATATCCACCTTCACCTGCCATTTGAACATAAAGCATAGAGTTATGTTAATCGTTAGTTTTTATGGATAAGGGACATTTGGGCCTTTTTTAACCTTTGCAGATGCTTAATAAATCTCAATTCAGATAAATTTATATTAGTAAATTATCTACAATGATATTTCCATAATTCCTCTTTAAACGAACAATATTCCACTTCTTTCGAACTTTGCATCTCAGTGATAATAAAAAACATCATCAAGGCCCAAAATTAAGAAGAAAAAATCAACTCGTAATTAGGGAATCTAGTGACTTGTTTAAGGATCATAATTAAAGACCTTAGTTCATTTTAAAGATCATTTATTTTCCCATCAAATAAAAACAACAATCAATTTTTGTAGTGAGATGAATGGTAACAAATTTCAAATGTAAGAACTCCCTTCACTGGTGATAGTACATTTTTGTTTTGAAAGGAGAGTATTTTCCTGATCTTTTAAATAATAGTTCCCTCTCGAAGAGACCCTTTAGAAAGACCTTTTTTTTTCAAATGATTGAAATAGGTAATTTTATTTTGTCTAGTGCTTTCCGAGTCATTGAATTTAAGGGCAAAGGTAAAGAGACTACTAGACAGAAAAGAGCAGAGTGACTAAATGTCAAATGAAAATAACATCGAGGAATCTCTTCAGATTTTTTCATGTGGGCCTTCTTCAACTAATGAGGTAGTAGGAACTTTCTCGGCTCCAACTCCTCTAGAATAAGGGGTGGAGAATTATGTTGACGGGACTACTACTCATGGAACTATGACTCCACCTTACAACTGGAATGTTTCTCTTCCAATAGCTCTATCTCGTGATATAATTCCAACTTTCTCTTGTTTCTGAATACATTGCAGTCCTTATATCATTGTTGTCTGTCTCTTTTTGAGTGCGTGCTTGAATGAGTGAGATAATGTAGCTCATATGGATTCCAAAATCCTTGACTAATTTTTGAAGAGTCCTCTTCTATTTTTAAATCTGCTATTTGGTCCTCCTTAGCCTTTTCAACATCATTTGCTTCTAAATAAGCATATCTTCTTGATGTCTGCTTTGGCATTTTTTTATTCTTAGATATACTTCAGATCTAAATGAATGGAACTTGAGATAGGCTTCGTGACCTTTTCCAAATTCCATGATTTTTCATTGCACTTCTCATCTGTATCACGGAAAATGGATTCCGCACATTCAAAGTTATCCCTTTTTAGGGCTTGTTGTAAGGTTGACAACTTTTCTTCACCATGTATCCTTTCTTTTGTATGTTTGACTTTGATACAAACAATTGTCACTGGATCTTTTATATGTGCACAATTAATCAATTTTCCTCTATTTATGTCATGTTGGCTAGAAAAAATAGATTGTGCATATTCAATTGTATGTTTTCACCATGCCTCTTCCATATCCAGTGGGTTCTATTTCATATGTTTCTTTTCATTAAACGAAGTAGATCATGTCCTCGCTCTCACTAGAAGGCTTTACATTTGATGAAATGAGCACTCAAAGATTGTTGGTTTCCTCAAAGAGTCCATCTCCCAAAATGATATTTCGCACTCAACACTGAAAATCATTGCAAGAGAAACACTCTTTTGGAGAAACCATCAAGAAATCGTTAAGTTATCAAGAAACAGTTAAGCAAGAAGCAACTCTAACTATTAGTTTTTTCTTAACTATTAATTATTAATATGACGGGCTAAAAATCTTCAATCGTTTAACATCTCATCCAATGGTGCAGACCAATACAAAGTGGCATCTGGGGGAGTTGTTTTCAAAGAGGAACGCATATCCGTAGTTGCAGTTGTTTCCTTCTATAACTGATGTATCCGTGGTCGAGAAGGGTGGATCTGAACAATAAATCGATCACTAAGTAAATCATACCGAAATTAATGTTTGGGCATTAATAATTAAGCATCTACCCAAATTGTCTAAAAATGGATTGAGCACTGAAATTTTTTTGGTTTCCTTGAAGAGTCCATCTTCCAAAACGATATTTCACACTCAACGCTAAAAATCATTGCAAGAGAAACACTCTTATGGAGAAACCTTCATGAAATTGTTAAGCTATCAAAAAACTATTAAGCAATCAAGAAACAGTTCACCAAGAAGAACATCTAACTATTAGTTTTTTCTTAACTATTAATTATTAATGTGATGGCCTAAAAATCTTCAATAGTCTTACATTCCATCCAATGGTTCCATGATCAAGAAGGGTGGATCTCAACAATAAATCCATCACTAAGTAAATCATACCAAAATTAATATTTGGGCATTAATAATTACCAATGCACTCATAAACTTCCCTTCCAAGAGATCCTCTCATCTACTCAAATTGTCTAAAGAACACTGAAATATTGTTGGTTTCCTTGAAGAGTCCATCTCCCAAAACAATATTTCGCACTTAGCACTGAAAATCACTGCAAGAGAAACATTCTTATGGAGAAACAATCAAGAAACAGTTCACCAAGAAGCAACTCTAACTACTAGTTTTTTCTTAACTATTAATTATTAATTTGACAGCAGCGTGGGGAGTTGTTTTCAAAGAGGAACGCCTTACAGTGTAATTACAAAGTATAATATTATCATAATATATATATATATATATATATATATATATATATATAGGGATAAGTGAAAAAAATAATGGGATAAGTGAAAAAAATTATCTGGTTGATCACTTCTCTGAACAAAATATTTAGGGTTTGTCATTTTGTTAGTGCCGCTAAATTTTTTTATAATTCAGAATGCACATAGATGTGAATAGGCCAATAGGCCATAATAGAAATGGTATAAGTTGAACAAATTTGATGGATTAATCCAAGAAATTTAGATAAAATTGAAATTATTTTCATAGCTAATTTGCACTTCAAAGTAACTTGATTCTTAAAATATGTATTTTTGTCAATAAAAATAAATATCAATAATACATTATTTTTATTTATTTTATTTTATTATATCTTTTTTTGAATCTTGGGTTTTGTCTAAATTATTCAAAGTGTTACCAATTTACCATGGTTAACCATATATATTCTTTGAATATAAATGAATTGATATTCAACTTTTTCTTAAAGCAAATATATGTATGGGAATATTTTGCTCACATTTCAATGCTAATATATTAGATACTATACATTTAATTGCGTCATTTGAATTGTAATTTTTCCCTTTTAAAGCATATTTTTTTAAACCTCTATTATAATAATAATAATAATTATTATTATTATTTTATTTTATTATAAAATTTAAATTAAATAAATTTAAAATAATAAATATAAAATTAAATTTGTCTATGTGATAATATTATATATTTCTTTTGGTTAATTCATATGATATTGTTAATTAACTTTATTGGTATAATTTGTGTGTTATCATATATTAGCTCAAGGAAAATAAAAATTAACATTATATAATTTGGACCATAATGTGATTTCTTGTTATTTTAAAAATGTAGTTTTTGAATTTATGAATTTTTAATCCAAACTTTAAATATTAAATCATTTAAATTTATTTATTATTTCTTTAAACAATTTGAAATTAGGTTATTTGTTCCAATTATGTTCTTCTTATCCATAGTTTCCCATAATTATTTCTCTACTACATTTCTTAAAAAAAAAAAAAAATTCCACCACTTGGCTCTTGTTATAATCCCACCACTTGACTCTTGTTATAATTTCGAAATATAAAAAGTAATAATTTCAAGATCACATACGGATGGAGCCGAGTAGGATGCAGGAAATCAAGGATTGGGTCGAACCAAAGAATGTTTACGATATGAGAGTTTTCTTAGGGGTGACCAGCTACCAACGGAAGGTTGTAGAAGGGTATTCCAAGGTGACTACACCACTGAAAGACCTTTTGAAGAATGATAAGAAATGGAATTGGACAAATAAGTGTCGTGCAACATTTGAATATTTGAAGGGGAGGATGGTTACAATATTGATGCTCAAGCTTCCTGACTTTGAGAGATCATTTGAGGTGCACAAAGATGCTTCTAATTTTGTGATTGGGGGATTACTCATGCAAGATGGGAATATGGTGGCATATGAGAGTCAAAATTTGCATGATAGAGAGCGACTCTCTCTGGTTCATGAGGATGAGATGATTGCCATCATCCACTATTTACAGCTATGGAGACATTACTTGATTGGGAAATCATTTGTTATCAATATTGACAATGTTGCAACGAGCTATTTTGCATACAAACCAACGTTGTTAGCGAAGCATGTTCATTGGCATGACTTCTTGGCAGAGTTCGACATGACTATTGAGTACAGGCTGAGTAGGCTCAATTTAGTTTTAGATACACTTAGTAGGAAGGAACAGTTAGCTACACTTGGGGAGGAAGAAGACCATGTTAAACATAGTAGGAGTCGGGTTCATATGACCGATGAGATGAAAAGTAGACTTTGTGCTAGTGTGGAGACAAATATTCAGGGGAAGAGCATTTCGAAGCAGGTGAAGGAGGGGAAGAAACATAAGTTTTTCCTATGTGATGGACTCTTGTTCTACGGGAACTGACTCTGCATTCCGAAGTCATTCGGACTTAGGAGGCACCTCTTGAAAGAGTGTCGTGATTCTCCATGTGTTGGCCACCCAGGGAAGCGTCGTTCTTTGATATTATCGGAGAGAGTTTACCTTTGGGAGAAGATGAGGGAAGATGTGGAGGAGTATGTACATACAATGCATCATTGGGAAATAGGACAAATGAGATAACCAGAGACAGGGAGGATTGTTTCAGCCTTTGCAGATTCCGGAGAGACCTTGCATGAGTGTTTCGATGGACTTCATCACTCAGTTACCACAGGTGCAGGGGTGTAATGGGATTATGGCTGTTGTGGATCGTTTTTCCAAGTATGTCGTCTTCATTTTGATGAAGATACCACGTGGGGACGAGAAGACTACTGAGCTATTCTTCAAGAATGTTGTGAAGTATTGGGGAATTCCTTTGAGTATCGTGTCTGACCAAGATCTGCATTTTACAAGAATTGTTTGGACCACTTTGTTCAAGTTGGTCAAGACAGATTTTTTGCAGAGTTCGAGTTACCCTCCGCAGAGAGATGGGCAGACTGAACGGATCAATGCACTGTTGGATGACTACTTGAGACATTATGTGAGGGTTGATCAGAAAAATTGGCCTGAACTCTTGGATCTGGCTCGGTTTAGCTACAATTTGCAAAGGATTTTTGCAACCGAGTATATTCCATTAGAGGTGGTCAATGGATAGATGCCAATTTCACCACACATTGTGTTATCGAGGGGAGTTTTTAGGACTCTGCATGAGAAGAATTTTTTGTGAGGATGGTAGAAATATTTGGAGTTAGCAAGGGTGCACCTGCATGACGCTGCAGGGAGAATGAAGAAATTGGTAGATAAGGATAGAAGGGATGCACACTTTGATATTGGGGACACGGTCTTACTGAGGATCATCAGAGATCAGTTTCAACCACTGAAAGGGACTCCAATATTTTTGACGAGGAAATATGAGGGGCCATTCCGGGTGAAGGAGCAAGTTGGTGAAGTTGCTTATGAGTGGAGCTTCCAAAACACATGCTTTCGAAACATCCTGTGTTCCATGTGATTCAGCTCAAGAGATGTAGAATTGATGCACATCATCGTGAGAGAGTAGCACCCCCGAAGGGACCAACCATAATTGTGGATAAACCGAACTTGGTTCTAGACAAGTTCTTAGATCTCAGATCTCAGGACTATAGGTGTCACGAGTGCCGCATAGAGGGAGTCCTTAATTTAGTGGAAGGACACAACGGAGGAGAGTGGTTGGGAAACGTAGGATTCTTTTTGGAGATGGAAAAAGGATAGTGCATAGTACAATGAGGAGTTGACACGATTGATTGGATTTCCGAGGACAACAATGACTCGTGGTGAGGGAGGATGTCAAGACCCAGAGTCGACATCACTGCCCTTTGGTGATTCGGGGGTCCAACTGGGCACACATGACACTTAGGCGAGTCGCAGGTACCAACGTGCCCGTGATGTGCGATGGGCGTGCGGACATTGTGGTGGCCGCACCAATCGCCCGCCCGACTGATGTTCAGTTAAAGGCATGCTGATGGAGAGCGCGCATAGTGAAGTTCGGTTAAAGATGACACGAGGAACGATGGTGGCGACACGAGTTCAGTGAAACTCGACGGGGTAGCATGTGACCGGGGGTGCACAACCGAACAGGCTGCCCACACTCGGGTGCGGGTCAACTGAACGAGGGAGACACAACACTCGTGCGAGTCAGGTAGCGGATGACTAAACGAAACGATGAAGTGCGACGGAGTTGCGATGGCACAGGGCGGAGGGAGAAGTTCGACGAGCCAACATGATGGTGGGAGAAGTGTGTCAAGCCAAAATGACGGTGGGCAAGTGCGCCAGGCTGGCACACAAAATTAAACGCAGGGTTGTGTTGCATGTTGGTGGTAGGTCGGCTTGGTGGGCTGACGCTCCAACCTGCGCGTCCGACGAGAAAACATAACCGACAAAGGCATATAAGTATGCGATGGTCGCGTGGAGGTGATCATCATTGAATCGTAGAGATACACGACACAGTCGTTCAGTGTAGTCACAGTGTGAGTGTCGAGACAAGTGAAGGTTGGCCGCGGGTGGTTCAAGGCAGTGATGCGCCCGCCTTGCAGGCAGATAGAATCACAGTTTAATGGGGTGCAATAGTGATAGTTCGGCAGTGTGCATCGGGTTGAACTGTGAACATTCGACAAAGTTAAACTATGGTGTTGCGGGCAACATGATACGCGCTCTCGGGTGACAAGCAGCACATGATGTACCCCGTGCCACTGGTGAACAGTCTTCGGGCGATGGTTGCGCCTGAACATCGACAGCCTCCCCCATTGTACAATATTGTAAAAACATTTCATAATTTTATTATGGAAAGTTGAATTCTATATATTGTTGTTTTTGGTCTCGGTTTGACATTTGTGTATTATTGTTATCTTATTCGACACATAACTAAATAATGAAAGAAAACACACATAATAATAATGGAAAGTGTAGTTCGGAAGATGAAAACACACTACACTATCTATGCCGCACGATGCCCTGAACGGTGGAACCAACTTTGGAGCGTAACACACGGGACTCAGAATCTTGAAGTGTGATAGTTGTAACTCGGATTTCCGAAAAAATTGCCAATTAATTTTCAAAATCATTCTCAAAAATTCTATTTCGCAACCCCGTTTCACCAAGGCTAACAAAAACAATAAATGATGAAATAGTAATCATGTATCATGTCAACCAATCTGATTCGTGAAAGTTGGAGCAGAGGATAGCTTGAATAGGAAGACAGCGAAAAAGTACTTACAATTTAGAATTAATAAAAAAAAAACAAAAAACAAAAAGATAAGTGGGGATGACGTGTTGGAGGAGAGGATAGTTTGGATAGGAAGACAACGAAAAACTAATTACCGTTAGAATGAGAGAGGCCAAAAGATAGAGAGGGAAAGGCGCGGGCGGATGGCGGTTGGGCGCTGGGTATATAGAGATGATGGAAGAGTTTAGTTTTTTCACTCATCGGTCTGCTCTTCTCCTCTGTTCTGCCCCTTTCATTAGTTTTCACTTGCTTTGGCTCTGTTTTGCTTGCCGATTTTGTGTTGGTTTTTAGTTGATTGAGCATGGCCATGCTCTGCTTTGGCTTGATTTTATTATGTTTACAATTTCTTCTCTGTGTGAATGTTTATCATGTTAACTTCCATTTCTTGTGTGAATGTTTATTTCGATTTCTTATTTGGAATTGAAAATAAAAATACAAAACATAAGAAGAAACTGAAAAGAAAATTGGAGACGAGATTAAGGAGATGTTCTAAGTGTACATGTCATGGGTTCTGAGCCAAAATGCTAAATAGGGCTTCAGCTGGAATTTTAATACGGTCATTGCAGTGGACGACTCCTTATTCAGTGTAATTTAATGAATTATGGATTTATTGGTAGTGTTTAACATTCTATTTTCGTCTTTTCTTCGCATTTTTGACCGGCAGGGAGATTGACATTTAGAAGAGGCAGTGAGTTTTGTCCATATGGTCGAATTCATATGGAAGCTGCAGAGAGTGTTCCGCAAGTCTAATTCTCTAATTGTCCCTCCTGGCGGAGTTTCTGCCGATTGAACTTTTAGGTGCGTGGGTATTTTAATTACAAAAAACAAACGCACAGCAGAAACACCAGCAAACGTGAGACAAGCTCACTCAACTCAATGAATATCATTGCTCAATTACATCATCCTTAAATAAGAAACTCACTCACCTAATCTTCCTGAAGAAGAGGAAACAACCCTGAATAGATGGAACTGATTTCTAAATGCACACTCCCGTACAACAAACCAAAACTAAATCTATTTCTAGATTATTCTCACATCCTCCCTTAATGGAGAAATGGATTTTCTACAATATCTAACTGACTTCTAAAAACTTCAAATTTGATTTTACCAAGGGGCTTAGTAAATATATCAGCCATATTATCCTTGGTGTTACAAAATATCAATTCAATTTCATTTGACTCAATTTTCTCTCGTACAAAGTGGTACTGTAACTCAACGTGTTTTGTTCTAGCATGGTAAACTGGATTATGTGCTAATTTGATAGCACTCTGATTATCACAATTGATACATGTTGAACCACTTTGCGCTTCTTCAAGATCTGCAAGAATTCTCCGCAACCAAATAGCTTCACAGGTGGCATTGGTCAAAGCTTTGTACTCTCATTCTGTTGATGATAAAGAAACAGTTGGCTGTTTCTTACTACTCCAAGATACGACCCCTGATCCAATATGAAATGGATAGCCAGAGGTAGACCGTCTGTCATCTGGATTTCCTGCCCAATCTGAATCAGAAAAACCTGTCAGTGCAACATCAGATTCATCAATATACATAATACCTAAATTCATTGTTCCCTTTAAGTATCGGAGAACTTTCTTTGCAGCATTCCAGTGATTTCCTGAAGGCTTAGCCATGAATTGACTAAGAATACTGACTGAGTATGCAATGTCTGGTCTGGTAGTGGTGAGATAGTTCAAACTTCCCACTAGCTGACGGTATAATGTTCCATCTGCCTCTTTCGATCCATCTTCTTTGTACAACTTTGCATTCTGTTCTAAGGGAGTTGACATAGCTTTGCAATCTGTCATATTGAACTTTTAAATGATTATCAGTTATAGTGGAAACAGATATCAAATTCTTTCTGAGAGCAGGTACATACATCACATTATGAATCTGTCGCATTTGTCCATTAGGTAAGTACACATTTATTATGCCATAGCCTTGAACTTTAAGTGACCTGTCATCTCCTAGGTAAATGTGTGTACCATCAGATTTTTCATAATATTTATCATACCATTCTTTATTACAAGTCATGTGTGCAGATGCACCAGAATCGATGAACCATGCATTCTCATCATCAGTTTCAGCAGACAATGCAGCATCAGAAAGAAATAACTTAAGATTTTTAAATCCATCATTCTCTGAGGTGTCTCTGTTTATGTAATTTCCATTATGCCTTCTATGTCTTTGATTTGATTCATTATTCTTTCTCCTATAGCAATCTTTAGCCAGATGTCCAGGTTTTCCACAATAATCACATTCAATGTTCCTCTTAACATAAGAATCAGGAGGTGCCATACCTTTCTGCTTTGCTTGAAAACGGCCTCTGTTCCTGTCCCACGGTCTCCCTCGGAATGGTTTCGAAAGTGGAGTATCTACTCCAATACCCAAACACACACCTCTGATACCAAATTACAAAAAACAAACGCACAACAGAAACACCAGCAAACGTGAGACAAGCTCACTCAACTCAATGAATATCATTGCTCAATTACATCATCCTTAAATAAGAAACTCACTCACCTAATCTTCCTGAAGAAGAGGAAACAACCCTGAATAGATGGAACTGATTTCTAAATGCACACTCCCGTACAACAAACCAAAACTAAATCTATTTCTAGATTATTCTCACAATTTTATCTTAGCTTTGAACTCACAATAAACCCATGAAAAGTACATTAATTCCAGTTGGGTATTTCATATAGTGTTTGGATATTTTATATTTGTGTTTTCTGTTGTTGCAGGTTGATAAAATGGTTACCGGAGTGGTTTGAATATTGGGGATGACATGGAGGAGGGAAATTATTGTGAGCAACAATAGACGGGATTATCCTTACATTATGATCAAGTAGACAGAGTAAATGAATCAATCAGGCACAAAACGTTTCAAACTCTATTGTTGATCATTTTCCACACAAAGAGGAGAGGTACAAATTTCATTTCGTTTGAATTTATTGCAGCCCTAGAAGTCTCTCAGATCCGTGCATTTAACTTCATAGCCCATCTATTACTGTCAAAGGTCAAAGCCTTGTTAGCGGATGTTTTATGCTCTTGTAAATGTGCAGAAGTGCAGACGCGTTGTTGAATATATGCGCAGCAGAGGGAGGGAGCTGAGTCATGCTATGGTGATGGATTTTTCTGGGTGCAAATTTTTTATAAAATTTCCATCACAATAAGCCAATCTGTAGCTGAGTCATGCTATGGTGATGGATTTTTTCTGGGTGCAAATATTTTATAAAATTTCCATCACAATAAGCCACTCTGTAGCTGAGTCATGCTATGGTGATGGATTTTTGTGGGTGCAAATATTTTATAAAATTTCCATCACAAGAAGCCAATCTGCCCTCTGCAAGTACGACAATCCCGAAGTAAGTGCGATGCTTAATTTATATGTTTTCTTTTTTTTAGTACAAATTGATGAATTAATTCAAAAAATTTATGGGGTTCCAACTGAAACAGGCCCGATGCTTAATTTATATGTTCGCTTTTTCAGTACAAATTGATGAATTAATTCAAAAAAATTATGGGGTTCGAGATAAAACGGACGCCCTCTTTGTTTCTTTATGAAATGGATGTCTCTATGTATTTTGTTTCTTGCATTTAAGAAAATTTTATGGTGAAGAGGAGCGTTCATGATTAAGGGCCCCGTTCCAAATCCCTCCAACGTAGGTTTAGATACTGTTTTGGAAAAATCTGAAACTCCATCTTAAGTGATGGAAAGACCGAATAAATGTTCCCAGGGTTCTAGCATATTTTCTAGTTTAATTTGTTCATAATATTTCTATACTTAATAACCACTTCCATTCCATTATTTCATCATACTATTTTATCGAAGATGTACGCCACCCTGTTACAAATCGGGTACCGGAGGAAGGAAAGGTTCGTGAGCTGATACTTATGTCCAGAGTTGTCTTCCCAGGCAACAAAATAGCTCGGACGGTAGGTTTTTATCGGAATTTGGTTCATTAAAATTCAAAAAATGAGGTAGTTGCACTGGTTGGATGTCCCTAGTTGGAATATTTTCTTTCATTTCTGTTTCTTGAAAAGGGTTATGCATGTGATTGCAGCCAGTTCAAATTTATGAGTTGAGGTATCTTTCATAGGAATTCCTACCGCTTATGCAGCTGCGCATCACCCATCATCTGTTTGTCAACGGGTAAGGAGAATTTCTCGGGTAAGTTGTCTGACCTGGAGAGTTCCGGTTCGCATCACTCCCAAAGCTCGTTGGAACGCCTGAAGGATCTCACTCTGTGCTGAGAATTGAAGTTTGCTGATCTGCCCAAGCAACGCTTCAAGCAATGCAACTGAATCCTATCACCCTGTTCAAGTGACCTCTATCTCGCCACACGAGAGCCGGAGTCGACTGTGCCAATGATCCACCCAAGCTACGCTAGTGCTACAGAGCCGTGGCACCCTGCGCGCGAATTTATATGGCTCCCAAGCAATCTCGGTCTGCGCAGACAGATATGGGAACTACATTGGTCGTTTGATGTGCTATTTCGGACCCTGCCGTAATTCGAGCAGGCCGTCTTTATTGGTTACGGGCCCCTTATTTCTGAGTAGACTGTGAAGAATTGACTATGGGCCTCTTATCTGAAATTCTGTATGGCGCAATGTGTGTGGACACCTTTAAATAAAATTCTCAGTTGATTCTCGTTGAAAGGGTCATTATTCATTCATGTTGGTATTTATGCATCCTTGTTTTACAACAGATTTAATAATTATTCGGTAAAGAATATTACAGTGGTATTGAAGCCTTATCTTGGCCAGCTGTGGGATGCCAAGAAAAGAAAAGGGTATTACTGTTAATTAGGAAGGAAAAAGGGCTAGGAGTCAAGGAAAACCCGAAGGGGAAGAAAGACCCATGGGTGATCACGAGGTGCATCCTTGTTTTACAACAGATTTAATAATTATTCGGTAAAGAATATTACAGTGGTATCGGAGCCTTATCTTGGCTAGCTGTGGGATGCCAAGAAAAGAAAAGGGTATTACTGTTAATTGGGATGGAAAAAGGGCTAGGAGTCAAGGAAAACCTGAAGGGGAAGAAATACCCATGGGTGATCACGAGAATACCAAACTTGAAGATGTTTTACAAAAGATCGCTGAAGCTCAAGACACCATCATAGGACTCCTTAAAGCGCATAATGGGCAACCTAATGTGAAAAGCAATAATGGGGAAGGAGGCTCCCATTAAGGTGGGGATGGTCCACCGCAGGAGTATATCAATGTTCGTAGCAACGATCCATTACATGAACACGTCAACACTCGGAGCAACCCTTTTAGTCGGCCAACCATGCCTCCATTTTTGGATGACTCCTCTAGGGAGCAAGACTGCCATTCACCTATTGCAGAGATAGTTACCTTCTGGATGAAAGAATATGATGCATTGCCTCCCAATGTAAAAGCAACCTTGAACCTTAATGACTTTTACTATATGAGGAGCAAACAACAAAGGAAGGCAACCAAATACGGGAGCCATCAGTCAAACGGAGATTTGCAGAAAGTTGTGGGGAAGGTAACTCTTCCTTATTTTGATGGATCGTCAAAATGTTTAGCACGGTCATGGGTACAGAAACTGGATACATATTTCCAACTCAATCCCATGCGGGAAAGGGATGCCATCAAGTATGCCACACTTCACCTGGATGGAGAAGCACATGAATGGTGGCAACATGGTATGACCACCCTGGGACATGCCAACATCATCTCTGATACAGAATTCACACGGAGGTTAATAGAAAGATTTGATAGGAAGGATCCTGAGATATACTTCTGTGAGCTAACCCAGCTCCGACAAACAGGGAACCTTGAATCTTATGTTGCAGAATTCCAGAGGCTTGCAGTAATGGTCAACGACCTCTCCATGACTCGGTTGGTCATGTTATTTGTAGAAGGGTTATCAGAACCCCTACGAGGTTGGGTTAGGACCTACCAACCCGCCACCTTGCAAGATGCAATTAACCGTGCAAGGGATATGCAGGATGCAATACCCAAGAATAGATTCCTACCTAAATTTCCTATTCTTCAAAAAGGGAAGGAAATCAAGCAACAAAAACAGTAAGGGGAAGCTGGAAGATGAGACCAGAAAAGATCTCAGAAGGAGAAGGCTATGCTTCTCTTGTCAAGAACCTTGGGCACCAGGACATCGGTGTGCTAAAGGGAAGGCACACTATATTGAAGTATTTTCTGAAAGCGAAGATGAGGAAGATCTGGAGTTCGACCAAGGGGAATCACAAGGCATGGGATTAATACAGGAAGAAGTCCAGGAAGGGGTCATTGCCTCTCTCACAGGGGTCCCAAGATATCACACCCTCCGGGTTAGGGGCACCATACAAGGACAAAAGGTTACTGTGCTAATTGATGGTGGAGCCTCCCACAATTTCATTGATGCAGAATTCGTAGCCAGAAGAGGATTAGCCACTGAAGAATTTGAAGGCTTCACAGTTTTGATTCCAGGGAAGAAAGAGCACAACCGCATTTCCTGCACTAAGATAGTTCCTAACATGACCCTAGCAATGGGAAACTACAAAGTTACAGATAACTTCTTTGTCGTAGACTGCCCAGACTCTCATGTAGTATTGGGGGTATAATGTCTATATTCTATCAGAACTCATACAGTAAACTACCAAGACTTGGAACTCGCATTCACGGGACCAGATGGTAAAAATGTGAAGTTGAGAGGAATGCATGCATATCCTCCCAAGGTGGTGACTTCCAATCGGATGGAGGCAGATCTCTGACATGGGGATATTGTATGGGTAGTAGAGTGCCGAATCATGGAAGAGAAACCAGTAGAGCAACACAAGGAGTACTCACCTGATATTATGGCACTATTGCACAAATACCAGAAGGTCTTTGGAGATATTCCCCCAGGACGGCCGCCTGATAGGGGATTTGAGCACATCATCGAACTAGAAGAAGGGGTCCAAGCTATCATCACTACCCCTTATCGGCACCCCAAAGTGTACAAGGATGAGATAGAAAAGGCAATAAAAGAATTATTGGCACTAGGACACATTCGGCCGAGTTCGAGCCCCTTTGCTTCATCAGTAGTCTTGGTCAAGAAAAAGGATGGGTCCCTGAGGACGTGTATAGATTATCGAGCATTGAATAAAAAGACCATCAAAAATCGATATCCTATACCCAGGATCGATGAATTGATGGATGAATTAAAGGGAGCCAAATACTTCTCAAAAATTGACCTTCGCTCAGGGTACCACCAGATCAGGGTTCGTGATCAAGACAATCAAAAAACAACTTTTAGATGCCACTATGGACATTATGAGTTCCTAGTGATGCCTTTCGGGTTGACCAATGCCCCTGCAACATTTCAGTCATGCATGAACCATATATTCAACAAGCAACTGCATAAATTTTTTTTGGTCTTTTTCGACGACATCCTGATCTTCAGTAAGACATGGGAAGAGCATCTGCAGCACCTGGACGAGGTCTTAGGAATATTGGAGGCACAACAATTTTATGCCAAAATATCTAAATGTGAGTTTGGAATGACAGAAATTCTATATCTTGGTCACATCATAGGGAGTCAAGGTGTTAAGGTTCACCAAGAGAAGATTGAGGCCATTCTCAATTGGCCAACTCCCAAAAATGTAATAGAGTTAAGGAGCTTCTTGGGTATTTGCACTTATTACAGAAGATTTGTAAAGGGATATTCACAACTAGTAGCTCCTCTTACTGACTTGACAAAAAGAGGAGCCTTTTTATGGACAGAAACAACCCAGGAGACTTTCGAGCAGATGAATGAAGTCATGAGTTTGTGTCCAGTTCTAGCCTTTCCAGAATTCTCTCAGCCCTTTGTATTGGAGTGTGATGCTTCCGGGGAAGGAATTGGGGCTGTTCTGACACAGAA
This sequence comes from Pinus albicaulis, assembly GCA_034641835.2. Lineage (NCBI taxonomy): Eukaryota > Viridiplantae > Streptophyta > Pinopsida > Pinales > Pinaceae > Pinus > Pinus albicaulis. The sequence continues at coordinate 358,407,341 of CM076579.1, forward strand.
CCATCATCCCATTGATTTTGAGAGTAGAAAGTTGCATAATTATGAACACTCTTACTCCATTTATGATAAAGAAATGTTGGCTATTATGCATGCATTGGCCAAGTTTCGTCCATATCTAGTGGGGAATCGGTTCAAAGTCAAGACTGATCACAATAGTCTCAGATACTTCCTTGATCAGAAGGGATTAAATGAGAGGCAGCAAAAATGGGTTAGCAAGATCCAAGCCTATGATTTTGAGATTGAATATGTCAAAGGATAAAAAACAATGTAGTTGCAGATGCCTTGTCAAGAAGGCTGACTACCTTCTCTCTCATAGACATTATAGATGGTTGGAAGTCCATCTTTTGGTGGAATACTAAGAAAAATCATTCAGCTTGTGAGATCCTTGACGGATAGTCATCGGACATCCATTATAGAGTTGTTAATGATATTATCTATTATAAGGATCGGAATCTATTTAGTACACGAGTCTCAAATTAAGATGAGAATATTTACAAGCGACCCATGACTCCCCTTTGGCCGGGCATCCGGGCTTTACGAAAACTTCGCAGGACCATCGGAAAGGTTCACATGGAAGGGACTCAAGAAGGACATTATCAAATATGTTCAAGAATGTGGTACTTGTCAAAGTAACAAAGTTGAACATACACACCCTGCAGGTTTATTACAACCACTACCTATTCCGGAACAAAAATGGGAGAGTATATCCATGGATTTCATTACAGGGCTACCTTTTTCACAAGGTAAAGATTGTATTTTTGTGGTGGTGGATCGTCTCACCAAGTACGCTCACTTATTTGCAATTCCCTTCAAAAGTTCTGCATCTCAAATAGCTGAAATATTTTTCCAAGGAGTATTTCATCTACATGGTTTGCCCAAAACCATTGTGAGTGACCGTGACAGTAGATTTATGGGAGCATTTTGGCAAGAATTATTCAGGTTGGCTGGAACATAACTCACTCCTAGTACCAGTTATCACCCGCAGATAAATGGACAGACAGAAGAAGTGAATAAATGGGTGGAAGGTTACCTACGAGATTATGTCACGGGACATCAGCGAGCATGGACCAAGTGGTTGTACTTAGGAGAATATTGCTATAACACCACTTATCACATGTCCATAGGGATGTCACCTTTCCGAGCCCTATATGGGTACAAGGCACTATCTTTTGCAGATACAATGTTTGGAGATAGTAGAGCACCTTTGGCAAAGGATTGGATCCAGGGGTGGCAGGATATTCTGAGAGCCCTCAAAGACAATTTGTAGACGGCATAGAATCGACAAAAGTTATATGCAGATCGTCAAAGGATAGAGAGGAATTTCGAAGTAGGAGATGTGGTTTATCTCCGGCTTCAGCCATACAGGCAGTCTACTTTGAAGCAGAAGGGGGCAGAAAAATTAAAGCCATGATTTTATGGGCCCTATCGAATTGTCCGAAAAATAGGAGAAGTGGCATATGAGTTAGAACTTCTGGCAGAAAGCAGAATTCATAACATCTTTCATGTCTCCTGTTTGAAGAAAGCATTAGGATCAAACATAAGATCATCACCAGAATTACCGCCACTAGATGAGGAGGGCCATATTCAACTGGTTCCTGAGGAGGTGTTGGAGGTGCGGGAAAGGAAGCTTCGAAACAGAAGCATCCGCGAATATTTGGTACGATGGAAAGATCTACTCGTTGAAGATGCCACTTGGGAAGGAGAGCATATATTGCAACATCCAACATTGAAATTGCTTGAGGGCAAGCAATTTTGGACAGGGGGAACTGTAATATCCCCAACCATTTAACCGGTTGGACCAAGTCTGAATAGTAGAAGACTAATAAATAAAATAGTAAATAATTGGCACTAGCCCATGGTTTTTCCTTTTAGATTATTTTGACCCCAGGTATTCGCCCCTGGTTTTTCCTTTTGGTTGTTTTGCCCCCAGGTATTTGCCCATGGTTTTTCCAAGTAGCCATCTATAAAAAGAGAAGGAGGAACGAGAGCAAGACATGGAAATTGATCTTCTCTTCTTTGATATTTTGAGAGCTCAAGCGAGTTTTCAAGTCGCGGGTTTCAGGTGAGACCCTCAGCCACTCTTCAGTGAAACTCGATTTCACCCTAGTGGGCAAACACAACTTCGGTGATCCCTTTATCACCCTAGTTGGAATATTTTCTTTCATTTCTGTTTCTTGAAAAGGGTTATGCATGTGATCGCAGCCAGTTCAAATTTATGAGTTGAGGTATCTTTCATAGGAATTCCTACTGCTTATGAAGCTGCGCATCACCCATCATCTGTTTGTCAACGGGTAAGGAGAATTTATCGGGTAAGTTGTCTGACCTGGAGAGTTCCGGTTCGCATCACTCCCAAAGCTCGTTGGAACGCCTAAAATACCTCACTCTGTGCTGAGAACTGGAGTTTGCTGATATGTCCAAGCAACGCTTCAGGCAATGCGACTGAATCCTATGACCCTGTTCAAGTGACCTCTATCTCGCCACACGAGAGCCAGAGTCGACTGTGCCAATGATCCACCCAAGCTACGCTAGCGCTACAGAGCCGTGGCACCCTGCGCGCGAATTTATATGGCTCCCTAGCAATCTCGGTCTGTGCAGACAGATCTGGGAACTACGTTGGTCGTTTGATGCGTTGTTTCGGACCCTGCCGTAATTCGAGCAGGCCGTCTTGATTGGTTACGGGCCCCTTATTTCTGAGTAGACTGTGAAGAATTGACTATGGGCCTCTTATTTGAAATTCTGTATGGCGCAATGTGTGTGGACACCTTTAAATAAAATTCTCAGTTGATTCTCTTTGAAAGGGTCATTATTCATTCATGTTGGTATTTCAACATCCTTGTTTTACAGCAGATTTAATAATTATTCGGTAAAGAATGTTACATTGGAATCTATTTTTGAGAGTGAAAATGGATTCAGCATTATCAAAAATCCTTAAAACACCTAAAATACTGAATTTTAACAACTTTAAACAAGATTTTGATAAAATCTTTGCCATATTTTTTCAAAATCTCTGCCGGATTGCGAGCCATTCTATTACTTGTTTAAACTACGGCCATATGTTGTACAATCACATGCAATAAGGCACCCAAGAGATTGTTTATTTCTCTCTCAAATCACCCGTACAGTACTGCACCCAGCCAACTACATATCGCAATGAGCACCCTAATGCTTTGTCGCTGGGTTTCATTTGGATTTCTTCCGTGCCACTCGTAGACTCCACAACTTGACGATAGTTTTCTTTGTTCGCCCGACGTTGACGCGCTTGCCTGTACACTTGTCTTGAGTCACAGATCGAGAAATACATTGCGAGTTAAAGCGTGATTTTCCCCAAACTTCGGTCAGTTCAAGTGTTTTGAAATTGTATTTACAATGTATTTTTCTTATTATCCAAATAATTTCTTTTAATTATTTTACATTGAATCTGAAAATATATGCCATGACATATATAAAATAATGTACATTTTAATATATGTAATTAAAAAATATATAAAATTACTGTACTTGCTTTTTTTTCTTTATGGAAAAAATTTCTTCCATATAATTTCTTATACATTTATTGATTGAGAATATTATGTATTCATTGATTGAAAATATATTATGTCACCAAACAAATCCAAAACATACCAAGATTTTTGGTAAGACATAACCATAAGAGAGTGATGTCTTATTAATATTAAGGTTGCTTTCCCTTTTCTCTGTCATAAACAAATCTTATTCAAATATTTTTACCTATAATAAAATGTATTACTTTAGTATTAATATAGGAGGACTTTTAAAGCATTGAAACCAAACAAAATATGAGTTAAGATGTCCCTAGTTATGTTGCCAGACTTATAATAGATATTTTTTTAAATTTAATTTTATAATAAATTTGTTTTTAATAATAAAAGTTGAAAATATAAAAGTTTATAAATTTTATTATCTTAAATTTTATAATTTTTTTAAAATTACAAATAATTTAAAATTAAATATTTTTTTTCAAATTTTAATATAAAATTCTATTCAGTTCACAGTTTTAACCTTATTTAAAATAAAATATAAATTTATTTAAATAAATAGAGTATTTTTAGTAGAAACATCATGTTAGAATTAATGGAGAAATCTATTAATGTATTTAGCTGTTTGTTGTTAGGATCGAAATCTTCTATTTAGGTCTAAATCTTATGATTTAGAGAGTGGTTCAAATGACCCAATAATATGTATGTGTAAGTTTATATGTACAAGACTTTTGATTAGATGAACATTGTGTTGAATGCTTAGGCATTCTCCAAGTGACTCACTTAGAGAGCCTCTTATTTTATGTCATATTCTATGTCTCCTTCAAATTTTATCATGGTATCATAAAATTGAGTGGAGTTCTATTACGTGAGTGCATGGATCTGAAGCATGGTGGCTACTTTGGTGAACACTGGTGTATCTGAGCTACGGATCTGACTAAGTGGAAGTTTCTGCGTGGGTATAAGTTTTGCCTATCGGTGTCCGACAGAGTGTGTGGGATGTCATTTCTGGGTAAGGAGGGCCGAGAGGTGTAATTAAGATTGTGGGTGATCGAGCCTACGATGATTTGTTTGCTGATAGTAGAGTTGTGGTGTGTTGTTTTGTGAGCGTGTAATGCTGCGTGTTCTCCCTAATTGCCGCGAAGAGCTGACTGGTGTACAGTAGCAGAGCGTGGAGAGACTGAGCGCAGTAGAAGTGCGGTGTTGCTGCATTGTAGAAGGGCCAACCATCCAGATCGATATTCTGTCGTTTGGAGGACCCCAAATGCAGGCGTTTAATGCTGGGAAGAGTAAGTTATGCAACCGTTGACATTTGCTGGAGGACCTGCGGACTATTGTGGTGTGAAAATCGTTGGTTGGAGAAGAATTAAGGGAAGGTGGAAATCGACCTGAGAAGGTGCGCTCGGGCTTTAATGAGGAAGGAGATTTTACAACCCTAGAACCTATTCGAAGATGCCACAACATGGGTGATTTGACTGTATAAATCCTTGAATTCAAAATTCTCAAGTTACAGGCGTGTTGGTCTGCGTTGATGATGCTGTGTCATCAACTTGACTCTTTAATTTGGGTTTGCGAATTCGTTTCCTACGTGTTGTGAACCTTGGTTGTGTTGTGTTTCTCCGTGCAGAGGGAGGAGCTGCGATCGTGCTGCGTGTTGTGTGTTCTGGAGTTTCGTGGATAGTCGTGGATTCGCAGTGATATGCTGACTGCATGGTCAAAGAGCTTGAGTTAAGCGGGGGGGTGACTCAGTGAGGCAGTCTCCAGATCTGTGCCTGATTGCAACAACAGTGGAGTACGCCCGTGGATAGTGAGCGTGGACTGCGTTTGGAGCTGGAGTTCATCTGCTCTACGTCGAGCTCACGTCGTAACAGTAAACATGGCTCACATCGCTCTTCTCTATTATATTCATCGTGTATCCATTCTCTGGAGGTGTTGGTGGTTCGGTGAAGGTGTTAGAGATCCCTTGCTGAGAAGAGAGCCGGCGGTTTTTGGCAGCAAATCTCACCTGTAACAGATTAGCTTCCGTATGATATCGATGGCTGGTGGTAGATTGCTGGTGGAGCAGGAATTATTTACGATTTTCCTCAGAGAGAACACTCTAGTTGTATACAGGGACGAGACCTCCGTTCAAGTTTGTTGGCGGGTATATCGTTAGGTGCTTCTTGTGGTGGTAACATTCGGTGTTGCCAGATTTTGGTTTCTCGTGGAGTAAGTTGCAGCGCTGTATGCCAATGGGTGGACACCGTTGCAAGAGGCTCGTCTTTGGTGCATACATTGGCTTGAAGGGTTGCTAGCCCGTGGCTCGCAATCTGGTGTACCGTGTTTTCCACCATCACGATATTTAGCCCCACATTTTATGAGCATTGTGCAAATTGCTAGAGATTGTGGATGGAGAAATTTGTCAAATTAACAAAGGAGACAGTAGAGAATGGCACAGCACAGCGGAACTACATACATATTTATTAAAAGGAGAAATGTATATTTATACAAGTCAGAAACAGTTATGCATAAAATGAATTTGGAAACTGATTGTTAACTAATCTAGAACTACTTCTAAACTAACCGAATGATTAATTCTTTAACACCCCCTCTTAATTTTGAGGGTTACATTATTTTATTCCTAACTTTTGACAATGAAATTCATTCTATATTTATGAAGTCAGAGAGAAGTCTCTTGACTTTCAACTAGATTTGGTTTTCTTCTTCTTTTCTTTCAAATTCTGTAGCCTCTAAATTGTTTCCTCATATTCATCTTATTGTATTGTTCAAACTTCAGACTTTTCATTTGCTGGTGCAGGTCTTTTGCTATTCCAGGTTGTCTAAGCATGTCCTGGACATCTTCAAGAATGTGGGCTACTGCCACATATTGTCTTCCGTATTATGGTTTTCATGATCAATCTGCTGCAACATAATATTAGAATAATGTTTTATTTCTTCAAAACTCCAATGCGTGAAAATTTCATTGACATGTTCATCATGCATGTCATCTTCAACATTCATTTCTACATCTTCTGTGTAGATCTCATCCAGACATGGTGTTGCAAGCCATGTTTCAATAAACTTTAACTCTTCTTCATAATCATTTTGTGTACCTGCACATTGGAAATCAATATCAGAATCCAAAATATTTTCAGAACGACATTGGTTCTGGTCTTTCTGCTCTGCAATGAGAGCTTTCTCCTGTTGTGCCTCTTTCTCTATTTCTGCCTCTATCTCTGTTTCCTTATGCTCTACAGTGAGAACTTTCTGATGTTGCGCTTCCTTCTCTGCCTCTGCATCTTTCTCTGTTTCTGCTTTTACTTTGCAGACTTCTTTCTTTGCTTCTGTCTCTGTCTCTTTTCCACTAACCTGTAATGTTGCGAACAAATTGTCTTCCACTAACTGCAGTGAGGAAATCTCACCAAATAACATCATGTCAATATCATACTTTTGTTGCATCATCTGCAACCAGTCATCATTAGTCAAAAATTCATGATCAAAGTTAACATCAACCATCAAATTTTCATCAGCAAGTTGCATTGCTGGATTCACCATCTCATCATCAGCAAGCTGTGTTGCTGGAATCAACAAGTCGTCATCAGCAAACTGTGTTGCTGGTTTCATCAAACTTTCGTCAGCAAGCTCTGTTGCTGGAATCACCAAATCTTCATCAGCAATCCATGTTGCTGGTATCAACAAATCTTCGTCCACTTGTAACTGTGTACAGTGGGGTTCACAAACATCTTCGTGCTATCTCTCTGCTGCTTCTGCACTTTCTTCGCATTCTTCATCCACCCGTGACTGAGCACAGTGGGATTCAACAAAATCTTCATCTCGTTTTAGATCTGCTGTTACAAATCCACCTTTATCTTTAACTTCACCAAAACATATTTCAAGGGTATCCCAAGCCTCTTTGGCTGTCTTGGCATCTGAAATCAAAGGAAGTATACTTTCATCCACTGATTCTTTTATGCATTTTAATGCATAAGAGTCTTTTTGCTTATTTATTTCGAGATATAAAAAGATTTCGAACATCTTTTGTTTATACTTTAGCCTCTTGGCTTTTCCCATGACCTCGTTGCTTGACTTCCACAAACAAACAAGTCTACATATGCATCAAATATCTTGCTTCCAAAATTTCTATACTAAGACAATACTTTGACAGGCATGCATCAAATATATTGCTTCCAAAATTTCTGCACTAAGACAATACTTTGACAGGCTTTAACACTTTCACTTTCTCACTCTTCGAATTTTAAATTCCATTCCTCAACCGTATTCAAATTCAATTAAGTCCTCCAAAAACTTTAAAATATCTTTTAAAAAATTACAACCTTGATTTAAATCTCTTTTTCTAAAAGAAATCCCCCTTTTAAAGAACTTAAGGTTTTGTTTTAAATAAAAAAACTTTACTAAAAAGAACTTTCTTCACATAATCGAATTGACCAATCTAGTGTTGAAACTTTTGGGGAAAGCAGCACAGGCAGCTGCTGCAGCTGCTGAGAATGACATTAAATATGGAGAACCAAGGATCAGTACATTTCCAGACTAGATTAGCATGAATGACCTTATTATTGTCTTTTATTTGAAAAGAGAGGACTGGGAAAAATAACAGTGATAGTTGCTGCAACTGCTTAGAACGATGATAAGGCTGTTCATCCACTAACCAATATGCTTGAATCTTCTAAAACGAAATCCCAGAGAATAAATTACATTCTCGCTGCCAATTTTGCAACTAAGTAGCAGTTTATTCTCTCCCTTTTCAACATATCTAAATACATTATCAAGCTGCAATAGAGATCACATCCACTTGGAATATTCCAGATTGAAGCAACAAAGATTACTGCTTATGTAATAATAGGAATTGTTCGGATTTTAACTAGTAAGAGAAACACGAATTTATGAGAACACACCACAACTCTTTTTGCTATAAAGATCAGTACCTCGAGCAGAAGCAATGGCAACACTGGCAGTTCGTCTCCGTCGCGGTGTAACACTGGCGAGGGTTTTTTCTACAGCAACATTTTGTAGGGCTCAACTTTCTTCCCGCTTGGTGCCAGTAGGCTTCTCCGTCGAAAGCCACTTAACTGGTTTCAATCACGCCTCTCCAAACGCTGGTATTCAGCGCAGTGAGTGACCCACACCTCCAAATGTAAGGGGTCCGGCCGGTATCTCCTCGCACCACAGATACCACGGGTTTCCTCGCACTGCAGATGCCAAGAGCATCGCACAACACCACCAAGTCGACTTCACGACTGATATTCAACCTTTCCACAACGCTTAAAAGCAACGCAGTCAAACTGTGGGTTTCGCAATACCGGAGCACACCACACACACTTATCACGCCACGCTGCCAGGTCAAATGGAGTTTGATCCAACTCTCATACCACTGTCAAGCCCAGAAAGCACTTCACCAAGACCAAAAATAAAATATGGAATAGAGGACCAGCATCCAGCAAGTTCGAATGCGTAGAACCCCAACGCTGTGGAAAGTCTTGTGCCCTGATCCCTGTCTCTGCTACTCCAACGATCAAACAGAAAACAAATTCACAAAAAGATCGATAAGATCGATTCTCAGCTCTGATACCATGTCAAATTAACAAAGGAGGCAGCAGAGAATGGCAGAGCACAGCGGAACTACATACATATTTATTAAAAGGAGAAATGTATATTTATACAAGTCAGAAACAGTTATGCATAAACTGAATCTGGAAACTGATTTTTAACTAATCTAGAACTACTTCTAAACTAACCGAATGATTAATTCTTTAACAAAATTCAGATCCCCTGCTCGTAGGAGTTGAACCATGTGTTGTATGTATTGAACGGAGATGTACAGTTGTTGCTGAAGGTCGTGGTCATGAGTTATGTACGAAATGTGGTTTGTACCTTTGTGCAACAAATAATATATCTACTATAGGTTGAGAGGCAATTTGCATTAAGGAGAGTCGAATTGAATCGATCTGGATTGAAGGTACATGTTGTCTTTCTTTGGGAGAGACGCTCCAGTTTCTTTGATCACAGATCATAGGCTTGTCCGGTCGTTGGATAAAATTCTATGAGATGCAGTCCTTGGTGCTAGCATTGAGACTAAGAGAAGCGTGGTAGTGTTGCGTTGAAGAAAAACTGAATTGTAGACGTGGAGGAGATTGTTGGAATTTTTGAATATTCCAAACACACAGGAGAATAGAAATTCTCCTCCTTTAACACAGAGAAAATATTAAAAATTTCACTCACAGGAGACAGAGTTCAACACTAAAAAATTCTATTTCATTCACTGTAAAAATCTATTACAATAAAAAAACTTCTTCCTCTATGAGGGATTACAAGATGCTGGACTGTTACAAGACATAGTGCCAAGCAAAACTCTTCTCTGTCTCACACAGAAAATACTCTGTTCACTCTTCAAAAATAAACGCACTGCTGTGCAATACAAACTTTTACACTCTGCTGTGTGTAAAACTTAAAACTTACACTTTCTTTTACTTTTTATACACACTGCTGTTGTGTTTTTTTTAATAAAAATTTACACAGTAATTAAAAATTAGATTCACGGCCCTTTTTTTGTTTTGGCTTTCGGGCCTTTTAAAAACTTTCTAGAGCATAACTTTAAAAAAATAAAACACTGCATACATATATATATATATATATATATATATATATATATATTATAAATGTTAAAAACATTTATAATATGTATTAACCTTAGAAAAAAATTTTTTACCGAAGGTTTTTAAAAATTTATGAAGCTTTCACGGACTTCAACCATAAATCAAACTCTATTGAAAAATGGTCTTCGCGTTCCAAAAAGGAATGCTGACGTAGGCCCAATGTGTTATGCGAATTCTCCATAGAATACATCCTATAAAAATTCGGGTCCGGATTTTGGCAATGCAACCGACCCAACAAAACAACGCGATCCAATATATTTACTCCACGTGGCCCTTTCAATCTGGCGGTAAATTTCCTTTGGTGAAGGTTTTAATGTGGTTGTTGTTGCAGATATGATACAACTCTTCCACTGCTCCTGCAATCAATTTACAGATCTTCAACTTGCCATCAACTTTAACTCCGCCGTTCTGCTGTCTCTTCATTCCTTTCGAATTAATTCTGCTGTCTGTTGAGTTATGTGGGCAGTTGGAATTAATTTCCAACACTCTCCCTTAATTTCAACTGCTGGGTTTTCTTGCATACTCAGGCATTTCCTGAGATGTTCAAAGCTTTTCTGCGCAAGTGGCTTTGTGAGAATATCTGCAAATTGATCCTCTGTTCTGCAATGTTGCAAAACAATTTCACCATTGTTAACCAATTCATGTATGAAGTGAAACTTGGTGTCAATGTGCTTTGTCCTTTTATGAAAGACTGAATTTTTAGACAATGCAATAGCTGAGCTATTGTCACAATAAATCACTGTGCCTTTTGTCTGCTCTTGGCACAAATTTCTTAACATCCTCCTCATCCAAACCGCTTGACATGCTGCTGCAGTAGCTGCCACATACTCTGCCTCTGCTGTAGACAATGCTACAATGGGTTGTTTCTTAGAAGCCCATGAAATGGCTCCTGAACCCATGTGAAAAACATAACCGAAAGTGCTCTTCCGATCATCTACACTTCCAGCCCAATCACTGTCAGTATAACCAATTAATTCTAAATTTTCTGAAGTAGTATACGAAATACCAAACCTTTTTGTACCTTTAACATACCTCAGAATTCTTTTTGCTGCTTGCCAATGTGCATCCTTTGGCTTTTCCATGAATCTGGAAATTAAACTAATAGCATGCATTATGTCCGGCCTAGTTGCAGTCAAATACATGAGGCTTCCAACTATGCTCTTGTACAAACTAGGATCAAAATCCTTGCTACTGTCCTCTCTGCTGAGTTTTAATCCCATCACTGTGGGAGTGATCGCTGCTTTGCTTTCCTGCATGTTAAATATTTCAAGCACTTCATTAACATACTTTTCCTGTGAGATAAAAATCCCATTTTCATCTTGTTCTACTTCTATTCCTAAGAAGTATCTCAACAAACCCATGTCAGTCATCTCAAATTCTTCTTTCATGACTGTTCTAAAATTTTCAATAAGGTAATCATCATTACCTGTGAAAATAACATCATCAACATATAAAACTACAATCAACATTTTACCATCCTTTTCTTTGATGTAGAGGGTGGGTTCTCCCTCACACTTTTCAAATCCATATTCCAGTAGATAGGAATCTATCCTACTATACCACGCTCTTGGCGCTTGCTTCAGCCCATAAAGAGCTTTCTTCAACTTGCACACTTTGTGCTCTTGGCCTTTCTTTTCATAGCCGAGAGGTTGTTCAATGTAAACCTCTTCCATTAACACTCCATTTAGGAATGCTGACTTTACGTCCACTTGGTAAACTTTCCACTTGTTTTGTGCTGCTATGGACAACACTGCTCTCATGGTTTTCATTCTAGTAACCGGTGCGAAAGTTTCCTCATAATCTATCCCATGCTTCTGCTTATAACCTTTGACAACAAGTCTTGCCTTGTGTCTTTCTATTTTGCCTTCAGCATTACTCTTGGTCTTACAGACCCATTTAACTCCAATAACATCTTTACCTTTTGGGAGTTCAACCAAATCCCATGTCTTGTTTCTTTCTATGGCATTAAGCTCCTCATCCATAGCTTCTATCCATTTCCTATCCTTGATAGCTTCTTTGAAATGAATAGGATCATCAACATGACAATATAAAGCAAACAAAGAATTGATACCTTCATTTGCTATATCTTGTTCATATATGTCTTTTAAATTTCTGAACTTCTTACCTCTTTCATTAGATGTACAAATTCTTGAAGAAGCACTTGAAATTCCTCCCTGTGGTGTGCTTGGAGAAGCACTTTCATTTCTCCTCAAGGGTGTGAATTGCTGCTCTTGTGTTGGTGCTGTTGTTTGGGGACGTATTTCAGCCAATTCATCATCATTTTCATCATGAGATAAAAAGTGTTTTACATTCACTGTTTTCTCTATGCTTCCATCCCAAGCTTCCTCTTCAATAAACTAAACATCTCTGCTCACAATAAACTTCTTGGTGGATGGGTTGTATAACCTGTAAGCCTTGGATTCCTCACTGTATCCAATGAAAATACATTTCTCCCCCTTACTGTCCAACTTCTTCCTTAGCTGATCCGGTATGTGTGCATAAGCCACACATCCAAAAACCTTCATGTTTGTGACACTTTGCTTCATGCCACTCCACGCCTCTTTCGACACTTTGTTCATAACTACTTTTGTAGGGCACCTATTTAAAATGTATGCTGCACAATGTACAGCTTTAGCCCAATAATCATTAGGCAAATGCTTTGCCTTTAACATACTCCTTGCCATGTCCATTATGGTTCTATTCTTCCTTTCGGCTACTCCATTTTGCTGCAGAGTATATCTAGTTGTAAACTGCTTATGAATACCATTTTCTCTACAAAAACGTATAAAATATTTAGAGATATACTCACCTCCTCTATCAGTCCTTAGGACTTTGATGTGCAGCCCACTCTGGTTTTCCACAAGTGCTTTGAAATTGCAAAATTTTTCAAACACTTCACTTTTGTTTTTCAAAAAGTAAACCCAAGTTTTTCTTGTAAAATCATCTATGAATGTTAACACATAGTGGTTGCTTGCAAGTGATGGAGTTTGCATCGGTACACATACATCTGAGTGGACAATCTCTAAGGGTGCCTTTGCCCTTATGCTTTTCCTGGAAGGAAAAATTTCTCTGTGTTGTTTCTCCAAGATACAACCTTCACAAAGGCTGTTCGGTTTCTCTATCAATGGTAAACCTCTTACCATTCCTTTTCTGTTCAATAAATTAAGACCTCCAAAGTTGAGATGTCCAAATCTCAAGTGCCATAACCAATTATCATCTTTTGGTTCGCTTTGGTAAGTCTCTTGTGCAACTGCTGCTTTCTCTTCACCATTCTTCAATTCTGCTCTCATTCTGAGAGGGAACATCCTGTTCCTTGTCATCTTCACTTTAGCAATACATTGTTTGCTGGGTGGTTTATCCATGATGATATAAACATCATCCTCAAAGAAAAAATTATACCCCTTATTTACAAGCTATCCAATACTTAAGAGGTTACACTTCATTCCTGGAACATAATAAACATCTGCTATGGATTTCTTTGCACCTTTCCTTGTTAAAACATTTACATTTCCTTTTCCCATAACAGAAACTTTGCTATCAGTTCCTAATGTGACTTGTGACTTTACACTCTCATCTAGCATAGAAAACATTGCTAAGTTTCCTGTCATATGGTTACTGCAACCGGAGTCTAGAAACCATAAATCTTCATTCTTTTCTTCAGCCATATTACAAGCTAAAAACAAATTATTTTGGCTGATATTTTCTCTAGTGAAATTTGCACTAGTTCTATTTCCCATATCATTCTGCTTCTTTCTACATTCATTAGCATAATGACCATATTTTTTACAATAGTGACATTAGACATTGGACTTATCATACCTCTATCCTTGAGCATTTTGCTGACCACTCTGCTGGCTGCTGCCTTGGCCTTGATGCTGATTTGGATTGCTTCCCCTTCCTTGAGCATTTGTTGGACTGTTCATTCTACCTCTGTTTTGGCTTCTGCCTCTTCCTCTTTTGTTTCCTCTGCCTTTCCCTCTTCCTCTTCCGAAAGACATCTAGGTCTTAAAGGCATGCTCTAGAGATGAGTTTTCACTCCTACCCAATCTCTACTCATGGGTCATCAGTGATGCATGTAGCTCATCCACTGAAAACTTTGTGAGATCTTTAGTCTCCTCTATGGTGGTGACAATCACATCAAATCTTGAGGGTAGAATTCTCAAGAGTTTTTCCACAATCCTCTTATCTTCAAGAGTCTCTCCATGAGATCTTATTTGTGTGACCATTCCAATCACATAAGTGAAGAATGAGTCAATAGTATCTGACTCTTTCATACAGAGAGTTTCAAAGTCTCTCCTCAACAACTGAAGTTTTTCTGTCTTCAATTTTTCCATGCCTTGATAGGCTGTTTTGGGAGTTTCCCATGCTTCTCTGGATCTCTTAGCTGCTGCTATCCTTGGAAACACACTCTCATGCACTGCTTGATACAAAAATAAGAGAGCTTTGGAATCTTTCTTCTTATTTCTCTTCAACTGTTCTCTTCCTGCTTGAGTTAAAACATAAAACTCTTCTTCATTTGCTGGTTCTTCAAAGCCACCTCTACTAATTCCCATAAGTCTTGGGAGACAAATAATGCTCTCATAGTTATTGACCAATAGTCATAATTTTTCCCATTAAATTGTGGGAGATGGATATTTCCCATACCCAAACCAGTGCTGGCTCCAGCCATTCTGCACTCTTAACTATGATTCAAAAACACTTGACTGTTCTGCAATAGTAACACAAAAACTGTATAGAGAAATACCTTTGGATTCTTTTTGGCTGAGTCTTCACACTGCTGGAGAAGCTGCTGCAGCAAAGAACTCCTTTCCTTCAGCTTCTTTGACCTTCAAAGAGCCTGGACTAGCTCTGATACCATGTTGGAATTTCTGAATATTCCAAACACACAGGAGAATAGAAATTCCCCTCCTTTAACACAGAGAAAATATTAAAAATTTCACTCACAGAAGACAGAGTTCAACACTGAAAAATTCTATTTCATTCACTGTAAAAATCTATTACAATAAAAAAACTTCTTCCTCTATGAGGGATTACAAGATGCTGGACTGTTACAAGACATAGTGCCAAGCAAAGCTCTTCTCTGTCTCACACAGAAAATACTCTGTTCACTCTTCAAAAATAAACGCACTGCTGTGCAATACAAAATTTTACACTCTGCTGTGTGTAAAACTTAAAACTTACACTCTGTCTTTTACCTTTTATACACACTGCTGTTGTGTTTTTTTTAATAAAAAATTACACAGTAATTAAAAATTACATTCACGGCCCTTTTTTTGTTTTGGCTTTCGAGCCTTTTAAAAACTTTCCAGAGCATAACTTTAAAAAAATAAAACACTACATATATATATATATATATATATATATATATATATATATATATTATAAATGTTAAAAACATTCATAATATATATTAACCTTAGAAAAAAAATTTTTACCGAAGGTTTTTAAAACTTTATGAAGCTTTCACAGACTTCAACCATAAATCAAACTCTATTGAAAAATGGTCTTCGCGTTCCAAAATGGAATGCTGAATTAGGCCCAAAGTGTTATGCGAATTCTCCATAGAATACATCCTATAAAAATTCGGGTCCGGATTTTGGCAATGCAACCGACCCAACAAAACAACGCGATCCAATATATTTAC
The DNA here is from genome assembly GCA_034641835.2 of Pinus albicaulis. Taxonomy (NCBI): domain Eukaryota; kingdom Viridiplantae; phylum Streptophyta; class Pinopsida; order Pinales; family Pinaceae; genus Pinus; species Pinus albicaulis. Next base: position 358,423,129 of record CM076579.1, read on the forward strand.
TCCACATGGCCCTTTCAATCTGGCGGTAAATTTCCTCTGGTGTTAAATTTGTTTGGTGAAGGTTTTAATGTGGTTGTTGCTGCAGATAGGATACAACTCTTCCACCGCTCCTGCAATCAATTTACAGCTCTTCAACTTGCCATCAACTTTAACTCTGCCGTTCTACTGTCTCTTCATTCCTTTCAAATTAATTCTGCTATCTGTTGAGTTATGTGGGCAGTTGGAATTAATTTCCAACAGAGATTGAACAGTTACGTCACCCTATTAGAAATCAGGTAACGAAGGTTCTTTTAATTATTGTGCTTATACTTGGGTTCTGTATCTTCAAATTACTTTATCAAACACGTCCTTTATAATTATTTTGTAGACTTTTTTTACTTTGAGATCTGGTGAATAAGTTTCACTTAGAAATTTGTGTAGAGCCGCCATACTCTGCATTGATGCAACCGACAATCATTGAATATATTTGCACTATTGCTGCTAACCGGAAGACCAAATACTACAATAAATCTCACATTTACTCATTGGTTCATTGACTTAAAGTCGTAATTGAGAACAAGCTACATAGGATAGGTTGCGACGTCGAATTTTTTGAGTTGAGTATTTTATCCTTTCTTAAAAGAAGTCCATTTTGTTTTTAGAAATTGTATTTGCATGGCATAACTTATTTTCCTTTTGAGTTTTTTCATATTATTGTGGAGAAGAATCATCCATGAATTGGAATAATTGCATGAAGGGACGAGAACAAAGTTGGCATTGGTCCCTCCTACCTGACGTCGTCACAACAACATGTATTACTCGTGAATGAATGAATTAGGCATAAGAGACAAGGGACGAAAGAGATCATCGCCTCCATTAACCTGACTTAGGACATGCTTTAGTTTTTCGTGGTATCTATTGGAGTTTATTGTAATTTCTTTTGTGTGGATATTTACGTTATGGATGTTTACTCTTGTTGTTTAGAAATAAAAAATGGGAATGCAGCGCATAAGAGAAATACAATAATGGAATAGAGAAGACGGGAAAAGGTGAAGTTCTATGTGTGTATCTGATATGGGTTTGAGGAGCAAAGCCCAAATACAATCTTCAACTAGATCTTCCTATGCTCCTTTTCCCTTGGACTACTCACTCATATTAGTGGAGTCTCATCCCATATTGGTATTTCCTTGTTTAATCTGATGTAATATGGATCTATGTATATAATTTTTTTACGCAATTGATTATGTTTAAAACTAACTTTCTTTTTCCTTTGGTTTCTGACTAGTAGGGAGTTTGAACTTTCAATGTGGGATGCAGCGAAAGTTAAAAAAGTAATAATGATGCATTGCTCCCATCTATTCATAAAGTCTAGACAAACAATCCAAAAGGTGGGCATCCCGAGAAGGTAATGAGACTTTAAAACATATTTAATAATTTTTTTTCTTGGTTGCCTAGCTAAATTATTTATTCATAGACTTGGAATAGACCATGAAGTTTAATTTTTAGGTGCATATTTTAGTTCTGGTTCAAGGAAGTTTGTTAGGTAATGGAAAATTATGTTTGCATTGTGTTAATAGAACCTATTTACTTGTATTTGTGTTGGTTTTTGATGTAAAATTTAGGTAAGGATTTTTTGGTCGAATCTAGAAACTGTTAAAATTTTTGGAAGTCAGTGAAGATTCATGCATTTGCTACCAAAATACTTAGTCTTTATGGTAGCTAAGATATTTTTTGATCGTTAAATGCCAAAAAAATTCTAGTGAATGTCCTTTGTGGAAATTATATAAGTTTCCTAGATATTTACTTGGAAGGCTTTGGATGCCTCAACTTTCCAGCTTATGATTGCATGCCTATGAAATTAACAACCTTACAATGAGGAGAGTCTGACCTTTTATAGAAAAATTATAACAACTAGTTTTATTCTTTCTCAATAAAATATTTACTAGTCATTCACATGTTAGAAACATAGTAAATTAATTCATCAAATATTAAAACAATAATTTGTATTCACCCACTAGGGGGTCGACTTGGAAAAAATTCCATGAATTATCTCAAAAAATCCCTTTTCCTTGTGTTACACAATGTTCAATAGAAAAAATTGTAATTTATTCCTACCCAATGTTACACTCCTCCGGTTTATGAAGAATTTGTGTTAAAATTTGCAACTAGGGCCAAATTCCACCTTGAGACAACTCATTTGATGAGGATGATGATTGCATTAAATTCCTCTTTTTCAGAGGATCAAAATTGATCTAAAGATCATCTCATTCAGAAAAGTAGAAGTGTGATTTTGAATTAATTCCCACACATGTGCAAATTGTTCAGGTCGGCCTCAGCTAAATGCACATTGAAGAAGCCCAATAGACATGTCTCTTCACCCATAATGAACTGTATAAATAGAAGTGAACTCACACTTCATTTGGCATCATCATCACTCACAAATTCTTCTCTCTCTTCATCAGATTGGTTCATACAACTATTGGGAAACCTCTGTCTCTGCCATGTGTGGCAAAGAAGAACATGTTTTTCTAGGCTATAATTTGCAGAACCGAAATTGCAGAATTTTAGACAGTTTGACCAGCGTTGACTGAGGTGATTTTGACCAGTTTTGACTATGGTTTTTGGGACATAATTCCAATTTCTCTAGGCCATATTGACTGGCACAGAAATCAAGGTTTTTTGGGTTTGACTTGCGTTGACTGAGTTTGAATACAAATTTTATGATTGTTTTTGGTTGAATTTGATCGCTACTATAGGTCAAGTTTGACTTCCTTTGACCGATCATAAAAGGAGGTGTTTGACTATTGTTTTGACCAGTGTTGAATTTTTGGTTATGGCTAAAGTTTGACTGCAAAATTTGATGGGGTTGATTTGACTTTGAGTTGGGTAAGTCTTTGTGCTCTCTCTCTCTCTTTGCTGAATTTTTGAATAATAATAAGAAGAATTGATGAAAGGTTTTCCCCACATTGGGGATTTTCCTTGGTATTCTCCAAATTCAGTGTTCTCTTGTCTTGTCTTGTCTTCTGCATATTGTTTTATGTTCTATATACATTTACTATCAATGTGATTAATGGTTAATGTGACTACTATTGGAAATTGTCATTGGGCTGCTAAAGGAACATTGAAGTAAATTTTTTTAAGCATAGAACATGCCATTGTTAACTAAAATTTAACATGGTATCAGAGCCTAGGTGAAGACAAAGCCCAAGCAAGAGAGAGAAAATAAATCACCAAGAAAATTTTTTTGGACAAGGACAAGCCTCAATGGCTTCTTCATCTTACTTCAAGATCGAGGATAAGCTCAATGATAAATCTGACTATCATGCATGGAAGATTTCTTTGGACTTGACTTTGGAAGAGAATAATATGGTGAAATACAAGTTGAAGAAAATATTCTAAGTATGGTATCGATCTGTTGTGAAGCATTCTGAAGCACTGGATAAAGTTGATGATTATACTATGATATAAGGTTTAAGAGCTATAACATTATGGGAAAAGGAGGAAGGTAAATCTTCTTACTCAAAGGTTTTACATCTCCAATAAACAAAGTCTCAAGTGCATGCAAAGGATGAGATCTCGAATGATCTTGTAATCAATAAGGAGTATCTCAAGATAAACTTAGAGACTGAGATCTCTAATGTTGATGCAAGTCAGTACACGTTGGTAAAGAAAAGAAAGATCAGCATTGGAGGAAGACTTAGAAGTAGTGTCAAGGTCTTAGAGGCATTCATAGGTCAAGGGTCTGAGTCTTGGTCATGGTACTTGTCATTTGAATATCTATAAGAAGAATTTATTATGGGTTTTCCTCTCCAAGGGGGAGAGGTTTTTGCCCTGGCTTGAGGAGCCTAATTGTGTGTCTTTTATATTTTGGTAATTGACTTGATGAAAGACTAAATAAGTTAAGAAGTAAGCTCACAAGTACTTATCAAGTAAGAGAATTTGAATTAATCTCTAACAATCCAGATTCTCAACATGGTATTAGAGTTAAGGTGTTAAACTCAAGCGATACGTGAGAAAAAGACATTCTAAGTAAGAATCAAAGTCAAAGTCAAAGTTTGCGTTGAAGAGTCAAATCAATTTGCAAGGAAGACATTGTTAGAAGAGGACATCATCTTTTGAAGATATCCTTTATCATCAAGGATCCAAATACACCTACATTGGAGATTTCAATCTTAGAAGAAGCTCCTGACTTCATTTTTATCATTAATGAAGTTGCAAGCCACTGTACTCAAGTAAGTATCTATGACCTTACTTAAATATGTCAAGGTGACTTATTGTAAAGAGAGCAACAAGCTAGTTGGGTCATCAAACTTTAGTGCATGGAAGAAGAGGATAAATTATAATTTAATTGAAGATGAAGTTATGGACTACATTGAAGGATCTACAACCAAAAGAATGATGAACCATTAGCTAAACTGATTGGGGGGGTGGGGAGGGGGGGGGGGGGGGTGAATCAGTTTAGTACATTCCTGGTCATTAATACTATTTTCATTCAACTTATTAACTACTTCATTTTATAAGCAACTTAATACATAATGAATCAACAAACCGAATGTGTGGACAATAAATAATTAAGCAGAATAATACATCACATCAACACATAATCATCAAGCACATAGAGAACATTTATAAGTGGAAACCCATAAGGGAGAAAAACACATCTTATTATTTTTGTGATGCAAAGGCAAGCTCCAAATCCCTCTCACCACTAATTTTTTGTAGGCTCCAACCTACAGGAGGCTACTACCTCAAATTCTGCAAGCTACAACTTGCAAGGAATCTCCAACCCCCATCTATTTTTTGCAGGCTACAACCCATAGGAGGCTCCTACCCCAACCAACTCCAACTGGACATTTATCAAGCTACAAATTGAAACAAAAGCACCAAATCCCATGTATTTTCTGCAGGCTACAACCCACAGGAGGCTCCTACCTCAACTAGCTCCAACTGGACATTTATCAAGCTACAAATTGAAACAGAAGCACCAACTCCCATGGATTTTCTGCAGGCTACAACCCACAGGAGGATCCTACCTCAACTTCTGCAAGCTGCAATGTACAAGGAAGCACCAACTCCCATTAATTTTCTACAGGCTACAACCTACATGAGGCTCTTACCTCACCTAGCTCCAATTGGAAATTTATCCAGCTACAACTTGAAACTGAAGCACCAACTCCCATGTATTTTTTGTGGGCTACAACCCACATGAGGCTCCTACCTCAACTTCTGCAAGCTACAACTTTCAAGGAAGCACCAACTCCCATAAATTTTCTACAGGCTACAACCTACAGGAGGCTCCTACCTCACCCAGCTCCAACTGGAAATTTATCAAGCTACAACTTGAAAGGAGAATACAATCCCCTCACTCAACATGAAACTAAAATGCTAATTTACCTGGATATCAGCTCTGTTATACTCCTTCTCCATTGCCGCCTCTTCACCCTTCATATCTACTTCATATCAGCTCCTGGTATGCACAACATATCTATTAGCTCTCTCTTATTCTTCCACTCTCCAACCTTCTGCATCTCTCTTACATTCTTCCGCTCTCTTCCATTCTGCAACTTTTTGACCACCTTATGCAGACTGATATTACATCTCTTATAAAGATAAATCCTGACTGTTTTCATTCTACAGGGAATATGAAGTGAATAGGCCTATTTCTCTGCCTTCCATCCATTATATTGTTTGTGATGCATACGAAGACTTTCCTTTGCATCACAAACAATATAAAATAATCAATGAATTTACATTTACAGTTACAAAAAGTATGTTTCACTCAACCCTTTTAGCTCTTAGCTCGTTGTTTATTTGTCCTTTCTACTGTTGTCTCTGTCTTTTCTGTTTCTTCAGTTATATCATAGCAGTTCTACACAAACACTTTTTTCTCGAATCGACCTAGCTAGCACGTTTCCAACAATGCCACCATATCTCCTTTTTCCCGACTCTGCCTCTTCTGCTCTTGCCCGCAGCATTCAACCTTCACCTTTGTCTCAACACCTAACTCTGCCCAGAGTGTTGCTGAGCTCGACTCGAACCATGGTGTCTATATCCTTATTAACATGACGTTCAACTTACTCTTCCCTTTGCTCTGTGTCAGGTCCCTTACCCGAAATTTCTACCCGCATTCAAAATTTTTTCCATTATCAAGGCGTATGTGTCTGGATTAGAGGGAGCTCAAGAAGCTCACTATTAAAGGTAAATTCCCCCTCTATGTCATTGATGAATTATTGGATGAATTACATGGGGAAATTTACTTCACCAAGCTAGATCTTCGTTTTGGATATCATCAAATTAGAATGAAGACTAAGGACATTCTGAAAACATAATTTAGAACTCATGAGGGTCATTACAATTCTTGGTCATGCATTTTGGCCTTACTAATGCACCTTCCACATTTCAAGATTTGATGAATTACATTTTCAAACCCTTCCTTAGAAAATTTGTGTTAATATTTTTTGATGATATACTAATCTACAACAAGTCTTGGAAGGATCATGTTGAACATGTTGACATGGTGCACAAACTATTGGAGGAGAAACAATTATGTGAAAAAACCTCCAAATGTTTATTTGGAGTACAAGAGGTGGAATATTCGGGTCATACTGTATCTCATGAGGGTGTTAAGGTAGAGTCTAACAAAATTAAATCCATTAAGGAATGGAAAATCCCTACAACCTTAAAGCATCTTCGAGGATTTCTAGGGTTAATAGGGTATTATCACAAGTTTGTTAATAATTATGGGAAAATATCAACACATTTAACATATTTACTGAATAAAGATGCATTTTCTTGGACTCTAGAAGAAAATAAGGCCTTTGAACATATTAAAGAGGCAATGTGCCAATCACCGGTCTTAGCTACACTAGACTTCACATAAACCTTTATTGTGGAATGTGATTCCTCAGGAAATGGAATTGGTGCGGTTTTAATGCAAGAAGGTAGACCCATTTCTTTTGAGAGTCATCCAATCAAAGGAATGTATTTAGTGAAACCTATTTATGAGAAGGAAATGTTGGTAATACTACATGCACTAAAGCAATGATAGGCTTACCTAATGTGAAGAAACTTCAAGGTAAAAAAAAAATCATGATAGCCTTAAACACTTTTTGGAAAAAATTCTATCTTCAGAAGAGCAGCAAAAATTGGTCACAAAGATGTTGGGTTATGACTTTGAAATCATTTACAAAAAAGGGAAGAAAAATGTTGTTGCAGATGCACTCTCAAGAAAGGATGAGGATGTGGAAGCATTGCTTTGTGCCATTTCTATTATCCAACCTGAGTGGATAACAGAAGCAAGGGATGAATGGAAGAATGATGAAGAGGTATGGACACTCATTCAAAATTTGCAGCAAGATCCCAGTGTGATATTTTTTTAATACAAAATGATAGAAACCCTACTGCAGTATCTTGAATTACTTCTCCTACTTGTGATTTAATTATACAAGTTATTTTAAAAAATATTCAGAAAATAGATAAGTAAACACAACTAGCATACACATTTATAGATGATTTATTGAAGCATAGCGCATATATGACAAAGGACACACATAATTTTTCGAACAAACGTCCCCAGAAAAACTCAATGTAGGAAAACTAGTGCAATAGTTCTGAGGGTTTTTATTATTAAGCAGTAGTTCTGAGTACATCTAGGGTGCCATAATCCGGCTCATTGAACAGAGAAAAACCTTGGAAATCGAAGATAAATGTGAGTTTTACCTCACTCTGCAAGTTCCAGATGATCCAGATCGGTCACCGGTGAAACCCCAACTAGCTATGTGTAGTCTCTACACTACCACTACGTAATCCTGTGTGGCCCTGGGTGAAGGACTGCGTCACCCTTCCTCTACATTGATAAGCTCTTCCTGGAATCAAGTTTCAACCCTGCCAACTTAGAAACCCTTATCTGCAACTAATTTTGGACTATCCCTCGGAGGCTTTACATTGCCCTTGCGTGGGACTACATCACCCTCTCTAGTGTCTGCGTCACACTCTCTGATGGTTGCATTGCCTCCTCTGCATCAGTGTTTCCCTTGCTCTGCTTTTTACTCTTGGTCCTACGACCAATCACTGCATCTGCCCCTTACTGCGTCTATGAATCACTCAGATCTGATCTTCGTCTGAGCACTTCTCCATTAGAATAATTCGATCTCTTAGACTCTTTGTGTGTTCTCCAATTGACCCCAAGCCTTCCTTTAATAATTTTGTCTTTGAGAAATCAACGATCGTGATATAATCACTAATCAATGGCTAATATTAGAGAAAGTTTGATCCACGTCACTTAGAACATTCTCACCACATGTGTAAATTAATTCACTTTAATTTTTCAATTTCCCTAAGTTAGAATTAGGGTACCCATTAAAAAAATTCATTATTTGAATAAATTTTACACTAGGTGGAATTTCTCCAAATAATTTCCCGGCCTTGGAGATGTCATGTGTTATATCACCTCCACAAAGTTTCGCAGCTAGAGCATGTCCGATGCTACCCCAAAATCTCAACACTCCCTCTTAGCGAGCAATGTGCTCTAGCAACACTTCTCCACTGAAGCATCACCTTGATCTTTGGCATCGGTCCCCGCGCTGCTAATGCTTGGCTTGTTGCCCTCCATCCACTGCACTATTTCTTTCTGCATTACTACCCATGTCACCGTCACTGACACTGCCAAATATGTATTGCAGGTCCCTCTCAAATTTTTACATCATGCTACCTATAGCACTACCACTACTAACTATTGCACGGAAACTCAATTACTGAGAAGTAAGAAACTGGAGGAAAAAAAACCACTCACTAATAAACAAGTTAGTCTGGCTACATCTCATCACTAAAGCACCCTCTATTTCTTCTCTGTGATGTCTCTTTGAAGAACTATGTTGTTTACTGCTCTGCACTTCCTCTGCGCTGCTGAAATCCCATCATCCTATGCGTTGTTACTTCCATGTTGCTACTTCCACTACACTGTGCTGATTCTCCCCAACATACTAGCACTACCATTATGCCTCCCATGATCTTCTACACCACTGCATTCAGTCATCTTGCTACTGTCTTAAGGCCCCCGTAGCTTGTATGTTATCCGCACCTCAAGGATCTTGCCTTTCACCATCTGTAGCCACTCTATAGATCCATATTGCCCCACCTCTTCTCTCGAGGTACATGAGCACTCACATCCCTATTATCTTCACTACTGCTATCCCCTCTAGCTGCTGCTTCCATGGAATCTGAAGCTTCCTTGTCCTTCCTCTTAGGACAGGTACTAGAAAAGTGTCCAAGTTCGCCACATATGAAGCACTAGACCTTATATAGGTCCTTCTTCTTCTTCCCTTGTTTTTGTTGTCCCTTAGATTCTAGGGATGTATCTTCATCCTCCTCCTTCTTTATTTTGACTCCTCCACTGCTAAATTCCCTCTTGGTCACCCTCCAGATCTCTCCTGTCGAAGGATTTCCCACATGTCTCCCTAATTTGGGAGTTGTGCTTTGCCCAAAATATTTTGGATAAAGGTATCCCACTCATAGTGTCTGCATTCACGGCAATCCTCACCATGAGTCCATCATATAGATTCCCCCCCCATGGAAATCAACTGGTCTTGGATAGCCTGCAATATGAAGAGGAAGGGATTGATCTCCTCTCCCTTTTGCATTTGGAGCATCTACATCTGGTTCTATAGAAGCATCTTCCACTAGATGAATTTTTCCTTGATACTGCATGTTTAGAGATATCCAGACCTCATTTTTCATCTTATTCTCGACAATGTGTGGGACCACATGATCCTTTACTCCATCCATGATCAAGCGCTTAGCCCACACCTGATTTTCGTTGAACTTCTTTAGAGCATCCACATTGGTCGACACACCTAGGAAATTCTCTACCTAGTATCTAATACCATACTCCTCTAGGACTGTCAGGACTTTGGCTTTCGAGATCGCAAAGTTAGACACGCCCTCTAACCTATCCTGATCTCTTAGTCTATACGAGGCATCTCTGCTCAAACAGTCGAAACAGGTCCTCTTCCCCCTTCTATTGTTGCAGCACTCAACAGAAGATCAGATCTAGGTTTCTTGGTGAAAGAAACCATCTAGAGAAACTTCTCCCTCTGACAACTGATTTTAATCAAGTAAATCCTCCACCAATTCTACTGAATCAACCCTCTATGATCACCCTCTTGGTCGAATCTCAGATTTATTGGAAAAAATATACTGAGGGACTATTTTTCCTTGCTTTGTCACCTTTGCTAGGAATTGTTATGCACCAATAGAACCGATGCCCCACCAGCAACTTCGAAGATCATAAATACACTTCCAGCGCCAACAATCGACACAATGTCTCTCCAACTCAGACTGTGTCACCCTTTAGGGCCTGTGTCAGCCCTATGTGAGCCTGATAGGCTCTGCATCACCCAATAGGGCCTGCGTCAGCCTCTGCGTGAGGTGATTGGATCTTCATCCTTTTTGTTGTGTTTGCGTCCCTTCTGGTGTTGTGCTGCCTTCTCCTGAATCTGTGTTGCTTCAGCTACCATTCATGTAGAAAAAATATTTAGCCCCTTGCTAATGTCTTCAGCTTGATCTACAATGCTCTGATACCATGTGAAAATTTCTAAATACAAAATTACAGAAACGCTACTATAGTATCTTGATTTACTTCTCCTATTTGTAATTTAATTATACAAGTTATTTTCAAAAATATTGAGAAAATAATGAATTAAAAACAACTAGAATCCTACACATTTAAAGATCATTTACTGAAGCATAACGCACATATGACAAAGGACACACATGATTTTTTGGACAAATGTCCTTGGAAAAACCTAGTGCAACACTTCTGAGGGTTTATTATTATTAAGAATAAATTATAAGTACATCTACGGTGCCATAATCTGACTCACCTAACAGAGAAAAACCTCGACAATCAGATATAAATGTCATTTTTACCTCACTTTGCAAGTCACGTCTAATCTGGATCGGTCACTAGTGAAAACCCAGCTAGCTTTGCGTAGTCTCTATGTTTCCATTGCATAATCCTATGTGGCGCTGGCTGAAGGACTGTGTCACCCTTCCTCTGTGCTGATCAACTCCTCCTAGAATCGAGTTTCAGCCTTGTTGGCTTAGAAACCCTAATCTCTAGCTAATTTTGGACGGTCCCTCAGAGGCTCTACGTTACCCCTGTGTGAGCCTTGCATGGACCTGCGTCACCCTCTCTAGGGTCTACGCCACACTCTTCGATGGTTGTGATGCCTCCTCTATGTCTCTACTGCCCTTGCTATGATTTATACTCTTGGTCCTCTGACCAATCACTACATCTGCCCCTCACTGCTTCTCTGAATCACTCAAATCTGATCTTCGTCCAAGCACTCCTCTGTTAGAAGAATTCAATCTCTTAGACTCTGTGTGTGTTCTCCAACTGACCCCAAGCCTTCCTTTAATAATTTTCTCATTAAGAAATCAATGGTCGTGATCTAATCAATACTCAATGGATAATATCAGAGAAATATTGATCTACGTCACTTAAAACATTCTCACCACATGTGTAAATTAATTCACTTTAATTTTTCAATTTCCCTAAGTTAGACTTAGGGTCCCCATTAAAAATTTTAATATTTGAATAACTCTTACACTAGGTGGAGATCTAAACAATTTCTGGGTCTTGGATATCTCATGTGTTCTAGCCCCTCCACAAAATTTTAGAGCTAGAGCATACCTGATGCTACCCCAAAATCTCAACACCGAATACATATGAAACATTTAGCTAGAAAAATGATTCATTATGGTACAAATATCGCTTATATCTTTGTAAGAATTCCCCACTCAAACAAAAAATTCTTTTGGAATTTCACAAATCTCGCTTAGGAGGGCACTCGGGATTTTTGAAAACTTACCACAGGGTCAAGAAGAAATTTTTCGGGGATGGCCTTAAATCTGATATTCAAAAGTTTGTGGTAGAATGTTTGGCTTGCAATAAAATAAAGTTGAGACAATTAAGACCCCAGGTCTGTTACAACCTTTATCCATTCAAAGTCAATGTTGGGAGGATGTTTCAATGGATTTTATCACTAGTTTACCCAAGTCCAAAGGAAAGATGGTCATCATGGTGGTAGTTGATAGACTTACCAAGTATGCACACTTTTGTGCATTATATCATCCATTTAAAGCCAGTACAGTTGCTATTGCGTTTATAGAAACAATTCAAAATCTACATGGAAGCCCAAATATTATTGTAAGTGACAGAGATCCCATTTTTACAAAAAATGTTTAGACACAATTATTTTCTTGTTTGGTTACTCACTTAGTTCATTGCTCATCATATCATCCTCAATATGATGGGCAAACTGAGATAGTGAACAAATTTTGGGAAGGATATCTTCTTTACATATGATAAACAAACACAATGGGTCAAGTGGTTATCTCTTGCTAAATGGTGGTATAACACTTCCTTCCATACTGCAGAAGAAATGACCCCATTTATGACACTCTATGGATATCATCCTCCCTCCATCATGCCATATTTAAGAGAAAATTCTAAGGTTCAAGAAGTGGAAGATCACATCGAGCATCAAAAACAATTTCTCCAACTCTTAAAGGATAACCCCGCCTTGGAGTAAAATCAAATGAAACAACATGCAGATCAACATCGTAGTGAAAGAAGTTTTGATGTAGGTGACTGTGTATTTTGATGGCTACAACCATACAAAAAAATGTCCCTCAAGCAAGCTAAGAAGGATAATAAATTATCACCAAAGTATTATGGTCCTTACAAAGTGTTGCAAAATATTGGTACTATGGTATACATATTGGAGATTCTGACATCTTCCCAAGTGCACGTAGTTTTACATGTTTCATGCTTAAAGAAGGCTATAGGTGGCAAGCTTCCAGTTCAAACAATATTGCCAGAAATTGACGAAGAAGGAAAAATCATATTGGAACTAGAAGCAATCATGGAAATAAGAACTCGAAAACTATGAAATCGATCAATTCCAGAGTATCTCATCAAGTGGAAGAAATTACCCGCTAAAGATTCGACCTAAAAGGATGAGATTTTTATACAGAAGCATCCAGAACTACTCAAGCGTTGAGGACAACACCTTTTTTGAATGGGAGGGGAATGTTAGGTCCCTATAATACTAGTGTATCCCTCATTGTTATTGTTAGTGTAGCCCCTTTATTGCTATTATTGTGCCCATGTAATCCCCATATTGTTATTATTGTGCCCCATAGAAGCCCATTATTGTTATTGTTGTGACCTTACATTGTTATTGTTAGGTAGGCTAGGATTATATTGTGACCCTTTGGACTCATATATATAGATAGAAGGTTCTTTCATTTGTATCATCCAATAATTGTTCATTTATGTAATGTAAAGGAGGTTTCCCCCTCGAAGAGGCTGATTTCTAAGTTGTTGATCTATCATTTCTTCTATTTTATGAGTTGGTTTCATAACACAAGTAATTTTATTTCTCTATGCTAATTTTGTCTATATTGAATCAATATATTATTTTAAGTGTATGGGTGGGTGGCGGGGTTACTAACCTTATTTAAATGACACACTTGAAAGTACGATTCTTATTTTTTAGGCTTAAGGCCCTTGATTTACACTTCATATACAAAACATTCCAATATAGAGTGGAGTAGGCATATTAACTAGAATATAGGGTCAATTAGCATAAAGCTTTAAATGAAGATGACATAACTTAAATGATAAAAAATAAACAATGAAAATCCATAAATTTTCACATAACCCAAAAACATTTTACCCTAGAAACCCTTAAGTGGGAAAACCAACCAAACTTTGAGCTTTACTGCTCTTATATTCTTGACTTAATATTATAGACAAGTTAATGTCAACCTTGCTCCACACCTAATACAAATGGGATCATAAATCATTAGATCTATATCAATCATGAAAATTCATTTCTTATCAACTCCTTACATTAACCTTACATTATGTTATATTTACAATCATAGAAAACCTTAATTCATAACTTATCAAGTCAGTATAGGTGGTTAAATATCATTGAGGAATATCTTGATAATATCGAAATTTGTAATCATTTTTCAACCAATTCGGACCGTAATCTATTTACCTTTGATCACCATTCTAAGTTTACCATGCATATATGTTTTATTGCAATCACGTCCATTACTCTAGTGAGCTATCGGTTTTCATCAGTTGCTCGACTACCCATTCACTTTGACTGTGGTAACTTCTCTCAACTTGACTGCTGACTTATTGACTCGACCATCGGCTTGTTTTCTCATTAACTTGACTATGACTACCCCATCAACTTGTTGTCCCTAGTTTAATGTTATCAACAATATGTATTGAGGTTGATTCCTAGTCATCTTATCCAACTAGCCAATCTACTGATTAAAATCCAATCGAATGACTACAAAGAGTACAACACTTAAGAACTATTATCATTTATAATCACTAACCCTTATCATTATGGTTACTAAAATATGAATTAGTTAAGTCAATCAATATAATTTTTTTGTAAATTTGGGATCTAAAATAAGCCTTATAAGAAAAAAATCATTTATAACATGGAATTTTAAAACTAACAAAACTTCAAGAAAAGGGGAGATTGTAGATTAGATTAGATTAGAGATAAAAAAAAATATTGGAATGTGCTTCTCTTTCTCATACCATTACTGAATCAAAATGAGGGTGATAATAATATTAAATGTTCTTGTTGACACCTAATCCTTGGGATTGGGTGAAAATTTAAAATATTGTAAATACAAAATAAGGAGAATGGAATATGAAGAGACAATGGGAGATGAATCCCATAAGTCACTCCCTCCATGTATATAATTATGTGCACCCTCAATTCAATTCAATTTAGTTTTTGGAGTAGTTACCTCCTGGCCTGACATGGTATCAAATCTAGTTCTATTTCTGGAATTCTTGCCCTTGTAACTCCCTCTCGGCCTTTCTACCTGCTCCTCGCAGAATTGTCACTGCCCACTAAAAAATTCTTCCCACTGCAAATTCTATGCATTTTCCCTCTCCCTCACTCTGTCAATTCAAATAAATTTTCTTGCTCAATGTTGCGTTACCTGCCACTGCAGCTCGGTCTTCCCACAATGCTACATGGTCTCACCTCGGCCCTTAGCCCTCTCCCACCTTTGCACTGACCTCCCTCACCTCGGCCCTTGGCCCTCTACCACCTGTGCCCTGACCTCCCTACACCACAAACATCTCGCACCCTCGCCCATCTCCCATTTGCGCACCGACCTCACTACACCACCACCCTCTTGCACCCTCCACCATTGACCCTCTCCCACCTAAACGCCGACCTCCTTACATCGCTGCCCTCCCACACCCTCAGCCCTCGACCCTATGCCACCTGCACGTCGGTCGCTCGACCACCCAAAGTCAACCCTTCCCTTCTATTTCATGGGCCTCCCATGGTTTCTCCAACACTGACCCTTCACCCAACTAGTGTGGCCTCCTCCATATGCCATACACTGCTCCACGGTGGCCTCTACCTCCCCCACTTCAACCCTCCCCAGTTATGCCTTCCCTCCACTATACTACCCTCACCAGATACACCCTCCCAGAAGTAAACTCTTCATTCTTAAGAGGAAAATTAAGAGGAAAATTTAATTTTTTAGCACCAAAATTTATTTTTTTTACAGTGGAAACAAAGTGATTTTTTACAGAATGCATTCACTTGTATCCATTGCGGGAGTTGTTCTCTAAAGAAAAGAGAACTATCTTGAATGGTCAAGGAAGATTAAACACACACTCATTTTTAATGAGCTATGGAAATGAATTTGTGAAGTAGATTAAGAAAATCCTCCTGCAAAGCCTACAATAGACAAGGAGAGTGCCATTTGGGACAACAAAAACAACAAGGCCTATGCCTTGATTTTAGCATCTATAAATGAAGAGGTGAGTTACCATATTACACCATTTTCAAATTCCTATGAAGCCTTGACAAGATTGAAAGAAATCTATGACTCACATTTAGAACTTGAAGTTGTTCAGTTGATGATTAAACTATTCAACCTTGAATTGAAAAACGACGACCTTCTTAATTTAACATCAGAAGTAAGATCTATCATGCTTGAAATTAAAAACCGTTGAAATCGACATATATCTCATAGATTATGTCAAGGCATTGTATCCCACTTACTCACATTATCTTGAATCATTGTAAGCAAGTGGAAACCTCAAGGAGATTACCTTTGACTCCCTTGAGAAAAATTTTGGAGAACGAGAGAAGGATTTTGGGAAGAGGAAAACCCCTTAATCTTATAAAGAAGATGTATGTCTTACACATAGAGAGAAGAATCATGCTCAAGATTATTCTAGAGGGAGATTTTTCTGAAGAGGACGAGGAAGAATAAATTTTAGAAGTAGGGGTAGACAAGCTCAAAGTGAAAAATCTGATCTTCATTGCATACAATGAAATAGAGACTGGCATGATGCATCCACACATAAGATGCCTTGGAAATAATTGAGAAGGAAATAAATGAAGCTAAATGTAAAATCCATGACAAATACAAAGTTAAAGAACTTGAATCCACTCATGATGTAGTGCATTGTAATATTGGAGTAATTGAAGACTTGTTTAATGCTTCACTTTCCTCTTGGAGAAATGATTGGTGATAGATTAAGGAGAAACATGCCACATGAATTTTAGAAAATATTTTTTTGAATATTTTATTGAAAAGGTTGATGGAACAATATACTTTGTAGACATATCTAAACTCAAGCCATCAAGGCTTGGCACAATCAGTCTTAAGTTGCCTAGTCTTGCAGACTTTCTTCTACACAAGGTTCTGTACCTCTTAGAGTTGAGGAGAAAATTACTATCTTTGGTCCACATCCACTAGCAAGGAAAATCCATTCACATTTTTTATGGCAAGGTTGAGGACAAAAAAGCATCAGATCACTCACTTGGCATCAGAGGGATAGAAGAAGGAAGACTCATAAAGCTGCAAGGTACCTCTGCTCATGTACAAAACTTTGCATTTAGTTCTCACTATGATGAAGTTACATTCCCATAAAGTATTTTATGGCATGTTATATTTGGACACTTGAACTATGACAACCTTCGATTATTGAAGAAAAATGGTGTTACTAGTTAGCCTACAATTCCTATGAAACTGAAGCAATGTGATGCTTGTATTTTAGGAAAGCATAGCAAACAATCCTTTCATATTTCACATTCCAGAGAACATAGAAAAGTTGAGCTTATTCGTTCATATTTATGTGGCCCCATGCATGTTCCTTTTGCAAATGGAAATAAATATATGGTGACATTTATTGATGACTACACCAGAATGTGTTGGGTTTACTTATTGAAGAACAAATCCAATGCTTTTAAAACTTTTACGAATTTTCATGCATGGATTGAAAATGATGCACAAACTCATAATGGATCTTTACCCACTGATAATGGAAAATAATACACTTCAAATTAATTTTAAAACTGTCTTTTCCAACATGGGATCAAACATCAAACAACCGTGCCTTATAGTCCCCAACATAATAGTGTAGCTGAAAGAATGAACAAGACAATTTTAAATATGGTATGTTCCATGATGTTTTTCAAGAATGTAAAATTGATGTTTTGGGCTGATGTGGTTCTATGTACCGTGTGCATAAAGAATAGGTTTCCTTCCAATGAAATTAGAAATAAGACTCCTTATGAAATGTGGCATGGCCACATCCCTTCGGTAAAGCAGCTCAGAGTCTTTGGTTCCACCTATTATGATTTGATACCTAAGGAACAAAGAAATAAACTTGGTGCAATAAGTTGAAAATGTTTCTTCTCGAGGTATTCGAATACCTCCAAAGGATATTGTCTCTATGATGAAGTTAATAAGAAATTTGTAATATCTAGAGATGTCATATTTCTTGAATCTTCCAAGACTAACAATTTTGTTGAGCGAAAAATTGATTGCTTGGATAGATTCGCACATGCAAAGTCATTTGATGAATTTGATAATCAAATTCCACATCTTCATGAAGGGGGGATTCCAATACTGAATCAATCCGTGGAATCGCCTTCTGAAGCACTCTCTCCCCCACATGAAGATCCAACCACAAATGACACTTTGAGTGACGTGGTTGACAAAATTGGGAGATTGAATCTTGAATCAATCCCAACTCAGTAAAATGAGTAGCCTGGGCCATCTCAAAAAGGTCCTCCAAAATAGCTAACAAAGACACTTGAAAATGTTCGTCTTGATGAGGTTAGAAAGATAGGAAAAAGAAGTTTCACCAAGAAAAATGGAGGTGATGTAAATGATTCTAATTCACCTGTTGATATGGATGTTTCTTATAATTATGAGTTGAATTTAATATATTGAACCAACTTCCTTCAAATAAGTTGCCTCTCATGATGAATGGAATGAAGCGATGCAAAAGGAATATGATTCCTTGATAAAGAATAGAACTTGGAAGCTGGTTGATCCTCTGTTGGGAACCAAACCAATTGGTTGCAAGTGGTTCTACAAGAACAAGCACAAAACTAATGGCTCACTTGACAAGTACAAAGCCAGGCTTGTTGAAAAAGGTTTTGTACAGAAAGAAGTAGTTGATTATGAGGATAATTTTGCCACTATCGCAAAATGGGATACCATCCGAACACTCTTTGCCTTGGTAGCTCATAATGGTTGGAAATTCCATCATATGGATGTAAAAACCAGTTTCTTGAATGGAGATCTAAAGGAGAATGTTTTTATATTCCATCCATAACGATTTGTTGTGAAGGGCCAAGAACACAGAGTATACAAGCTTGTAAAATACTTGTATAGCCTCAAGCAAGTACCGTCAACCTGGTATGAGAATTTAACTGAGCATATTCTGAAACTTAACTTCAAACATTATGATCTTGATGATGCAACTTTGGTTGTGAAGAAAGTTGGAAAAAAAATTGTATATCTTGTGGCGTATGTAGATGATCTTTTGATGACAGGGAATAATGAGAGTTATATTGCATCCATAAAGAAGGAATTGAGGAAAGGTTTTGAGCTGACTAAGTTGGGCTATGTTTACTACTATCTTGGTCTTGAAGTGACTCAACATCCTAAGTTTATATTCCTCTCTTAGAAGAAGTACATTGGAGATCTATTGAACATGTTTGGCATGAATGAGTGCAATTCTTTGACTTGTCCAATGGAACAAAACTCGAATTTCACATCCATTGAAGGGAAATAATTTGAGGATGAAACTACATATAGACAACTTGTAAGAAGTCTCATCTACCTGACTACTACCAGACCAAACATCTCATTTTTTGTTGGAATCCTCTCCAGGTTTATGAAAAAGCCTTGTGGGGGACATTGGTATGCTACAAAAAGAGTTCTAAAGTACTTGAAAGGGACTCAAGACTTGGGACTGAAGTATACACAAGTGGGCGACTTCAGCTTGATTAGATACTTTGATTCAGGCTTTGATGGAGGAAAAGAAACTGGGGTATCTACTTCTAGTTATACTATGAGTCTTGGATCAAGAGCTGTCTCCCGGAGATCACAAAAATAATCAGTTCCAGTGGATTCCAAAACTGAGGTGGAATATGTGATAGCAACTCAAGAAACAAAGGAAATTGTGTGGCTCAGGAAAATTCTGGAAGAATTGTAGATGAAACAAGTGCATTCAACTCCACTCGTCATCGACAACACTTCTGCAATAAAGTTGGCCAAGAACCCAAAGTTCCATGATTGAACAAAGCACATCAATACACAATACCATCTGATTCCACATCATGTTTAGGCTAACACAATCCATCTACGCTATTGTTCCACAAATGAATAGATTGTAGACATCCTCACCAAAGCGCTTGGAAGAGAAAAGTTTGAAAGATTCAGAACAATGCTTGGACTCACCAACTTCCCTTCAAATTAAGGAGGGGAATGTTGACACGCAATCCTTGGGATTGGGTGAAAATGTAAAATATTGTAAATAGAAAATAAGGAGAACATAATATGAAGAGACAATGGGAGATGAATCCCATAAGTCACTCCCTCCATGTATATAATTATGTGCACCCTCAATTCAATTCAATTCAATTTTTGGTGGAGTTACCTCCTCGCCTGAAAATTCTCCTTCCTATTTTTTTGTTATCATCAAAATGAAAAGCTCCATCAAGAATTCAATATTGAATAAACCATCAATTTTATTTTTTTATTCACTATTTAACCTAATAATAATATAATTTTAATAAATTTATAATAATATAAAAACTTATTTCTTCATGTTTATTATTTTTAATTTTATTTTATTGAACAATATATTTATAAAAAAGGTACGACTTTATTTTAAGATTCTTTCTTACCTTAATTATAAAGACACCAGTAAAGTTTAACTTATCTTTAAGATTTGGAAAATTCTTCCAAGATTAAAAGTAGTTAATTAATTAATTTATAATATTAAAAATAAAAAAATAAACTGGAATGTAATATAAAATGCTAATTATTATATTTGATAATTTTTTTATTTTTTATTATTAATATTTGGTATAATTTAAATACAATTTGTAAAGTCAGTCGTCATATAATTTTGTATTTTAAAATTTTATCCAAAAATAATTTATAAGATAATTTTTTTTTTTTTTTTGTAAATTAAGTGGGTCTATTCACATTCATTATAGAAACACAGATTACATCATAGGCCTTGAAAGGCGAATACTCTAATAATCGAGAAGAAGTTGAGGAACATCCGAATGACACATTGTAATCTTGCCCTCTGGGAAAGAGAATACAGGAAGAGGCACAGAGGGGAGAGTGTTGCTAACAAAACCAGGAGAAAATGATACATTGCTGCTCTGGAAAAAAGGCCATTGGGCCTCGAACACATGGAGAATAACATAGAAACAAAAAGAGGCCAAACCCGAAACGTAAGAATTGATGGTCGAGGAAATGCTGCACTTGAGCATCATCATTCAGATAATATTCAACACTAATAGGCCTGTTCAGTGTCCCTTCATCCAAGCAGAAGATTTGACAACGATGAGTTGAGGGACCAACATCCTCGCAGTCAGGCTTGGAGGGGCGCTGAGCACCTTATTCGACCTTAGGGCGCTAATGGAGGCGCGTCATAGAACTTCTTTTCAAAATGGTGTAGTGAGGGGAGCTTCTGTCTATGAAGCGCATGTGGTGCACTTCCCTCACGTACATAACAAATTTATCTGTCAGGGAATCAATTTTCCTTTCAAGTGCTTTGTTGTTGTCCTTCTGCTCCTGAAGGGTGATGGCCAGAAGAGTGCCAATACAGGTCAATGGCCCTACTGTACAAGTTCTCCCATGACCTGGTTAGCCCAGGATCCGGGATCCAAATGAGTGAATTTTCAATCACCTTCGAATGCGTTTCTATGCGACGAATGTGGGCAGCGTTCTCCATATCAGCTATACACCTCTACATATCAGGGTCTGTATTGTCCACATAAGTGCTGGTGGAATTTCTGGCCTCGGTCTCAGCCCGAGTAACAGGAGGGTGGGAAGAGTTAGCCTAGTACACTCGGTGGCTGCGACAGGCAGTGGTAGGTAGGTGAGAGCGACGAGGGGACATGGAGGCTGGGAGAGTTGGAAGAGTGGAGGGTGAGGCGCAGAGATGAGGGGGAAATCGCTTTGAGACAACTTCTGGGGAGGCCGAGTGGAAGCAGGCTTCTTAGACCGAATAGATAGGAATGAGGTTTGAACAAGGAGGAAGGAGATGAAATAGGTGGGCGAGGGGTGAGAATGTTCGAGTGAGCCTCTGGGATGCATGCCAGACGGGGTGTCTGAATCATGCAAGAAATAAAGGCTGGGAGTGGGTGTGTACTTCTGAGAGTAGGTCACCAAAGTGCTACAGGAGGGATCAATCGTGGGAAGGAGGGCTAGTGGGGGGTTCATGATTACAAAATTTATTGGGAGGGAGGATCAAGGTAGAGGCCAGCTCGGATTGCTGCAAATCTAGAACGCTGATGTGGAGGCATTCCATTCTGACAAATGGCGCCACTATGGAATCCCAGTCAGTTGAAGTGAGTTTGTTGGAGTCTCTGACGACAGTGTTTTCTAGGAAGTCCACAAACTTATTGGCCTTTTTCCTAACAACCAAGAAGGATATGCCTCTGGCGTTTTCAATATTGTGTTTGATCTTTTGCAGGATTTTTCTTATGCACCAATAGTCGGAGACTTGCTGAATGCTGCACCCCTGTTGGATTTTCCGGAGATAAGATTTTGATTGAAAAAAGAAAATATTTTTTTGTTTATACATATATATTCAATTTTGTTTATATATATAACTTTGATAAAATATATATTCTCCACTCACCTTTTAACATTATAATTTCTAGTTTTAGATTAATTTTGTCAAATTTAATAGCACAAAATAATACATATGTAAATAAAATTATATAGTAGGTATGTAATGGTGAGAAAGTATTCCGAAGATTTCATACCATTCTTAATATTTTCTCTAGAAAAATTTTAGAAGGTTTTTTCTTTATGTTAGTTGGGTAAACTTCTTAAATTCTATTTAAAATAGATTTAACAATTCAAAAATTTATTGTAATAATAAGAAATATAAGATATAAAATGTTTACTAAAAAGTGTAGTATACACATAAAAACCATAGTTGTAAAATAATTAGTCCCTACTTATATTTCAATTTTAAAAACTAATTTATAAAGTTGTCTTCATATATAGAAATATTGATTTTTCTATTACTCACAAAACATATATTATTATATTTCATTAAATTGAAAATGAATGTATTTTATATAGATTATTGCATTTTATTAAATTGAAAAAATATTTGGAAAAAATATATATTTATGTTTATATTTAATTTAAAAATAAAAATAAAAGTATATAATACTTTTAAATCATCTTGTATTAATTTGATGCCTTAAATTTGGAATTTGAAATATAGTAAGTACAATTGAATGACCTAGTTGCGAAAATACATTATTCATGTATAGCACACAAAACTGGAAACCAAATACAATTGTATATTATTGGTCTCTATGAATGATGTACATGATGTACATATAAATACATATAGAAACTGTTGGGTTCAGTTTCTAAGTCTTCTTGAACTATGATAACTACTCATCATAATACAACCTAATCCAATCATTAACCCTGAGGATTAGTTGTATAACATTCCCCCCTTATTCCAAAGGGATGTACCAAAGTCCAAGAATGAGAGCTCAAAATACATAAATGCATATCAGAAAAGAGTTGAATGTCTCTAAGAAATGGTTTCAAGGATGATTACAAACGAATATGGGAAAAATCAAGGTATCAACCAACACCAACTCTTGAACCTTCATAACAGTTCTTAGAACAAAAAATGTGGTTTTAAGGTGACCAAAAACTCTGGAACAATCACAATAGTTCCTTGAACAATTCCGCATCTCGAAGTGTTTGTTCACAAACAACTCAATCAACTGAACTCTCATAACTATAGCTCTAACTCGTACAGTTTGTGGCTCAAAGTATGTATCTTTGGCTTACGCTCGCTTGACATCTCGAACCTATAGTATACCACCAACAACTCCCCCCTTTTAAGATACAGAGTGAGAAGTATTATTCATCACTGCAAGGTTCCTCAACACTCTCGAACAAATCATTCTGTATGATCTGTAAATATTCTTGGCTTCTTTTGTCCATTCCCAAAAAGAAAACCATCTGAAACTTAGTTTCTCTCTTGTAGTAGTCTTATTTCTAGAACATCTCCCTAAACAGTGATTGTGCTTTCCACAATGTTCACATGGGTGAAGATCAAAACACCAATATTTCACATGCCCAACTCTAGTACACTATTGGCATCTAGCAACTTGTTTTGGAACAACACCATCTAGAAATATGACACTACAAAATTTTATAGGTTCAGTAAAATCTGGAATGTGAAAAGATGCATCTATGAAATTTTTGTTATAACCCAAGAAAGTTTGTGTTTATTATGCGTAATCGCTTCCCACAGTCTTATAATAGGTTTCACATTTGAACTTTTAGTTGCATCCAAATTTTCTCCTGAAATAATTTCATTAATCTGATCATTCTCTAACTGATGATCAGGCTCAAGCGAAGTGTTGTTGTGAAAAATAACATGTTTAGAAATATTCTTTTGTAGTTCTTCTCTCTATAACTACTATTCTATTTGGAGAAAATCAAATCTCTTTTGTACATCATGGAGATCAGATTGGATGTCAACAATAATAAATTTGTTGATATTTATTGTGTCACCGACATTAGATTTAATCAGTGTATTCAATTATTCTAACACTTTATCAGGCTGAGTCAAACTAAGGGTGTCGACTTCAACTGAGAATGCACCCATTTTACAATGCAAGTTCAAGTAGCTTCAAAGAAGTGAAAAATATTGCAAACAAAATTATGTCGTCTTCATCTTGAGTATAACAAGTTCCAAAACCGTCTTCACAAATATTTGAACTTGTAAAATTTAGTATGCCATATAACTAAATGAGCTTGGATAACCACACTAACTTCTTTACAAATTCAATTTGATTATGCTTTCAGTCATCCCAAATATTCTAATTCTATAAAAACTCAAACCACTATTTTTCCAAAAGCTCTTAGTCCCTTGTCACCAAAATTGCAACAATATTGAGCAACAAAATTATCTTATGGAATTATTGGAATGATTGGACATGCAATTGTTTATTGGTCATACTCAGTGTTCAACTTTAACCATGAATGCGTGTAAATTTCTCCTTAATTACTTTTATCGTGAAAACTAACCATCTACTAGAACCGAATCCGAACTAAAACTTAAGAATATAAATCTAGCCACACACCGTGTAATTTAAATACCCTTGAAGAAGTCACAAGGGTTATCTCAAAAATCACTTATGTTTGTTTAAATACCTGTACACAAGCTTATCCATAAGGGTATTTATATTCATAAAATAGTTCTACTAGAATATTTTTTACTGCTTCTAAGGAACAAAATATTTCTAATTCAATTGTTTCATTATCTCACCTTCTTTGGATTTCACATTCTTGGAGAAGGACAACCCTTTATACAGTCTTTATGATGCTATAACGCAACTACATTGCCATTTATCCTCGGATGCTACTTGCACTAATGTTGTCCCATAAAAATTGAACTATTGTTCCTTGTTGATGGAAGACATGCATGAGAGTATTATAATATTCTTATAAGTCACAAGAAAAATGCCTAAGATCTTACCTCATTAAATTTCCTCATGTTAATTAGAAGAATATTATAACTTACAAATATGGAATTGATTAATAATGCTCAACATTTGAACTTATGTTCTCCAACGCATAATACCTTCAACATAGCCGTCGTAGAATTTGTGAAGGTCATTTAAACTCGAATTGAATTAATATTAGAAGCTATGTACAACCTCCATCCACACAGCAATAATTACACCATGGTAGAAAATTGTTCAACAATTTCTAGTTTCCAGTCTCAAATTGCTACAAAAACTAAAAATGAATTGAAATACTTGCACACTTTTATCATTCACTAATAAATATCAAATGTTTATACAAGAATTATTAGTCAAAGTGGTATTGCAACATCATACCTTCTAAAACCATCGATTCTACACTCGAATTTATTTGACAGGCCGCTAGTGCTCTCTCTACTCAACCGGGCTCGAAAGCGGGAAACTGGTACTTGTGGGTAGACCACAGGGGAAAGTACTTCAACAATGAACTTTTAACATACATATGTCTGTTTCACCGTGTCTACGATTCTAATGAAGCACCATGATATTCCTCACCAAGGACACCTTCACTTTTCTTGAATCCCCTTTACGGATGACTAGTGTTTGGCCTTATCTTTGCGTGCGATAGTTGCTCCTAACTTATTTTAATATTCAATAATTTGGAAAGAGAGATGTCTCTTTACAACTAGACAAAATCCTTTAAAAAAAGTGGATCCCCTTCACATTTTAATTGTGTTGATTGCTGACTTAACTACACCGAATGTTAGAAAATTAACAAGCACATCAAATATTGGAAAGGTAATATTGTTTATATCCACTCACAAAATAATCTGATCTCCCTATTCCGTGCACCTAGTTACCCATTTAGTGCGACTCTGATTTTGTTGTAAACAAAACTCTATTTGTAAATATTCAATGGTATAACCATCTTAACTATTATAAATATTTAATGGCACAACCATTTTACTATTCATGGGATAGATTGATTAAATATATTTGATGGGTTGAGGTAGATTGATGAAGGATATTTGATGGGTTAAAAGTTATTAATATAAGGTTATGTTTTAATATTAAAACCTCATCTCTATTTTTTTTTCTTTTAAACAAATGTCATATCTAACTATAAGGATTTAGCCCAACTTGCAACTAATGATGAAGCAATTTGTTAATTTTTAAAATATAATTAAAAAAAATTACTAATATTTTTTTAAGAAACATTTGAAAATATTAAACATTTTTTTGGTCACAAGTTAATATCAAAACACTTTAATTGAAAATTGGTCCATCCTATGCTAGGCAGATTCATTTTCACTCTAGAGCGTCAAGAGGGATCAAATTTTTTGAGGTGAAAACCTCTTTTAGTGTGAAAAGAGATTTGATTCCTCTCTGCTCTTGGTAGATCTAGAATTAAGAATTAAGATGGATCTAGATTATTTTACATCTAAATTATAAATTATTGAAAATTTACAAATAATCAGCAATTCCATATAAAAAAAATCCATATTATATTCAACAAAAAATTATGTTTAATTGATCATACAAGACATTATATACTCACTAATAAGTTGAACCTGTCTTCCATTAGTAAAATATGATATGTATAGTTTGACCACAAACTGTAAGAGTAGTTATCTACCCTAAGCATTATGTGAGCCAACTGTTTCTCCACTTTTGAAAGTAAAATAGATACTACTAATTTTCAAAAAATGTCAAGTTATTTTATGTGTGAATGCATGAATATGAGTTACACTTTTGGGCCAAATGCAGCGATGAAATTTAAAATTTTCTCTTATCGAATTATGAATCACTCAAAAGTCATATAAGCATTGTGAATTTTGATTCGAAGTAAAAAAAAATTGTGGAGAATTATGTTGTTGTCCTAATGATATTTTTTTATAAAAAAATTTAGTGTCGTATAAGATGCCAAATTTCCATTAAATGAAATGCTTGTCCTTGCAGTTTTTCACACATCTTAAGAGGTATATGTGTGTTCAGCTAATATAACTTAGTCTAAAAAGTGTAATTTAATATATATATATATATATATATATATATATATACATGGAGAGAAATAAGCTTTTCATATTAAAATTTTATTTTTTATTAAAATTTATATTATTTATTATTTTTCGAAGTTGGAAAAGTAATATTTCAATTCCATTTTGTAGATACTTGTTTGCTTAAGGTTTTTTCAATTATTTAAATAAATTGAAAAAACAAGAGTACTTTTGAAGATGACTTATGAAAGAAGATAGTGGTATTTTTTGAAATTTTTTCTTTGTGTGTATTTTATGTTATTGATTTTTTATTCAACCTATTTAAAATTGGCCAAAAAAATTTCAAGCATTATGTTTAAAAGGAAATTAGATGAAAAATATAATATGAATTCAAATATGTCAAACCCATATACCATTGGATAGAGGATTCCTTCATGAATCCAACATGATCAACTCCGCCACCTAAGAACAAAATTTTTCCTAGGTCTGCTTGGGTATGAAATGGTGTTGCAATTGTTTTTGCAAAAGGGGTACTAAAATTATGGATTTTAGGACTTCAGAAACTCAATCGAGTGCTTAAATTTCACATTCACATAACTCGATATAGGGTTTTGTAAACCCTCGATCGATGAATTTACGTGGTTAACGGGGGCTCGATCGAGCTACATCTCTATAACAAAATTGTGGATCCCATAATTTAGATTTTAGAATCAATAAAGATCTAAAATTTAATCCATCAATAATTTAACCAAGTTGATGCAATATTAACAACATTAGAATTTTTTTATGTTATTGCACCAAGATGCACATTATACAACCCAGTATGGGGAAATGTGTAATTATGAATGTCCATGCTCAAAATATACCGTTTCATATACCTTGAATTTGAACGGATCATAAATTTACCTTCCACAAAAGTTCTTACCACATTAAAGTTCTAAATTTTATTATAATTTTTGTTATCATGTCATGTAGAAACCTTATTAAATTTAATATTAGTATTAAAATCTTATTATTATTATTATTATTATTATTAAATTAAATTAAAAAGTCTGATTATGATATTAAAAATTTAATGTTAATACTATTAAAAATATTATTTTTGTATTAATATAATATAAAATTTGTTATATTATAATATATACTAGCACGACCACAATAATAAATGTGGATTATATATGTCATAGACATTGTCAAAAGAGACATTAACACGAAAAGACTCATACAAGCTGACTCAATCTGCTAATTTTATTAATGTAATTTTTTTATAAAACTAAAATAATAAATATAGTATTTTTAAAATCATGAAGTAATCATAACCTAAATCCATTTAAAGAAATAAAATCTAAATAGTTTCAATTGGAATGCATGAAGTGCTCTATGTATCTTTGATGGAGGTAGCTGGAACATTAATATTTTGAAAAATTTTAGATAAGATTTCCATTGAAAATTATCGTTTTCCCTATAAGTGAATGTACAACACACATTTTAAATCTTGCATTTTAAATATGTGTTATATAAAAAATTAAATTATTGTACAACATCAAAATAAATAAATAAAGTATTTAAACATAATATTTTATTTGTCAAATTATTTTAAATTTTTTGAAATATAAAGGAGAGAGAGAGGGAGAGAAGGGTAAGATGGAGAGAGGGGGACACTTCGCTGGAGGGAGGGAGAGGAGGAGAGAGTGGAGGAGAAAGAGATGGAGATCGAGAGATGGAGTTGGATGAAAATATAGGGAGGGAAGAAGTTCAAGACATATAGAGAGAGAAAGGTGGAGAGAGAGAGAGAAAGTGACAAGGGATAGATGGAGAGAGGGTGTGTATGTTTGTGGGGAGATATAGATAGATATGGAGAAATAATGTGTATGTTTGTAGGGTGATATAAAGAGATGAATAAGAAGAGACAAAGGGAGATAGAAATATAGATGGAAGGGGGACAGAGGGAAGAAGAGAGAGATAGAGGGAGGGAGGGAGAAATAGATATATATATGAAGAGAGTGTTAATGTGTGTGTGTTTGGGGGGTGAGATAGAGAGACAAATAAGGAGTGATGGAGGGATATATCGATAAAATGGAAGGGGGAGAGAAAGGAAAGAAAATTTCTTACACTAGATACATTGATTTTAGTATACAAATGTTGATTTCGAATCCTATTTGATTTCTTACATTAGACACATTGATTTATGTGTAGATGTTGATTTCTAATTCTATTTCATTTCTTGCATTAGATGCATCCATTTCATTGAAGATGTTAATTTTTAATCTTGTTTGATTGAGCTTGCATTAGATGTGCTGATTTTAGTGTAGATGTTGATTCCTAATCCTATTTTCTTGTTAGCACTAGATGCATTGATTTCAGTGCATATGTTGATATCTAATACTATTTAATTGTTTGTATTAGATGAATTGAATTTAGTGTAGATGTTGATTTCTCATCCTATTTGATTGCTTGCATTAGATGCATTGATTTCATTGAAGATTTTGATTCCTGATTTGATGTAACTAGATGTATGGTGTACATTAATTTCAATATAATTAGATTAATATTGCACATTGATTTGAGTGTAAGTACAAAAAAGTTATCGATGACGTGCATTATGAATAAGATTTTATAGATAACCTCAAACAAAATAAAATCGAATAAAACTTATATTGTAACTTTTACATCTCCACATGTTTTAAAATTGAATAGAACTTATTTCAACCATATCTTAGTTTTTAAAAGTTGAATAAAACTTATTTTAATCACAAGGAATTGATTGAAATACTTGGATAGCTAAGTAAATTTAGGAAACTTGATAACATTATATAAAATTATAGAAATATTTTCATATATTGTTCTTTGACCTATATATTAATTTTCAATACGAATGTCTTATATCATCTTATGACTAAGCTCTTGTAGATAATCCCAAAAGAAATAATATTGAAGAAAATCGATTTGTTGTTCACATGAAATCTTTTAAAATTGAATACAACTTATTTCAATCCTATTTGTGGTTTTTAATCGAACCTTGACATAAGAAATTGATTGAAATAGTTAAAAAAATCGACCATGCAATGATATATGGGCGTGTCACAAAAATTTTAATGTATAGATTTTTTATTATAATATAGATGACTTTAGAATTCAAATAATTTATTTTTAAAATTGAATTGTAATAACATAAATGTTGATTGCACTAAAAGGCACTTTCTACAAGTCAATATGAAGCATGATTGTAATTCTTTCCATACTCAATATAAAATTGATACATAATGTATTTTAGTTCATTTCAAGTATTAAGGTGACTTGCATCAAGTAAGATTGTACTTATATCATATTATGACTAAGCTCTTGTAGATGGCCTCAAAATAAATAAAATTGAATATAACATATTTTTTGTTTACCATTCATCTTTTAAAATTGAATTTGAAACTTACTTCAATCCTATTTTTGTTTTTTATTACAACCGTCGTATATTTTAGTTCATTTTATGTATGATGACTGATTTGCATAATAACTTAATATTGTAATTATTTTCTTAGTCTATAGAACTAGAAATAAAAATTGTTATATTTTGTAATAAAAGTTATGGTATATAGAAAAAAATTCAAATTAGCGAATTTGACAGATCCATAAACTTAAAAAATTAATGAAAATCCATAAATAATATTAATAAAATCCATAAATTGAAATAATGAATGTATCAATAAACTATCAATATTAAAATATACAAAAATTAAAAATATCACATGAACATCTATAAACTCAAATAATAAGCATCCATAAACTGAAATAATGTTCATGTACATCAATAAATTTTCCATGTATGAAAATATACAAAGTCTGTATCACATGTGAATGTACCCTATGAAATGAGCCTGAAAATATACAAACTATCCACTCTAAGTACCACCAGAACTCCTATGTGAGTTTTGCCACGTAAAGTAAGTGTCCATAAGTTGGTACAACAATATAACACATTCAAATTCAAATAAATTAGATCATCATTTGTAAAAAGTAAATAATATGGAAATAAATGATTTTGAACCATGTTTTTAATTACATATATGAATCTACTAACCTTAGTCGAATCCAAATGTAGGTCAGATACGATGGGGGTCTAATGAATCTGGGTTCGACGCTCCCCTTCCTGTGGCTCAATGATTGGGGCCTACATTGATGGATCCCCATTGTTAGTGGCTCTATACCCAACATCCCATTCATATGCCCACATAACTGTGACATAAAAAACACTATGCATATGGGCCAATGTACAAAATTTCAAGGACAAATTATAATTATTCTACGAATTAATTATCATATATGTGTATCTTCAAAAATAAAATGTTGAAATCTTAAGAATAAAAAAGTTTACCTCAAATACTGGTCCATGTGGTTGTACATAGTAACTCTCCTCCACATTAGTGTTATGAGGTGGAGGTGGATGTGGAGGGTAATCCATAGAAAGATGCCTTGGTGGACAATGGCCTCACTAATCAACTGCCCCCTCGGATGACCTCATAAAATCATCCATGTAGTTGGACTATGTCAACATGTTATTGTGAACTTATTAATATAAATGCAATCTAATATGAACTGGAAATTAATAGAAATATAATTTAAAAAAAAGAGTCAAAAGCTATATCTATATCTATATCTATATCTACACACACACACACACACACACACACACACACACACACACACTTGGTCTATGTCATGTGGGCCTTGCAACCTTCAAGTGTCATGGATGACATCATGATACATACATGCATATGTCAAAGTTTGGTCATTGGGAAAACTCGCGAGAAATGAATCATCATGTAAAGAAATTGGTGTGTCACGAGGCAATGGTGGTGATCTCATAATCTCTCCATGCAATGCAACACAATTAAATCTAAATTTTATCTGCAATGGTATCCCTCGTCTCAAGACCGAGTTGTGATGACTCCTCTAGTTTTATCGATAATACCACACTTCGAGATGGTAGTGGCAAGAATCACAGGGGTGGTGGTACATGAATACGATCCCTATGAGTCCCCTCATGATCATATGTATATCCCAAGCCAGATCCATAATAATGAGATCCAATATCAATGTAATTCGGCCTCATATGTAACACGAAATCTGCATATATATTCTTGGAAAAATAAATGATGACCTATTCATGGTGTGGGAATTGGCCCCAAGCTCCAATGAATCGATCATATACAAAATATATTGCATCAGCATTCTCAAAATATTTCAGTGGAACCAAACCTTTATGTCTAGCTGGGTGATCTAAAGGGATGTCAAAAAAATCCCCATGAACATCAATGTTCTTGGTGGCCTCTTTCACCACCTCCCAAGTATGTGGGCTTCTAACCTCATGCCTCCTAATCCTTTGTATGGATTATAGGAGGGAGCTCTATGGGCCTAACCTCTGGTATGTCTCACTTGACATATTGATATTTTTTAGCATCAAAGACAAACTACAACTAGTAGGTGAACTGACAGGGATGTTACAAAACTCTCGTGTGATCCGCGTATTCTAGGTCATAACATCCACCAATGTGATATCCATTGTAGCATCGTCCCATGGAGGGATCGATGTTGTATTGTGATCCTCGAATTTTCCCTACTGAGGGTTTACAAATCATAAACATAATATAACATATATTTTTATCAAACTAGAAGCATAATAACATATACATTAAATTAAAACACATCAATTGAAGACAATTTAAAAATTAAATACAATTTCAAGACATAAACACATAAAGTTTAAAGAGGATTTAAAAATGCAGGATGTGTACTTGAAATAGGTGAAGAATGTCCATTAGAGGTAGCATGATCATCAACAGAAACATAAACACTACATCTAACACTCTAACTAGCATCATAGGTAGGATCTATGAGTGGAATTCAGGTCACGAGGCAATGGTATTGATCTCCTAATCTCTCCATGCAATGCAACACAGTGAAATCTACATTCTATCTACAATGGTCTCCCTTGTCTCAAGACCAAGTTGTAATGGCTCCTCTAGTTTTATCGATAATACCACACTTCGAAACGGTAGTGGCAAGAATCACAGAGGTGGTGGTATCGAGACGGTAGTGGCAAGAATCACAAAGGTGGTGGTACATGCCTATGGTCCCTACGAGCCACCTCATGATCATATGTACATCCCAAGCCAGGTCCATAATAATGAGATCCGATATCAATGTAATTCAGCCTCATATGTAACATGAAATCTGCATATATATATACTTGGAAAAATAAACGATGACCTATTCATGGTGTGGGAATTTTCCCCAAGCTCCAATGCATAGATCATATAAAAAAGAGGTTGCATCAAAATTCTTAAAATATTTCAGTGGAACCAAACCTTTATGTCTATCAAGATGATCTAAAGGGATGTCGAACAACTCCCCATGAACATCAATGTTCTTGGTGGCCTCTTTCACCACCTCCCAAGTATGTAGACTTATAACCTCATGCCTCCTAATCCTTTGGATGGATTATAGTAGGCGACTCTATGGGCCCGACCTCTGGTATGTCTCAATCAACATATTGATGTTTTTTAGCATCAAAGACAAACTGCAACTAGCAGGTGAACTGACAGGGATGTTACACAACTCTCGTGTGATCCACGTATGCTAAGTCGTAACATCCACCAATGTGATATGAGTTGTAGCATCGTCCCATGGAGGGATCGATGTTGCATTGTGATCCTTGACTTTTCCTTGCTGAGGGTTTACAAATCATAAACATAATCTAACATATATTTATAACAAACTAGAAGCATAATAACGTACACATTAAATTCAAACACATCAATCGAAAACAATTTAAAAATTAAAGACAATTTCAAGACATAAACACATAAAGTTTAAAGAGGATTTAAAAATGCATGATGTGTACTAGAAATAGGTGAATAAGGTCCACTAGAGGTAGTGTGATCATGAACAGAGACATAAACACTACATCTAACACTCTAACTGGCATCATAGGTAGGATCTATGAGCGGAATGCACACTCTGGGTGGGATACATAATCCATCATCAGCTTAACCATGTATAACATATCCCCTCGCACTCCAATGACATGCAGTTGGGGCGTGTATATAAGATGCCTCTGCATATTACATATAATACATACAAACTAATCTAAGAAAAAAATACTGACTAAACTGTTCCATAAAATACATATAAAATAATCAAAGAAAAAAATGTTGAATTACAAAGAGTGTTGACAAGAAAGCCATTTCTAAACTTAAGTAAAATAATCTAGCCTAATGTCCTAAACTTTAGAGTCCAGGTTTTGATAATTTATCAACCAAAGTATTGAGTTCCATGTAAACACAATTGAAAGAAGTGATAAAATATACATTCACACTTTTTCTCGTTTCTAAATAATGTACTTTATTCACAAGGCATAAATATGTAAATATATATGTAAAAATTTGAAATAAACCTATTTGCAAAAATAATAAAATTCCATGCCAACCAAATACTCCAATAGAATTTAAATTGTTATAATGTTTTATTTTGACACATGACATGCAGTAAGTCCAAGCACATGTAGACAACATTTCTTGTACAACACACTACATAATGAAACAATATGGTACAAATTAGAAAAGAGTCAAAATGCTTTTATTCACTCCCAATACACTTCTCATGATGGATTTATTGTATCTATCAATAGTGCATTGTTGAAACATGAACATATATATATATATATATATATATATATATATATATATATATATATATATATATATATATATATATATATATATATATATATATATATATATATGAACTACATTTATGGTTATGTTAAGTTATGTATTCTCTCTCTCTCTCTCTCTCTCTATATATATATATATATATATATATATATATATATATATATATATATATATATATATATATATATATATATACTATGTTATGTTATATATGTTATATATAGAACTATAATATATAATTATGTGATGTTCTAACATTATAATCGTTAAATATATATATTTATATTTATAATTATATAGTTATGTTTATGTTGATTATGTTGTAACATGCTATATATATGTGTGTGTTAAATAACTTTATGTTATGTTAAATATTTATAGAACTATGTTATGTTATATTTTATATATAGAACTATAATATATAGTTATAGTCAAATAATAATTAAATATATTTGTGTTATGTTATATATATTATATTATGTTATAATTATATATAGTTAAATATTGTTGAGCCTAGAGGCTCATTCTACAACCGAATATGAGGAGATGTGTAAGTTTGTCCGTCTATACTGAGTTAAAATAAAAATAATGGTATAAATTGAAAAATAATGTCAGCTATAACGTGTGAATAAGATGTTTAAATATTATACTTTCAAAAGTATTTCAACAAGAGATTTAAATAAACTATTTGAATATCTATGTCAACTAATTTATGTTGATATCAACTTCATATATATCTATATATAGAAAAAAATAGGTTTTTATAGTTAAATTTTTTATTTGGTCGTATATATCCTCAATTTAGCATTCAAAAATACAATTTAATCAATGAAAAATAACACATTGTATTTTGCACTTTAAAAAAGTTTTCACACAAAGAAATTTGATCCCTCTTGGCTCATGTTATATCCATACTTAAAATGGATCTATGCTAATATATAACTATGGATCTATGTTGATATATAACTAAGTGAAATATTTTATTATATATAGCGACATGATCTTATATATATATATAATTTAAATATTAATATATTATTTTTAAAACTAATCATATTATATTTATTGTTAAAAAATATTTAACATTTAAATTAATTTAAATTTTAAATAATAAAATAAAATAAAATAAAAAAATTTATTTGATAAATAGGTTCGCCATGAGCAACCATATTCATCATGTCAATCTCAAGCTCCTAATTTACTTATTTATTGGTTTTAGTTTGGTTGTTTTCTGTTTCGGAATTTCTTTGGGTATATTTTTGGTCAAATTTGTTAGATATTTAAAATGCATTTTAAATAACAAAAGTTAAAATTTTTTGAAAATTTATTTCATAAAATTCCTAAAGGAAAACTTTAAAGCCTAAAATAATTATAAAATAATGTTTTTACCATTTAAATCAGAAAATATGCATAATAAACAAAACATGCTACTATTGCAATTTAGCATTCAAAATCAGAAAATATGCATAATAATTAAAACATGCTACCATTGCAACTAAGAAAAATATTCAAGACCTAAATTATAGTTCTTTTGGTGGTTTTGAAGTGTTTTCTAGGCTGTTTTTTTGTGGTTTCTAAGTTGTTTTTTTATGGTTTTCTAGGAAGGAACATATACACGCAGGTTTGGCTCTGCAGAGGTATGTATATATTTAGTAAAAATATTGAGATCTATACACAAGTTGGTCTCGGAAGAAGCGCGTACAGTCACAGATTTGTCTTATGGAAGGCGCGTATGTAAGCTAGGGCTTAGCTTGCTGAAGGAAATGTCTGATTAGTTTTAATGTGTTTCTATTGACTATCAAAGATGTCTTTATATAGATCTAGGTTGTTTGAGTATTGATTATGTTGCTAGTTGATTATGATTAAATATTAGTGATTGGTTGAGTGAAAAATGATTATCGTTGCTAAACTGTATGAGGGCTCTGTAAAACTGAAAAAATATGTTTGAACATCTTTGATCAATTCTGAGTCCAAGTCATAACTATAAGATTAGTACATTAAGATCTATACACATGTTTCTCCAAATAAAAGCATGTATACACGCGGGTTTCCATAAGTAAAGTAGCGCATAAATTTTCCTTAGGAATGATCAGGGTTGCAGTTGATTCTATGTGTTGATGCAGAAGTCTAGGTTTAGTTCTATGTTTTGGTTACATTGATCCCACTGCTATGTTTGAATTGGTTTTATGTTTTCTTCAGATGATCTACAAGTTGTGTTGAATTAAATTTTGTTGGATCTAGAAAATTTATGAAACATGGTCTGCAGTGGTTCTGCGGGTTGGAACCTTCACTATGGAAGTCGAAGCTTCCTTCTAGTAGGAGCTGGTGATCAAATCAGGGGGTTGTGTCTCCCTTCTAGTGGTGGCTGGTAAGTGAGATCAAGGGGTTGGAGCTCCCTTCCAACAACAACTGGAGAATGAGAAAAGGTTTCAGCCTTCTACAGGTGGGTACCTGTGTGCGGGTATGAGTCTGCGCCAGTACAAGATTGGAAGAATTTTTCTATATAATAAATATTGAAGACAGAGATGACAACAATGGTGGTTTTATCCAAAATTGGGTTTGCACCTTAAATCCTAGTGTTCATGTGTGTTGCTTATGTGTGATGATTTATTCTGTTCTTACTGCACATGTTTACTTCTTAGTAAATGTTTGATGATTTAATGATGCATTGGTCTAAGTAAAGTTGCTGAAGATTTATCTGAATAATAAGTTCACTAGGCATACATAAGTTTCCTTAAAGAAATTTGATTACATACGCTAGTTGGATTAAGTAAAGTCGCATATAGAAATCAGTAAAGTAAAGAAAAGTTTGTGTGAGTTTTAAATATTGATTCAACCCCCCCTCTCAGTATTTTTCCCAAAAAATGGTATCATAGCAAATCCTTATGAAGATTCTTGATCGCTAGAGGGAAGATCTACCAGGATGAACAATCAAGATGGAATAACATATATCATAACACCACTCTTCAATGGAAACAATTTAATCTTCTAGAAGACAAGAACAAGATCCTATCTTTAGTCTCTTGAAGCAAATGCTTGGGAAATTGTTTAAGGAGATTACCAATATCCAGCTGCAGTTCCCACAGATCCATCAACAAAGAATAAATATGGAACCAATGTGGAAGTTGTCAATGAATTATTGGGAAGCCTGACCAAATCAGAATTTGTCAAGGTTGTGCAGTTAGATACAACAAAGGAGATATGGGACAAAAAGTTTCTAATATATGAAGGATATGCCAAGGTAAAATGTGCTAAACTCCAATATCTTAGAATTCAATATGAAAATCTCATAATGCATAATGATGAAAGTATTTCTAGTTTCTTTTTATGTCTAGATGAGATCATAAATCGTATGAGAAATTTGGGTGAAGACATAAAAGACACAACCTTAGTAGAGAAAATATTAAGATCTATAACTCCTAAATTCGAGTCAAAAGTGTCTACTATTGAAGAGAAGTAAGATCTACAAACTGTTACTATTGTTCAACTTCACAGGATCCTGACTACTTTTGAGATGAGAAAAGGAGGTCCATCTAAAGTCAGAGAAGCCGCATTTAAAGCTACTATGAAAGGAAAGGAAAAGGAAGAACAACAAAAATTGGGGTATGTATCGGAAGAAGATGAGTTAATTTTTGTAAAAAAACTTCAACTTGGCATCGAAAGGTTCATAGGTAAGCTTCCCTTCAAATTTTTTTCTTGTGGAAGAGTGGGGCATGATGCTATTAAATGTCCTCATAAAGATAATAAAGATAAGGGAAAGGATATAGAAAAAGGTAATAGGAGATGATTTGACAACAGGAAAAGTTATTATACTCATGAAGATAGTGATGGATTGTCAAATAGTGAAGAAGGAGAATCTGATCAAGATCTTAAACTACTAATGGCATTTGAAAAAGAAATTAATGAGTCTAAAGATAATTTTATGGATGATCTAGAAGAAAATGATTTCCTTGAAGAAATAACTCAACTCAAAATATGCTTAGAAGAAAAAAAAAATAGCCATAGATACTCTAAAGAATCATCTCATAGAAAAAGAGAAGCATAATGAAAATTAGAATGTGAAATAGTAAGCTTAAGAAGGGAACTTGAGAAAGTAAAAGCTCTAAATCTTAGATTCTCTAAAATATTTGAAACCTTAGATGAAATTATTAAGGTTCAATCCTCTCCTCTTATAAAGACAGGTCTTGGATACATTAGTAAATCTTCATAGATAGAAAAATCCTTAGCCTCAATTAGAAGCTATCTAAATGTAGCAAAAACTAGTTAGCAAAATTTCATCACTCAGCAGAAGAAAAAAGACAATTCGCAGGTAAATCATTTTCATTCTAATTCAAAGATGAAAAATAAAAGAAGCATTAGTCAAAAGATAAACAACACTAGAAGGTTCTATGATCACAAAAATTTCTTCTCTAATGGACAATGTTTCTCATGTCATAATTTTGGTCACAAAGCTGCTCCATTAGGGGAATTTTGAGGTCTAAAATGGGCCTCCTAAGAAAAATGTACAACAAAAATAAACTTTACAGGAACCAATGGGATTCAAGATGATTATGTCAACCATGGGGGATGATTCTCCATTTTTTAAGTAAAATGATAAAAAGATTAAAAAATAATAAAATAATAAAACTATTTTTTCAACTCGTATTTCAACTTATCTTCCAAATTTTTTACTCAAATTTCGAGTGGGAGTACTCGTTGGATGAAAAATTTAATTCCTCATCCAAGGAGTACCTATGTTGCATACTTTTGATGTACCCTGCTACACGAAAAATGAGAAATACATAAAAAACGTGATTACAATCACGTTTTTCATGTATTTCTCATTTTCATCTAGCATAACCCATTAAAAGTATGCAACATGGGTACTCCTTGGATGAGAAAATAAATTTTGCATCCAAAAAGTACTCCCACTTGAAATTTTAGTAAAAACTTTGGGAGATAAGTTGAAAATATGAGTTTAAAAAGTAGTTTTTTTCATTTTTCCTCTAAAATTTAATGATGTCATCAAATCTTATTTTATTATTTCCACTATTATTTTATAATTTCCTTAGGAGGCCCATTTTAGACCTAAAAATTCCCCTAATTTAATGTGTTGCATACAAAACCATCATGACTAGAGAAGCAAGAAAACAAAGAAATGAGATAGGAATCAAGAATAATACTTATAAAAAAATTTCTCCTCTTCAAGATGAAATTGAATATTCATTTTGCAATAGCTTTCTACATGAGGAATTTGAATACAGGAGAAAACTACAGCCAAGAGAATAAATATACACAAATTCTAAGGTATTGAAAAAGAAGGACTTACAATTCGAAAACTGCGGTATATATTTATTTGCATAACGAGAAGAAAATCAATGGTACATTGATAACGGATGTTTAAAACGCATGAGAGGTGATAAAGACAAACTCATTTCATATAATCCATTAGAAAATGAAAAGAATGTCACTTTTTGAAATGACTCTGTTGTTGTCATTAAGGGTAAAGGATCTGTTTTTCTAAAAGAAAAGGTTAAAGCGGGTAATGTTATGTATGTTGATGGATTAAGGCATAACTTGTTGAGTGTTAGACAAATGTATCAACAAGGAAATGAAGGAGTATTTCGATCAAAATAATGTGTGGTTCATGAACTTGGCACAATAGATACCATAATAAAGGGAACAAGAACACCAAGCAATTTGTATATATTGAAATGTGGCCAAGAATAATGTTATCTAGGCAAAGCTACATAAAAAAGGTTATGGCATAGAAGGTTGGGAAATCTAAGCTTTTCTCAAATAAGAAAATCAAGCAAGCTCAAAGTTGTTCATGATCTACCCAACATCACCCTACCAGAAAGTACCATATGTAATTCATGTCAATTTGGTAAGCAAACTAGAGTTCAATTTAACACCAAATAAGGATAATCAAGTAAGGCTCTTGAAATTATACATATTGATTTGTGTGGACCTGCAAAGAGAAAGTCACCTTGTGGTGAACAATACTATATCTTATTCATTGATGAATTTTCTAGAATGTGTTTGATCAGTTTATTGAAACAAAAAGATGAAGTATTGGAAAAATTTTAGGTCTTCAAAGAATTAGTTGAAAATGAATTAGATCTAAAATCAAATGTCTAAGGAGGAGAATACATATTGAATGAATTATTTGTTTTTTGTGAACAATATGGCATAAAAAGAAAATTTTATGTAGTTGGAACTCCTCAAGAAAATGGCGTGGTAGAAAGAATGAACATAACAGTTCACCAAATGGCACGTGCTATGCTTGATGAGTCTGGAACTCTTGACACCTTTTGTGGTAAAGCTGCACATACCGTAGTAAATATTGTCAACAAGGGTCATGTTCGTGTGAATAGTGATAAAAATCCTTATGAACTATGGCATGGTAATACTCCCAATGTGAAGAACTTTATAATTTTTGGAAGCAAATGTTTCATAAAAAATAATGATGAAAAACTCGGTAAGTTTGAAGCTAGATCAGATGAAGGAATACTTCTTGGTTACTCTTCTAGAAGTAAAGGATACAAATGCTACAATAAGATACTTCGAAAAATTGTTGGCTGTATTGATGAAGCATGCACAACTCCCAAAAAGGAAATAACAACAAAATAGGAGGATGATGATGATGATGAATACTTTCCCACATCAAATCACAATGATATATAAGAAGAAAATAATGAATCATCAGAAAAATACACATCTGATAAAGAAAAGGCTCCATCCAGGTATGTTCAAAAGAATCATCTAGAATCTCAAATTTTGGGAGAAAAGGAATATGGGGTACAAACAAGAAGAACACTTGTGGGACCTCCTAGTTATCTAGCACTATTATCCACTATTGAACCAAAAAATGTAAATAAGGCTAGTAAAGATGAATGATGGATTAAGGCCATGAATGAAGAACTGGATCAAATTGAAAAGAATAATACTTAGGAATTGGTTCCAAGGCCTCGTGATAAAAATGTTATTGGGACAAAATGGATATTCAAAAATAAGTTAAATGAAAATGGATATGTAAGTAGAAACAAAGCTAGACTTGTTTGTAAAGGCTCTGCTCAACAAGGAGGTATAGAATTTGAAGAAACATTTGCACCAGTAGCCATACTTGAAGCCATAATAATGTTTCTTGTGTTTTCAAGTTTTCAATGTTTCAAAGTTTATCAAATGGATGTAAAATCTACTTTCCTTATTGGAGACCTAGAAGAAGAAGTATATATAGAACAACCAGAAGGATTCATTTTTGGGAATGATGAAAAACTTGTTTTCAAACTCAAAAATGCTCTATATGGGCTAAAAAAAGCTCCACGGGCATGGTACTATGGTCTCAACAAATATCTTCAAAAACAAAGCTTCACAAAAGGATCTGCAGACAATAACCTGTACACAAAAATTGAGGATGAAAAACTTTTAATTATTGTTGTTTATGTTGATGACATCATTTTTGGGAGTAATGAAGAATCCATGAGTCAAAAAATTACCTTTGTTATGTAGCAGGAATTTGAAATGTATTTACTTGGGGAACTCACATATTTTATTGGTTTACAAGTGCAACAAGAAAAAAATGGCATCTTTCTCTCACAAAAAAAATATCTCAAGTAGATTCTGAAGAAGTATGGAATGGAAGAATGCAAACCTGTGTGTACTCCAATGATGACCAGATGTAACCTCAGTTATCATGATTAT
The DNA here is from genome assembly GCA_034641835.2 of Pinus albicaulis. Taxonomy (NCBI): domain Eukaryota; kingdom Viridiplantae; phylum Streptophyta; class Pinopsida; order Pinales; family Pinaceae; genus Pinus; species Pinus albicaulis. Next base: position 358,465,666 of record CM076579.1, read on the forward strand.
TCTCCCATGGTCAACCAATTAGAGTAAAATATATGATTGGGAGTCTACTTTATCTAACAGGTACTAGACCAGATATCATGCATGTAGTTGGGATTATTGGACATTTCCAAGCCAATCCAAAGGAATCACATCTTCAGGTAGTAAAAATAATATTTAAATATCTCCAACGAACTCAAGACATTGGTCTATGGTATCCAAAAAATTCCAATCTTGCCCTTCATGCTTACACAGATGCGGGCTGGGTTGGAAATGTTGATGACTAGAAAAGCACTAGTGGATGTGCATTTTATATGGGGCCCCAATTAGTATCCTGGTTCAGCAAGAAACAAAGCTCCATCGCTTGATCTACTACATAAGTAGAACATGTGGCTCCTGCATCATGTTGCACAAAACTTCTCTGGATGACACATACATTACAATTCATTCAAATTAAATGTTCTCCACCCATCTCCATCCTATGTGATAATACAAGTGCTATTGGTATATGAAAAAATCTTTTTATGCACTACAAAACCAAGCATGTTCCTATTAAGTACCACTTTTTACAAGAACAAGTGCTTAAGAAAAAGGTTAAAATGGAGTATGTTCCCTCCAAATAACAATTTTCTCACATATTTACTAAACCTCTTCCTAGAGAAGCATTTGAATATCTCAGACTGAAACTGGGAGTTGTCTCTACCTCATTATGTTGTTAAACTTATTTGATCTATTTTTCATATGAAAGTTCAGAAGGATGATTTTGGTACACAGGTTTCTTGATGCATAGTCGCATATATACGTGAGTCTTTTTTCAGGTAGTCACGTATGGATCTAATTGTCATGAAATCAGAGGGTCAGCCTCTAGAACAGACTTTTTCATGTTTCTGACAATTATGATTTGGCTCGATTGATCATGTTGCACAGGTTTAGGGGGAGCATTAGCTTTGCTGGGTATAATGAAATGATGTCATTATGTTGTTGAATTATGTTTGATGATCTCTCTCTATTTAGGTTCATTGGTCTTGGTTATAAAAGTCATATATGTAATTTCGTGTAAAGGTCTTATTGAGACCTATGATGTAATGATTTTCATATTCTATCATTTATGGAATTTTTAAAATGTGTAATCCCACGTGGTTGGGTGATTGATGTAAGTATGAGCCCTTTGTGATAGGAAAGTTCATAGAGTCATGTCATTGAAAATATGTTTGAAGATTCAGCATGTGTTTAGGGGGAGCATGGTTAGTATAGTAAAGATCATATATACAGAGCTCTTGTATCTACAAGGAAAGAGAAACCTTGTTTCAAAATTGGTCCGCCTTTTGCCCTTGATGTCAAAGGGGGAGAGTAATTTGGTGTTTGAATAATTCTTATGTTGATATGTCTATCAGATATCTACAGGTTGTGGTGATCAAACACCAACATGGTTTCCATCGAGTCCAAAGGGGGTGATTGTTGGTATTATGATTCATGTGTTGTCCTTGATGGAAACCCACTTGTAAAAGATCAAATATATGGTTTTTGGACAAGTTTATAAGCGACAAAGTGATGGAACAAAATATTAGAATGATGGGACAAAATATTTGTAGATCAGAATTAGAATATGGACAATGTACATAATTGAAGAACTATACGTGAGTTAGTAGAGGCAAAGTTGCGTATACACACAGGTATGAAGAAACAAAGTTGCTTATGTGCTAGCACACTAATTCGAAAATACCAGGGGTCATTACTATGGTATTAGCCCACAATATTCAGCGCAATAATGGTTATTTGATCCTGTCCAAGAATACCATCGACACTTGTGTGGTTTTGGCTCATGGTATTAGCTAAGGCTCAAACTATATAAGGAGGTGAAGATCATAGTGCTAAGAGTGCATGAGTATGTGAATTGAAGGAATACCTCAATATGAAGTATATACGAATGGAATGGGCTATAATCAATAGATAGATCTTATTATGATGCACTCTTCAATACAATGATGGATCAGGATCACTAGAACTGAAATGACTATGTATTTGTATGATCTATTTATTAGTTGTTTAGATATGTGGTTTGGCGCATGTTTGTTGAAGTGAAGGGTATGATTTGAGTAAGTTTGTAGTTCTGAAGTGTTGCATAGTCCTAAATTATTTACATATCTATACTCAGGTTTGACACGACGAAGGCACATATACGCACGGGTTTGGCTCTGAAGTGACGCGCATAGATTCAATAAAAATATTGAGATCTATATGAAATTTGGTTTTGAAGAAGCGTGTACAGTCGCGGATTTTTCTTATAGAAGGTGCATATGTAAGTTAGGGTTTTGATGAAGAATGCCGAAGAAAATGTATGATCAATTTTACTGTGTTTCTGCTGTCTGTCAATGATGTATTCATATAGATCTAGGTTGTTTGAGTATTGATTATGCTACTAGTTGATTATGATTAAAGATCAGTGATTGGTTGAGTGAAAAATGATTGATGCTACTAAACTGTATGAGGGCTCTGTAAAACTAACAAAATATGTTTGAACATCTCTAATCAATTTTGATTCTGAGTCATAACTCTAATCTTAGTATATTAAGAGCTATATGTAGGTTTCTCCATAGAAAAATGTGTATGCACGCAGTTTTCCGTAAGTAAAGTAGCATATACATTTGTCTTATGAATGATTAGGGAGTTGATTTTGTGTGTTGATGCAGAAGTCTGGGTTTACTTCTGTGTTCTCGTTACAGTGATCTCACTATTCTACTCGAATTGGGTTGATGTTTGCTTCAGATGATATACAAGTTGTGTTGAATTAAAATCTATTGGATCCAGTGTGAAAATTTATGAAACGTGGTCTATGGTGGTTCTACGGGTTGGAACCTTTAGTGTGGAAGTCAAAGCTTCCTGCTAGTAGGAGCTTGTGATTAGATCAGGGGGTTGTAGCTCCCTTCTAGTGGTGGCTGGTAAACGAGATTAGGGGGTTGGAGCTCCCTTCCAGTAGCAGCTAGAGAATGAGTGAAGGTTTTAGCCTTCTGCAGGTGGGTGTCTTCGTAATGGTATTTTTGGGTATGTGTTATATTGTCGGGACCCTATTTTTTGGTGGGCTGACCTACCCATGGTTTTGTGCATGGGTTTGCCAATGGTTTTGGGGCATGATGGTTTTCGGCCCCTGGTATTTTGTAGATCTGGTCAAAGGAACTACAGTTATGTTCTAATATAGTGTTAATGGATTTGGGTTTATGAATGCTTCAACATGTATATATATGTGTTATAACACTAAAAGTAATAAAATGAAAAATCAAGCTGGAGGTCCCAATTTGGGATCCAGGGGAAAATATTTGTGTATATATATTTTATGTTTTATTCTCTTGTTGTTGTCTATTTTCTATTTTTAAGATTTGTTTTCATATAATTTATGTACAGGGTTAAAGCCTACAGGTATGAGTCTGTGCCAGTACAAGATTGTAAGTAGTTTTTTTTGGGAAAAATACTGAGAGGGGGGGGGGGGGGGGGTCAATCAGTATTTAGGGCACTCTCAAATTTTTTTACTTTTTCATTAACTAAAACCCATACGCTACTTTGCTGAGGCTAACTAGCGTATACACGCGGATATCCTTCATAAAACTCGTGTATACACAGAGATCTAATTATGCCATTAATCCTTTACTTATATCATTCCATCATTCATTCATTGAGTATTCAATTTGTGCGCGCTGCGGTAAGAACGAACAGTCATCACATAAGCAACACACATAGTTGCTAAGTTTTGGTGAAACCCAAGTCGGAAACTTGACTGTCGTTGCTCGGCCTTCAATATTTTATTATAAAGAAAACATCTTACAACTTATGTGTTCGCGCAGAGACTCTAAGGCACGCGAGCACCCACTGCTGCGCTCGTTTACCGGCCTCTCTGGAAAGGAGCACCAACCCCTGTCGTTTACCGGCCTCCTCCTGGAAGAGAGCTACAACCCCCGGCTCGTTACCCGGCCTCTCGGAAGGCTGGGCCCTGCTCTCGTTTACCAGCCTCACCTGGAAGGGAGCTACAACCCCCTGACTGAAGGCTACAACCCTCAGTACCTCTATGGACCACGTTTCATCAATTTTCATACTGGATCCAAAGCTTCCTTTAGAACACAACTTGCAAGCCACGTTTCATCATATTTTTAGACTGGACCCATTCCATACATTTAATCACAATCATCAACAGATAGCAGTAACACAGCAAAACAGATCAGACATTTGATACTTCATACTTCAGCAAACCCTAATCTTCATACGCGCTTTCCTTTTACTGATCCCGCGTATATACGCGCCTCCATGTATATAAACCCACGTATACCTCTGTACATACTTCAGAACTGATTTCACAACCCATACGCGCTTTAGCCTATCAAACCCGCATATATACGCGCTTCAACTTTATCAAACCTGCGTATATATCTTCAGACATTATAGAGCAGCATACTTCTTCAGATCAGATACATCACACATATTTTACCCTTTACTTCAGACAGATGTTTGCCTCATCTTAGATCTAATCATTCCATAAACAGATCTAGCAAATACAAATACATTTCATATCTAGATACCCTTCTTCATCATTTTCTTCATTGGTGCATCATGCATTCAGATCTCATTCTTGTTGTCATGTGCTCATTGAATGTGTGGAAAATGCTGGATAAACAGGCAATCTTGCTCTGCATCATGATTTCTTATAAATTTCCTCATGCTCCCACTGCAGGTTCTGCTTTCCAAAACCATGGACAAAAACCATTGTTCAGGTGGTATTCTGGATGGGGTCCACTCAGTAGAATCTTTCCTCAGTAATTGGACATGGTGGTTACCCCTGGTTTTGCACTTTATGAGCGCTTTTTTCCCATACGCGACTTGGCACGTTATTTCCCGTGTGCATATGCGACTTCTCCTAGACAAATCCGCGTATTCCTTGAGACATACTATTTTCATCATAGATCTAGCACATACTGAATTCCTTTCTTCATTACCTTCTGTACTCACTGTAGATACATCAGATTTTCATCATTTAAAAAGTTCATCAAGACATATTCTATCAAGCACAACTTCATCAAGTAGGTTGCCATCATCTTCATCAAGTGGTTTGCCATTCAAGGACATCACTCTATCAAGTGGGTTGCCATCAAGGACAACACTCTGCATCATATTGCCAACAATCTCTCCCTTTGGACTTGATGGCAACCACGATGGTGTTTGATCACTACAACAGATAGATACATTAAGAATACAATGACTCCATGTCACTCTCCTCATTCTTTGACACCATTCTTTCCCTTTATTCAAACACCTGTTACACTCCCCCTTTGACATCAAGGGCAAAGGGCGGATCAAAACCAACACAAGGTTTTTCTCCTCATGTAGAAGGAAGCGTTCTGCAGATCTGATGTACACTGAAGTGACCATGCTCCCCCTGAGCTCATGCTGAATCTTCAAACATATTTTTCAATGAAGTACATGACTCTATGACCTTCCTATCACCAAAGACTCATCAAATATCCAACCAAGTGGATTTACATATGAGACTCAAATACCCAACCAAGTGGGTTTACATATTTCAACTCAACTACCCAACCAAGTGGGTTTACAAATTTGACTCAACTACCCAAACAAGTGGGTTTACAAATTGAACAAGTCCTTTCATGACCGAATATTACAATTTTACATCATGGGTCTCAACAAGACTTTTCATCAAATTACAAATATGAATTTTCATAACCAATATCCAAGAGATCTCAAGAGAGAGATCACATTTCAGAACCATCATAATGCCAACAATGCATTATACTCAGCAAGGCTAATGCTCCCCCTGAAAATGTGCATCCAAGTATCCTTTCTATATGACCAAGGCTCCTCCTTAGTTTGTGCAACCTGAACAACTCATCCATGTGTAAATAAGCAATCCGGGCACATCCATAATCTTCAACATAAGAAACCATGTATCATGTCATCATCATATAGAACTGAGATATAAACAGATACAGTGCCAATAATACAATCATCAGTAGTCAAACTGATGCTCCCCCTGAAATGGTACTCTTGATCTTCCGCTGCCATATTAATTCTGTTATCATCAATGCATACGCGACTGTGTCTGTTGGAACTCGCGTGTATACGCGGCTTTAGTTCATATAACACGCGTATGGAAAGTGAAGCATGGAAATTTTCACATTCCTTCATCTCCCCCTAAACTTTTCCTTCTTGTACCTGTCTTCTTCATATCAGATGCTCTGTCAGAAATACATATAACCAGAATAATCAAATCAACCATGAGAATCATCATACATTGCTCCCCCTGTGACGATCCATTACTAAGCTCCATAATGTATCTCACATCACTTCTGCAGTCATTAAGAGAAGTAAGCTTCAGAAGCTGATGACTGCAGTAGGGTCAATATTCCCTACGTTTCTGACCGGTCCTCCTTCTTTTTCCAAATTTGCTTGAACTTTCTAATTGTGTGCTGAAAATTGTCCACTTTCTCAGATCTGTTCAACCTGCATTATTTTTCTACATGTCCATACTTGTTACAAGAATAACATCTCATGTGTCCAGAGAAATAAGCATAAGAATCATAATGAGTATTTCTAATCTTCCTTCTTTTGCAATCGGCTGCTTTGTGTCCATACTTGTTACATGAAAAACAATATCCCTTGAAGAAACCAGAGTACCTTTCTATGTAGGATCTGTTTGTTTGTGGCTGAAACAATCTGCTTCTGCAATTGGCTGCAACATGTCCATGATTATGAAATTTAAAGCATTCAACATTATTGAAGGATTTCCTTTGAGAATTCATGATTGTTGGTTGACCTTTTGTTTCTTTCAACATTTCAGATTTTGCATTGATGTCCTTTGATTCTTTAGCACCTCCTTGTGAACTAGAATCTCCTTTAACCGTTTCATGAAAACTGAGACCAAGTTTGATAGAGGGAGACCTTTGACTACTAAGAATATTGTCCAGAATCTTAGTACTATCTTGAAACCTCAACAATTTATCTTTTTCTTCTAATTTACCTTTGAGAATATTTACCTCAACCTCCAAGCTTTGGCATTGCTTCTTCATACTTTCTTCAACCCTTCTTCCTTCTTCTACTTGATCATTCAGTTTCAAGATTTCTTCTTTCAACCCATTTTCTTGTTCTTCAAATGCTAGTAGAATTTCTTCATGCTCCTTATGTGATTCTTCTTTGACAGAGATGATTTTCGCTTCAAGTTATTCATTTTTCTTATTTGATTTTTCCAGATCTGCTTTCAGAGAGATGTTTTCTGCTTCTAGTCTTTTAATTCGATTGGATGCATAAGCATGGAACCTTTGATACTTGTCTATCTGTCCATTCAGTATTTCTATCTGTTCTTTCATCCCTTTGTACATAGATTCATTCTTATTAATTGATCTTTGTCGATCTTCAATTTTCTTGATAGCTTCCTCTAGATCCCAAACATTACTTTTACTATCTTCATCATTGCATGCACCAGAAAGTGAATCATAAGAACAACTATCAATACCTGATTTATCTTCTTCATTTTCTCCTGCACATGTTTTCTGAGATATCTCTTTTTCAGTAGCCTTCTTCTTTTGTTTTCTTCCCATTGCGATGGATCTCCTTCAAGCGATCAAGCTTTTGCAGAAGGACCTGCTCTGATACCAATTGTTGGGAAAAATACTGAGAGGGGGGGGGGGAGGTGAATCAATATTTAGGGCACACTCAAAAATTTTTACTTTTTCATTTACTAAAACCCATACGCTACTTTGCTGAGGCTAACTAGCGTATACACGCAGATATCCTTCATAAAACTCGCGTATACACAGAGATCTAATTATGCCATTAATCCTTTACTTATATCATTTCATCATTCATTCATTAGATGTCCAACAGACTGTAAACATGTGCAGTAAGAACAAAACAAATCATCACACATAAGCAACACACATGAACACCAGGATTTTAGGTGGAAACCCAAGTCGGGAGAAAACCACCACTGCCATTGCTCAGCCTTCAATATTTTATTATAGAGAAAAAATCTTACAAATTATGTGCCGGTGCAGACTCCTACTAGCACGCAGGCACCCACCTGCGCTCGTTTACCAGCCTCTCCTGGAAGGGAGCACCAACCCCATGCTCTCGTTTACCAGCCTCTCCTGGAAGGGAGCTACAACCCCCTGACTCGTTTACCAGCCTCTCCTGGAAGGGAGCTCCGACCCCCTGCTCTCATTTACCAGCCTCACCTGGAAGGGAGCTACAACCCCCTTACTAAAGGCTACAACCCTCAGTACCTCTATGGACCACGTTTCATCAATTTTCATACTGGATCCAAAGCTTCCTTTAGAACACAACTTGCAGGCCACGTTTCATCATATTTTCAGACTGGACCCATTCCATACATTTAATCACAATCATCAACAGATAGCAGTAACACAGCAAAACAGATCAGACATTTGATACTTCATACTTCAGAAAACCCTAATCTTCATACGCACTTTGCTTTTATTGATCTCGCGTATATATGCGCCTCCATGTATATAAACTCACGTATGCCTCTGTACATACTTCAGAACTGATTTCACAACCCATACGCGCTTTAGCCTGTCAAACCTGCGTGTATACGCGCTTCAGCTTTATCAAACCTGTGTATATATCTTTAGAAATTATAAAGCAGCATACTTCTTCAGATCAGATACATCACACAGATTTTACCCTTTACTTCAGACACATGTTCGCCTCATCTCAGATCTAATCATTCCATAAACAGATCTAGCAAATACAAATACATTTCAGATCTAGATACCCTTCTTCATCATTTTCTTCATTGGTGCATCATGCATTCAGATCTATCATTCAACTGTAACCCTTTCCATTCAGATATACTTCAGAGAGAAGTATTCATTCAAGCTCAGACATCTTGCTCCCACGCTCATGATTTGCACAATGAATTTATTCTCTTTATATAGGTTTACCCTTTTTCAATACCATGAGCCAAAACCACATTACTTCCGATGGTATTCCTGGATGTGGTCACATAGACGAATCATTACTCAATACAATGGGTCAATACCATGGTGGTTACCCCTGGTTTTGCACTTTATGAGTGCTTTTTCCCCATACGTGACTTGGCACATTATTTCCCGCGTGCATACGCGACTTCTCCTAGACAAATCCGCATATTCCTTGAGACATACTCTTTTCATCATAGATCTAGCACATACTGAATTCCTTTCTTCATTACCTTCTGTACTCACTGTAGATACATCAGATTTTCATCATTTAACAAGTTCATCAAGACATATTCTATCAAGCACAACTTCATCAAGTAGGTTGCCATCATCTTCATCAAGTGGGTTGCCATTCAAGGACAACACTCTATCAAGTGGGTTGCCATCAAGGACAACACTCTGCATCATATTGCCAACAGTTTTATATATAATAAATATTGAAGACAGAGATGACAACAATGGTGGTTATCTCTCAAATTAGGTTTCCACCTTAAATATTGGTGTTCATATGTGTTGCTTATGTGTGTGATTTATTATGTTCTTACTGCACATGTTTACTGAGTACTAAATGTCTGATGAATGAATCATGCATTGGTCTAAGTAAAGTTATTGAAGATTTATCTGAATAATAATTTAACTAGGCATGTGCAAGTTTCCTTAAAGATAGTTGAGTACATACAATAGTTTGATTAGGTAAAGTCACGTATAGAAATTAGTAAAGTAAAGAAAATTTTGTGTTAGTTTTAAATACTAATACACCCCCCCCACCCCCCCTCTCAGTATTTTTCCCAACAAATTTCTTGCACAAGCTCATCTCTGATTATGCCTAGATAGTTAAACCATTACAGGAGATGATTACGAAAGATTTAATCTATAAATGGGACAAAAGGGAAAAGGACGCTTTCACTGAAATTAAACAAACTATTCTTGATGCACCTGCATTGTTTAGTCTTGATTATGGAAAGGATTTCCTTCTTTATACTTTCTATTATCACAAATAAAATTTCATTTTGGTTAGTAGAGTCATTTAGCATAGGTTTCATTTGTCTCATCAAAATTAGTTCATGAAATTTATGAAATTTTATGAATGGGTCATTATCCTAAGTTTAGAGGGTCCCACTTTCATGTCATCATGGTAAAATCTATCAAAATCCACCAAAGGTCTCCATGCATTAGTTTAAAAATCGGTAGTGGCCACATGTCTACGTTTTCCTGAGTCTGTAGTGAATATAACTGAAAACAAGTTGTTTTTGCTACGGACTCACCTCACGAGTCTGTAGCAAATTTTCCATAAATATAACAAAAACCGCTACAAAAACATGTTTTTCTGCACCGATAAAGGAAATGGCGAGGTCTTAGGTCTTTAGAGGTTCAAGGTCAATCCAAGGTCACATGATCAGTTAGAAGAGTCATGAAACATGTGTAATCATAAGTGTTCACTCATAATTTCACTTAACCTCTCCCATTTGTCATTATCCCTCCCATATTCTAATTTCAGCTTTTAAATTCACCTTCAAAGATGCTCTCTGTCCTCCTTATTTTGACCTCTGTGTATAGTTGTTGTTGTCATCCTTGAGAAGTCTGACTTCATTGCAAGCTACTTGTTGTCCAATTCCTTTCTATGTAGGTGTCATAGCATCAAGAGGCTAGTGCAGTGTAAAGGGAGATGGCCATGTAGAAGAATACTAATAAATGGGGCTCGTGTGTAAGGTATGAGCCTATGGATCTAAAGTTACTTAATGGGGACCCTAGCTTTATAGAAGCCTTCAGTAGTGTTGGATGTATGATATTCTTCCAGGAATTACAAGGTTTTCATGCCCAGGTTTCAAAATATTTTGCAGCGAATTTCGTAGGTACTGCATCAAAGGTGGGGGTGTTGAGTTTTGTGGTTTCACCTAAAACAATTTTCCAAGCCACAGAGTTTCCAAGGATGGGAGAAGAGTGGTTCAAATCCACTCAGTTTAAATTACATAATTGTGATGAGTTTATGAAACCTGAACATATTTGAGTATAGTATGACCTTTGGAATCCCAAGGAATTGCCTTAAAGAGAACTTCTCCAAATTGATGCTTGTAATTCAAAAATACTTCACATTTGAAGGGAGGTTCCATATGGTCTATCAGTACGATTTTAGGCTCTTTCTGCATTTCACTAGTAATACATCTCTAAAACTTCCATTTTTCTTGTTTAGGAGCCTAGGCAAGATGTCAGACAAAGTTCAAGCTAGGCCAAAAGCTAGTGAGACTTCAATTTTCCATCATGGGTTGATCAAACTTCTAGTGTTGGAGGAGTTGAAAAAACTGAACAGAGACTAGGCCACATTCCTTTTTCTCAGTGGTTATGAGGTACATACATTAACACCCAAGAAGACTCCAAAATTAAAAGCCACTCCTTAAAGCAAGAGTGTCAAACTTGTAGCTAAAACAGAGGGTGTGAATGAGGAGTAAATGGAGCCCATTTTAGAGCCCATGGATGTTGAAGTATAGCACACACAAGAAATAGAAGCTCCACATCCTGCACTTGCAAGTAGCAAACCAAATATTAGTAAGAAGAGTCATAGATGGATAATAAGAAGCCAAGCACTTGGGAAAGGAAACCTTGATGATCTTCTTCATGCCATAGACATAGAGGAGACTCTAGTGGTGAAAGTTGTAGGTATTAAAGGAAGCAAGAAGAAAAAGAAGGGTATAAATGCTAAAAAACTTGATTTCTTAGGAGAATATGCAGGGTTTGTGTTTCAAATAGGAAAACCACTCACCATGCTACAACTTGCCAAAGGTGTCATGGCTAGTAAAAAGAGAAAAATTACAGACAAAGGCAAGCAACCTATGGCAGAGGATATCATTGATTCGTCTCCAGCAGAGGATTGTGCAGAGGAAGGGTAAAGAGAAGGTTGTTGAAAAAACTGAGGTACAGTTCTTAAAGTAGGGGTGAAGAGAAGCTAGGGAAGAAGTGATTGAAACTAAGTTGGAATTAGAGGAAGCCAAGCTAGATAGAAAAATTATAGAAGAATTCAAAGAGAAAGTAAATGAGAAAATCAATCAACATGATGAGTCATTGAATAATTCCAAGAAGCTGTTGAAAAGTACACTTCCTCTATGTAGGGTAATGAAACATACAAGAAAGAGGAATATTTGGTTGCAGGCAGAGAAAAAGAAACTTAAAAGCCAAGTCAAAGAGGTAGAAGAGTAAATGGAGATGATACAGTCAAAGCTAAAGAATAAAGGTTTAAAAATTACATTCATAGATGAACCTGAAGAGACTTAAGCCCCTACTGTCAAAGGTGTAGCTTCTAAATCTTGAAAAGTGGACAAATAACATTTTGATATTTTTTGCATAATTTTGAATCAGCACTTGCAGATCCATAGGAAAAGTTTGACGAAGGAAGTACAATTTTCAATTTTACTGCCAATTACGCAATTTCGTAGTGTATCTCAGGCTTGAAGCCCAAAATTCACTACGAACTCGATGTAAGTGTATTTTTGTTATAAATCACAGGTATTGTCATAATGAAGGTAGGTAAAAGTTTGTATTAGGCTATTTTGACTTAATAAACAATTTCAAATCAGCAAAGGGAGCAAATATATGACAGATATGGATAAAATCAAAGTGATACAGACTTTCGCTACGAACTTGCCTTAAATCCCCTGTTTCTGTAGTGAAGGAGTTTTTGTAGAATTTTCAAAATTTTATGGTCTACTTGGGATAAGCCAGCCACGTGGAAAGGTTAAAGGACATCATAGGAATGTTTTGGTGGAGGAATGATCTTCTACAAAGTTTTTCAGTTCACCAGCTCACAATGAAGACACTCATCATCCATCATGACACCACCTCCTAAAAAGTAGGAAGACAAGTCTCTTGACTTGGTGGGGGCAATTATGTTTTGGCCATGGTCAGTGCCACCTCGGCACATGACTTTTCTCGATGTAAATATGTATTCTTTAAGTTTTTTTTTATGTAATAAATAGGTTATAGAGTCCTATCAGGTCTCTAAGTCTTAATGATTAGTAACTGCTAGTTCTATCTCTATGTAATTTTATGATTGTTAGATTAGGTGTCATCAAAGAGTCTTGAGGGTCCAACCTTGTTGGAAAACCTAGTGTAAAGAGCTTAAGCCTATTAATAGGTAGATTATCAAAGAATAGAGGGTTGAATGATGTTGACTACTGAACTAATATTGTAAAAACCTTCTTATCAGTAATATAAAATGGCTATTGGCTTAATGTACCTGATATTCATTAATGTTTTCATGAGCATTTGTCTTATGTATCCTGCTATTTTTTCTTCAGTACTTTGATGTTTGATTGCTTATAATTCATGTATGTCATGCTCTAACTTCCTTCAAGCATTAGATTGTTGTGTATCTGTGTATGTGGTCTTTTCATCAAAACATCTACATGCCTCAACTTCCATAAGAAGAGTTCCCATGTCATTGAGTTTCTTAACATTGACTCAATGTGCCCAATGTTATTGATTCATACACATCTTTCACTTGCATACAAACACACTTAAAACACTATTTCAGAGTTAGACATCTATTTAACTTCATTTAAATAAAATCATTTTTATCTTTGAGAGATCCCTCTTAGGCTGAAAAGGTTAATTTTATGCTAGAAGTAGGTTTGAAAGAGTTACTATAGGTTGTCTGGTGGAGCAGCCCATCTGTACCAACTTAGTGATAACACTTTCACCTCTGATTCATCTATTATGGTCGTATTGATGTAGAAGGATACTAAAGGAAATGAACGACCTATTTCTCTCATGAGTGTTTTCTTACAAGGGTCAGCGCTTAACTACCCTACCATTGATAAACAAGCTTATGTTTTATATAAGGCAATCAATGATCTGGATTTATGAAGGAACACAATAAAATACAGAAATAGACATAAACAAAGAGATGCAATAGAAATAATACTTCATTTCATGAATATAAAATAACTGAAATATGTTTATAGACAGAATGGAAATAAACTAGCTAGGGCGATGGTAGCTTATCTCTGAGAAGAGATGTGGCAGATACATGCCTCTGAACTGTGTTACAATGAGGCTCAAAGTCTTATTTATTGTTGAGAAACAATGAAAACCCTAAACATCCAAAAACCTAACTGTAGGAGATGAAGCGCCAAAACTATAGGCCCCGTTTGGGTAAATTGGTGTTTCAACTTCCCGGGGACATAACTTTGGCATACGACCTCCGTTTGACACGCATCATACCTCGTTAGAAAGATCTATCTAAGGATTAAAACTTTTTGTGTGAGAAACATCGGTCCATGGACCCATTTTGCTTCCGGTGTTCCCAAAAAAATGTCTTTTAGGGCCTCAAAATGGCTCCGAAAGACTAAGACCCAAAAAATTGCTAAAAATAGTAAGTTGTGCCGAAACTTAAAATGGTGGGGGTTCAAATGGGATAGGTGGGTGTCCAAAAATATCCGTGTGGCTCATTAGGGCCTCCAAATGACTCTGAAAGTTCAGGAATCGACAACCTGCTAAAAATATTAAGTTGTGCTGAAAGTGAAAAACTAAAAGAACTGATGGTGTAGGTCCAAATGGAATAGGTGGGTGGCCACCAATATCCACCTGGATCATTCCTACCTCCTTATGAAGCAATGGTCTCCATTTCATTAAGTTCCTCCATGAGAGGAAAATTCTGCTGAACTTGGCATTGTATTTGTCCAAGATGTCATGGATGAGCTGGCGGATGTGTTCGCGGACATGCTGGATACGTTCAATAAATTTGGTTTCCTCAGATAGTACATGTGTGGATTATGTCTGTGTAATCGTATAAGTTATGGAAATATTAGGCGGCAATGCTTTGGGGGTCAGATTAATGGAGTGTTTGTCCGAACAGTGTAGAGGAACCTTTGTGGGTGAGGAGAAAATGTCTTTGTATTCCTCTATGCCTTTGTCCATCTGCTATTGCTATGAAGGGGAGCCTTGTTTTGAGGCTGTGACCATAATCTTCTTCTTTCCTTGTGGGCAAATGGTAATGCAAATAAATTTCCTTGTTTGGGAAACAATCTTACTGCGTTGCTTTGCAGTAGTCAAAGAGATGGCAGGAGGTGGTACTACCTCCGGTATCCTATACAAGTTATTTCCAAAAGTAATAATGAAATCACGAGGCCTAAATTCAGACACAACATGTCACCTCCACAAGTATGGTTGGCCCAATAATACATCAACTACATCAAGAGGAGCAACATCACACAATACCTCATTCGTGAATGGCTTGATGATGTACGAAAGATGACACTACTGGTAGATGCGGAGATCTCTCCTTGGGTGAAGCCACTTGATGATATACAACTATGGGTGTGCTATGGTTAGTAAGCCAGGCTTCTTCATGACCTCTATTGAAATGAGGTTGTTTTGGCTTCTGCTATCAACAATAAATTGCAGTGGAGAACCCTTCACCCACATTTGTGAATGGAAGAGGCGCTCCCCCTCCTCTAGATCATCAGGATCCTCCCTTTGGAGCTTGGTGGTGGAAACAATGGCACTGGGGTCCGCATCAATAAACTTCTTCCCTTTTTCATCTCCCTTATCTGGTTCTATCTCAGGATCAGAACATGCATCTGATTCGGGTGCCTTTAGTTCGGCCAACAACGATTGTTTGGCATGCCACTTGTTTGTGCTGTGAGTGGGGCTATTATGAAATTAACACCACTTCCCCGTGTCCTTCTTTGGATTTTTGGTGGTATTCTGAGTCACCCCTCTTTTTATCTACCCCTTGTTCTATGGTTCGGGGGCGCCTTTCCCTGGCTTCGGATTCGTGGATCCAAAGTCTCACTTCTTCTGCTTAATTTTTTGCTCAATCTTGGTGGCATAGAGATAAGTCGTGCCAAGAGAGGTAATGTCGAGGACATCCATTTCCTCCTGAATGTGTCTGTGCAAAAAGTTGCGGTACTTGAGCACCAAATGTCACTCTGAATCTTTAATACCCAACTTTGTGCGTAGGGTATGGAACAAATTCACTAGTATGTGCACATCTTGATCCCTTTGCTGCCCTAACATGGTCCATTGGATGTACTTGTCCTCATAGCTCCCAACAGGGTAATATTTTTCCTTGATGTCATCTTGGAATGAATTCCAAGTGGTTTCGGCCGAGAACAGAGAGGGTTCCCCCTCGTCCTTTTTCTCACAGTAGGTTTCCCACCAATCTTTGACATGGGGGGAAACTTTAAGGAGTGAAAAAATAATATTTTCTCGGTTGGAGAAATCAAGGACCGAGAAATACCCTTCTATCAAATTCAACTATCTATCTATGACGTATGTATCTATCTGGCCTTCAAATACATGAATGTAAAAGTTTACATGTACCTTGAAGGGAATGGCGCCTCCAGAGTGGTAGTTGGATGTAGACACACCATAGGTGGGTAGCCGTTGAAGGATCCGAGCAAAGATATCCATCATCGCATTCCTTTTTTTCTCAAGGGCCTCCTCAAGCAATATTTTGATAGGATCTCCTGCTCCCTCATATTTATTTTCTTCCACCATGGGGGGTTATCGGGGTTTGCGAGGCTGATCTTGTAGGGGTTCAACCAGATCGAGCTGTAACTCCTTATACCCTGACCTTGTTGGGGACATGCAAACAAAAACAGAGAAAGAGTAGACCCGATCTGATACCACTGATCAGGATTTATGTAGGAAGAAAATAAAATACAGAAATGTACATAAACATAGAGATGCAGTGGAAATAATACTTCATTTCATCAATATAAAATAACTAAAATATGTTTACAGACAAAATGGAAATAAACTAGCTAGGGTGATGGTAGCTTATCTCTGAGAAGAGATGTGTCAGCTACAAGCCTCTGAAATGTGTTACAATGAGGCTCTAATGCCTATTTATTGTTGAGAAACAATGAAAAACCCTAAAAATCCAAAAACCTAACTGTAGGAGATGAAGCACCAAAACTATGGGCCCTGTTTGGGTAAATTGGTGCTTCAACTTCCTGGGGACATAACTTTGGCATACGATCTTCGTTTGACACACATCATACCTCATTAGAAAGATCTATCCGAGGATTAAAAATTTTGGTGTGAGAAACATTGGTCCATTGATCCATGGACCCATGTTGCCTTCGATTTTCCCAAAAAAAACGTTGTTTAGGGCCTCAAAACGACTCCGGAAGATTAGGACCCAAAAAACTGCTAAAAATATTAAGTTGTGTCGAAACTTAAAAGCTGAAAGAAATGATGGTAGGGGTTAAAATTGGATAGGTGGGTGGCCACCAATATCCACGTGGCTCATTAGGGCCTCCAAACAATTTCGAAAGTTCAGGAACTGGCAACCTGCTAAAAATAGTAAGTTGTGTTGAAAGTGAAAAACTGAAAGAATCGATGGTGCGGGTCCAAATGGAATAGTTGGGTGGCCACCAAAATCGACATGGATGAATCAAAAATTTTAGACCATACCTCCTTATAGATCACACGATCATATATTTGACTCATCCAGTGGCCATACCACTCTTTGTGCAGTAGGAGCTATCTGAGAAGAGGGAAAATTGGATGATCTATTTACATGAATATGATTTGGAGATTAAGCTAGTTTATACTATTAAAGGTCATGGCATATTTCAATTATAATAAGAAGTGATAGATTCTCTAGACCAAGATCTTTCAGTATGGGAGCAAGAAATATAAATGTATAACGTCGAACAAGTTCACGCAGACTAGCACAATAGTGCCATGGTACTCAGATATACAAAATAATTTAGAGCACAACACCTTGCCCACATATTTAGCAAAAAAATAAGAAGAAATAAATATACCTTAAAGCTCTATCCAATCAGATCATTCACAGAGTTCTTTTTATAAAGCACCACAATGGTGTCTTACTAAGATGCCTTGAGCCTAAAGATATAGAGAAGGTATTAAGAGATCTACATGATGGACCGACAAGTGGTCACTATGCGGGTGATGCAACGACACATAAAGTAATGAGGGATGGTTACTATTGGCCCACCTTATTCAAATATGCTCAAGCTTATTCTTGGAAGTGACCAACTTGTTAGATATGTGTTGGTCGAGATCAGAAGTTAGTTGCCCAAATACTACCAGTAGCAGTTGAGGAACCGTTCCAATAATGGGGTCTAGATGTTACTGGAGAAATATTCCTACATTTGTAAAATCAACACCGATACATTTTAAAAATGATAAATTATTTTACTCAGTGGATAGAAGAAGTTCCTCTAAGAAAAGTTATCGACTAAGAAGTCATCCAATTTTTAAAGAAGAAAATTATAACGAGGTCTAGCATTCCGACGTCTCTTATCTTTGATAATGTGATTTTTATTTTTCTTCATTGAAGCTTTAGGAATTCACATTAGAAAATGATATCGGATTGAAGCATGCATGTAGCTATTATGCATAGTGAAATGGTTTAGCTGAACCAACAAAAAAAAATATCACTCATATAATCAAGAAAATCATTTTATCTGAGCAAAGGAACTGGCACAATTCTTTGATAAGCATTCCCTCAAAACCTCACCGTACTTTCTGGTTTATGATAAAGAATTTATCTTGCCCCCAAACCTGTATCTCCTAGTCTTGCAACTCTCCCAAGAGTCCCAAGGTATACCTTGCCTTCTGGTCAAAGTAGGATAGGTACTTTTCTCAACCTTGATGAAAAAAGGCTCAAAGCTAAAGAAACATTTTCCATACACCAAATCCATATTGAGCACTGGTTCGATAGAAAATCAAGAGGGACTAAGAGTTTTGATGTGGGTGACTTAGTATTGAAGTGGTACAAATTCCACGAAGAGAAAGGAAAACACATGAAGATCCCACCTCTGTGGATTGGCCCCTATACCATCGAAGAGAAACTCGGTCATAACACTTTTAAGATGAAATCCTTAGATGGGAAGATTGACCCTCTTCTTGTAAATGGATGAGATTTGAAACTATATTTTCACTAGCAACTCTAAGCTATGTTTCCTGCATAATTTACTTTTGCAGTTTGTCATGGTTTGTTGTCTGTCTCTTCATGTCAATTCGTGTCCTATTATGTCTTTGTCGTAGTCATTATATATAAATAATACCTTGTGTGAAAGAGTGAATGTTTGATAAGTTTTATATGGTGTAATGAAGAGGATACGTGTCAACCACAAAGCTTGGCTATCTATTAGTTATCCTTATTTGTTTGGGAAGATGCCATAGGTTGAGCTATGTCTGGATGGAAGATATGATACATCCAAATGGAAAACCTTGTGGGAACCTATTATATTGACATATCCTCTAGTATCCAAACTCCTCAACTTGGTGTTAAATATACTTGGTTTGTTACATGCTTATCCAATCTAGTAGAGAAAGGATAAGGGGAAAATATAAATTGAGAAAACCAATATGAGAGGTTATATAAAAACTTCTCTGAATGGGTAGCCTACTCTACTCTCAATAAGTTGATATCCCTCTTCCACCCACTGAAAATAATAAGTGCCAAAGAAAAAACCTATTAAATAAATAAATAAAGGGTGAAAGAAGAGAAAGGATTCCTATGTAGGGAGGTGAAGCAAGTGAATTCACTAAGGTACTTTTCAGGTTCGCTAGTAGCGAATCAATGCTTTTGCTCCTGTAGTGACTTCGTCGGGATACTGTCTAGGCGTACTGGCAGCAGAGAAACAATAGAGATGAAACTCATAATCTAAAAATATTAAACTCGTCATGCATATTATCCTTTCCTAGATTGAAAAAAATTGTGATATGGCATACCTTTTAGGTTTTAAACTAAGTGAAGTGAAGTAAGGTGCTAAGTATAAAACCAGGTTGAAAGGGGAAATCAAGGAAATATGATTGGTGAATCAATACTTCTTGAACGACCGACCCTTTAATTGAAAATCTATTCCTAGGAAGAGAAGCTGAAGTTCATCCAGTGTGTTGCCAAGTGTTTTCGTTGCTACAATAACCTCCAAAATTTCACTATATTGAAATTTTGGAGTCTGCCCAACTTTCACATCAAGTGTTGTTTTGGTCTTCAAGTGTTGTTTCAAGTCATTCAATATGTTTTAGGTGTTCTTTATCATTATCAAGTGTCATTGCATTACCCATAACATCTTTAGTGTGTTTCGTGGTAATAACTCTTTGTTCATTTTAAAATGACACTTTTGGTCGTAGTAAAACACACTTTGTCTGTTATACTTGTGGAGTGTTTGTAAGCTGGCATTTTGATGTGTATTTATCATTGTTGAAACTTGTGTAAGTTTTATTGATGAGTTAGTATGTGTCACAATTTTTTTCATGTCTAAACTCATTGTATTTTCCCCTTGTTCTAACTTCCAGACTTCGATAATTTTTTGTTGCATAGGTGAACCCATTAAGGCTAGGAGTGCAAAAGTGCACTCTTAAGCCTTGATAAGGAATCCTTCGTTATTTTTAAGTGTTCCCTGTGCACTCCAAGAGTGCTTTGCACACTCCTAAGCCTCAGTCTTCTTCCTTGTTCCGAACTGCGCCCGAAAAATAAAGTCTTCCTTAGGGCACACTCCTTTGACTCGAAGAATTGTGACCTCCTTGAGCACATAACGCATCATCAAAGCATCATCATTAATCCTTCAACCTTAAAAAATGTTTCCTATGCCCTCCTTGGTCCTCTTGAGCACATGAGTGCACCTCAAAGCCCTTAAGCCTAACCATTCAACCTTCATCCCTACACCCTGCACCCTCTTTGGATTTCCTGAGTGCATGACGACACCTTAAAGCCCTGAAGCCTAACCCTTAAGCCTTCAACAAGTGTGCCCTACACCCTCCTTTTCTCACTTGATTGTACAATGAACTTGGGAAGCTCAAATTCTCTTCCTTCATCCTTTAGACCTACACCCTAGGCCCTCCTTTGAGTTTTCTCTCTTTTATTAAGCGCATGAGCACATCCCGAAGCCATGAAGCTTCATCACTTCAAAATTTTGAAGTGTTTTGTTTTTCCCAAAATTCATCATTTCTCTTCCAAGTACACTTTCAAGTCATGAACAAGAAAATATGTATGAAACATGTTAGAATATGAGATTTTTCAGGTTTATTTTTTCTTTCCATGAGTGATTTCAGTTGCATTTATTTGAAGAACAACATGGCAAGGATGCATGAATAAGATTGGGCAAAGATGCAAGTCAAAGGAAAAATTAAAGAAAAATAACACATTGCAATATTGATGATCGAAGCAACCCAAAATATTCCATGTGATCAAAGACCCTTTGGAGTGTGAAGACATCAACAACATGAAAGCTACATGCAAGATCAAAGACACAAGTTCTAGCCTTGTCACCTATCAAAAGAATTCCATGTCATCAATCACTATTAGTATAAGTCTTCAATGATAGTGACTTGTGACATTCTCACCACATGATGATGTGGAAACTATATTGATGTAATCATGTAATCATTGTAAATCCAAAGAATTAGAAGTCCAAGAGTCATGTATGGACAAAAGAGCCATGTACAAAAGTCCAAAATACATGTAATTCCAAGAGTCATATGTAATTATAAAAGTAATTTGAAAGTCCAAGAGCTATAGAAGTCCAAAATACATGTAATTCCAAGAGTCATATGTAATTCCAAAAGTAATGAAAGTACAAGAGTTATAGAATTAAAAAGTTCATTAGAAGTTGGAAAGTCAAGAGTCATGAGGATATGAAAATTCATGCCTCAAGTTATAAAAGGATCCTCATTTGTCAAGCAAAGGAATTTTAACATTGGCTTCTCCCACAAGGCCTTAGAGAGATAGAGATACTACTTTTGGGGAGCAAGTAGTGGCTCTAATGCTCCAATATTGGAGCTAGTGATGTCAATTGTACTTATGTATCTTGGAACTTTTTCTTAATACTTGAAAGCATTGTTGGATGTGGAGCGTGATTATCTTCCTGGTTCAAAGGACTTGGTTCATCTGCGTTTGGATCCCAATCTCAAATAGGGGGTGTGGGGGCGCTTGAACTCCCACTATTTCTATCTAGGGGATCCAAGGGGGGGGAAAGCATATTTGGAGCCCCCACCCTGGCAGGGGTTTTGGGGAATCACCCCTAAAGCTAAAAATAAATGAAAATTTCCTTGCAAAATATTTAATTTCGTAGTCAATCTAGGCCATTCACTAGGCAGATGATTTGACAGTAGAATTTATGTTAATTTATTGTTTTATACCCTAGAAGGAAACCCTAATTCTATATGAAGAAGTTTTATTGTGGCTATGTATTATTATTCTGAGCGAGAAAGAGAGAGGATATTGTGTGAGAGCGAAGAGGTAATTACAAAATATCTATTGTAGGTTGTATCTCTTCATTTTTCTGGATAATTTAAAAGGAAGGACTGGCTTTTTCTCCATGGATGTATCCCAAATTGGGTGAACCACTTATATCTGTGTCTCTCTTTTTTTATGCATTTCTGAATTTGTGTTTCCGCAATATTTGGTATGTTCCATTTATCTATAATATTTAATTTTCTAAAAACAATTTGGCGATCACATTTTTATGCATATATCATGATTTTTTTAATACTATTCTTCTAATGTTTGTAGTTTATTTTGGCCTTTACATGTACTAAAGTAATTGAACTATTTTGGTGACTTTGGTGCTTAACTTGTTGAAAATGTGTTGTAATGATTTAATGATCATTGCATTCATGTGAGCTATTTCTCTTGATGTTTAGCGATTCTTTCTTGTTATGTGCATGTGTCTCCACTAGATTAATACTGTTACATTTCTTTTAGAGGTTCACTTTCTCTCCCTCACATTGAAATAAACTTTATACATCTACAGTTGAATAATTCACAAGGAACACTCTCTTACTCATTCAAAAGCACATATGCGCTTCTCTCTCATGCTAGTTGCTTAAGCCAAGGCAAATCTTTAAGTAAACAATAAATGGGTTGTATTTCTAGGTGGGACTCCTACATGAAATGGCATGAGGTCTAATTGGGGCCTCATATCGAGGAGATCCCATGTATGTTGATGGCATCCAACATCATCACTAGGTGCATAGAAACAACCATAATCAAATGAAACCATAAATAATACTACATGAGGAATAAAATAGATGAAAAGACACATTATGATTGCAAAAGTCTTCTCTAGTACATCCATCAAATTTTAGTTATCTAAAGGAATGTTAGTAGGGACAAGAAACAAAAATAGGTTGTGTTAGATAGAATTTTGACATACCCCCATGCCCAGGTATATTAAAAAAATAAATCTCTTGGCAAAATTTGACATTTGGTGCCATTCTCTAAAATAAATAATATAAAGAAATGATGCATGAAAAAAACATGATCATAAAATCAACCAATATAATAAATATATAGTATAATTACCAACAACTTTAAAATATAAATAGAAATTATATAAACTACACAATGGAAAAATAAATACACAAAACATAGAAATCACATATCTTTATAAATATTCTACCAATTGAGTATATACATTATATGTTCGACTCAATCATAGGATTTGTTGAACATTCACTCTCTACAATAGGCCACCCATAAGTTGTGGCTATGATTCCACAAGGATGGGCTCCTAGGGAAACTCTCTCTCTCTCCCTCTCTTAGAAATTTAGCTCGCAATCTTTCTCCACTCACCTAGTCCCATAGAAATCACATAGGTCACAAATACTTAACTAGTCCCATGAGAATATCAAATATTAGTTCCCTTTCCCTTTGGCTTGCATAACCAATGTAAAGGAATATATTTCTTTGTAATGTTTTCCTTAATTATATTTCATTTCCTTCTAAGGATATTTTTCTACTAGTTAGGAAATATTAGTGTTAGATGCTCCATAGACTCTCAACCATGGATAGTTTCACTAGAAATTCCAATGCACACGTTACCTCATACAAATTCTCATGCTAGAATAATAAAAAGTATTAAAACACAACCACACAATTTCTCTAAGAAATATATTTCTTGTTCTCTCTCGGAAGCAAGAACATGAAAATGGAATAAGAATAATGAATCAATGTACCATCTAAACCACAAAAAAGGTATGGTTATATATGAATTCTCCCATAGTGGAACATGGATTCCCTAGGAATATCTCATTCCCACTTATTTTTCAACTAATTCAAATACCGATATAGAAAAATATAAATAAAAAGGATCTAGAATCTCTAGCTACCCTCCTCTTACGGTTTCATAGCTCCCTATACTCTTGTCCTTGTTTGTATGTAGTTGATGATGCTTCTTATTGATAATATTCAATATTTTAAAATAGATAGGATCTATATCATTTAATCATGTACAGTTATACATTATCAAACTAGGGATCAAATCCCATGGTGTTATATTCCTCTCCCCCTTACTTTAGCACTGTCCTCAATCACCAACATCATACATGTGTACACGTTTACCAATTTACATCATAAAGTCATAATATATGAGAATATGCATTCCCTATAGCATATTCAAGATACCATGTGACTTTTCCAAGGTTCTGTCACATCCATTAGAACTTTTCCCACACTATGGGTTTGTTTCAAAGCATCATGAACTTCTTGTATAATAGATACTCTAGTTGTTCATGGAAGTCTCATTTTGGCTCCACTAGAATCAAAGGCAAGTTTATGACATGGTCAGGATAATGAGCATACCTTTTCAAAAAGGACACATGAAACACATTATTAAGTTTCATGGAAGCAGGAATTGTAATCATGTATGCAACTAGTCTTATCTTTTCCAATATATCAAATGGACTACAAAGCTAGGTTGCTAACTTACTACAGTTCCCCATCTTCAATGACCTTTTATTTGGATTAATTTTTAAAATTTCGTGGTATCTCACATTGAATTATCTATGTGTATTTCTCTTATCTACATAAATATATTTTTTTAATTTTTAACTACACTTAAATTCTACTTAATTTTTACCATTTTCTTTTCCTTCTCCCTAAGAAACTTTGGCTTGAGCACTAGATTTTCTACTATTTTTCCCAATGTACTAGAGAATATAATTTTATACCATATAAATCTTCCAATGAACTCATATTTAATGAAGCTTGATACCCATAATTATAATAAAAATCAACCGAATGTGAATAACCTTCCCACGTAGATGGTTTATTGATTACACAGATTCTCCTCATGTCTTCAATTATTTCATTGAATCACACTATTTTTCAGTTTGTGTGAAAGTGATATTTCACTAAAAGTAAAAGACTCTCTAGTGGAGGTTATAAAGGAGTTTTTTAGTGTTATAAAATTGGCAAAAATTGTCAAAAAAACATTTTCTACAACATTTGTTTTTAGTAATGAAGGTTTTGACGGAGATTCTAATGAAACTTCAACACAACTAAAAAAACTAGGCGGCCGAAGGTTTTTACAAATGATTTTCTCACCAGTGCGTGCATCATGTGTGAACAAACTGGTAGGTTTTACCATGTACACATTGGTACTACAAATATACCAAGAACCGGGATGGAAAAAAAAATTTGGAAGCCTCAGGGCGTTTAGAAACGTCCCAGTGCGTGTCACCCACAAAGATGCGCCGATCCGATGGAAGGTGCATGCACCAGTGCCATTAAGGTGTAAAAACATACCGGGTTGTTTAGGTGTTATAATGCACTAGAACCTTAAGTTATAAAAACACACTGACGCGTTAAAGGCACACCATATCGATGCATGAAACGCTTATCCGACTGCCTGGGTGGTAGTTGTCGATAAAGCACACTGGGCTTTCTAATTTGGATTGGTATTTGTGTGGTGCCCATAGGTCATAGAAATGCACTGGTGAACAATATCATACAAACGCACTGGTGCGCAGTAACTAACACACACGGATGTTCATTTTCTATTTTTTAGAAACATCGATCCATGACAGTGCAATTATTGTGATTTTAAAAAATTCATTATTCATCAAAAGTCGACACATATCTTATAACAATATTCATATCAATTAAACTTTTATTTGTGCATTTGAATGTGATGTTTCGATTAATTTGTTTTATCATATTATCATATTTCACATCTCTTCATTATAATACTTAAACATCCATATATTTAATCAGTGGTGTAACATTTCATAGTGACAATGGAGAACACAATAGAATAAATTAAAATGTATATATATATCTATATATATATATATATAAGAAACTCTTTTTCATACACAATGGGACATTTATTGGTATCCCTTTGTCTTTTAATTGGGACACTATGTCCACTACATTAAACAAAATGTTTGATTTCATAGACAAATATTTCAAAAAATACAATGCCTTGCTTTGATATTGAAACATGATATTGATCATCATTCTTCATTGGAGTTGCTATCACTGCTTGAGCTACTTCCACGACTTGGGTTATTTGGAGGAATGTTTTGTTCATTGTGTTGATTGTTTTCTTCTTCTTCAAGCTCCATCTACAAACATAAAATGAAAGTGTAATGAGTGTATATACATTAGTGAGAATAAAGAAAATTGCAATATTAAATAATATACATCAATTTAAATCGAAAAGAAATGTACCATAGCAAGAATTGACTCGTGAACTATACACATTTTTTCAAAACCAAATTTCATGCCATCTCTCAAAAATTCATTTGTTGTCGCAGTTCCATACTTCGTTCCCTGCAAGTTTTATACCCCATAATAAATCATAGATTTAATATAAAATATTTTCTGGTTCTATTAATTATAGAAAAAGCTAAGTAAAAAAAGACAGATTCTTATAATTTCACAATTAATTTCTGATATGTCAACATATACTGATAACCCATATTTAACCCAATGTCAATAAACTCTTCTGATGGTTCTTCTTTTCATGTTAGCACCTGTTTGAATATATTCAATGATGATTGTTGTAAAAAAAATTAAAATAGACAAAAATGAAATATAGTTAAGTTGTTACAAGGAAGTAACAATTACTCACAAACATAGATATCAACTCTTTTCTTCCTTGTCGTCCTGTTTTACATGCTGAATGGGTTCCATTTTCTTTTCTTTTCTGTAATAGAATACTTGAAAATTAATATTTAATGCTAAATTGTTTATTTATTGTACTTAATTGAAAAATTCAATGATTACATATTACATTTGAAGCACATTGTTGTTGAGATGGCTCCTCTTGCGATGCATATATGCCTGTTTCTTTGACCATCTCAATGTACGTATTTTTGGACATACCTACTGGCATATTTATGATATCAGCTTGTTCATCCTTTGATATTTTCATAATATTCCTGAAAATGTAACATGACGATAAACTATTTAATTTTTATATTGATAAATGAAAAGTAAATATAACAAAAGTAATATTTATAAATGATTTCTTTGTAGTAATATATACATATAATTCTAGAAAAACAGTTAAATGAATATTACTTTTCAATCCTTCCTTTTTTTTTGTATGTTTTTGCTATTAAAATTTTGACATGTCTCATTGACCAATTCTCTGGAAACTAATCCTATATTTTAAATAAAATTTGGTTCTTGGAATCATTGGATTTACTTTTGTATTGTAAGTGGAAAGAACATCTATACATTTGTTCCACTCGATCCCTCAAAGTTTTGTAAAAGTTTTTCCCCCTTTCATTATCCTCTAACACCACTACAGATGAGCTAAGGAGCAATTCATTTTCGTTTGCATGTTCTATTTTTTTTCTTTTCTTAGAACAACGTTCCTTTTCTTCATTGTTGGTCCCTGCAGAACATTAAAAATATATGAATTAATAGATTGTTTGAAACATGTTATCTAATATTTTTAAGTATATTATTAATGAAAATTCAAAAACGAAACTCATATGGGATCGATAGTATTTTTTCATTCACCCGATTCATCCTTTTGCACTTTTTCCAACAATATTTCATGTTCTTATAGTCTTATATAAGAAACAATATTATCAAGCATCATCATTTTATGGCTCTGCATGATACACACTTAACAATACATATTAGTTAAACTTACATATAGTTAAAAAATAATATTTTTATTATCCATGTCAATCAGCTGAAGAAAATTAATGTATACAAATTTGCACGTTCATGCAGATTCAGAATCGAGTTCATATGCACAACATATTCAAACAACTCCAAAATGTCGGAAGCTCTTATTAGGAGTAGCATACTACAAAGCGTCGTTGGTAGATGAAAATGTACAACCGCTCCACCTTGCCAATTGAAACATGCCATCTTCTAGCCACAATCCTGGGACAACGATGGTAATAATAATTGTTTGGTAAAACGTAATTATTTCAACTTCAAACCAATTAATCATTCATTGACGTGCTTACTAATTGATATCATCGATTTTGTGCTAATCATGTTCAAATATATCTTTTGAAATTATTAGGATTCTAGTGATGGTACCGACATACCTACCATCTTCCGTTGCACCCCAAGACAATTTCAAATCGAGACAAGGTTGAATTAAGAGAAAAAATCTGAGAGTAACGATACCAAGAATGGTTGAATCGACCACCTATTCAATTCCCACTATGTCCAGATTCACCAATTAGGAATGACTATAGAAATCATAGTTCTTCACAAGTTGGCAATGGAGGCAATCAAATAGAGGTTGGTATAAATGATAACATAAGGGATACGACTGTTATGGAGGCAATGTTGTTAGATGCATTCCCGAACGATGATCTACTAGGGGATGATGCTCATATCATTGATACCTTTTTCGAAAGCCTTAAATTTTCTTCCACCACCCCTCTCTTAAGACCTGGTGGTCAGTCAAATTATACCCAGTTGAGGACAACGATGTTACTGTAAAACTTGAAAGAAAATTTTGGCTTGTCGAATGCATGTTTCTTGGAAATTTTGAGGTAATCGACCATCAAGTCCCTTATATTTTGAGAAATATAATCACACAATGAACATTATAAATGGTCAATTTTATGAACTTTAATAATTATCACCATTAATGTACATTTAATATTTTTCATGTCCAACTACAGGTTATTCAAAGATAAGGTTCTTTCGAGTGATAATATCTTTTCTGGTAGCTGCGAAGAGGCAAAGAAATTTTTGAAAATGTTGGTTGTTGAGTACATATAATATTATGCATGTCCAAATGATTGTATTCAATATAGAGGAGAATAAATAGACAAAGAGATGTGTCCGAAATGTGGGCATCACATGTATGATAAATTAAAAACAAGCGTAAATCATGTGGTCTTCATTTTAAGATATTGAGGCACATGCCTATAACCCCAAGGATTGAAAGGATATTTCATTGCAAAGAATTAGCTATGTTGCAGGGATGGCATACCTCACATAGAAGTGAGTTGGGAGTTACGAGAATCTAAACAGATTTAATATCCATGAAGCATATAGAGGATACATGGCCCCAAAAATTTAAGGATGAAGTACAAAGTTTACGACTCAACATATCCATGGATGGCGTTAACCCATATTCCCTCCAAAACACCAACTATTCTATTTGGCTTTTCCATGAGGAATATCCCCCCATGGTTGTCCATGAGGAATGGACATCTTATGTTGGCTCTCATAGTCCCTTATAGAGAAAAATTGAAGAATATGGATGTCTACTTACAACCACTGGTAGATGAATTGAAGGAATTATGGGATGGGATAAATGTATATGATGTATCAAGACCCATCGCAGCAGAGAGGATTTTTACATTGTATGGCATATGTGCTTACATGAAACATTATTATCTAGGCTTAGGAGTTTGCTCTGGTAAATTACATGTTCATTGATTTTTTTATATACGTAACAATATTCTTTCGCATATTAGTTATCTAATTCATTGTAATTGTTCTAATATTAATGATATTATTTAACGTGCCATGAATATTTTATACAATTATTTCACAGGCCTTGTAACAAAAGGGTATTATGGATGTAAATGTTATGGACCTTCTCTGAAAGCTAGATGGTACAACAACCTACGAAAGATAGTGTATGACTACTCCAGGGTATTCCTCCTAGAAGAACACCCTTACAAGATAGAAACATATGCTTTCAATGGTAAATGAGAGAGAACCCAAAGGCTGGCAATAAAAACACCAGTCGAATGGCTTAAAGCATATGAGAGAGAGAAAGAGAAGGAGAAAGAGTTCATATAAATGTTCTATTAAAATGGGGACCTCATGTTTGATGATACAGAATTCTTCGACAACTATATTGAGAAATTTCCCATTGGGATGAAAAGGAAATCTATCTTTTATAACCTCCCATATTGGGAGCATCTTAATATTACCTACTTATTAGATCTCATGCATATATTTAAAAATGTTTCATATTCTTTATGGAGGCACATATCATCAAAAAAAAGTGACACATTGGTTGTTAGGAAAGGTTATTACTTAAAAAACTAAAAATAAAAATTTTCCAAGACGATTTGAAAGTATAGGATCAGAGGCAACTGGTCCCTCTAATTGGTATTTCAAAGAAGGTGATGTCCCATGGATTTTAAAAAAAGATGACCTTTCTTTGGAAAAGGAAGTTATAATGGGTGTGAGGGTGCCATCTTTGTATGGGTCTTCACTAAGACGTTGCTTCACCATGGAATACCATTTGTAGGGGTTGAAATCGCATGACCATTTTGAATATTCGAAGAGTACGCATAATGCCAAAAGAATTTTATTAATTTTTTATATTAATAAATTTTATCCCATGTAGGGATCATACAACATAACTAATTTTGTATATTATTGCATGTGTTTTTAACTTTACAGTGTCATTATCCTTTATTCATGCGTGGGTGTGTGAAACATGTCTTCCCCCAAGACCTAGAACGTGCCATATCTAAATTATCTGCATTTCTACGTTGGATTGCATCAAAGGAGATTCAAGTGGCTATCATTCCATGGTGGCATCAAGAGATATTTGAGATTGTTTATATGTTTGAGAAGGAACTACTAACGAGTTTCATGGACTTGAGGGCTCATCTTCTAATCCACCTAGTAGATGAGGTTGAATTAGTTGGGGTGATTTTTTTTCGTCGGATGTTCTTCTTAGAGAGGTACATGAATAAATTGAAAGGTGTTGTTCGACAAAGGGAAAAGCTCGAGGGGTCTATGGTAGAGGGGTACATATCATATGAGTATTTTTATTATGCCAATGAATACATCAAGCAGATTGACAACAGACCAGGTGCAGTCATTTGGGATGATGAAAGGGATGAAGACAAAAGAGAAGGGGAGCTTCTCTAAACGAATGGAAAAAGGCGCTTGATAAAGACTAAGCGACTTATAAATTTTCAAATTTACAAAAAGTAAATATTCACATTGAACTTTGATATAATGTATATTTTGATCTCATATGTACTATATTTTGGTTTGATTTCATCATCGAATGCAAAAATTGAAGCAATCAATAAATTCTTTCTTTAAAATTCTGAAGTGACACAACCGTGGGTAGCATTGTATGAACAAAAGAGGATGAAATGGGATAGTGTGAGGAAAGAATTCAGACGGTTTAATGGTAGAAGTGTGCCTTATCCCGATCATTTAAAATAAAATATGCCAACTATATGCCCCAACAGTTGGGTTTCTCACCAAGTTAGAGAGAAATACGATGCAACGTATCGTTACCCACGTGCTAAAGAGGATGTGCTAAATGTAAGGATTGGGTGCAACAACTCGATAATAATCTATTTATGTACATTTTAAACTTAATAATGCACCTTTGAAATGTAACATCTATCTTTCATATTTTAACAGTTGTGTTATTATAAGACACATGACACTATGATTTTTTAACTTTTTTATAGGTGCATTTGTTCCCATCTATGTGGGCATATGGACACCATTTTCACACATAAAATGCCGATGATGGACACATGACGCAAGACTGTGGAGTGGAAGTCGAGTTCAATCAATCTAGTCGAGCTAGCCACCATGATAAAACCTAGTATGAGGGACGTTAGGTTACGTCAGAAAGATACAAAATAACGTTAAAGTGGAATTCTATTCTTTCCAATGTGTTATTTATAGGTGCAAGTGGTGGGACACCTTTGATCGGAATAATGTAAAGGAAGATCGCGATAGTGGGTTGCTACGTATCAACTCTAGAAAGATGTGGGATGAAGCTAAGGAGCCTTATATTTTCCCCAAACACTACAGCTAGGTGTTTTTTTACCCAAATGTGTTGGATAGGGATTGGTAGTTCGTATTGAGACATGAACCTAGATCAAAACATATTTTTGAGAACAATAGTGTTATCATGCCAAGAAAGCTGGAAGATAATTAGGGTGACCATACGAAGAAAGAGTGATATGGTACATGTGTTATTTCATCATTTATACTATTTCAGATGGGTTTTTGTAACGAAGAGGACTCAACCTTATAACTAAGACTATTTTTTTCAAAACATTATAATATGTATTTTGAATTAATTGGTTTTCATTGTGCTAATGTTAAAATCATTTCACTTGATAATTTGGACTTATGTTGACCTCGAAAACAATGCACGGTATCAAGTTCTTTTTTTTTTTAATGTAGATTCCTAAAATAATACCACTACTTGATTGATTTAAATGTGTGTGAATCATATCTTAAATTTTTTTTTTGTATGTATTAATTTAAACTGTTATTTTTGGTATGTAAGATCATAAAAAAAATAATGATAATTCTAAATATGAATTTATTTTCATTATTTTCATTATTTTCTTTTGTTACAAAAATTCATATTATTCTAGATTTATTATTTTACAATTATTTATATTCATATAAATTTACAAATTTACAATTTTACAATTATGGTAATTTAACAATATCTACGGTATACATTTTACTTACTATAGTTATGGTTCAAAATTGACAATTAATTTACAATTTTACAAATTTACAAATTTTACAATTTTAATAAAATTGAATCATGACAATACATACAATTACAATTACAATTTTACAATTTCACAATACAATTACAATTTTACAAATATTTTACCTACAATTACAATTTTACAATTTTACATACAATTACAATTAAAATTACAATTACAATCATTTCACAATACAATTATAATTACAATTTTACAAATATTTTATATACAATTACAATTACAATTAAAATTGCAATTAGAATTACAAATTTACAAATTTACATACAATTAAAATTAAAATTAAAATTAAAATTACAATTACAATTAAAATTACAATTACAATTTTACAATTTTAATAAAATTGAATCATGACAATACATACAATTACACTTACAATTTCACAATACAATTACAATTTTACAAATATTTTACATAAAATTACAATTACAATTTTACAATTTTACATACAATTACAATTACAATTACAATTACACAATTTTACAATTACCAATACATAATATTTAATAAAGATCATGATCTAATATTAAAAATACACATCACGATCATGATAACCATCGTACACACATCATATTCTAAAATACACATTCAAATTTGCTAACATCATCTAATCATCGTGATCATGATCATCTAACAAAACACAAGCATTGTATAACATCATCACAACAAAAACATCAAATATACATCTCATGTCAAATAACTGCTATCACATACACATCTATTTGCAAGCACATTAAATGAACATATCTAACATGACCTAACAATATACACATCATGATGAACACCAACATGTAAATTAAGGACATCAACATGAACATAAAATACATGCACCATATATATATATATAATGTCAAAAATATACAACTATAATATAATTGCATATAAATTTCAAATATCTGGTGGTACTACATCAATACTAGTACTAGACGAGGCGTGCTCAGTCGATGGTGCAGCCTCATGCTCATATGGATGACGTGCCTGCTCCGGAGGTGTCTGCTAATCAAATGGTGCAATCTGCTCAGGAAGTGTCTGCTGATCATATGGTGTAGTCTGTGAAGGAACTTCCTACTGATGAGTCTTTGATGGTGCAACCTGCTTAGTGGATGGTTTGGCCTGCTCAGATGGACCTGCCTGCTTAGGATCAGGTGCCTGCTCTGTCAATGGTCATGTCTTCTCAGGACTAGGTGCCTACTGAGATGGATTAATGGTTGTGTCTTCTCAGGACTCACCCTCGTCCTAATGTGTCTCTAGGAGTATGCCAACTCGCTCCTTTCTGCATAACCAATGGGGACATCTGGGAACTAGGGAAAATCCTGCCATCTCCTAGATAGGCCAACAATAAAATAAATTTTCTGCTCAGTCTTCTCATACCACTGGCTAAGACCGAACCGGAAAACTTGTCAGTGGGCATCCCACCTATAGATCAGTTGTCCCTTCAATGATGTAGCATCCTCGTAGCACTTGAGGAGGCCTACCTCCCTTAGGAGAAACTAGGTGGCTATCATAATAGGGCAAGGGTACAAAATTCTCTCCCTCTCTCATGCCTCTGACATTTGAATCACATTAAAATTGTCCTCCATATGTTCTTGTTGTTCCCTTTGCTCTTTCCATTAACATCGCTTAATGATTCACATATTCAATAATTTTTTTTTATTAAATGAGAAATGTGTGTGTATATATATATATATATATATAATTTTTATTGAAAAAAAAAACTCGGTGCCCCCCAAAAAAGAGTAATACCACACACCGCGCCCGGTGCACATGAAAAATGTTCACGCACCACGCAAACAGGAAATATTTTTGTATAGTTCGTTGAAAAAATTAACTGCCCTGGGGCGGATATTTTGGTCAACGCATCACCTAAAAATAGTACATAGTCAACGGTGCAGTCCTGTAAATGACCACACCATTAATTATGTACTGTTGTCAGGCGGTGCGTTGACCAAATTATCTTCTTCGGCCGGTTAGTTTGGTCAACACATTGCCCTCTCGACAACATTACATAGTCAACAATGCAGTCACGTAAACGACCACACCGTCGTGTTATGTTTTAAAATTTTATCGGTGTGTGTTTTTTTAGTATCGCACCGGAACCCGGTGCAGCCTCCGTTAACACCGTTCGCGGTGCCTCCTATAAATTTACATGCAACATCGCGAATGGTGTGAGCCGACTGACTCGAATGCACCTCATAGAAGAAATATATATATATATATATATATATATATATATATATATAGATATATATTAAATGATTAATTTTAAGTTAATTTGAAATTTTAATCTACTAAAAGGTTTAGTTATTTAGAAACAAGTAGATTACATGTAAATTTGCACGTCCAGGAGGCATCTTTGTTGAGGAATTCAAAAAAACAAATTTAGCAATGGACGGAAGGAATGGGGGAAATGGGAGCATCGATGGTAGGGCGCCTCATAGAAGACAAAATCATACGAGTTTTTGAGAGGTCTAGAGCACTGAACAAGTAAAAATGAGGTTTTTACAGCTGCTAATTTTTTTTAAGGTAACCCTTTTTCGGTGTGCTCAATTTTGAGACACACAAGGAAGTTTTGTTAATGGCGCATCACACATCGTTAGAGTGTGCTCGATTACGGAGACGCACTGGGCTGGTTTGTATGTAGAGTGTTATCCTCATGTATTATAAAGATTTCACTAGGTTACTATGGATTTATCACAAGCAGCTAAAGATAGCATTCTTTCCCTAGATCAGCTATCTTTAGAAATTTCACTGCATTCATTATCCTCAATTAGTATTTTTCACTATATTTCATCTCTGCCTTATCAAAATCACTTTGCTACTCTTAAAATACTCATTTTGGGCTTGATTATCTCATTTTCATTTCTCTCTCGCTACCTAAAGTCTCATTCACTCATTCCCCCCCCACATAAAACATCCAATTTCCTTTCAAAAAAACCCTTCAAAACCCTCACCATCATCATTTTCTTCCTTTTACACTAAAACAATGTAAAAATGTATTTTTACATTGTTTTTAAGGTGAAATTGACCATATCGGGACCCTTTTAATTTATATTAAATTCTGTTTAATTATATTGAAACCCGACTCTTTTGTTTATTAACCTGACCCTATATAAACACTTAAGCCCTCTTCTTAAATATTTTGACCACGCTCTTTAGTAAAAAACACCCATCACCCTTCCCTTTTCCTTTAAAATGCGCTTCCGCTTATGTTTTTAACCCAGGCTCCTTTTTTAAGCCCTCACTCGCATTAAACTAACCCCACTCCCATATAACCTCACCCTATCCCAAAGATAAGCACCTCCG
Organism: Pinus albicaulis; assembly: GCA_034641835.2. Taxonomy (NCBI): domain Eukaryota; kingdom Viridiplantae; phylum Streptophyta; class Pinopsida; order Pinales; family Pinaceae; genus Pinus; species Pinus albicaulis. The sequence goes on from CM076579.1 coordinate 358,501,665, forward strand.
CTTATTAAATTATCCCGGACCCCACCTTTGACCTATTTGCTGCTCCAAAGAACCTGACCAACATTGATCTACCTTCCCCCAGATCTAACGGCTTGTAGCTGTTATCACAAATTTAATTATGTCGGAGTTAGCATTTTCAAAACACGCAAAATGGCCAGTTTTCCCTTGCCACGCATTGTCTGTTTTATGGAATCTCACGCCCACTCCCGAAACCATTACTGCCCCTCCATCTGTGTGAAAAACACACTCTTTGCTCTCGAAAACCACTTTTCTCCTCTCGCCAAATTCCGATGCCTCATCCTTTGTTCAAACTTCCCAAAGGTTTCCACCTATGGAACCAAGCCCCAATCTTCCATTCCCCGCCTATGCAAATGCTCCAAAGCCTAAAAAACCCCCAATAAACGCAGAAAAGCCTTCCCTGCAGGATTTAAAGACTAGTTCATTTGTTTTGTGTGCAGGTTTAATCGTGGAAGCACAAAAATGCATTCCAATGGTCCAAGAACATTTAAATCAAGCAAGTAGAAACAAGTAGATTACATGTACATTTGCATGTCTAGGAGGCATCTTTGTTGAGGAATTCAAAAAAACAAATTTAGCAATGGACAGAAGCAATGGGGAAAATGGGAGCACCGATGGTAGGGTGCTTCACAGAGGACAAACTCATACTAATTCTTGAGAGGTCTAGAGCACTAAACAAGTAAAAATGAGGTTTTCACAGCTGGTGATTTTTTTTAAGGTAACCCTTTTTCAGTGTGCTCGATTTGGAGACACACTGGGCAGTTTTTATCAATGGTGCATCAACATCGTTACGATGCGCTCGACTACGAAGATACAACGGGCTGGTTTGTATGTAGAGTGTTATCCTCCTGTATTCTACAGAGTTCACTAGGTGACTATGGATTTATCACAAGAAGCTAAAGATAGTGTTCTTTCCCTATCAGCTATCTTTAGAAATCTCATTGCCTTCATTATCCTCAATAAGTCTTTTTCACTATATTTCATCTCTTCCCTTTCAAAATCACTTTGCTGCTCTTAAAAGACTCATTTTGGGCTTGATTATCTCATTTTAATTTCTCTCTCGCTACCTAAAGTCTCATTTACTCATTTTCCCCCCACTTAAAACATCCAATTTCCTTTCAAAAAACTCTTCAAAACCCTCACCATCATCATTTTCTTCCTTTTACACTAAAACAACGTAAAAATGTCTTTTTACATTGTTTTTAAGGTAAAATTGACCTTTTCGGGACCCTTTTAATTTATATTAAACTCTGTTTAATTATATTAAAACCCGACTCTTTTTTTTATTAACTCGACCCTATATAAACACTTAATCCCTCTTCTTAAATATTTTGACCCCGCTCTTTATTAAAAAACACCTCGTCACCCTTCCCTTTTCCTTTAGAAAGCGCTTAAGCTTATGTTTTTATCCCAGGCTCCTTTTTTAAGCCCTCACTCACATTAACCTAACCCCACTCCCATATAACCTCACCCTGTCCCAAAGATAATCGCCTCTGCTTATTAAATTAGCCTGGGCCCCACCTTTGACCTATCTGCTGCTCCACAGAACCTGACCACAATTGATCTACCTTCCCCCAAATCTAATGACCCATAGCCCTTATCACAAATTTAATTACGCCGGAGTTAGCATTTTAAAAACACGCGAAATCACCAATTTTCCCTTTCCACACGTCGTCCGTTGTATGGAATCGCACGCCCATTCTTGAAATCATTACTGCCCCTCCATCTATGCGAAAACACCCTCTTCGCTGCTAAAAACTGCTTTTCTCCTCCTGACAAATTCTGATACTGTTTCCTCTGTTCAAACTTCCCGAAGGTTTCCGCCTACGGAACCAAGCCCCGATCTGCCATTCCCCAGCTCTGCAAATGATCCAAAGCCCAAAAAACCCCCAAGAAATGCAGAAAAAACCTTCTCCGCATGATTTAAAGATTAATTCGTTTGTTTTATGTGTGGGTATAATGGTGGAAGTGCAAAAATGCATTCCAATGGTCCAAGAATGCTTAAATCAATGTAAGGGTGACAATCCAGAGGTTTATTTTAATTTGAAGGGACAAGAGGTGAAAGATCAAGCTTAAATTGTTAGCCACCTATGAAATTTGTTATACCAAAAGGTGGCTAAATCATTTTTTGGAGCCTTCAAGGAACAAATTTTATTGGCAAAAAGTGTTATCTCTTGAATACTCTTGAAGGCCTCATGCCTCTGTCCAAAATCTTCCCTATTGTGCTCATTTTACACTCTGGAATTCTGCTAATTTCATGAGAAAAGACTGCTACAAAATCCCTTTTTCTCCCTCCTCCATTAAGAAAACTAACCTCCATTTGGCTTCCTTTTTTCCTCCATAAAACTCCTCTATTTTCATGATTCCCCTTCTTCCATTCATGAAAATCATTTTTTACATAGTTTAAAACTCATTTTTAAACTATATCGAAACCCCCAAAGCCCTTGGAAAACCAGAAAAAATCATAAAAAATACATATTTTTGTATAAATGCTTAAGCCCGTTTGGGCTTAGTCTTAAAAACATTTCCCCTCCATGTGCCCCAGCGCTAGAACCAATTGCTAGGGTCCTAAGCGCTTATCGCATCGGAGCAACTCACGGAGTGCATTTGTTTGTGTTTAAACAAAACTTCGATGCCGATTGGCCCTCTTATATAAACCCCGGTCCTATTATCATTCCATATAGACCAAGGCCCCACAGTCGTGTGCCTATCCACTTCGTATATATAAAATCATCCCGACGCATAAAACCTTTGTTTATATTAAATTTTTTGGGTTTTTTATATGGTTTGAAGAGTTTTCCACCGGCGCATTTCTCAAGCCATCTCTGCTGTTGATCCAAGGCCGATCAAACAGCCTTCGCATCATCACATCGACAAGTTTTATTGGGCTCTTTTCTATTTCGAACCCTGATTGTTATCCCTCCGATTCACTCCCCACCGTCGATCTGATCTGCAGATCGATGGCCCACAAATCAATCGCCCTGGTCCCCATGGCCACGACAGCAGTTAGCAGTCTCGTAGACCTATGGTCCCAAATGCCTAGTTAGCATACGCGTCAGCACACAGGTGGCAGCAACTGATTGGAGCGGGTCTTGTTTGGTTGCTCGCATGGTCGTGAAATCCAGACCCAAAATTGTTATAGGGCAGATTTGATATAAATTTCAGGTCACAGTTGGGCTAACATTAGCAGGCCCCAAAACGGACCCGATAAGCTTTATAGGGTGGAATTGATAAAAATTTCAGGTCATAAAGACCCTGACGTCAATAGGCCCCAAAACAAATCCGATAAGCTTTATAGGGAGAAATTGATAAAAATTTCGGGTCACAAAGACCTTGACATTAGCGGGCTCCTTTTGTAACCCGAAATGGTTATGCAGCTTGGTTTTATCAGGAGTTTTGAAGTTCGGGGTATGTTATTTGATAAAGGGTGATTAAATGGTTTTTCCATCATATTAAAGAGAAAGCCAAAGACTGGGAATGAGTAATGGAGCCACATTTCTGAGGTTTGAACCTGGAGTTTAATGGACTGAAGTGAATAGGAAGCAGGGTGTTAACCCCAATTTAACCTACGGTCACTTACTGTTCAAAAGCCGAAAACAGTTTTGATCGCATCGCTTTTGGTACAGAAAGGAAACCACTCAATAGCAAGAAATCCTGTGAAAAACCATCCTGTGAAAAGCTGCCACGTCGACGGGACAATACCGCCTCATCGCTCCCTCATCACGTGTTAAATGTCAACTGTGGGCTCAGCGCGATATTGACGTACACCATCCGATCTGAGGCTGGCTCATCGAACAGTGATCGCACTCAAAGGAGCTCAGGGGATAAACTAAGGTATGACATGTGAATTTAATTAAAACCCATCGATTGTGTATGTCGGCCCATAACCCACAGGTCCCAGGATCAGCTTCAAAGGCATTGGTGCCTCGCGAGCCCTGCACAACACTGCACAACAACAAGACACAGTGAATAAATCACAAACAAAGATTATCAGTGTCGAAGACAAGACATACCAGAACAGGAGATTGAAGACAGATCTGTGGGGATTACGGCTAAGATTGATTATCCTAATCCTCTAAATTAAAACATAGTTTAAATAAAATCATAAGTGTTTATCAGACAGAAAGGCCTCCACCGCCGCATTTGAGGCAAATTGATTCCTCCTAGCTTCCACAGTGCCACTTGTGCCTCAAGGCATTCAAACAGAGACCGAAGTTATTGATCAAGATCAGATATTTTCCTCAGTGAAACCAGAGAGTTAATTCTGCAAATAAACTTAATGACAAAATATCAGCAGAGTTACTTTAATATAACACAGAGCCTCAAAAGTCAATAAGAGCTCCCACCGAGCTTAATATTAAATGAAAAACATTAATACAGTCAGAAAAATCTGTAAACTTCTTCATCGAGCCCCTCAAGGGCCAAGAAGCCATTAAGTCTGTATTAATTGACCCAGGAGATCTTTTAGCAGATCCCATCTCCTCATTCTTATATAGATACTACTGGAGAAGATGAGAAAAGGGTTGGCTGCTGAACTTTGAAATATACTTGAGCTTGATACTTCTACTTGTAAATAGTTTTCACTGGCTCTTGAAGGCCTGCTTGTGATAGATAAGTTAGTCTGGGAAGTGTAGATGATTGCTAAACTAAAGCATTGGACTTAAAGTTGTAACTTCTTTGGAGCATCAATATAAGCTGATTTATGGGATCCTGGTCTGTGTCAACGGTGATGTTATTCATTATTGTAAATTGTTATTTTATTTCTATTTTCACTGTGTTCATCTTCTCTTATAAAGATCAACATGCATAGAGTTAAGACCTACTGTATATTAGTACCTTTCTCTAACTGAAAATATTTATCTACATGTTTTCTTCCAATTTGTATTATTTAGGAATGATTTAATTCATTTCAAGCAGTCGGAATGTTGGTGTTCCCTCGTCCTCCTATTTAGCTAATTGTTATCCTTAAATGTTATTTACAGTTCATGTTAAGTAGAGATGAACTTAGTTTTATCCCCAAAGACTGTCTGAAAGTTTCCCTTGGAATGTGTTGAAAGCTGGCTAGTTTTGAAGTACTTACCAAATATTAGGCCATTTTTGTTATCTTTGTGTTTGTCTTGAAAGTTACCAAGTAGAGCAGAGCTAGGAGAGGATTTGTGGTGAGCCCGGCCCGCTAGTTTTCTTCTCCAACAGTTGCCTTCAAGTTTCTCTTTGTTTTAAAATGTTTTCTATTGAAAGTGTATCAAAATTAAGCTAATTTAGAATTACTTACCTGATCTTAGATTACTTCTATGTATTTCTTAAGTGTATGTCAAAAGCAGGTTAGTTTAGAAGTACTTACCTGATCTTGGGCTGCTCTTTGTTCTTCATCTGTTTAATTCCCCTTCTTATTGTTTCATTTCATTCCATAAATCAAACTTTAAAGAGATCCTTAGACATAGATGACTTTCCCCATGGACCACTCTTGCCCCTTGTTGTTTCAATTAAACCCTGTTATCACTCCATAGCCCAATGGACTAACACCTGCAATTATCTATCTTTTTGGCCAAAGCTTGTTCTATTTGCTTGCAACTTCACACCTTTGAAACTCTTTCCATTTAGAACTTTCCACTCAAACAATATTCATGCTCAACCATCCAAAAACAAAACAAAACCCTCGGCCTTCATAACTAGCCTAATATCATTACCCAAAACCTTAAAGATAAATCCATCTTTACACGTATTGGAGAGATCCCTCTCCAGATTCAGGAGGGTTAGATCCTAGAATCCCAAAGTGGTTGAAATAATTTTCTCCCTGCAGTTGGACTTTTTCCAATCTTGCTAATTACAGGGTGCTAACATTTCTGGCGACTCCACTGGGGATTGAACCCAGAATCTCTGGTTCCCCTTAAAATTTCATACAAACATTGTTTAGTGAGTAAAAAACAGCCTTTTCAAGCACTACCAAGAAATGGTAATCATGATGAAGCTTGTTTGAATCAGTGACAAAGTAGGAAAAACCTAGGATTCTCATAAGATTTGTCTAAACCTTGAAAGATCAGCTAGCTTAGCCATAAGAGTAGACTGTCTTTGTCTCATAAACATAGCTAAGTTTTGAAACAGATTTAGGACACTCTTGACAACCAATAGGACTGAAAAATAACTCAGAAAACCACCAAAAATATTTCAGATTGGTATCCAATAAACATGGTAGTGGACCATACAACCTTTTACTTCTGAAAAAGAGCTAAAGAATTCCACTTGGCGACTCCACAATCCTCAACAGACCTTAAGACTCCATTGGGAAGAACCCTTATCCTTTTAATATCATTCAAACTCAGTTAGAGGACTGTAGGATTAAAATTTTTGTAAACAGATTAGTTGACCTTTTAAAGACTGTCATACCTGGTTGAACTTTTCTTGTTTATTTGGGTATGAAAAAAACACAGCATAGTGGCTCCTAGAAAGATTCACACTAGAGCCTATCCTGATCCTGATCCACCTGAGATAGTTGATAACCCAGAAAGTATCCATAGGAAGTCTCCTAGGATTAAATTATCAATTGTTTTCAGATCACCCTTGAGAGCTAATTCAGTTCCTGAAAATCTTTCAGCTCTACAACAATCACAGGTTGACTTAGTAAATCCCTTTAGAACTAGGTCATTTGATGATATAATTCAGCTAGGTTCTGAGTCTTCACTTTCATCCCCTGAAACAAGTGAACATCTTGGTAGTAGGGAAACAACACCTCCTGATTTACATTTCCTTCACAATTTAGGTGTCTCTCATCCAAAATCAGACCATTCATCTTTAACAATCTACTATTGTTCCATCCACATCCCTTCATCCTCCATTCACTGTCCAAACGACTCCACTTCAGCCCACTTTTCCTTTTTTTGATCCACCTTTGTAAATCCGCCTCCACCACATATCATGGCAGCATGGTATGCTACCTTATTCCTTCCCATTCCCTTAGTCAATCTTCCACAGGACTATCAGTCCAAAATTCCATTATATGATGCTAGCAATGCTACAATTGCATCACAACATATGGATAAGATGAATGACTACTTTGACAAAAATGAAATTGATGATGATTCTGTCAAGCTTAGATTATTTTCTCAAAGCTTATGAGGGGAAGTCAGAAAATGGTTCAAAGGCTTAACCCCCCATAGTATAAATGATCTCCAAGCTTTCCATGAGACATTCTTAAACAAATGGGAATTAAAGAAGAACCCTCTCCAAATCCTCTCTTATTACAAGAATCTTCACAGAAACACTGGGGAAAGTGTACAAGCTTACTGCACCAGATATAACAGTGTGTATAATGCACTTCCCCCAGATATAAAACCTCCACAAGGCTCAGCATTAAACAAGTTTCTTAAAGGGTTTGACCCTGAAATGGCCTATCAGTTGAGAGAGAGAGATCCTGCAACTCTTGAAGAGATGAAAAAGGGGGCTCTTGCTGTGGAAGTCAACTTAATAGAGAAGAGCGCAAGAATGAAAAATGAAAAGAGAGTGTCCTTTAGAGAGGAATCTACACCTTCTACTTCCAGCTCAAAGATGGAGAGAATTATGGAGGAGATGATGAAGAAAATGAGCATCCTTGAGAGAGCACAAGCCAGTCAAAACCAAACTGCTCCTCAAAATAGAAACTAGAACCAGAATCAAAATTTTAGAAGGAACCAACCTCCAAACATACCTAGGGAAGATGATCAATAGATCACTCCTCCCTTTCATCAAAACTATGTAAGTAAGGTTGAGGAAAAAAATGAGATAACAGAGGAAGATGATTTCCACATGCTGGGGGTAGATAATGATGACTTTGAGATTCATTATGATAGAAAACAAGGTCTATACACACCTTATGATGACAAAAGAGATGACGATGAAAATTATTATCAAGACATGGAAAATTTCATCATAGAGTCTAAAAGAGAATACGACCTTAGAAGAAAAACCAGTCAACAAACTCCCAACACCAAAACCTCTGACAAATCTTCACAAAACAACACTGCAACCAAGCCTAAAGTTGTCAAACAAAAGGACAAAACAGTGGCTGTTAATTCTGATAAAGGTAGAGAGAAAGGCACTCAAAACAATGAAAAACAGAGTGCGGACATTAGTAGTACTAACACTTCAGCCAGTACTCCTGTTAAAACCATTTTGTCAAATGTAAATAGAAAAAATCAGCAAGCTGATGTTGCTGATAGAATAGCAACTAGTAAGGCTGAGACAAATTCTTCAAAGAACCAAATTCCTTTCAGCCTAGAGCAGGAAATTTCAAAGATCAAAATCTCTATTCCCCTGATTGAGTTAGCTGCCCAAAATGTATATAGAACCCAAATTTTGAAGGCTTTAAACATAGAGGACCATAATGACAAAGTCAATCTTAGCGATGACCAGCGAGAGCTCATTTTTGGTCCTAAGATTGAAGGTAGATATCAAGAGGGACCTGTTCCTCCCTTTTATGTAAGTTTAAATGTTCATGACAAGATTTTACATAACGCTATGCATGATTCAGGAACCTCTCATAATTTAATGCCCAAAGTTGTCATGGAGAGCCTAGGCCTTGAAATCACCAGAGCTTACAAAGACCTTTACTCCTTTGACTCAAGCAGAGTAAAATGTTTAGGATTAATTAAAGACCTCTGTGTTAACTTAGCTAAAATTCCAGCCAAATGTTTAGTCATGGATATTGTTGTGGCCGATGTGCCCCCAAAGTATGGAATGCTATTATCTAGGTCTTGGGGAGCTAGGTTACAAGGAACTATGCAGATGGACATGACCTATGCGACCATCCTTGTTTTCAATCAGACAAGAAGACTTTACAAGGAGTCTCATATGCAATACATGGTGACTAGACAAAACAAACCACATAACTCTCCCCTTTATTTTGTAAACACAGGCCTGGATTCATTTATCCTTTTCAATGATGAAACTTTCAGTGAACAAGTGACCTTGTTTGATTTGATGACAGATAGAGAGGAGGAAGAAGATAACGTAGGAGTGTCAAAACAGTTTCCTGAACCTGTAAACTCTAGCAAACAAAACACAGGTCTTGAGCTACAAATCATGTGTCCTTTGCTTTTAAACATTGAGAGTCAAGAAAGCAGTCCTCAACCCAATAAAAAATTTGAGGAGTTAGGACGAGTTCAACAGTGTGCTGACCTCTAAGAGCAATTCGATAGCACACTTATTGAAGAGCGTAGTAACCCAAATGATAAACTCGAGACTAGTCCTCTATGGAGTATGCACTTCGATGGGTCTTGCACTAAGACCAACACTAGTGCAGGTGGCTGGATATGAAAAACTGAGAATAACCACACAGAAAGCCTTTCCTGTAGATTAAACTTTCAGTGTTCCAATAACATAGCAGAATATGAATCCCTTCCATTAGGTTTATGATTGTTGAAAAAGTTAGGAGCCAAGAGAATCAATGTGTATGGGGATTCAGAGTTAGTCATTAGGCAAGTCAATGGGGAGTAAAATGCAAATCATCCCAGACTTAGGGCCTACCGAAACGATGTCATGGACCTTTTAAAAACGTTCGAGGAGTCCAAACTAATTTTTGTCCCAAGAAAAGGGAATATTGCGACCCACAATTTAGCTTTTGCAGCTAGAACATGCTTAACGCCAAATGAAACCAAAGACTGCACAACTCAGATAAATTTAGACCATCCATTCCTCATAACGAAAGATATTGGCAGGTGTTCGACAGAGACAAACAAATAGAAGACTTCATGCAGTTCATAAACGAATTCGAACTACCAAGTTCAAATTCAGATTATGAAACCCACTGCCCTGGTGAAGAAAATTTTCTTGATTAAGAAGAAAGGTCTCCTGAACTTGTTAATGTAAAACTGTTATCTAGTAAACTTGAAAATGAAACAGAGATGAACGCAAAGTTAGAAACAGAAGAGTTAGAAACCCTACACTCTAAAGATGAATTTTTTCCAAATGGTCTGGCACCTTTAGAAGAGTTATTTGATTTTAACGATGTGGCCAGGAAACCAAAACTAAAACCATTAGAGACTGAAGTGGAAGAGTGAAATATAGGTAGTGAAATTAAACCTATGATGATCAAACTGTCTAAGACTTTAACAGCTCACATTAAACTCAAATACATAGAGCTGTTCAAAGAATTTTCTGATGTTTTTGCGTGGAGTTACGAAGATCTTAAATCCTATAACACTGAAATAATACAGCACAAAATCCCTCTCAAAGAAAACCAAAAACCATTCAAATAGAAACTGCGCAGAATAAACCCTATTCAGCTGCCTCTGGTTGAGAAGGAAATCAAGAAAATGTATGAAGCTGGTATTATTGTCCCTATTAGATATTCTTACTGGGTGTCTAATCTGGTGTTAGTTAGGAAGAAAAATGGAGATATCAGGCTTTGTATAGACTTTAGAGACTTAAACAAAGCTTCATTAAAAGACAACTACCCTTTACCTAAGATGGATCATATTTTACAAAAGATGGTAGGGTCTAGAAGAATTTCTTTGCTTGATGGCTACTCAAGGTACAATAAGATCTTAGTTCACCCTACTGATCAATTAAAGACAACCTTTACTACACCATGGGGCACTTTCATGTATGTGAAAATTCCATTTGGTCTAATGAATGCTGGAGCAAATTTTCACAGAGCCATGGACATAGCATTCTCCGAAGAACTGGGCTACTTCATCATTTTATACCTTGATGATGTCACCATGTTTTCAAAGACAGATGAAGAGCACTTTAAACACTTAAGAAATTTTTTTGAGAAATACATAAAATTTGGGATATCTTTAAACCCTAAGAAAACACTATTTGGGCTCCAAGAAGGTAAACTTCTCGGGCACATTATTTCAGAAGAGGGTATTAAGATAGATCCCAAAAGGATTGAGGCCATATTACAAATCTGTCATCCTCGAAACATCAAGGAGTTGCAATCTTTCATTGGAAAGATTAACTTTTTTAAAAGGTTGATCCCCAACTTGGCTGAGCTTCTTAGAAATATCACAAACATGTTGAAGAAGGAGCAAGGGGTAAAATGGACCATGGAAGCAAAGAAGTCCTTTGAGCTGGTGAAGCAAGTGTTAACCAAAACACCGGTTCTAATAAGTCTTGATTTTTCAAAAGATTTTTATATTTTTTCGTTTGCATCAGAACATACCATAGCTGCTGTCCTTTTACAGAAAAATCCACAATGACAAGAGCAGCCTATTGCATCATTTACCAAAGCATTGAGGAATTCCCCTCTGAAGTATAACATTATGGAGAAGCAAGCTTTTGCTTTGGTTAAAGCTTTGAAAGACTTCAGAGTATACATCTTGCACTCACACATCATTACCTTTGTCCCAAATTTAGTTGTGAAAGACATTCTAACACAGGACCCAGATGGCAAGAGAGGTAAGTGGATTGCGATTATTCTTGAATATGATTTAGAGATAAAACCCACTAAACTCATTAAAGGCTAAGGTCTAGCTAGATTAATGGCTGAATCCAATTTTGAGGTTATCAATATTAATATGTTTAATGCTTTGGATGAACAAGAGGAAATCTCAACTCCCATTGTTGAAGACCATTTCATGAATTCCTCTTGGTATGCTGATATTATTTATGTTTTGCTTAATTTAAATACATCTCCTAGTTTGACAAAAACAAAGGCAAGGTTCCTAAAGTTAAAAGCTGTAAACTATTGCATTATAGATAGATGTCTTTATTGGAAAAATGCAAGTGGTGTATTGTTTAAATGTTTCCATGAGTATGATGCAGAGAAGGTTAAGCATGAGTTCCATGAAGGAGAGTGTGGAGGTCATTTGTATTGGAAGACAATAGCCAACAAAATTTTGAGGGCTGGTTTCTATTGGCCTACTCTCTTTCCTTACATACACAAGATGATCATTTCTTGTCATAAATGTCAACTTTTTGAAGGCAAAAGAAAACTGCTACCCCTACCTCTACATCCAATCACTGTTGAAGCTCCTTTTCAACAGTGGGGACTTGACTTCATAGGAGAAATTCATCCACCATCTTCTGCTCAGCATAGATGGATTCTCACTGCCACAGACTATTTCACTAAGTGGATAGAAGCCAATGATTTTGTTATTATAAAATTCATGGAGGCTAACATTCTCTCCAGATTTGGCTGTCCTACCAAGATCATCATTGATAATGCAACAGCATTTGGATCAAAGAAGATGGTTTAATTCTGTCACAGATATCAGATAACATTGGGGCATTCCACGATCTATTACCCTCAAGGTAATGGACTTGCAGAATCCTCAAACAAGAGTTTAGTGAACATAATCAAGAAACTGTTGGAGGACAACAAAAATTCTTGGCCCAAAAAGCTAGTTCATGCACTTTGGGCTGACAGATTGACTTTGAAGAAATCTATTGGTATGTCACCTTTCCAACTTGTGTATGGTACTGATGTAATTTTTCCAACCATCCTTGGTATACCAGTGATGAAGTTGATTCAAGAGTTGCAAACTGAAGATAATGACATGATCAGAAGAATAAATCAGACCATTCATTTTTAGCAAACCAGAGAGGAGGTTTATAACAAAGCATTCTAGAAGCTAACAGCATTAAAAATATTTTTGACAGAAGAACAAAGGCCAGCAATTTCAATATTGGGGACAAAGTTTTGAAGTGGGACTCAAGGAGGGAAGACAAGGGCAAGCATGGAAAATTTGACAACTTATGGCTTGGCCCTTACTCTATCCATTCAGTTGCTGGTAATAATTCCTATTTCTTGCAAGAGTTGAATGGAGCAGAATTGTTTGGGGGTCCTGTCAATGGCAGGATGCTCAAGCATTACTTCTCTTGATCCATGTTATGTTTTGAAAATCTGTTTATCTTTTTTCTCGTTATAAATACTTCACCCATCATTGCATTCAAAGTTATTAAAATAAAAAATACAAAAAAAGAAAGAAAGAAAAGAGGGCAGATTGTGAAAACAAGAAAGGTACAACCCCATACCAAAAAGAAAAACAAATCTGAAAGTGTGCAAGCTCAAATGCCAGTCCTAAAGAACACAGTTCTAGTTAGTCAAACAGCCTAATCTTGACTAATTAGTTTTAAATTTTCTGCTGATAGGATAGTGAATTCGATTTTCCAAACTGTTTAATCTTGGCTTATCAGTAGATAGTTTAAGATAGAAATTAAAGGTTCAAATATGTTCAAAATATGAATATAAGTTTCCAAAGAGAATGACTCGAATCCTTTCAAATTCTGAGTCAAAAAAAATGTAAATATGGTTTCAATTAGCTCAGAATTTGAACCAGTTGACAAAGGAAAGACAACTCAAACAAAGAATCAAACGAACTATAAAAAAGAGGAAGAAATGCTTTGAAATTCAGATCCTAAATATTAATTTGTTTATTTTCTAAAATAAGATCTGTGAAGCTGACTTGTTTTTTTATACCATGAATCCAACAACAAATTTTTAGGTCAATCACTTGTGTGCTTTTAATTCATTGTGGGATTTGATAGATAAAAATCTGTTGAATGGTTTAATCCCAACGGATAGTAGTTAGGTTGAGTGGAAATCATTTGGGCCAAGGCTGTTTAATTTGAGTCCATGGAGAAATATAAGGGTAGAAATAGAATAAGACGTCACAGATTCAAGAATAAAAATATTGTAAAGAGTTTGCCAATCCAAGTACATCTAAAGAAAGATAAAATATTGAGTACGCTAGGATTGGGTAGGTAGAAAGCTTGTTGATGAAAGATCCATTGTTTTATGGATGCTAATATGTTTTTAGAGCAAAAGAAGATCATTCAAGGAAAGAAAGGCAGCCCAATCGATGAGGCACTGATCAGCCTCCTAGAGAATGCAAGTCTGAAGTTCTTGATGCCTTCAAGAAGGCACCATCCCCAAGTGGAGCCACTGTTAGCCACCTATGAAATTTTTTATACCAAAAGGTGGCTAAATCATTTTTTGGAGGCTTCAAGGAGCATTGCAAAAAAATGTTATCTCTTGAAGACTCTTGAAGGCCTCATGCCTCTGTCCAAAATCTTCCCTACTGTGCCCATTTTACACTCTGGAATTCTGCTCATTTCATGAGAAAAGACTGCTACAAAATCCCTTTTTATCCCTCCTCCATTAAGAAAACTAACCTCCATTTAGCTCCCCCTAAAAAAGTGTTATCTCTTGAAGACTCTTGAAGGCCTCATGCCTCTGTCCAAAATCTTCCTTACTGTGCCCATTTTACACTCTGGAATTATGCTGATTTCATGAGAAAAGACTGTTGCAAAATCCCTTTTTCTCCTTCCTCCATTAAGAAAACTAACCTCCATTTGGCTCCCCCTTTTCCTCCATAAAACTCCTCTATTTTCATGATTCCCCTTCTTCCATTCATGAAAATCATTTTTTACATAGTTTAAAACTCATTTTTAAACTATATCGAAACCCCCAAAACCCTTGGAAAACCAGAAAAAATCATAAAAAATACATATTTTTGTATAAATGCTTAAGCCCCTTTGGGCTTAGTCTTAAAAACACTTCCCCTCCATGTGCCCTAGCACTGCTAGGGTCTTGAGTGCTTATCGTGTCGGAGCAACTCACGGAGCGCATTTGTTTGTGTTTAAACAAAACTTCGATGCCGATTGGCCCTCTTATATAAACCCCGGTCCTATTATCATTCCATATAGACCAAGGCCCTGCAGTTGGGCACCTATCCACTTCGTATATATAAAATCATCCCGACGCATAAAACCTTTGTTTATATTAAATAATTTGGGGTTTTATATGGTTTGAAGAGTTTTCCACCGGTGCATTTCTCAAACTATCTCCGCCGTTGATCCAAGGCCGATCAAATGGCCTACGCATCATCACATCAGCAAGTTTTATTGGGCTCTTTTCTATTTCAAACCCTGATTGTTATCCCTCCGATTCACTCCCCACCATTGATCTGATCTATAGATCGACGACCCACAAATAAATTACCCTGGTGCCCACGGCCACGACAACAGTCAGTAGTCCCGCAGAACCGTGGTCCCCAATGCCTTGTCAGCATACCCGTCAGCACACACACAGCAGCAAATGATTGGAGCGGGTATTGTTTGGTTGCTCGCATAGTTGTGAAATCCAGACCCGAAATTGTTATAGGGCGGATTTGATATAAATTTCGGGTCACAGTTGGGCTGACGTTAGTAGGCCCCAAAATGGACCTGATAAGCTTGATAGGGCGGAATTGATAAAAATTTCGGGTCACAAAGACCCTGACGTTAGCAGGCCCCAAAACAGACTCGATAAGCTTTATAGGGTGGAATTGATAAAAAATTTGGGTCACAAAGACCCTGACGTCAGCGGGCTCCTTTTGTAACCCGAAATGGTTATGCAGCTTGGTTTTATCAGGAGTTTTAAAGTCTGGGGTATGTTATTTGATAAAGGGTGATTAAATGGTTTTTCCATCATATTAAAGAGAAAGCCGAAGGCTGGGAATGAGTAATGGAGCCATAGTTCTGAGGTTTAAACCTGGAGTTTAATGGATTGAAATGAATAGGAAGCAGGGTGTTAACCCCGGTTTAACCTACGGTCACTTACTGTTCAAAAGATGGAAGCAGTTTTGATCGCACTGCTTTCTGTATGGAAAGGAAACCACTCAATAGCAAGCGATCCTGTGAAAAGCTGCCACATCGACGAGACAATACCGCCTCATCGCTCCCTCATCGTGCGTTAAATGTCGACTGTGGGCTCAGCGCGATATTGATGTACGCCGTCTGATCTGAGGCTGGCTCATCGAACGGTGATCGCACTCAAAGGAGCTCAGGGGATAAACTAAGGTATGGCATGTGAATTTAATTAAAACCCGTTGATTGTGTATGTATGCCCATAATCCACAGGTCCCAGGATCAACTTCAAAGGAATTAATGCCTCACAAGCCCTGCACATCACTGCACATCAACAAGACACAGTGAATAAATCACAAACAAAGAGTATCAGTGTCGAAGACAAGACATACCGGAACAGGAGATTGAAGACAGATCTATGGGGATTACGGCTAAGATTGATTATCAAAAGCCTAATCCTCCAAATTAAAACATAGTTTAAATAAAATCATAAGTGTTTATCAGACAGAAAGGTCTCCACCACCACATCTGAGGCAAATTGTTTCCTCCCAGCTTCCACAGTGCCACCTGTGACTCAAGGCATTCAAACAGAGGTCAAAGTTATTGATCAAGATCAGATATTTGCCTCAGCACAGCCAGAGAGTTAATTCTGAAAATAAACTTAATGACAAAATATCAACAGAGTTACTTTAATATAACACAGAGCCTCAAAAGTCAATAAGAGCTCCCACTGAGCTTAATATTAAATGAAAAACATTAATACAGTCATAAACATCTGTAAATTTCTTCATCGAGCTCCTCAAGGTCTGAGAAGCCATTAAGTATATATTAATTGACCCAGGAGATCTTTTAACAGATCCCACCTCCTCATTCTTCTATAAATACTACTAGAGAAGATGAGAAAAGGGTTGGTTGCTAAACTTTTAAATATACTTGAGCTTGAGACTTCTACTTGTAAATAGTGTTCACTGGCTCTTGAAGCTCTGCTTGTGATAGATAAGTTAGACTGGGAAGTGTAGATGATTGCTAAACTAAAGCATTGGAATTAAAGCTGTAGCTGGTTTGGAGCGTCAATACAAGCTGATTTATGGGATCTTGGTTAGTGGCAACGGTGATTTTATTCCTTATGGTAAATTGTTATTTTATTTCTGTTTTCATTGTGTTCATCTTCTCTTATAAAGAACAACATGCATAGAGTTAAGACCTACGCTTATATAGGTGCCTTTCTTTGTTCGTCTTTATCTGCATGTTTCTTCAAATTTGTATTGTTGAGAATGATTTAATTATATTAAAGACGTTCGAAATCAATTAGAAGTAGTCCTCCTGTTTAGCTAATTGTTATTCTTAAAGGTTATTTTCAGTTCATGTTAAGTAGAGATGAACTAAGGAAGATATGGTGTGCCCTGGTCCTAGTTTTATCCCCAAAGACTGTCTAAAAGTTTCCCTTGGAATGTGTTGAAAGTTGGCTAGTTTTGAAGTACTTTCCAGATCTTAGGCCATTTTTGTTATCTTTGTGTTTGTCTTGAAAGTTACCAAGTAGAGTAGAGCTAGGAGAGGATTTGTGGTGAGCCTGGCCCGCTAGTTTTCTTCTCCAATAGTTTCCTACAAGTTTCCCTTTGTTTTAAAATGTTTTCTATTGAAAGTGTATCAAAAGCATGCTAGTTTAGAAGTACTTACCTGATCTTAGATTATTTTTGTCTTTCTAAAGTGTATGTCAAAAGCAGGTTAGTTTAGAAGTACTTACCTGATCTTGGGTTGCTCTTTGTTCTTCATCTGTTTAATTCCCCTTCTTATTGTTTCATTTCATTCCATAAATCAAACTTTAAAGAGATCCTTAGACATAAATGACTTGCCCCATGGACAAATCTTGCCCCTTGTTGTTTCAATTAAACCCTATTATAACTCCATAGCCCAATGGACTAACACTTGCAATTATCTATCTTTTTGGCCAAAGCTTGTTCTATTTTCTTGCAACTTCACACCTTTGAAACTCTTTGCATTTAGAACTTTCCACTCAAACAATATTCATGCTCAACCATCCAAAAACAAGAAAAAAACCCTCCGCCTTCATAACTAGCCTAATATCATTACCCAAAACCTTAAAGATAAATCCATCTTTACACTTATTGGAGAGATCCCTCTCCGGATTTAGGAGGGCTAAATCCTAAAATCCTAAAGTGGTTGAAATAATGTTCTCCCTGCAGTTGGACTTTTTCCAATCTTGCTAATTATAGGGTGCTAACATTTTTGGTGACTCTGCTAGGGATTAAACCCAGAATCTCTAGTTCCCCTTAAAATTTCATACAAACATTGTTTAGTGAGTAAAAAGCAGCCTTTTCAAGCACTACCAAGAAATGGTAATCATGATGAAGCTTGTTTGAATCAGTGACAAAGTAGCCAAAACCTAGGATTCTCATAAGAGTTGTCTAAACCTTGAAAGATCAGCTGGCTTAGCCATAAGATTAGATTGTCTTTGTCTCATAACCATAGCTAATTTTTGAAACAGATTTAGGATACTCTTAACAACCAATAGGACTGAAAAATAACTCAGAAAACCACCAAAAATATTTCAGATTGGTATCCAATAAACATGGTAGTGGACCATAAAACCTTTTACCTCTGAAAAAGAGCTAAAGACTTCCACTTGGCGACTCCACAATCCTCAACAGACCTTAATACTCCACTAGGAAGAACCCTTATCCTTGTAATATCATTCAAACTCAGTTAGAGGACTGTAGGATTAAAATTTGTGTAAACAGATTAGTTGACCTTTTAAAGACTGTCATACCTGGCTGAACTTTTCTTGTTTATTTGGGTCTGAAAAAAACACAACATAGTGGCTCCTAGAAAGATTCACACTAGAGCATATCTTGACCCTAATCCACCTGAGATAGTTGATAACCTAGAAAGTATCCTTAGGAAGTCTCCTAGGATTAAATTATCAACTATTTTAAGATCACCCTTGAGAGCTAATTCAGCTCCTGAAAGTCTTTCAGCTCTACAACAATCACAAGTTGACTTAGTAAATCCCTTTAGAACTAGGTCATTTGATGATATAATTCAGCTAGGTCCTCAGTCTTCACTTTCATCCCCTGAAACAAGTGAACATCCTGGTACTAGGGAAATAACACCTCCTGATTTACATTTCCTTCACAATTTAGGTGTCTCTCATCCAAAATCAGACCATTCATCTTCAGAAATCTACTGCTGTTCCATCCACATCCCTTCATCCTCCATTCACTGTCCAAACCACTCCACTTCAGCCCACCTTTCCTTTTTTTGATCCACCTCTTGTAAATCCGCCTCCACATATCATGGTAGCATGGTATGCTCCCTTAGTCCTGCCCATTCCCTTAGTCAATCTTTCACAGGACTATCAGTCCAAAATTCCATTATATGATGCTAGCAATGCTATAAATGCATCACAACATGTGGATAAGATGAATGATTACTTTGACAGAAATGAAATTGATGATGATTCTCTCAAGCTTAGTTTATTTACTCAAAGCTTAGGAGAAATCAGGAAAAATGGTTCAAAAACTTAACCATATAGGTATATGGTAATTCAGCTTTCATGGGACATTCTGGTGAGAAAACCGATAAAGAAAGAGATCTCTCCAAATCCTCCACAGTTGAGAATCACTTGCAAAAACATTTCATTGAATGGACCCAAGCTTACTGCAACATATTTAACAGTGTGTATAATGCACTTCCCCTAGATCTAAAACCTCCACAAGGCTCAGCGTTAAACAAGTTTCCTGAAGGGTTTGACCCTGAAATGGCCTATTAGTTGAGAGAGAGAGATCCTGCAACTCTTGAAGAGATGAAAAAGGGGGCTCTTTCTGTGGAAGTCAACTTAATAGAGGAGAGAGCAAGAATGAAAAATGAAAAGAGAGTGTCCTTTAGAGAGGAATCTACACCTTCTACTTCCAACTCAAAGATGGAGAGAATAATGGAGGAGATGATGAAGAAAATGAGCATCCTTGAGAGAGCACAAGCAAGTCAAAACCAAACTGCTCCTCAAAATAGAAACCAGAACTAGAATCAGAATTTTAGAAGGAACCAACCTCCAAATAGACCTAGGGAAGATGATCAACATATCACTCCTCCCTTTCATCAAAACTATGTAAGTAAGGTTGAGGAAACATAGGAGATAACAGAGGAAGATGATATCAACATGCTGGGGGTAGATAATGATGACTTTGAGATTCATTATGATAGAAAACAAGGTCTATACACACCTTATGATGACAAAAGAGATGATGATGAAAATTATTATCAAGACATGGAAATTTCATCATAGAGTCTCAAAGGGAATATGACCTTAGAAGCAAAGCTAGTCAACAAACTCCCAACACCAAAACCTATGAAAAATCTTCACAAAACAACAACACACCTTCGACCTAATTTGTCTAACAAAAGAGTTAAGCAAATTAGGTAATGATGGAAATAGGTAGAGAAAGGCACTCAAAACAATGAAAAAACAGTGTGGTTGTTAAATAGTACTAACCTTGACGAGTACTCTGTTAAAACCATTTTGTCAAATGTAAACAGAACAAAATCGGCCAGTGCAGTGTTAAGTGATAGACCTAGCGACTAGTAAGGTGAGACAAATTCTTCAAGAACCAAATTCCTTTGACTGGGCAGAGAGGGCTAAGATCCAAAATCTGTATTACACGGGCGGGATTGGATGCCTGAGAAATTTATATAAAGCAGGTGCAAAAACTTCAAACATGAGGGACCATAATGACAGAAGTCAATGTATGATGACCAGCCAGAGCTCATTTTTGGTCCTAAGATTGAAGGTAGATATCAAGAGGGACCTGTTCCTCATTTTTATATAAGTTTAAATGTTCATGACAAGATTTTACATAACGCTATGCATGATTCAGTCGCCTCTCATAATTTAATGCCCAAAGCTGTCATGGAGAGCCTAGGCCTCGAAATCACCAGACCTTACAAATACCTTTACTCCTTCGACTCAAGCAGAGTAAAATGTTTAGGATTAATCAAAGACCTCTGCGTTAACTTAGCACATATTCTAGCCAAATGCTTAGTCATGGATATTGTTGTGGCTGATGTGCCCCCAAAGTATGGAATGTTGTTATCTAGGTCTTGGGGGGCTAAGTTACAAGGAACTATGTGAATGGAACACAATATACTACCATCCCTGTTTTCCTGCAAAGAAAAAGCGCATTGGTGGGCTCATGCTTGTGATGGACCTTTAATTCATCACAATGTCACATATGTTGGTCATTAGCAATCCTTTGTAATTGTGTATAGTGATGGTGCTTATGGTCCATCACCAAAGACATTTTCAATGACACTTTTGGTGAGGGTTGTTAAAGGCCCGTCACTAATTCTCTCTTTGGTGACACTTCTAGTGACGAAATTTTAATGACCCTCACCAATGCTCTTTTTGTTACTTTTGGTGACAGTAAAAAAAATTCTGTCATCATTGATCACTAAAAACCATCACTATAAGTGTATATAGTGATGGTCCTTTATGGTCCGTCACCAAAGAAATTTCAATTTTGGTGAGGGTCGTTAAAGGCACATCACTAATTCTCTCTTTGGTGACACTTCTAGTGACGAACTTTTAATGACCCTCACCAATGCTCTTTTTGTTACTTTTGGTGACGATAAAGAAATTTTTGTCATCATTGATCATTCCAATGAGTTTTTGATGACGCTATTTGCCTGTTAATATATTTTTTGTGAAAAGATAATGATTTAATACCATTATTGTGGATAATTTTTTATAATATGTCCAAGGCCATAGTGGTTAGGGTCAGTCAATTTTTTAAGAAGTAGTAAGTGTGTATCATTTCCCTCAAGTAATGATTAGTCGAATAGAGATTTCCTATGAGTCAAAACATGATTCATATCTATTAAGTTTATTATCTAGCAAATTCCATTTAGATAAAGTTCCACTATTGTGTGTGGGAAATATATTATTTAATACATAATCGAGCTCTGACAATTTAATTAATGAGAAAGACCTAACAATCCTCAACAATCTGGGCACACCTTAAATTAATGCTTTGGCACACACTAACATTTCTTAGCACCCCACATGTCTTGGAACATATTTTTACCTAGAACATCTTGTGATGAAATTGATGCCCAAGCACCATGGAAAATTTTAGGGGAAAATTTTAGCCCAAAGGCGAATTTTAAGGGATTTTAAATTTTAATAGGGCGATTTTTTTTTATAAAACCCATTTTATATAGTTTTATAAAATTAGTCCAATAATTAATTTAAAAATAATTAATTACTATATATTAGCCCACCAAAAAAATGCGCATAAAACTGAAACAATCGAATTCACCCTCGATTTTCTTTGTTGGAGCAGATTTCAATGGCATTTGCCTGGATTTACAGTGTTGGAGGCAAGGGTTGGAGTGATTCGCCCCATTTTTTCACTGGTTCGCTGGGGTGGTTGGGGCTTGGAAGGGGCGTGGAAGTTGAATGTTGGTCCTTGGATGTGCATAGGCTCGCTGATATTCTTGTTTGTTGAGCGAGGGTAATGGCTTACTAAGAACATCAAATCCTCCATTATTGGGAAATGGGGCACACATTCGAGAGCCTACTAATGTCGACTATATCATCGAGCTATTTTATTAATGGGACTCTCCAAGGAGACTCGACGGTCATTTTGGATTCGATGAGAATAATAAAATATGCCATCAATGCATATTACCTTCTATTCTCAGCGTACCTGGTGTTCTCCATGTAGCTGGGGTTTTCCATGTTGTGCGCAGGATCGGTGAGGGAAAAAAAGAGGATGAACATAATGCTCACCAACATCAAACTACAAACTGGTTCCTTCATCCAAATCCTGACCACACAAACCATAATATTAAGAGATAATGCACATCAACGACTTGTTTAGAGGCTTTGGAATAGTTATTGTATATTTTTTTAAATGGAGAGAGTTGGGGTTTCTGCTGCTTCATTCCATGTGGGTTCTATATTTTTATTCTATATTCTAGCTTTTACAACTGTTGAAGCTTGGAGGCCATGTCCTTCCAACTTACACACAACAAAAGCTGCAGATGTATCCATGGGAAATGAATTTGGGAGCTCACAGAGATATGAAGGCTCCTCAGAATTTGTCCACATGAGATACCACAATGGTCCTGTGCTCAAGCCTCATAGAAAATATCACCATTCACACAATTTGGTATGGCAACTGGACTTTCAATGACAAGAGGATCATAAAGGCTTTCTTGCTTGCCCTCTCAGACAACAATAGAAGCGTCAGGAGCAACAAAACCCCCTCTGTTGCAGAATGGTGGAGGACTGTGAAGCTTTACACAGACTAGACTGGGTCCAACATCAGCAAGAATATTGTGGTGGGATCTGAAGTGAATGATCGCTATTACTCTCATGGAAAGTCACTCACTCACCTCTCAATCTAGGCTGTGATTAAGAGTGGAGTAACAACCCTTCGCCATCTGGGCAACCAAGAAGGACACAAAAATCAGCAACCTCTCACTGCTTGGGCAACCAAGAAAAAGCACACTCTTTCCTTGGAAACATCTAAGAGTAGAAAAGAGGGAAACATCTAAAAATCTAGGAAAGAAGGAAACATCTCAATGTATTTTCTTTATCTAATAATGCATTTGATTTTCTGAAAATATCTTTTGTAATTACAAAATAAAAAATAAGGAGAATGATGGCATTGGATATAAAATGCTCATCTCTTCCTCGTAATAAATACTGTGGTATTGTTTCCAGAGCTGTGTTATTCCTGTTTAGTATTTATATATTTTTTTTTTCAGATCTGCAAGTAGATCAATTGGTATCAGAGCACAAGAGGAAGCCATCCACCTATTCGAAATTTTTTTGCTTTGTTTTGTTTTTTTTTAAAGGGTCATATATTTCAATCCATTTGGTGGATGAAAATCATGCCGCCCAATCAAGAGCGTCAAGAGCCCTCCACTGCAGACTCACTAGTAAATGATTTAGCTAGGGCTCTTCAAGAGCTAATTATGCTGCAACAACAACAATGCCCTCTAGGGAAAATGCAACTTGATACACGATTTCAGCTGCCTAAATTCTCAGGACAAATGAATGGTGAGATTGTTGATTCTTGGCTCTGCAGTCTCTCCAAATATTTCAGAACCTGTCCAATGATGGAAGAGGAGATGAAACTTAAGATCGTCGATCTACAATTGGAAGGCCTAGCACAAACATGGTGGGATACTCATATTGAGAATAAGTCCTTGGTTGTCGAACTTGGAGAACAAGCCGAGACCAGATCGACGCCTATCACATCTTGGAATATCTTTTGCGAGGCCTTACGAGAACGCTTCTATCCTCCAGGATATATACAAAATCTCCTTGCCAAATGGTTACAACTTCGACAACTACCCAATCAATCAGTGCAAGCTTACATTGATGTCTTCTGCAAGTTGCGCATTCAAATCCATATCTCCGATCCCGAAGAGGTACTAATTATCAAATTTAATTCTAGTTTGCTCATGATTTTTCGACATGAAGTTGAGTTGTTTGATAGTGCTTCATTATACAAGGCCTTTATTCGTGCCCTGGCTGTGGAACGCAAAGTGGGTACTCCAATTCGATCCCATCAAGCAAGAAATGGTCCATCTCCCTCTGGTTCTTCTAATGTCGCCTTTGCCTCATCCCCCACACCTCACAATACCCCCTGGTGTACTTTTCATAAGACCAACTCACATGGTTCTGCAGATTGTCAAGTACTGAAAAATCTACACCCTGACAAGAATCTTTTTACAGAGGTGGAGCAACCAAATGCCACTGCCCAACTTCTAGCTATTTCTCTTGAAAATCCTACCGAAGTGGACCCCTCTCTCATTCTCATGACTGCTAATGCAACAAACACCTCTGTTACGCCTTTGTTTACCCATAATTTTCAAATCAAACATGAGTTGGCCACACTTATTCTTGACAATGGGAGTCAAAATAATCTTGTGGCCCAGGACTTGGTTGAACGCCTTTGCCTTCCCACCACTCCTCACCCACAACCGTATCAGCTCGGTTGGGTCCAAAAGGATGGTCCTGGTCTTACCATCTCCCAATGTTGTGATGTCACCTTTGCTATTGGACCTTTCTATGATACTGTGGTATGTGATGTTTCTCCTCTCGATTGTGCCCATTTATTGCTAGGCATTCCATACCAAGAGGCTAGACACGCTGTTTATCATGCTACAAATCACCAATACCACTTGCAGCACGATGGACGCACCTATGTGCTCACATCCTCAGCTAGCTCATCAACTCAAACTTCTATTGGCAAAGCTCCCATTATGAGAGTAAATTTAAACCAAGGTGTTTCTGCATGCTTGGTTCGTCCTGTCAAGCCAGACAACCTCACCAATCCAGTGCTTCCTACAATGGATCCTCTACTCCAAGAATTTGCAGATGTATTCACCCAACCCACAGCATTGCCTCCAACACGCTCTGTTGAACACCACATCGATCTTATTCCTGGTGCTTCCTTACCCAATACCCCATCTTATCGCCTTGATCCTTGAGAGGCAGTGTTTCAGCCAAGTGCACCCTCTGGGATGCCACTGGAAATCACCCCTTATGGGTTTGCACATCAACAACAGGAACAAAAATCAGCTCCTCATTTTATACACTTCATTTCTCAATGCCAAGTTCAAGTAACTGCTGCTTTGCAAGCAGCCCAAGATCGCGCTAAACAGAGGCATGACAAGCAGCGAACACCCTTGTATTTCTAACTTGGAGACCATGTGTGGCTCTGGTTGGACAAGAAATGCTTCAAGGGCCAGCATCATAAGCTGCACCCTCTGCGATATGGCTCGTATACTGTTCTGGAACGCATTAGAGAAAATGCATATCGCTTGGACTTGCCTTCCCAGCTTGGCATCCATGATGTGTTTAATGTTAATAATCTCAAACTATTTGAACCAACTCTCCTTGAGGAATCTGTTACAATCCGTCATCCGGGCGATAATATTCTAGATTTTCAGCCTCCTCTGCTCAAAGATACAATTATGGACTCCAAGAAACAAAATACATGCCAACAACCATACTTCTCATATCTGGTTGGTTAGAAGAGATGCACACTAGCACAGGCAAAATGCAGGATTGCAGAAACATTGCAATGCACTTTCCTTCATTTGGTGGAGGAAGCCGGGACGCTTCTTGATCTAAGCAGGGAGGAATTGGGCAACCAAGAAGGACACAAAAATCAGCAACCTCTCACTGCTTGGGAAACCAAGAAAAAGCGTACTCTTTCCTTGGAAACATCTAAGAGTAGAAAAGAGGGAAACATCTAAAAATCTAGGAAAGATGGAAACATCTCAATGTATTTTCTTTATCTAATAATGCATTTGATTTTTTGAAAATATCTTTTGTAATTACAAAATAAAAAATAAGGAGAATGATGGCATTGGATATAAAATGCTCATCTCTTCCTCATAATAAAGACTGTGGTATTGTTTCCAGAGCTGTGTTATTCCTGTTTAGTGTTTATATTTTGTTTTTCGGATCTGCAACTAGATCACCATCCCTTGCCCATTGATCCCAAGACCGGTCTCTATCTCTTGCTCACTTCTACTGATGTAGCAATCCAAGATTTCTATAGGGTAGTTTGTGGGTTTCATTATTTTACCTTCCCTTCCACTGTAGGGTATACCCTTCCCTATGCCTGGGTAGGGCACTCTGGAACACAGTGCCCAGATGTCTATGCATACCATTTCTCAATCCCTTCATACATGACTGGTATGCAGCCCTTCAAGTCCCCTAATAGTAACGTTGGTGTGGATGGCATGATCAGTGTTATTGCGCATGAACTCTCAGAGCTTGCATCCAATCAATTCTAGTCAGGTGAATAGAGAGTGATGTTTATGTGCAGGAGATTGCTGATGGTCGTTGTGGGTATGTACATTACGGCTGCTTAGATTGATGTTTAGATGAATAGAGATTCCTCTATTTCCTGTGAATCAATGTGGATTATCACTTATCATGTAGATATTTTCTTCCTCTTTAGCTTTTTTGTTAACCTGATTGATGTTCAGATAGATAGAGTCTCCTCTATTACCTGTGAATCAATGTGGATTATTACCTGTGAATTAATGTATGTGGATTATAATTTATCATGTATATTTTTTCTTCTTATGGTCTTATTCAGTTTGTTTAATTGGAATTGCAAGCCTAGCTCTCTGTGAGTGACAACCATAACTCATTAACTCATAACTCACCACCATGTGAATATATATGGTATCATTCTTCTGCAGTTTATTTAATGGATTGGAATTGCAAGCCTGGTTTTTTGTAAGTGACTGACAACCATAACTCATAACTCTCTGTGAGTGACAACCATAACTCATAACTCACCACCATGTGAATATATATGGTATCTTTCTTCTGCAATTTATTTAATGGATTGGAATTGCAAGCCTAGTTTTCTGTGAGTGAGTGACAACCATAACTCATAACTCACAACTATGTGAATATGTAATATTATAAAGTAATCAACCCTACTTTTGAAAACCATAATTATCAGCCATCTGTAATACATTGTGAAGGTAACATGCAATAGGAAATAAACCGAGTTACCTGTATTACAAATACAAAACCCATTCACACTCTTACACTAATGCGCATCCTCCATACAGAGTTTAAATTTTGTTGGGCATGCTTTATTCAAAGATAAGTTTATCATTATGATGGTGGGGTGATATCATTATGATGGTGGGGTGAGATTTATGGTTTTCATCCATAGTGTTAAATTTTACCATTATGATGGTGGGGTGAGATTTATGGTTTCCATCCATAGTGTTATATTTTACCATTATGATGGTGGGCAGAGATTTATGGTTTTCATCCTGAGCTGACTGTGGATTGGTGTGTATTTATGGAATTTTTTATTCAGTTGCAAATGTCTCCAGTATTTATCATTACATCATAGTCGAGAATTTGTGTGTGAAATCTAATTCAAAGATATCTCATATTAGCATTTATGGGGATTGCCTATTATGTCTTGTAGATGGGGGATGTCCCTTGATGTCCTCATTTCCAAGGGTATGTCGTGGGGGTATTTCCCTATTGAACCTTGTGAAATAGGGTTGTTTTGAAGGCTACATGTAAATGTGGACACTAGAATACTTCCTGATCCTGTCACAGTATATAGCAAGGTTCCCTTTCAAAGCACCACCTTCCAAACTATGAAAAGTGCTCAGAGTTTTATTTATTTTTTAATTTGGTTAATTAATTTTATTAAACTGTAAAATTATGCAGGTTTCATTCTCTTCTCCATAAGTAACCCCTCCTAAAACAATGAAGCCTTTATCCCATTCAATATTCTGCAACTGGAAACTTTCATGAGTTACATCAAATGGGAAATCTAAGTAGCGACAAACAGTTTTGGAGTTTGTAATAAGGTCTGACCATGGAATAATGGAGTGTAATAACAAGTGCATTAACAAGTGAATGGAATAACAAGTGCATTAAGCAAGCAAGTGGAATGACAATACTGTTGACTAGGGACAATTTTGGAAGAGCTTGTATGCACAATATCTTGATGCATAGGTTTTTTTGTACTGCTTAAATTAGCTGAATTTACATCAGCAGAAGATCTTTCAACAATAAAGGGCAAAGCCGAACTATCTAAAATACAACCTTACTCTACCCTTGTCATATTGGTTGTAATAAAAGGTGCAATAAGGATGGTTGGACTAACAATCAACTGAATTTACAGTAGCGGAATACATCTTCTTAATATTTTTAATAGTTTTAGCTACATGATCCTTGCTCCAGCAACTCTGTTTTTAATGGTAGGGCACTCTGGAACACAATGCCCAGATGTCTGTGCATACCCTTTCTCAATCCCTTCATACATGACTGGTATGCAGCCCTTCAAGTCCCCTAATAGTAACGTTGGTGTGGATGGCATGATCAGTGTTATTTCCCATGAACTCTCAGAGCTTGCATCCAATCCATTCTGGTGAGGTGAATAGAGAGTGATGTTTGTGTGCAGAAGATTGCTGATGGTCGTTGTGGGTATGTACATTACGGCTGCTTAGATTGATGTTAAGATGAATAGAGATTCCTCTATTGCCTGTGAATCAATGTGGATTATCACTTATCATGTAGATCTTTTCTTCCTCTTTAGCTTTTTTGTTAACCTAATTGATGTTCAGATAGATAGAGTCTCATCTGTTACCTATGAATCAACGTGGATTATTACCTGTGAATTAATGTATGTGGATTATCATTTATCATGTAGATTTTTTTTTCTTATGGTCTTATTCAGTTTGTTTAATTGGAATTGCAAGCCTGGCTCTCTGTGAGTGACAACCATAACTCATTAACTCATAACTCACCACCATGTGAATATATATGGTATCATTCTGCTGCAGTTTATTTAATGGATTGGAATTACAAGCCTGGTTTTCTGTGAGTGATTGACAACCATAACTCATAACTCACCACCATGTGAATATATACGGTATCTTTCTTCTGCAGTTTTTTTAATGGATTGGAATTGCAAGCCTGGTTTTCTGTGAGTGACAACCATAACTCATAACTCACAACTATGTGAATATGTAATATATAAAGTAATCAACCCTACTTTTGAAATCCATAATTATCAACCATCTGTAATAAATTGTGAAGGTAACATGAAATAGGAAATAAACCGGGTTACCTGTATTACAAATACAAAACCCATTCACACTCTTACACTAGTGCGCATCCTCCATACAGAGTTTAAATTTTGTTGGGCATGATTTATTCAAAGTGCAGAAATTTTGTTGGGCATGCTTTATTCAAAGAGCAGTTTACCATTATGATGGTGGGGTGAGATTTATGGTTTTCATCCATAGTGTTAAATCTTACCATTATGATGGTGGGGTGAGATTTATGGTTTCCATCCATAGTGTTATATTTTACCATTATGATGGTGGGTAGAGATTTATGGTTTTCATCCCGAGCTGACTGTGGATTGGTGTGTATTTATGGCATTTTTTATTCAATTTCAAATGTTGTCAGTATTTATCATTACATCATAGTCGAGAATTTGTGTGTGAAATCTAATTCAAAGATATCTCATATTAGCATTTATGGGGATTGACTGTTATGTCTTGTAGATGGGGGATGTCCCTTGATGTCCTCATTTCCAAGGGTATGTCGTGGGGATATTCCCTTATTGAACCTTGTGAAATAGGGTTGTTTTGAAGGTTACATGTAAATTTGTACTCTAGAATATTTCCTGATCTTGTCACAGTATATAGCAAGGTTCCCTTTCAAAGCACCACCTTCCAAACTATGAAAAGTGCTCAAAGTTTTTTTTTTTTAATTTGTTTAACTAATTTTATTAAACTGTAACATTATGCAGGTCGCATTCTCTTCTCCATAAGTAACCCCTCCTAAAACCATGAAGCCTTTATCCCATTCAATATTCTGCAACTGGAAACTTTCATGAGTTACATCAAATGGGAAATCTAAGTAGCAACAAACAGTTTTGGAGTTTGTAATAAGGTCTGAACATGGAATAATGGAGTGTAATAATGAGTGCATTAACAAGTGAATGGAATAACAAGTGCATTAAGAAAGCAAGTCAAATGACAATACTGTTGACTAGGGACAATTTTGGAAGAGCTTGTATGCACAACCACTTGGTGCATAGATTTTTTTGTACTGCTTAAATTAGCTGAATTTACATCAGCAGAAGATATTTCAACAATAAAGGGCAAAGCCGAACTATCTAAAATACAACCTTACTCTGCCCTTTTCATATTGGTTGGAATAAAATGTGCAATAAGCATGGTTGGACTAACAATCAGCTGAATTTACAGCAGTAGAATACATCTTCTTAATAGTTTTAATAATTTTAGCTACATGATCCTTGCTCCAGCAACTCTGTTTTTAATACATCTTCTTAATAGTTTTAATAGTTTTAGTTTTAGCGTCTTTGTGCCTCACTGTCCCACAACGAAGCCTGGAAATTCATAGAGGTATATATTTGGGATTGGAGTGATGATGATGACTCTCTTCCATCTTGACATTGCAGCACTCATACCTTCCATCAACGTTCTAACACCCAGTTTAGGCTATTAACTGACACCAAAGCATCCTTGCTCCAACAACTCTGTTTTTAATACATCTTCTTAATAGTTTTAATAGTTTTAGTTTTAGGGTCTTTGTGCCACATTGTCCCACAATGAAGCTTGGCAAGCCACAAAGGTATAGATTTTGGATTGGAGTGATGATGATGACTCTTTTCCATCTTGACATATAGATTTTGTACTGGATTTAATTTGCCCTTGTCATATTAGTTGGAATAACAAGTGCAATAAGAAAGCTACCAGAATGACAATACTCAAGTGAATGGAATAACAAGTGCACTGAATTTACAGCAGCAGAATACATCTTCTTAATAGTCTGAATTTACAGCAGCAGAATACATCTTCTTAATAATTTTAATAGTTTTAGCTACATGATCCTTGCTCCAGCAACTCTGTTTTTAATACATCTTCTTAATAGTTTGAGTTTTAGGGTCTTTGTGCCCCACTGTCCCACAGTGAAGCTTGGCAAGCCACATAGGTATAGATTTGGGATCTTTCTAACATCTTCCTTACGACTTTTCCTTTGCAACGTTAGGTGCAATTGCTAGTATGTTATATTTCAGTTTGAAGTAAATATAGATAAAATGTATAGAGAAACATAATGGCAAACCTCATCTAAACCTCATAAAAACATTCAAATTTTACGTAAACCTAATCATTGCGGAACCCAAACCATGTGACTTAGGACCTCATAGGGTGGAGCTGCTTTTGCATTCCTCTTGCGATTATTGTGACTTAGGGTGGAGCTGCTTTTGCATTCCTCTTGCAATTATTGTGACTTAGGACCTCATAGGGAGGAGCTGCTTTTGCATTCCTCTTGCTCTTATTCCACTGCTTTATAATTTGAGCCCCGTTGACTTCTTTTAGAGTTATAGTCTTGTTTGGTATAAGAATGCTTTCTCCAGAAATGTGTCAGAAATGTGTCTTCTAACTTTTGTTGATCCACGTGACTAGGAATCGTTTCAGGAAGTATCAAATCTCCATGGACAGACTATAAATTATGGCGGTAATAAATGTTCCTATAAAGACTAGACTTAATATGAATACATCTCATGCTTGATTGTCCATATATCTCCTTCCAATCTCCATAAACGAAGTTAGGATGGGTAAAATTAGGTCGCTGCTTGGTACTCAGTAACAAGCTCCTTCGCATTTAGATGTGTGCTTGGCACTTGTATAAACGTTGAAAAAAATTGATGCTTTTGCTTGCACTGGTATATTGTTTCCTTGGTGGGTAAGATTAGGTCACTTCTTGGTACTCATTGACAATCTCCTTGGCATTTAGATGTTTACTTTGCACTTGTGTAAACGTAGAAAAAAAGATGATGCTTTTGTTTGCACTGGTATATTGTTTCCTTGGCACATGTATAAACCTTGAAAAAGTTTCTTGCTTCTCTTTGCACTGGCATACTATTTGTATTTCTAATTTGTGAAATCTATTGTGTGACAGATTCGAGAAGTCATACCAAAGGTTACCTTAGTAGCCCGCATGGCAGCATCTGTTGCAAACTATGATTACATTGTGGATTGGGAATTTCAGACTGATGGCCTTATCTGAATTAAGGTAGGAAACTCTAAAATATTTCCTTGAGAAAGAAACTTGTCAAGTTATTTTTACTCAAGAGCAGATTATAAGGGCTAAGATTTTGACCATTTTATTTGGCACACAGGTTGGACTAAGTGGGATCTTGATGATCAAAGGTACAAAATATGAGAATGTAAACTAGATCAGATCCGAGGATGAGATTCATGGGACTTTTATTGCTCAGAATACAATTGGTGTCATCCATGCCCATTATATTACTTTCTACTTGGACATGGATGTTGATGGTACAGACAATTCCTTTGTTCAGGTCAAGATGGCCAAGAAAACGGTGAAGAATGGACAAACTCGAAGAATTTTTTTTTGGAAAGCAGAGAGACACATAGCAAAAACAGAGAAGGATGCCCAAATTAAGCTGAGCCTCTATCAGCCATCTAAGTTTCATGTGATCAATCCATCAAAGAAGACAAAGATTGGAAATCCAGTGGGACATAAAGTTGTCCCAGGGGGAACTGCTGTAAGCTTGATCGATCACAATGATCCTCCTCAGCACCAAGGGGCCTTCACTGACAATCAGGATTGGATTTGGATGCCCTCAAAGTTCAACTAGTTTTTGTTGTTGAAATTCACACTAAATAATCAAATAGATCTGCTACACATGTCAGTGAAATGAAATCTGCTTCAAAATTTGACTATACCCATTTTAACCAAAAATGTTGTTAACCAAAAAAATACATGACCCTTTAAATTAGATTTCCATCTACATAGATTCATCTTAGTGAAGTTGGTGAGTAAAATTATCATGCGTGAAGATAATATTAGTCATGGGATTAAATAACATGTATCATTTCTTTGCATGCATCAAATACTGAGAAAGTCTACATATGTAACCTTTGTCTAAATCTTTGGTGCATACTGAAGCAGGGCTAAAATAGCTTTGTGCTAAGTATATATATTTTTACATAGATAAGCTAAATACATCATGGTGGGGTATTAATCATTTTTTTAAGGGGTATATGTATAAAATTTAGGTGTTTCTCAAAGATTGTGTAGTTCAAAGCAATATTCCGAGCCTTGAAGTCATCTGTGGTATTCTTCTTCTAATTATGCAATATTTCCTTCTCACGGTTATGGTACGCATTAGCCAAGACACTGTCAGAGAGGGTTGCATGGGCACTGGCCATGGACAGAGGGTTGAATATGGTGACAATCAACGCATCTCTGATTGTCCAAGAGAATGACTTACAATGTGGTTTTTTGCAAGGATGAATGGAGATGAGAATGAAGAATGCATGGAGCTTCTGAGACAGATGAATGTTACAAAAGTGCCCATTTTCCTTTTTATCCGGGACTACAAGATCCGTGGAAGGTATGTGGGTTCTGGCAGAGGTGAGCTTATTGTAGAAATTATAAGGTATCAAGGAGTCAGAGTTAGAGTTATTGATGATTCAACCATAGATTGCCTCATCGTGGACAATTTTAAATTCAATTAGGAGCCCATTTTCAGAGCTACTTTGAGCGGTGCCCAATTGATTGAGATTGAAATTAACATAAATGATGATAGGGTGCTGAAGGTTCATACAATAAATGAATTTTATGAATCCCTCAGGCTTGTAGAGAACAAGCTTATAGTGGTGGAATATGCAGCAAGTCACAACTATTACAACAAAAGAATATACCTATTCATGGCTGACCTCAGTAGGATTTTCCCAGAAGTGAGATTCATTCTAGTAATTGGAGATGAGTCTAAGAAGACTAACGAGCTTTGAGCAAAAAATAAAAAGGAAAAAAAAAACAACATAACATATGTCCCCCTTTTAGCTTTTACAAGAACATGGTGAAGATTCATGAAGAAGAAGTCATTGGCCCAAACTAGTTG
The DNA here is from genome assembly GCA_034641835.2 of Pinus albicaulis. Lineage (NCBI taxonomy): Eukaryota > Viridiplantae > Streptophyta > Pinopsida > Pinales > Pinaceae > Pinus > Pinus albicaulis. The sequence goes on from CM076579.1 coordinate 358,535,738, forward strand.
GAGGTGATGTCCTCTACTATGGTGACAATGATGCTCCTATTCATCAGCTCCATAATAGGCAAGATGGGGAATCATTGCTCAAAGGACATACAGAGGACCACAAGTTGGTTTTTCTAGATGTTAGACTGAATAATTGCGGGCCTTGTGTCAAATTTCACCCAATTTTGGTCAGGCTGACCAAGATAATGACTTCCAATGTGGTTTTTTGCAAGGATGAATGGAGATGAGAATGAAGAATGCATGGAGCTTCTGAGACAGATGAATGTCACAAAAGTGCCCATTTTACTTTTTATCCAGGACTACAAGATCCGTGGAAGGTATGTGGGTTCTAGTAGAGGTGAGCTTATTAGAGAAATTCTAAGGTATCAAGGAGTCAGAGTCAGAGTTATTGACGATTCAACCATAGATTACCTCATCGTGGAAAATTTTAAATTCAATTAGGAGCCCATTTTCAGAGCTGCTTTGAGCAGTGCCCAATTGATTGAGATTGAAATTAACATAAATGATGATAGGGTGTTGAAGGTTCATACAGTACATGAATTTGATGAAGCCCTCAGGCTTGCAGAGAACAAGCTTGTACTGGTGGAATATGCAACAAGTAACAACTATTACAACAAAAGAATATGCCTATTCATGGCTGACCTTAGCAGGATTTTCCCAGAAGTGAGATTCATTCTAGTAATTAGAGATGAGTCTGAGCAGACTAACGAGCTCTATGCAAGAAAGAAAAAGGAAAAAAAAACAACATAACATATGTCCCCCTTTTAGCTTTTACAAGAACATGGTGAAGATTCATGAAGAAGTCGTCATTGGACCAAACCAGTTGGAGGGTGATGTCCTCTACTATGGTGACAATGATGCTCCTATTCATTAGCTCCATAATAGGAAAGATGTGGAATCATTTCTCAAAGAACATACAGAGGACCACAAGTTGGTTGTTCTAGATGTTAGACTGAAGAATTGCGGGCCTTATGTCAAATTTTACCCAATTGTAGTGAGGCTGACCAAGAGAATGACTTACAATATGGTTTTTTGCAAGGATGGATGGAGATGAGAATGAAGAATTCATGGAGCTTCTGAGACAGATGAATGTCACAAAAGTGCCCATTTTCCTTTTTATCCGGGACTACAAGATCCATGGAAGGTATGTGGGTTCTAGCAGAGGTGAGCTTCTTGGAGAAATTCTAATGTATCAAGGAGTCAGAGATATATACTAGTTACTTTCTGGGCTCTTTGATTATGAAAATGGCTATGGATTCTTGTTTACATTCTCAGCCAAGATGAATATTTATAGGAAGGATATAGATTCTGTGACATCAGAGCCAAAGTGGAGATGCTTGTCAAACTTATCTAGGGAGGGAAAATCCTATCTCCATGATGCAATATTCTCTATATTCATGTTTATTAATTAGTAATGGAACATCATGATTGAAATTTGAAAGTTAAATGAAGGATTTCAGTCCTTATATGTATAGAATTTAAATGGAGACAAAGAACTAAAAGGAAAATTGCAATCTTTTATGTGTACTCTTACAAGGACTTGAAATGAGAACTGTAAATTGAAGTATGTCATTCAAATTTGTAGATGAGTTGTGGATAACTCTTTATGGGCTATTGGACCTTTTTGTCATTTTAGATAGAATGAAAGAGAGAAAGACTATTACTAAATGTTTTCCAATTTAATCTTTGTCAATTACAACAGATTCATATGACATTGAAATGGTTTGGGCCAAGATTTAGATGAAAATATGTGTAGCAATTGCATAAAGGGGCATGATGCCATAGCTACACCAGAACTTAACTAGTATCCCACAGTCGGTAGTATGGCAATCTAATTTCAGTCAGCTCAAGATAGCTTTGTAGTTTTTATGCATCTCTAATAAGTATCCACTTAATTCTACAATATATTTGTCTTGTTTTCTTCAATGTCTTCAGCAACTTGTTTGCAGAGGTGTTTGATTATATAGTTTACTCCAATGTGTCTGCCCTATTGGTAGATATTTTTTAATTCATATATACTAGAGGCATATGTATGTTATGGAATGACAAAAATGCTATTCTGAAATAGTGTTGAAGTGTAAAATACTAAAAGATGTTAAGAATCGAATTTATTTAGGCATGGGACAAGACAAATTGGCTCACTTCATAACTTTACACCAATTCATGAAGAAAATAGGGAATTAATGCTACTCGACCATCTGTTGATGACCTTTCCGAGGGATTCAAAATTCTGGACAAGTTTAGTTGAAATGGATAATTGTAACCACTTTCATCAAGTTTCCAAATAAGTTGAGAATTCTCCGATATGGGTCAAGAAACAACATCCTTTATACGAGTGGTTTATACGATAAAATAAGTCCTTGTAAGAGTACACATAAAAGATTGCAATTTTCCTTTATACGAGTCTGTAATTCAAATTTTCTCATTGATGGTTTATAAATTGAGGCTAGCTGCTTGTAAGTCTATCTTTTGGCATGGCACATTGTAGCAGAGATTTATTGTTTATAGATGACTTATATTTCCAAATGAAAAAGGATGCTTAGCTCAACATGTTTTCTTGTTGGTCAAACTAAAGTAAATATTTTACTTCAAAGTTTAGCGTTTTACAATAATTTAGCAGAGCTCTAGCATTAGGACCTCACCTAATTGAACAAAGAGCTAGTTAATTTCTGGGCTCTCTGATTATGAAAATGGCTATGGATTCTTGTTTACATTCTCAACCAAGATGAATATTTATAGGAATGATATAGATTCTGTGTGATGTCCGAGCCAAAGTGGAGATGCTTGTCAACCTTATCTAGGGAGGGAAAATCCTATCTCCATGATGCACTATTCTCTATATTCATGTTTATTGATTAGTAATGGAACATCATGATTTAAATTTGAAAGTTAAATGAAGGATTTTAGTCCTTATATGTATAGAATTTAAATGGAGACAAAGAACTAAAAGGAAAATTGCAATCTTTTATGTGTACTCTTACAAGGACTTGAAATGAGAAATGTAAATTCAAGTCTGTAATTCAAATTTTTAGATGAGTTGTGGATAACTCTCTACGGGCTATTGGACCTTTTTTTCATTTTAGATAGAATGAAAGAGAGAAATAATATTACTAAATGTTTTCCAATTTAATATTTGTCAATTACAACAGGTTCATATGACATTGAAATGGTTTGGGCCAAGATTTAGATGAAAATTTGCGTAGCAATTGCATAAAGGGGCATGATACCATAGCTACACCATAACTGAACTAGTATCCCACAGTCGGTAGCAAGGCAATCTAATTTCAGTCAGCTCAAGATAGCTTTGTAGCTTTTATGTGTCTCTAATAAGTATCCACATAATTCTGCAATATATTTGTCTCATTTTCTTCAATGTCTTCAGCAACTTGTTTGCAGAGGTGTTTTATTATATAGTTTCTTCCAATGTGTCTACCCTATTGGTAGATATTTTTGTATTCATATATACTAGAGGCATATGTATGTTATGGAATGACAGAAATGCTATTCTAAAATAGTGTTGAAATGTAAAATACTAAAAGATGTTAAGAAGCGAATTTATTTAGGCAAGGGACAAGACAAATTGGTTCACTTCATAACTTTACACCAATTCATGAAGCAAATAGGTAATTAATTCTACTCGACCATTTGTTGATGACCTTTCCCAGGGATTCAAAATTCTGGACAAGTTTAGTTGAAATGGATAAATGTAACCACTTTTGTCAAGTTTCCAAATAAGTTGAGAAGTCTTCGATATGGGTCAAGAAACAACATCCTTTATATGAGTGGTTTATACGATAAAATAAGTCCTTGTAAGAGTACACATAAAAGATTGCAATTTTCCTTTATACAAGTCTGTAATTCAAATTTTCTCATTAATGATTTATAAATTGAGGCTAGCTGCTTGTAAGTCTGTCTTTTGGCATGGCACATTGTAGCAGAGATTCACTGTTTATAGATGACTTATATTTCCAAATGAAAAAGGATGCTTAGCTCAACATGTTTTCTTGTTGGTCAAACTAAAGTAAATATTTTACTTAAAATTTCAGTGTTTTACAATAATTTAGTAGAGCTCTAGCATTAGGACCTCACCTACTTGAGCAAAGAGCCAGTTACTTTCTGGGCTCTCTGATTATGAAAATGGCTGTGGATTCTTGTTTACATTCGTGACCAAGACGAATATTTATAGGAAGGATATAGAGTTTGTGTGATATCAGAGCCAAAGTGGAGATTCTTGTCAACCTTATCTAGGGAGGGAAAATCCTATCTCCCTGATGCACTATTCTCTATATTCATGTCTATTGATTAGTAATGGAACATCATGATTAATATTTGAAAGTTAAATGAAGGATTTCACTCCTTATATGTATATAATTTAAATGGAGAGAAAGAACTAAAAGGAAAATTGCAATCTTTTAAGTGTACTCTTACAAGGACTTGAAATGAGAACTGTAATTTAAATTTTCTCATTAATAGTTTATAAACTGAGGCTAGCTGCTTGTAAGTCTGTCTTTTGGCATGGCACATTGTAGCAGAGATTTACTGTTTATAGATGACTTATATTTCCAAATGAAAAAGGATGTAGCTCAACATGTTTTCTTGTTGGTCAAACTAAAGTAAATATTTTACTTCAAAGTTCAGTGTTTTACAATAATTTAGTAGAGCTCTAGCATCAGGACCTCACCTACCTGAGCAAAGAGCTAGTTACTTTCTGGGCTCTTTGATTATGAAAATGGCTATGGATTATTGTTTACATTCTTGGCCAAGACAAATATTTATAGGAAGGATATAGATTCTGTGTGATATCAGAGCCAAAATGGAGATGCTTGTCAACCTTATCTAGGGAGGGAAAACCCTATCTCCATGATGCAATATTCTCTATATACATGTTTATTGATTAGTAATGGAACATCAGATGATTGAAAGTTAAACGAAGGATTTCACTCCTTGTATGTATAGAATGTAAATGGAGACAAAGAACTAAAAGACAATTTGCAATCTTTTATGTGTACTCTTACAAGGACTTGAAATGAGAACTGTAATTCAAATTTCCTCATTAATGGTTTATAAACTGAGGCTAGCTGCTTGTAAGTTTGTCTTTTGGCATAGAACATTGTAGAAGAGATTTACTGGAGGTTATCTCAAAATTTATTTAAGGTACCATGGATCTAAATTTCTTATGAACTTTCAACACTATAACAAACTTTGGTGCAAATTGTTGATCAATTCTCACTTGGTTAGGGTTATATATGTTAATGAAAATTTTGTGTGCATGCATGATATTTCGATGCAAATGCACAATGTTGTGTAGCATTAGTGTGATAAATATGGGATAGTTCAAAGCATAGTTTTGAAGATTAGTCTAAGTTGACTTGTACCTAATCAACTCAGTCAAGTTGATTGTTGGTTGAACGGTTAATTGTTGGTTCAATGGACAAAAGATATTGCAGGCACAAATACCAAAGGGCAAAATGGAGCCCATCATGGGGTACTCTTTGTAATTCTCCACCACTGACACCTTCCATGCTTCCTCAAACTCCGCTCCAACCTCAATATCAGTGCTAGTAGTAGCATAAGCAACGACACTACGCATATTAGAACTAGAAGAACGGGTTTTCCAAACTGCACGAGAACTACTTCCCTCATGAGTCACCATGTACCATGCTTGGTCTCGGTGGTTCTCTTCCTTCTACTCCTGGTGCAACTACCATATCTTCATTGGAACTAACACCTCGAACTCCACTAGAAAACGATTCACCATTTTGTAGTAGTGATTTGACATGATTTTACAAGATAATATAATCTTGTGAGAGATTCACCAAAAAATTATATATCAAATTATATTATTAATAAATTTTCCTTCCATTTTTCCTATGTATCATGGGGATTCATCCATTTATTATATATATAAATTTAGGGGGGTTCTTAAAATTTTCCTTGCCAAGCACATGGTGGCATGTGCTAGCACAACATGGAACTCTCCTAGCATGTGTTGGCATGGTACATATAGTCCCTAGCATGCCCTTGAACACCTTGGTTGAATGCATTGACATACATTAGCACTTGGCACACAATGCCACTTGGCATGTATTGGGACCTATTATTAGTGTGCCTAGCATGCCCCTTTTCAAAAAGATAAATTCCTGACTTATTAACCCTCTTATTGGTTCTTCCTTTTGTTGCCTTGACACATATTGATAAACCCTAGCACCCTGTGCCACATCCTTAGCACCTAGCATGTATTGACATATTTTGGCACTATTAATTGGCACATGATATAATTAGCACACCCTGGAACTACCAAGCACACTTTGGGAATTCTTAGCATGCCTTGATATTCCCTAGCATGCCTTACCAATGCTTAGCATACCTTGTCACTCCCTCCTTGGCATGACAACTAACACTGACCATTAACACTAGTCTCTGGCAGTACACGTTCCTCATATTCATTAACTTCCATGAATCTTTACCTAGTTCTCCCTTAATGTTTTTTCCTAGTACTCCTTAACACTCATCAACATGCATTATCACTCTCTAGCACACCTTATCACTCTTCAACATTCCCTTCCACTTCATAACATGCATAACACTAGTCCCTGACACATATTGGTGCTTGGCACGTGTTGGTGCTTGGAAAGTCTTAGCATGTATGGAATACATTGAGATGCCTTGGTATGATTTAGCATGGTTTAATATTAAATTTATTTGTGATGATCAATTGTTGGAAAGTAGATGAGAAGCAACAAAGGAATACTTGGCACTTAGAATGCACTAAGACTTTGCACTTGGCACCTATTTCCACCTAGTGTTAGTGTGCCTAGCATGCCCCTCTTGGAAAAGGTAAATTGATGACTTATTAACCCTCTTATGTGTTCATTTCCTTGTAGTTTGAATTTTTTCTCCATTTTGTTGTCTTGAAAGTCCCTGAAACGCATTGACACACCCTTGCACATCTTGGCATGCCTTATCACTTGGCACATCTTAGCATGTTTGACATGTATTCCCACTATCTGGCACATCAAGGGGGTGAAGAGAGATGTAGTCCTAAAGTAGTTCGAGTACGAGGGCCAAGTAAGGGTTGCTAAAGGGAGGTCATGATCATCCTCCAAGAGCCAGATCATCATGTGAGGGTTCAGAAGAATGTTGCATACCTTAATGGTCAGTTTGTGCTAGGAAGTAGGATGGCATATTGTTGGTTCTCTTCTGGTAGATCAAGCTTAAGAGAGGTTTCTCATGAGAATCTTGGCATGTGATTTCAATGGTGTCTTTGTGTGAAGGCCACATCAAATTCTGAAATGTTGAAATTCGCAACAAGAAACAGTGAGATTGGAAACCAGAAAGGACAAAAAAAAATGCACCCACACTAGTGAGGAATTTTGATGCACCAGGAGTGAGGATTGTGGGGCATATAATTTATTTTTCCCTTAAATAAATCGGACAATAAATTGTGATTTCATCTCATAACAACTTGTGTCAGTTAATTAAGTCATGATGACTGAGTTAGCTCAAGAAATTTGAGTTGAGGGTCTGATATGAGGCATCTAGGGGGATTCTAATATTTTTGGGGTCCAGTTGAAGTTGATGCATTAGTGGGGTGCAAGTGTAATTAACTCAATTAAATGAGTTAAAATCAATTTAACTAGTTCTAACTGAGTGATGAGCTAGTGAGAGGTCCAGTGAATTAAATTAGATTTAATTCACAATGAGTGATCAATCAACTGATAATTCACTATTAATAGTTGCATGCATGTCAGTTTCAAGGAATACCCAGTTGAGATAGTGGTTAAAGGGAACATAACTATCAGTTTTATTCAGAGAAAGTTTCCCATGTGCAATTATAAAGTCATTGGGATGCCATGATGGATTGCGCAATCAAGGAAGACTGATTTTCCTAATTAATAAGGATTTAATTCCCTAGGAATTGCATGAGTAAGGCAAGCTGAAGTAACAATGAGAATTGGATGAGTACTAGACCGAGTTTGCCTAGATCAACGGGAGAAAATTGAGAGAGTGCTGGAGAATCTAATGAGAGATTAAGCATTGTATTGTTTCATGATTCCTTGAATTAATACACAATAGAGATAGAGGGGTTTTGGTTAGTTGCTTTCCCCAAATACATCATTTTGTTGTGCGATTGATAATTTATTTCTCTTCCTTATATATGATTGCGTGATCGTGTTTTTTTTCATAAATTGTAGGAAGGATTTAGTATCTTGTTTTAGTAGATTACAAGATTAGGTTGAATCTCGTTGGTTAGATTTTCTACATGGTATTAGAGCAGGAATTCTTTGGGCAGCGAGTTTGTAGAGAATCTTTGAATATTTTGGTGTAAAATTTTCGAAAACAAATAGAATATTCTGATTCCTTGCGAAAATCTACCCAAATGGAAAAAAAAATCGATCAAATTGGAGCTCAGATGAGGGAGATATCATCGATTTAAAATCATCTCTTTTTTAGAAACTTTTTGTCACTTCGGGACAATTACATTATGCACGAGTCAAGAACCTATATGCACTTGAGGTACCAGATGCATGCAAAGCTTTGAGGAGAAAGGCAGAAGTTAGAGACTTGGTGGTTTAGAGGGAGCATAAATTACCTCTCAACATGCATCCTCATGAGTAGCAGTCTCAGAAGGTTGTGGAGTAGCTGCCACAATTAGAGAAACAGAGAGGAGACCGAGTGGAAGTGTCCACTCAAGAAGAGACCTCCATGAGGGGGAAATTTCGAGCCAAATGGGAAGAGGGAGCAGCAATACCTCAAGGTGTAAGGTGGGGTTATGTGTAGACATGATCCCAAGATAAGAAATTTGGGCAAGGTCCATTGAGATGGCGTGTCTCATGGATCGAACCTGGCTACAAGGAGCCCACAGTACAACAGTAGTAGGAAGGATTAGTTAGATTGATGTAGTTAGATGTCAGCAAGACAGAAATCATGGTGACATATGTCAAATACTGAAGCACAAATAGAGTTAGAAATAGTTCAAAGGGCATGGATGCAGATGTTATTAGCAGTGCAGAGAATCTAGTATTAGACAGGTGCAATAGCTAGCAGCAGTCAGAAGACTCTGATGACAGATGCATTATACTAATTCAGTTGTTCATAGGCTATTCAGTTTCAGGATTTGCAGGTGCAAACAACACTAGAGAAGTGTAGCATGTAGAACATTCCAAAGGTGCCAGATGGGGATAGATTGAATTCCTTTCTTGTTGAGAGGGAGTGTTGAAATTTGCAACAAGAAATACTAAAATTGGCGACTAGAAAGGACAAAAAAAAATGCACCCACACTGGTGAGGAATTTTGATGTACCAAGAGTGAGGAATGTGAGCCGTTTAATTTATTTTTCCCTTAAATAAATTGTAATTTCATCTCATAACAACTTGTGTCAATTAACTAAGTCATGATGATTGAGTTAGCTCAAGAAATTCGATTTAAGGTGATTGAGGTGGATATTGGTGGCCACCCACCTATTCCACTTGGGCCCTCGCCATTGTCTCTTTAAGTTTTTTAGTTTCCTTAATTATAGCACAATTTACTATTTTTGTCATTTTTTCGGGTCCTGAACTTTCGAAGCCATTTTGAGGCCCCAAATGATGTTTTTTGGGCATGAAAGGTTTGGTGATTTCATAGAAATCGTATTAGTAGTTGTAGTCCTCAGAGAGATCTTTCTAACGAGGTATCATGTGCGTTAAACAAAGAGCATATGACCAAGTTACGACCCCAGGAAGTTGGCTGCCCAACTAACCACAACGGGGCTCATAAACTCTTGGTGTTACATCTCCTCAGGATAGGGTTTTGATTGTTTAGGGTTTTATCTTATTTTAAATAATAAAAAGACCCTTGATCCTTAGTGTAACATAGTTTAGAGGAATATAACTATCAGTTGTATTTATAGAAAATTTCCCATGTACAATTATAAAGTCATTGGAATGCCATGATGGATTGTGCAATCAAGGAAGGTTGATTTTCCTAACTAATATGGAGATAATTCCATAGGAATTGTGTGTGTAAAGAAGGCTGAAGGAAGGCTAAGAATTGGCTAAGTACTAGACCGATTTTTCCTAGTTCAACAAGAGACAATTGGCAGAGTGCCGGAGAATCTCAAGAGAGATTAAGCATTCTGTTGTTTCATGATTGATTGAATTAATACAAAATAGAGATAGAGGGTTTTGAGCAGTTGCTTCCCCAGATACATCTTGTGTTGTGCGATTGATAACTTGTTTCTCTTACTTATATGTGATTGTGCGATTGTGTTTTGTTCCCACAAATTGTAGGAAGGATTTAGTATCTTGTTTTAGTACATGATTACAAGATCAGATTGAATCCCATTGGTTAGATTTTCTACATGAAATAGAAGAGAGGGTTGATACCATCTTGACTTGTGGTGGTTAGTAGGCCGCAAGGTCTGTGACAAAGACCAACATAAATGGAGGAGGGCTTACACTGTAATTTAGAGCCATAACAGAAGTTGACACAAGCGTAATATTGACTTAGTTAACCCTAGTTTGAGGGTTGACATTGAGATCTAAAGTTCATGTCAAGATTCAGTCAAAGAAATGCCCAGAATCTATGGATCCATATGAGCTAGGTCGAGTCTCTTATGGAGGCAAGTGTCGTGTTTTTTCTATGTGCGGATAGGGTTTGTTCTACAACAATTAGAAGTACATAAGTATAATGCCCTAGTTAGGACAATTTTTTAGCATGTTTAGTTCATAAGGTATGACCTTAATACTGTGACAAATTTGCGTAGAAGAAGATGGGTTGTGACCCTTAGAGCAAGGTTTATTTCTGCAATAAAGACCACAAATCTGGAAGATGGTTTGTAGATTTAGTATGTGTGTAGACAACAGATCCAAAGGAGGGTGGAACCTGAGCAGAAGATTAAGCATGCAGAAGAAATGTGCCATATGAAGAATGGATTGACATGCAGAGGAGTTGATTTTGGTGGACGTTCCATAGAGTTTTAGACAAAGATCTAAATAAACCTTTAAATAATTAGTAAATGAATTGTTAATGGCTGATTTGTGACCCTAGTTCAGTCATCTACAGATTGTTAGAAGTATGATAAGAGGAGTAGTTCATATTTGTTCATATATTGGACAACAAAGATCAAATTGTCGATACAAAAGAACAGTGATCTTAAGAGGACTCAAACCATTGTTAGGTGGCATATTTGAAGAGCCCTAGATGAAGGCAATATTGTGGGCCCTAGATCAGTAAAAAGAATTGACTATGGTTGGGTAGGTTGATGGTAGGCCAAATATAGTTGGAGGGTTGTTAGGTTACTGTCAAAGAAGAGCCCTAACTCTTGTTCTGGTGAAGGACAACAAAATTGGTAGAAGGGCAGGTGTATAGGGCCCAAGGATGTGCAGACTTTGAAGGACTAAAGTAACATTCAAGTAGGGCCAACCAACTAGCCCTAGTTCACTATATTGTAGAGGATTGATTCAGTGAGAAGAAGGGCAGCCTCCATAGCCCTGGAATTCTCATCTTGGAGCTGTAGTATGGAAAAAGTGGGCATACCAAAAAGTTGTTCACAAATGGAATTGTGAACAACTTGTTACCACTTAAATTAGTAGTGGATCTAAAAGGGGTTCCTAGGAGGGAAACTGCTAGGACAAGGGAAACGATGGAGGCTTAGCCCATTGTCACCACAGCTAAGGCTCCTTGCTCTTCACGAAATTTCACCGATGGGTGGAGTCCCGGTAGTTTAGGAAGTCACTTGTAGAGTATAGGTCAATGAATAGGTGGGAAGTGACCCTTGAAACCCTTTCCCTAAGATAAAATAAAGAGTAGGACTTGCTTTCCTTTTAAGCAAGGGAATTATCTTCTAGGGAGAGAGGAGGGGGATTGAAGGGCTGAGGAAGAAGAATAAGACTTATGAAGGAAGTTCTCAATCCCTAAAATCCTTTGGGAACTTGGATTCCCAAATGGTCCTTGATGAAAGACCTTTGACACCAAATGGGACCACACGGGGCCAAGTGAACCCAACCTAGGTTCAGGCATGGAGTTTAGCAACCAATGATGTTCCTATCTTGGACAATGTGATGGGAAAGGATCAGACAAGTGTTTTTAGTTCGATAGGTCAAATTGATCCTACTAGGTTCTATCCTTGGGAACACCTAGGAAAAACTTGATCCTAGAGCTAGGGCTTGAGGTATCCGGAGATTCCACCATCGGAATTGGCCCAAGTTCTAAGGAGAGTGAGGGCACCCAGTAATGCAGCTGCCTCTAGGAGATAGAAGTTTTCCTCTAGCTAGATTCCTAGGAAATTGTTGCCCTAGGTGACCTAATGGGGCTAGACCTAGGGAATGTGAAAATTTCTTAATCTAAGAAACCCTATTGCAGTATCTTGATTTACTTCTCCTACTTGATTTAAGTTACAAGTTAATTTTTGAAATATTCAATAAATTAGCGAAGTAAATAGTAAATACAACTAGCAACCTACACATGTAGATCAAATACTGAATAACATGCTCATAGACAAAGTGACACACGGATTTTTTGGACAACTATCCCCAGAAAAAACCCAATGTGGTAAAACCGGTGCAGCTAGCTCTGGAGAGTTTTCATTATTATGGAGAATCTAAGTACAACAATCCTGGGCACCAAAACTGGTTCACCCAACAGAGAAATAAAAATGGCAGTAATATGCTGCTCTGAATCCCTCTACGTCAGCCTAACTGGCCTGCGTCGGCCTCTGCGCTACTCAGTAAGGGCCTGCGTCACACCTAAAGGGATTACACTACCCCTGCACTGCTTTGACTGGGTCTGCGTCAGCCCTGCATGGCTCCTGCTGCCTCTGCATTGGCCCTGCTGGGCTCTAGCTGGACTGCGTGGCTCCTGCTGCCCCTGTTGCTCTGGCTGGCTAGAATGCTTAAGAAGAAAATGCATAGGTAAGAAAGACGGCACTGGCCAAAGGCAACGCATAACAGTCAGAAAAATTGAAGAAATGAAATTAAAATAGATCAATGTCCACAAATAACTGAAATAGCTCAATGGGACTAGAGAGTAAAAGCTTTGACAACAGCAATAAGTGCTTATAGAATTAGCTAAGAGAATAGAGGAGACTAATTCATGAGGATAAAATGTTGTATAATTGTTGGCACAGGAAAATTGTAGAATTGTTAGAGTAAATCTCTACAAGTACCATTAGTTGGTGATCATTGATAATCATTTCATTTCATCAAATACCCTGATGAATGGGCCTTACAAGCTACTTGCGTAGACAAACCCCACAAAAGTTGTGTGATGGAAAAATATTCACACTATATTGAAGAAAACACCTCCCAAATAAGGATGACATTTCAAATGGGGCAAGAAAAAATAGAGAGATAGACATCGAAAAAGTTAAAATGCTAGAGAAACAGGAAAGCAACTAGGTAGCATGGTAGAAAGCACAACAAAGAAAATTATAAAAATGGAAAACCCTACAAATTAGCACCCATCCAAACATCACCACAATTTTTTCTTCAACTCTAAATCTCCAAATTCGTTAAATTATATCCTGTATTCAAACCTGATCCTCTCTGTTAGCCATTCTGAAGATAAGGCCGAGAAATTACTATAGAACCATCACCTACATGTAGTGATGTTATTCTGTGACCATACAACCTACTTTCGTGAAGACATGGAAAGGTAAACACTCTCTGCCAAGATTTTCCATACAGCCCGGGTTGAGCAACCACATATACATCACTAGTTTTTTCTCTTCAGATTTGTAACTTAGAAGAGCTTTGTCTGGCCACCTCTGGGTTGCTCCCAGAGTCACCCAGGCAAGCCCTCTTAACATCATCCTCTTTTTGTAGTACCTAGTTAGTAATTTAATTAACCATAACAGTTTCTTGATCATGCAGGTATTTCAAATATATTTTCAATAAGCATAAAGCTTTCATGTTAAACAATCAGGTCAAAATACTTTAGACTATGATGCAAAAAATACTAAGAAACCTCACCAACACCCAAAGGACAAACAAAGTCAAACCTCTATAAAGTATAAATAGATATCTGATAAACTTCATTCCACCACAAAAACGTGCTTAACTAAAGAAAATTCTAATTATTGTGCTTTCAAGACAAAGCTTTCAAGGGAAGTGATGTTATAAACATACCCCTACACCTCGTGAAAAATCGATGTGTATACATAGACCATCATAAGGCTCATTTTAAACATCATTATTATCATTTTATAAATCATTTTTATTAAATCAACAAGAAGAAAGCAACAATTGCATTCAGTTCCACTAAAGCAAAGTATATGGCAGTTTCATATACTTATTATGAAGCTATCTAGATTTGCAACTTGATTGTAGATTCAACCAATCAGTTGTTGAAGCCTAATATTGTCTCTTGTGAGAATCAAAGTTACATCAAGCTCTATGAAAATCCAATGTGTCATGACCATTTCAAACACATTGATATTCAATACAATTTCCTAATATTCCAAGTTCATTAGGGAGTTAGTAGTGTTGGACCACATTCTAAAAAAGTTTCATATGGTTAATAGTTTGACAAAGCTCCTAACAAAGGGAAAGTTTGACAAGTTGGGGGAGAATCTTGGGTTATTGGAAAAAAAAAATTCTCAAGAGTGTTAGATTACCTAGTTGGTCTCACCTCAGCCTTGAGAAGTTGACCAACACTAGGATTGAAGAGCTATATTGTTGTACACCAGTCAGAAAGATTATTAAAAACAGCTAGAAGCTTATAACGACACCTTCGAGGATAGACGAATTAGTTGTTGGGTCACACCCACCAAGTATGGCACACTAGTTGAGGAGATTAACACCATCATCTCAGGTGAATTCATGAGTGCACACTTATGGAATGAGGCACCTTTAGGAGAGGAGTTATATCTACTATGATAATGCACTACTCTAAAAGAAAAGCCTTGCATACAAGGCAAAGTTATGTGGGAGTTGCTCATGCTCAACGGAGATGCACCACTAACGCTATCATTAGCCTGCTTTCTAACAACACCTTCTCTTAACTTATAAATGAAAAGGATGGGCACAGTAGTTAGACATTTGTAGAAATAGATAATAAGAGTGAGTATTGTTATCTTGTAGGTTGTAGTAGGAGCTTTTGTGAGATGACAACTTGTTGTGACATTCTTCTATTTGAGTAATAAAGACTTCTATGCAATTATTGTTGGAGCCTGCTCTTTTTATCCTAAATTCTCAGATTGCAAATTTGTGTAGAGTGGGCCTAATATATTTGTTTTTTTGATCCATTTTACCTCTTCTCTCTCCCTTTCTCTCCTACCTCGCTCTCTCTTCCCCTCTCTCTCTCTCTCGACCCTCCAATCCTCTCACTATATCCCTCCCTCTATCCTTCTTTAATCTACCCCCCTTCCATCTTTGTGTCACCATCTCCCTCTCTTACCCTTCTCTACCTCTCTCACTCCTCTCCCTCTCTCTCTCTCTCCATTCCTTCTCTCCCCTCTCCTTCAGTTTATCTCCATCTCTCCCTTGTGACTCCCCTTGTCTCGCCACCTCTATCAATCTATGTCTTTATTATTCCTTCTCATATATATCTAGAGTTAATATATATCATGACATATTGGGACCTACAATTGTGTTAATTCCGCCTTGTTGGCAAGGTTAAAATGGTTAATCTTCGATAAACAAAATGTAGATAAAATATTTCATCAAAAAGAGGGAACCATACCCTATCTTCCAGGCCATGCCTATCAGTCGCTTGGCCTCTTCTTGCTCTCACATGAATGTAGTCTTGCTTGACTGGTACAGAAGAAGGTTTCGCATTATCAACTATTTGTTTGGGACAAATTTTAGTTGTTTCAACACTACTACATTCTTTGAGCTTATCCTTTAAACCATCTTAATATTTTGTACTCTCTTCAACTTTGTAGTGCTTTCCATTCCTCTAAATCACATATGTTTCCTTGGTCTGTTAAGGGACAAGGTCGACAATATTAGGATGTGTTTGCAATAAACAAGGATATTTCCAAGACACAGTCAGGTGGAGCAAGAGTATAAGAGCCAAATTTCTCATGAATGTGGGACACTGAAACTTAAGATTTTATGGAGTAGTCATGAGGTGCAGTATGGTTATTAAGACTTCATCAGATGGCCATTCTCCAGACTTAAATTGTGTGACTACACTGTGGCTAAGTTTGAAACTGGATATTGAACATACATTTGGTTTGATTACAATAGACATTTTCATCAATAAATGTAAAGCAATGGCTAACAAATACTATAAATTAATAAATAAATAAGACATGGCAACAAGCAACAATACTTACAAAATTGTTACATTGAGACGCAAAGAATAAGCAACTATTGTGCACAATCAGAGACTAATAAAAGTATCATATTCTTAACCCCTAACCCCTTAAACACTAATTCCCAACCCCTAACCGGTTTAACCCCCTAAACCTTTAAACCCGTAACCCATTTAACCCCTAAAAAATAAACCTCTAAACCCTTAACCCCTAACCCCTAAACCCTTAACCCCTGACCCATTTAACCCCCTAAACCCCTAGTAAACCCCTAACCCATTTAACCCCCTAAACCCTAAACCTATAAACCCTTAACCCCTAACCCCTTAAACCCTAAACCTTTAAAGCCTTAACCCTAACCCCTTAAACCCTAATTCTCGACCCCTAACTCATCTAACCCCTTAAAACCTAACCCCATTAGCCCCTAACTTCTAACCCCTAAAATACTTAACTGCTAAATCCCCTAACCCCCTAAACCCCTAACCCATTTAATCCCCTAAACCCTAAACCTATAACCCCTTAACCCCTAACCCATTAAACCCTAATTCCCAACCCCTAGCCCATTTAACCCTCTAAACCATAAACCTCTAAATGCATAATATTAACCCCTTAACCTCTAAATGAATAATATTCCCTTAAACCCTAACCCATTTAACAACTAACTCATTATTCCCCTAACCCATAAATGCTCTTAAATCCCCTAACCCCTAGGCCCTCAATCCCTGACCCCTTAACCCCTAATCCCCCAATCCCTAACCCCTTAACCACTATCTCATTATTCCCCTAACCTCTAAACCATAAACCTCTAACCCCTAAGCCCCTATTCCCCTAAGCCCTAAGCCCCTAATCCTTAATCCCTTAACCACTAACTAATTATTCCCCTCACCCTTATAATAATCCTTAAAGCCCGTTGGGATTAGCCATTCCAAACGAGAGAAGGTCTAGTTGGGACCTACTATCGGGTTAATTCCCCCTTGTTGGCAAGGTGGAATACCATGAGCAAAACCATGGGTTGCAAAAACCTCTCCTAAATTTACTATTTTATCTCAATTTTATTTTAATAATTAATTATTTAATTTCTTTAAAAACTCTTCTGGATAAATCACATAAATTTTTTAAGGTACATGCCTTTCGAACCACTCATTGTGTGGCTCGCCATCAATGTTTTTAAAATAGATTTATTAGAATGAAATTGAATTGATTTTTGAAGCTTCCTTTTAAATCAATTGTTGGCATTACAAAGAATCACAGAGTGCGCTCAACATCCATAAAAAAACAATGGGTATGATATTAAAATGATATTTGAAGGCATAATATTAAAAATGATGTTTGGAAAAATGGAGGGCAGGACTCGCAGTGATCAAATTTGAAGGGTTGGTTCTAATTTCAATTAGAAGGGCACATGTTCATGTCACCCTTCAACAATGAAAAGCTTAAAAAAAAAATACATTTCGTTTGACAACATTATGCATTTTTTACTTTTCATTTTCAATCGAAGTTATTTCTATAAAATAAATTAAATTCGTAGATGAAAAATAGTGTTGTATCTCAAATTGGCCCAATCAATTTGAGCTTTGTTAACTTCTTTATTTGGCTTAAACATTCTTGCAATCAGAGCACTATTCCATCTCTCAATTCTTTCATTGAAAACTTTCTCCGATTTTGTGGCCCTAAAATGGAGAAGTATGAGGATTTCTTTGGCTAGACATAAACTATTATCATATTTTAACAAAATAAATTGTATCCTATCACAAAATAAAATTACAAATGAATCCAAATCTTTAAAAAAATTCAAAAAAATAAAGTTGTCATTTATAAAATCATAAAATCAAAAGCTCATTTATTTACTTATCATAGAATTTCATCCCAACAAAATGTAAAAAAAAAGAGAGATGAACTCAATTCCCTTTATTCCCATATATATTTTTTATATTGAATTCTATATGGATTGTCAAAGTTTCAATCTCCCATCCACTAGGATGTAGGGGTTTATTTTTTCATTTGCTAAACTCACAAGTGACATGTAGAGAGTTCTAAATGGTGATGTATAATGAAACTAAACTATTTAAATCTAAACATTGATTTGGATAAACTATACTTTGAAACCAAGGTTGTAAAATGCTTCCGAAATGTTGAAAATCATTAGCCAAAGGGATATATGATAAGGATATATAGGGAGGAAACGTGAAGTTCAGTTACACTTTTGTGAGAATCGAGGGCATAAATTTTTTTTCGGCAATAGTTCGGCCGAACATTTTATAAAGTTCGGCCGAAATTTTGAGTCCGTTTAGATTGATGGCACAGTGACGGCGCAACAAACAGATTTTTTGCCGGAGGTTTGGAAAACCGGCAATAGGAGTTCGGCTGAACTTATTTAAAATTTCGGCCGAACTATGAGTTCGGCCAAACTATTTTTTATAAATAAATCGCCCGCGAAAGCAATAAGGTTACTGTTTTCATTATTGCCGCGCGAGTTTTGCTGCTCTGTTGAGTTGGGCGAGTTGGGCGAGTTGCTGCATTGGGCGAGTTGCTGTTGTCTGTCTGATTGCTGCTGTGTGTCGAGTTGCTATGTGTCGAGTTGTTGCTGGTCGTTGTTGCTGCGTTAAAATCTGCCGGGTAAGTTCTGTTACGTCCGCGATAGTTGTTCTGTTCTGCGATAATTTGATACGTAAATGATTTGATAATTTGATATGTATAGTTGATAATTCGATTTGATAAATTGATATGTATAGTTCTCCTCTGTTGCGTTGGGCGAGTTGGGCGAGTTGCGGCGTTGGGCGAGTTGCTGCTGTCTGTCTGATTGTTGCTGTGTGTCGAGTTGCTGCTGGTCGTTGTTGCTGCGTTAAAATCTGCTGGGTATGTTCTGTTACGTCCGCGATCGTTATTCTGTTCTGCGATAATTTGATATGTAAATGATTTGATAATTTGATATGTATAGTCGATAATTTGATTTGATAATTTGATATGTACAGTTCTCCTCATCGTTAGTACAGTTCAGTTTTTAATGTAAATGATATGATAATTTTTTTACGGATTTTATTTGGCCGGATCACTTGCTCTCTTGTCCACTGTTCTCTATGGACTGTTATCTATGGACTGTTTTATCTCCTTTAATATAAAACAGAGTTTTTTCTCTCTCTTGTCCACTGTTCTCTATGGACTGTTATCTATGGACTATTTTATCTCCTTTAATATAAAACATAGTTTTTTCTCTCTGTGAAAAAAAAAATTCAGAAGAAATTTTTCTAATTTATAGAACACAAAAGTGTTAGATGTGACATAAAAATATACAATTAAAATTGTTTATATTGTTTGTTCAAATCTCTGGTTCGATATTTGATAAAAAAACTTAATTTAATAACTGGCGTTTCAAAGACATTTTGAGGGTTTACTCAGTATCAACTGCAACTAAGAAAATATTGTGGACGAAATGTGGCTCAGAAGTCTGCCCGGAAAGCCAAGTTTGACATATTAGTGATTTTGCTCAAAACTCAATCTGGAGCATGCAGTTATGTGATTTGTCCATAACATCTTCTGCGAATCAATTTCACTCTATCATTTACCATAGATGGAAGCCTTTAGTACATGCCCTCGACATCAGTAGCAGAGCTCATGCTATCCCAGAAAGGTCTATGTGAGGGTTTTTAACAGTGTGGGAAGCCATTGCTTTTGGGCTTGAAAAGTGCAATTTCCTGCCGAGAAGAATTCAAACTGAAAACACATCTTGGTATATTATGCCATCAAACTGAAAACACATCATTTTTCTCCTACAAAGAAAAAAAACACATGTCTTGGTATATTATGCCATCAAACTGAAAACACGTACTTCAGAAGTATAAGAACCTGGTTGACATTTAATGCAAGTAATTTATCTCACAATTAATTTACCCATTAGGATGCTTTGACCTAGTAACTAGAGAGATGAAAAAGATCCTATCACATTAACGTGAGGATCCATTTTCACAATGAACATTAGGAAAAGACAATATTCATTGCAGTTGGTAATATAGTCAACTAGTGGACTATTCAATTATTAACAAAGTTGATGAAAGAATGCAAGGAATTTAAGGTTGCATTTCAATTTTGAAAATTTTCTACAATAATTTTTGTAGGATAATTTGTTATACAATATCATTTTCATAGTTTACTTTTATTTTTATTTTTATAATAAAAATGTTCATACCTGTAATTTCAATTATATGGTTGGTTGTATTTCACAAATTAATTTTGATTATATATTTGGTTATATTTTCCAAGTATATTTATTCTTGTTGGACTAAGTATTTTTAGGATCACACACACACACACACACACACACATGTTAATGCAAGTTTCCATAGTTATTTATAATCTTTATTTTAGAAAGAACCTTCAACCAAAAATACCCCTAAGGTTAGTCCCCCGTGTGCCCTTTGAGACACATTAGGTCATCCCACCAATTCATGCCCCATGCTTCATGAGTTGAAGGAAATCCTTCATACCCCTTAAGCACCCCCATTTCTCCCCACTCCATCATGTGATGTTGCCACCTCATCACGTAATAAGGGTTTAAGAACCAACGACCTCTTGTCTATTTATGTGAAACACAAACATTATACACAACATTGTCTCAATCTCCGACGATATCAAGATGTGTTGGTCACCATACATCATGCCTCAATAGTAGCACTACCACTTACACCAACCTCATATGTTGATGATTCCTCTTCCACTATTTATTATGTCATGAACTCGGTTAATTAGTATATGGCATGCCCTTGAGTGCTCTATGTTAAAGACACTCATCTCATCTATATGTGTCCTTTACTCATCAAATACCATCATCACTGCATGCATCAAGTGACATATCCCCCTCATCAAGATCCCAATCCGCCTAATTTTGGATGCTCCTCATACACTAAGTACCTTGACCATATCAATGGAATGCCCAACTCCTAGCATGGTTCCCACCACACCAACACAACTATTGGAGATTCAAACGACCTCACCACTTAGAAAATGATAAGAAATTATTTCACCCCCTTGTATTAACAATACATAGAAAGAATAACATAATTAATAGAAGAGATAAAAATATGAATTAGAGAAAGGGATGGATCACATATTAAAGTAAATGTAAGCCAACCTAGGAAGAAACCAACTCTTCGCTCCCACTTCAAATATTTTTTAAGAGTAAACAATGAAAACAACAAATTGATCTATGTACCAGATGTACAACATTCAACCTTACCTATATAAAGAGTGTACAATGAAATTAATGTTGGTTTTCTTCAACACTTGGAAAATATCTTGTTTCTATCCCATTTGTGGAAGTTATGCAAATATGAAATAAAGATATAAGGTTAAGAAGTTCTTAAAATTTGATGAAGTAGATGACCCTACTTTTGAGGATTATCCTATAGAGTTATAAAAGATGAATCAAGGGAATAAAAATGTAATTCATAAACATTTTCATATATTCCTACTAATAAATAAAATATTATTACACAACTATATGCTAGATTTAGGAGAAACAACTCATGTAATTCCTTTGAAAGTGATGAAATAATTAGGCCTTACAACAACTAGGGCATATAGAAATGTATGTGCTATGGATCCTATGAAAATCGGGATGGGTAGAGTAATAAATACTCATGTTTTGAAATTTTTTGAGGAGTAACTCAAAGCATGCATATATACAAAATGAAGTGGCTACTTTCTTCATATTCCATGAGGGACTATTGTTCTTCCTAAATACTATTCATTTCATGTACCTCCGAATTATTTCTAGTGAAATTAAATGACTTGAAATTAAATTTCCTAAAGCCTATTGAAATTTCTCCTTCAAAATAAGGATGCACTCCCATTTGATTCTCACAGATAGGTTGTAATCATGAGGCTCTCACTCAAGAGTGGACCTTCACAAAATCTTGCGACATCTTGTCACAAACAAAACCATCAAACTGAAAACACATCATTTTCTCCTTCAAAGAAAAAAAAATTCACATCATGTGAATATGTCCATGTACTCTTACATATTGGTGTACAAAACCATCAACCAAACACAAGTTGACAAAACATGCCTCTTCAAACAACTGACTCTGAAGACAAATAATAGAGCTCAATTACTTTCAACATCTTGCTTCATGCAACATGCACTGGATACTTTGAATTTGCAAAGAAATTAATGAAACATCAAAATACATGCTAGGCCTTAATTGGATAAGAAATCTAACAATTTGTCAGCAAACCATTTCAATGGCGCTTCTTTTTCTTTCAACTATGTTGAATTTAGTTTTTAGTTATATTTTTAATTTTGGAGAAAATAACTATTTATTTCATGTGTAATTAGATTAGTGATTTCATGTGTTATGGTTGTGGATTCAGGCATTGAAACAACACCATTATATTTCAAATTTAAAAATGATGGTTTGAGTCCTAGGTAGCTTAGAATCCTACTTGTTTTCAAAATAAGGATGCACTCCCATTTGATTCTCACGGATAGGTTGTAATCATGAGGCTCTCGCTAAAGAGCGGACCTACGCAAAATCTTGTGGCGTCTTGTCACAAGCAAAACCATCAAACTGAAATCACATCATTTTTCTCCTTCAAAGAAAAAAAAAATTCACATCATGTGAATATGTCCATGTACTCTTACATATTGGTGTACAAAACCATCAACCAAACACAAGTTGAAAAAACATGCCTCTTCAAACAACTCACTCTTAAGTCAAATAATAGAGCTCATGTACTTTCAACATCTTGCTTCATGCAACATGCACCATACTTTGAATTTGCAAAGAAATTAATGAAACATCAAAATACATGCTAGGCCTTAATTGGATAAGAAATCTAACCATTTGTCAGCAAACCATTTCAATGGCGCTTCTTTTTCTTTCAACTATGTTGAATTTAGTTTTTATTTATTTTTTTAATTTTGGAGAAAATAACTATTTATTTCATGTGTAATTAGATTAGTGATTTGATGTGTTAGGGTTGTGGATTCAGGCATTGGAACAACACCATTATATTTCAAATTTAAAAATGATGGTTTGAGTCCTAGGTAGCTTAGAATCCTACTTGTTTTCAAAATGAGGATGCACTCCCATTTGATTCTCACGGATAGGTTGTAATCATGAGGCTCTCGCTAAAGAGTGGACCTACGCAAAATCTTGTGACGTCTTGTCACAAGCAAAACCATAAAACTGAAAACACATCATTTTTCTCCTTCAAAGAAAAAAAAAATTCACATCATGTGAATATGCCATGTACTCTTACATATTGGTGTACAAAACCATCAACCAAACACAAGTTGACAAAACATGCCTCTTCAAACAACTGACTCTTAAGTCAAATAATAGAGCTCATGTACTTTCAACATCTTGCTTCATGCAACATGCACCATACTTTGAATTTGCAAAGAAATTCATGAAACATCAAAATACATGCTACGCCTTAATTGGATAAGAAATATAACCATTTGTCAGCAAACCATTTCAATGGCGCTTCTTTTTCTTTCAACTATGTTGAATTTAGTTTTTAGTTATATTTTTAATTTTGGAGAAAATAACTATTTATTTCATGTGTAATTAGATTAGTGATTTCATGTGTTAGGGTTGTGGATTCAGGCATTGAAACAACACAATTATATTTCAAATTTAAAAATGATGGTTTGAGTCCTAGGTAGCTTAGAATCCTACTTGTTTTCAAAATAAGGATGCACTCCCATTTGATTCTCACGGATAGGTTGTAATCATGAGGCTCTCGCTCAAGAGTGGACCTTCGCAAAATCTTGTGACGTCTTGCCACAAACAAAACCATCAAACTGAAAACACATCATTTTTCTCCTTCAAAGAAAAAAAAAATTCACATCATGTGAATATGTCCATGTACTCTTACATATTGGTGTACAAAACCATCAAACAAACACAAGTTGACAAAACATGCCTTTTCAAACAACTGACTCTTAAGTCAAATAATAGAGCTCATGTACAAATTTCCATATTTGTTGCATTTATGTGTGTCTAACATAACTCTACTTTCAACATCTTGCTTCATGCAACATGCACCATACTTTGAATTTGCAAAGACCCAGGAATTCTCCACCCCCCATTAAAATGACCTTACAAGTTGATTCTTTTAGTTTTTTCACTCTATAAGCATCAACGTACGATTATGCATGATGGAGAATCTTTAGCGCTTTCCCTTGTTAATATATTTAACAAGGGAAAGCGCTAGATATTCTCCATCATGCATAATCGTACGTTGGATTTGGTGATAATTGTCTCCATATTTTGGCTTTCTGACCCCAAAAAACATAATTATTTTAGAAGGGAGGGAAGGAGGGATGATCACATTGACTTGCTTGATGACATGTCTATGAAGATTAACTACCTCAAGAACTATTTTTTTGCGTAGGGAAAGAGACACATTCCCATGTCTGAGCATGAAAATGTTCTTTGATATTGTTAATGCCTCTAGTGTTTACTTCTACAAGTTCTATAAGCAGAGTCTGTAAAGGGCCAGGTAGCCTCTGGATCTCATCTTTTATGAAAGGTGACATATCTAGTAAATGCCCCTGCAGTCAATCTCTGGAATGGATCTAAATAGAAGTTCTTCATTTTAATATCCGTAAAACACAACAACTTTAAGGTAAACTGTGTACATGTTCCATTCATCATGAACACAAAACTCACAAGCCTCCTTGGCTTTGGAGCATTTTCCATGTTTTCCATAACCAAGACCCAAATAATTAGGCCCTTCTTGAAGAACATTTGGCTCAACTATGCCTTGTACATGCTTGCCTTTAAAACCCTTTACTTTCATAGGACATTTTCATCAAAAATTTGGACCTTATTCCTCTAATGTCTCTCAAAAGAACTTACACATTCATTTTAAGAGGAAATTGAAGGTACTCTAATGTCTCTAATGTCTCTCAAAAACACGTACACATTCATTTTCAGAGGAAATTGAAGGTAGAAACCAATAGCTAATTCTTCCAACTAACCTTGACTAAAATGAGCTAAATTGTACTTTGATACGAACTTGATTTAAATTGTCCACCCCACATTAGGCACCAATGATTATAACCTTGAATGGGCTAGCACTGGTTTGTAATCATCATCTCAAAATGACCTAGTAGATGAAAAATTACCATGTTTGTAATCATCGTTTCACACCATCTACATATGACCCTTCTACACAGTATATGATTGAATTTATGGTAGGTCATCCCTTCTATCTAGACCATGATTGATTGTGACATTAGGTGAATAAAGGAAATTTGATAAGGAAGGGACACTAAGTTTATCCTCCTCCACCTACTCCATATTTAGTGATTGCCTATTTTTTCTCTTCCAACATTTTATTTTGGAAATTCATTTTGGTAGTTAATTCTACTAATAGTCACAACACCTGGAAGTCAAAGAAATTGTTATATACACTACTAAACTCAATTAACATTGTTTGTTATTGGAATTTACAATAACAAACAACGTAGAGTTCATTAATGTAGTAGTGTATATAATAATTATATGTATAGTGGTGTGGCTATCGATAAGATTAGCTGCTAATGAATTTCGAGAAATTTCGAGAATAGAAAGTTGGAAGTGGAAAATTGAGAAATCACTAGCTATGGGGCGGATGGAGGAGGACAAACTAGAAACTATCTTCTGCTTATAAATTGTATTTTATTCACCTGTTGTCACAATCATTCATGGGATAGGTAGAGAGGATGACATTCCAAAATTTCATGTATATAATATGTAGAAGGGGTCATGTATGAGATGGTGTGAAGTGATGATGATTGACATGGTAAATTTTCATCTGCCAAGTCATTTTTAGATGATGATGACAAACCAATATTAGCCATTTTAAGGTTATAATTATTAACAAGAAATATGGGGAAGGAAATTCAAATGTCTCATCATGGAAATTATAAAAATTGTAAGGATGGGGTTATAAGCGTTATGGAAATTCTAAGTGCCAAATTCTAAGGAACAAGCCATATTTGCTTCTCAAAAACTTTATTCAAGATATACTCTTAAAAAACCAAGTAAAAATTTTAGTAATCCTAGAATCATGCTTTACATAAGGTAAAATTGGGGAACTCATGACTTGTACTATAGATAAAAAAACATTTACACTTACCAAAAAATATATGATAAAAATTGACAAACTACATTTAAGCTTAAGCTTAAGGGGATATAATCATTCTTGCCTTCCATATAGATAATGAAAATGATTTTTCTAAGTCTCATGTTTCTTCTCATGTTATTTTATAAACCTTGGTTGGAAAGAAAAATAGGAGGGCTGAAATGTAAGAAATATAGAACATATTGGATTTAACAGCCCCAAACTGGATTTTACTCTGAGGTATTGATTTTTTGAAATCTATTTTGTGAATGTCGACCAATAGATATATATCATGGAGGATGAAAGACGAAGATCAGCCGAATCCCATATGGAGGCTCAGGGATCGGAGGATGTTCACGGTATTTAAATATAATCTTAAATCTCCATACATGTGTGTACATATGGAATTGATTTTTTTATTAACTTTGTGAGTGAAATTAGTTGTTAACAAGTTTCATATTTTAATTTTTAGGAGGCAAGAGGAGAAGGCTTTCTACTCCATCCATGGAGCGTGGCCAAGGTTCAACCGGTCGAGGTATGCCTGGTAGCAGGTTGGGGGAAGGGGGTGATATTTATTCCCCCGAAGGCCAGCAATCAACGGCTGCTGGTTCTCAACAGGGTCACTGTGGGTCTGGTTCTCAGCAGCGTTATTCTGGGGTTGGTTCTCAGTAGGGTCATGTTGGAGATGATGTTAACCAACAACATCAAGGTTGCCATCAATTTCAATATTTTTTTATTAAATTTGTACAACTTTTTTTACACGTGTTTTTTCTAATATACGAAATTTTATATATATTGATGCAGAGGCTGAAAATGTTCGAGCCAGTGGTCAAAAAAGACGCAGGGCAGCGCGCTACATTGAAGAAGAAGGTTGTCAACCCACCACAACTTATCCGGCTGAGATTACTGATATACCATGGGAAACGAACATGGTGGAATGCACCTTACAAAGGTGTCAAAGCCTTCATGCAAAATTGCAAAGAGATCTGGAGTCTTTGTCTCTACCTGCTGAGAGTAGACAAAGCCTAGAAATAGTTACACATTCATTGAGTGAAATGGTAAAAGTGTAAAAATATTTGGGGCCAACCACTGATTCGTTTGTAGAAGTGATGAGAAAGAGAAGAGAAACAGTGATAGGTCCCGATAAATGGAAGGACATAAAAAAAAGAGTTTCAAGAGATGATGCTAAGTCAATGTTTAATTATAAGGAAGGGCTAAAAAAAAAAATGTTGAAGGTGCAGTATTTCAAGCACCCAGACAAAGCAAAATATTTGTATAGTCGACATCTTGTGGCCTTTGGAAGGCTTCCATGGAACGATGAGGTTCCTCTTTATTTTGCACAAATGTTTTATGCAGAATTTTTTTTGGGTATGAAACCCGACTACAATGATCTTCCTTCAGAATTTTTTGGCCCGGGGAGAGGTCAATTATATCAACGTAAGGGCGCTAAGCGAGATGTGGAGTTGCCTCGCCCTGAGCCGCCATTGGTGAGTCGACCGTCTCGAGTCGAAACCCTGCGATCAGAGATGGATGCGACTTCTCAAATAAGTCGTGAAGCAAGAGATGTTATGATCGAAAATGTTCATAGCGGATTGAATGGAGTCAATATTGGCTTAAATCGACAAAGAGCACGTGAAAATGCACGTGCCAATTTTGTTTATCATACATATGAGGAGATTTACAATATGAATGTTGAAGATCTCCGAACATACGCAATAAATTGTCGCAATGGTCTGCAAGACCTAATTTTTCGTGAGGAAGAGGGCACCGGAACGGTATGTGTTAGTGACCTTAGGTTTTGAAATTATATTTACATATACATGTGTACAATTTGTAATAAATACATGTGTATGTACATGTATACATTTATTTGTATGTGTACATTAATCTAACAAAAATGTATGATTATATGTTAAAACACCATTTGCAGTTCTCAGGCATGATGCGTGATGAAAATGTTAATATTACATTCGGGACCTCCGGTTCAAATGATGCAGATGGGTCTGACCATCATGATATGTTGGCACATGTATGTTAGTGTTTTTTAAGTGACTCTAAAATAAATAATTGTTGCCACACATGTACATGTATGTATATATATAATTTGATAAAATGTTTTAACAGGTACCGATTCCGTCCGATGTTTTTGGGATGGCGGTACCTTCTTCTTCCTTAGGAGATATACCTTCTACTTCATTGGGAGATGTACAAGTATGGACAATTTTTCACAAGTTCAAAATTTATGTTACCTCAAAAAGTTCCATTAAAAATTGAGATATATAGAGAGAGATCTATATTTTGAGTTATTTATTTTTTTTTGAATTTAGGTTTGTATAGAAGATTTTTTTAATCCGAGGACTTTAGCGACGGAGATAGGAACATCCACAGCATTTGAAGAAGTTGTCTTTAGTTCTTTTTTTTAATATTATTGTTCAAATAAGTTTATATATGTACATGTGCATTTTCATTTGAAAGTTTTTAATTTATATAAATTATTTATGTATATATATATATTTATATTTAACTGTACATGTATATTGTACAGGTTACCACTGGAGATGTTTCTATGGCAGATCCTATTCATCAAATGGAGAGGCAACTTTACGAGGTATTGCGTGATTTTTTTGTTATATTTTGTTTTTTACATGAAGTTCTAGATATATATATTCTCATTCATTTTTAAAACTTCAAATTTTAATGTTCAAGTACATGTGCATTGTGTATGTAGGTTTCCCCTTTACAAGATAGGGAGCTAATCGAGACCCAGAGGCCAGATCCTCCATTTGATGGAGAAGATATACAGTAGATTTGATATGATTTCAAAATTTAGATGGTTTTAAAATTTGTTAAACTTGATACAGTTTGATACTTGAGTAAGATTTACAATTTCTGGACATATTTTATTACAATATGTTTTTTGGACATATTTTTGGACATATGTTAAATGTTTTTGTTGGATAGTTGAATTATAATTGGCATGGTATGTGATATTTAATGTTAAATGTTTTTGTTAGATAGTTGAATTATAATTGGCATGGCATCTGAAGTTTTTAAAACTATATGAATGATGGAATGTGAACCTACATTTGCACATGTGGTAAATTGAAATGTTACTTGTAACAAGACAATCCCCATTGATTTCATTACAGGATATGTTGATTTCTGATTTGATATAATTGCATACATATGATGGTACATTACTTGTAAAGTCATTGGATTAATAGTGTTCATTGATTTCAGTGTTCTTTTGATGGTTAAATAGTACTTTTGGCATGTGATATTTTTGTTGGATAGTTGAATTATAATTGGCATGGCATGTGATATTTAATGTTGAATGTTTTTGTTGGATCTAGTTGAATTATAATTGGCATGCCATCTGAAGTTTTTAAAACTACATGAATGATAGAATGTGAACCTACATTTGCACATGTGGTAAATTGAAATGTTCCTTGTAACAAGACAATTCCCATTGATTTCATTACAATATATGTTGATTTCTGATTTGATATAATTGCATGTATGATGGTACATTACTTGTAAAGTCATTGGATTAATAGTGTTCATTGATTTCAGTGTTTTTTGGATGGTTTTAGTACTTTTGGCATGTGAATGTGAAGTAATGTTCTCATCTGAATTACATTTGAAATGTGATATTTAATGTTAAATATTTTTGTTGGATAGTTGAATTATAATTGGCATGGCATGTGATATTTAATGTTAAATGTTTTTGTTGGATAGTTGAATTATAATTGGCATGGTATCTGATGTTTTTAAAACTACATGAATGATAGAATGTGAACCTACATTTGCACATGTGGTAAATTGAAATGTTACTTGTAACAAGACAATCCCCATTGATTTCATTACAGAATATGTTGATTTCTGATTTGATATAATTGCATGTATGATGGTACATTACTTGTAAAGTCATTGGATTAATAGTGTTCATTGATTTCAGTGTAAGCGCAAAAAATTATTGACAATGTAGAATGATTTTTGTGTTATAATAACTAAACCTAATAATATTGGAGAGCAAGAGAGGCTTGAGGTATGGTGTTTACTACAAGAGTTTGAGCTAAATATTTAAATGGTTTATCTATCTTTCATAAAATAGTTTAAGATTGATCACAAGAATTAAGAGAATGTCTCGGTCCATCATTGGTATGGTCCATAATAGAATGATCATCCATGTCAATGACTCTTAAGTCTATCTTTCCAAACCATGACCCTACTCTCACATGTGTGCCTTTCATGACACTAGTCACTGCTTTCATCCTTGAGTTGACTTCCTTGAAAGCACTCAACTCTTTCTCGATGCTAGCCTTCCTCTTTCTAAGAGATGAAGCTGCTTTTCGACTTAGGAAGCTATGGGTAGCCCTCGTGTCTATCAAAGCAGAGAACTTTTTCCCATGTATGGTTGTAGACATGAATCTCAAGTCCAAGGAACTTTCATCATCATTCCTCCTTGTCTTGCGCCTTACTTTCGCAATCTTCTTCAACATTTCCTCTTCCAATATGTCTTTCGAACTAGCCCTTGGCTTAATAGTGCTTTTCACATATCTCTTCTCATGAAGCTCCATAGAAAAATTCAATCCTGGGTCTGCTTGAATTGGTTCAAGCTCTTTCCTTTTCGAATTCTGTCTAATTTCTCCAATACGACATATATTGACTCCTTCCAAACGAGGGGCACCAATCCTCTTAGTGTGGTCGTCTTCTTTTCCAAGTGTGCCAACACATGCATTTTCTTTCTTCAAACCAATAGGTTTTGGATCAAGAAAGTCCCTCTTGATCTTATCTTCCATGTTCTTGACTTTAGCCTGCAACGTGGTGCTTCTTTCCTTCAAGTGAGCCCTTTCCATAAAGATTTCCTGAAGTATTTGTTCACCTTGTCGTATCTCCATGTCAAGCTTTTCAATTTCAGCAGTTTGTCTAGAAAGTCCATCCTTGGAATTTCTTGCGTGAAAAACCAAGTAGGTTGAACCAACTTTGGTCTAGTGCATTGAAATTCATTAAAGAATTGGTCATTGGCGCTGCTTCAAGCTAGGAGTGAGCATCGTCACCAACCTACATTGAATATTTTACACTCCCTAGGGTGAATGATACTTTAAATTGATTGACAGTTTAAGACTTTCGAATTTTTCCGAATGCCAAATGATCTTACAAAGTTAGTATTTATAATATCCTAGTAGGTCATTCGGTGACAACTTTTACCGGAAACTTGAAACGAATTTGGCATGTGATATTTAATTTGTTAAATGTTTGTGCAGAGTTGGTGAATTATAATTGGCATGGCTTAACAGTGCTTTTCACATATTTCTTCTCATGAAGCTCCATAGAACAATTCGATCAAGAAAGTCCCTCTTGATCTTATCTTCCATGTTCTTGACTTTTGCATGTGATATTTAATGAACTTTAAATGTTAAATGTTTTAATGATGCACAATATATAATCAAAAGGGTTTTAAAACTTAAAGTTTTGGATGGTTTCAACTTACATTTGCACATATGGTAAATTGAAATTATGTTACTTGCAACAAGACAATCCCCATTGATTTCATTGTATATGTTGATTTCTAATTTGATATAATTGCATGTATGATGGTACATTACTTGTAAAGACATTGGATTAAAAGTGTTCATTGATTTTAGTGTAAGCGCAAAAAATTATTGACAATGTAGAACGATTTTTGTGTTATAATAATTAAACCTAATATCATGGAGAGCAAGAGAGATGAGGTATGGTGTTTACTAAAAGAGTTCGAGCAGGTCATTCAGTGACAACTTTTACTGGAAACTTGAAACAAAGAGAATCTATCTTTGGCTAGGACATCATGTAAGATGCTTGACATAAACAGTAAAATTGTACTTAAAAGCTGAGATTCGGGCAAGTGGGGACAACCACTTGTTATCTCGTCCCTTGGAGGCTAGGCCATATGGGGACCGAATCTGACTTTACAAAATAAAGTGAAATAATTTGTACCATATGGTCGGAGAACATATAAAAGAACAATTAATTTCATTCTAGAATATATATATATATATATATATATATATATATATATATATTTAACATTTTTAATCAATGCACAGGTATAGAAAAACTACTTTCAATTGATACTAGAGCACGTGCTTGTACCCAAACAATTTGTAACATTTGCAAACCACAAATAACATAAGCAGCTCAATTTTTAGTTGAGTACTGAAAGGTCTAAAACATATTTAATCCAAAGATAAAAAATTGTTGGACACTTCACTCAAAAAAATTCTAATGGAATTCCATCCTCAATAATCCGTTCATGATCGGATTTTGACATTTTCCATTTCTTAATTTTTTATTTTTTCTTTGATTGAACTTCTATCAACTTTATGCGTGTTGCACACACCAAGTGACTATATTGACAACTTATGGAATCAGGTTCATAGTCTTCGAAGTAAACAAAGTCTCCACTTTGACGAGTTTGTTTGAAAAAATAACCTTTCAGTATAATAGACCCTTTGTCATACCGAAATCCGTGATCATTATAGTCTTGTAATAATTTCATTTTTTGTTCAGTGCAACGCATCAAATAATACTTCACATTTTCATCGTTGTCAATAGGTGCAATTACAGCAAAAACATCTCCTGCACAAAAAAATAAATTTAACATTTAATTATGCATATTTAAATTTATTTGTAGATCTTTAAATCATTAAAAAGTAATTCAAATGTTACCTTCTCTAACAAGATCAGAAACTCGATCACCATTGGATGATATTGTAGTTTCATCTGATTCCATTTCTTCAAACATTGCAACAGACATTTTTCCCTTTGTATTTAGCTCTGTATGTTTCCAATCGTTCACATACATTTTGTTTTCACAGACGTCATTTGATTTTGTGTTGTCTATGCAAACATCACAAAAACAAGAATATTTTATTTTATCCAATGCAAACACATTTGTGGACAATTTTGTTTGAATTGAATGCAATTTTCGAGTCCCTTTTATTGTTCCAACGTCATTTCCAATTGATCTATTTACGTCTCCGATTCCAATATGCCAGAAAAACCTTTATATGGAAAATTAGAAAAATAATTTGTAAATATGATATCAAAATACAATTAAAAATAATCATTGCATGATAAATGTACAGTGTTTAAAATTAGATTTCCAATATAAATTAAATTGAATGTACCTTCGCACTTCTCTTGATGGGTTAATTTCATGGCTTAGAGCATTTTTGCACCATTGAACAACTTCTTCAGCGTTCACAAGTCGGCATGCAAAGTGGTTCATTTGATATCTTCGAAGTACTCGTTTTATGCATGCTCCTGCACCGTCATGTTCTCCTTTTCCATGGCCAGTCTCAAAGAAATTCCAACAATGTTTAATGGTGGTTTTCTTATGAAGACGACACAACCAAAAAAATGATCGTGCAGATTTGAATTGACCTGCGCATCCGTCTGACCATATCCAATGTTCATTTAATGTTATTCCATGATTTTTCAATGAATCATAAATTTTTCCAAAACAATGTTGTACAAAACATGTATCATGTGTACGATCGTCACTGATATAAAAATGATATTCTTTAATGATATGTCGATTTTCACTCGTGCTTTCTATATGATCGACATTTTGTTCAGCATGTCTATATAGAATATGGACGAGCATGGAGACTTGGTCATAGTGATAGTATTCACTCTGAATTTCTTTTTGTGGAGCAAATGTGTAGTTTTCTGCAAAATCAATCACTGACAAAATGGTTCCTGGTGGAAAAACTTCACGAGATTTTTTGAATTGCAAGTCTTGCCATCGAGCTCTATGGGAATGCATGGTGTATTTGTATATTTCTGCTTCAAACTTTCTCAAAAAGTCTATTAGAAAAATTTCGTCTTCTCGTAATTCGATTCTTTTAACACTATCTGCACCTTGAATCGATGTACTGGTATATTTATATCTCTTCCATTTCACTTTCATGTTGGACAATGATTGATCATTTATATCAATACGATATTTGTTTTGAAATTTAGTCAAATTTCCACAATCATCGCATTTTTTACCACCAACACATTTCTTTTTGTAAAATAGTTCGTCGCTTTCTCTTTCACATAGAATTTGAGATATGAATTCACGGATAATGGAAGGAGGAGGTGAATCCTTCCATAATGTTCTACCGAAATCAAGGAATGTGTCATAATATAACTCAAATTCCACATGATAACGGCAACAACAAGTGTCGCGTACGGTGATAGGTTTTACATACCATGGTTTTTGTTGAACAAAAGCACCGAGTGAAACTTGAATTTGACGATTCTCTTCTTTGAACTTGTTGAATAACTCTATTTGAGTGGTTTCCAAGAGATGTTTTTCATGTTCTTCGTATTGATTTCATGCTATTCTTCTTCGCATCACATCTCTTGCAATGGGTGAAACACGCGAATTGTTCTTCCAATATTCATATATTATTTTTTTAACATCTTCTCCAAGTCTATCTTTGTATGGTTGCCTACAAATAGCTCTCCAACAAGCGAGTTCATCATTTACGTCTATTTGCAGTCGAAATTTTTGATGTTTGTGCAGAGTTTTTCGCGAGGTTCCCAGTGCTCGTGCCATAGATGTTAGATTCAAATGATTCTCTTGAGTACTTGGTGAAACCATTGCCATTTGTATTCCTCTACATATATTTGAAACATCTTTATCTCTAGATCTCTTAATTGACTCTATAGCACTACTCATATTTTTTATCACCTCTTCTTTCATTTTTTTTATCTTTGGTTGATTTTTGAATACCCAATAGTGTCGTCGCTTCTTTTTATTTCCTTGATGATAGGAGACCTTTCAACATTTGAGCTTGAGTTGTCACTTGCTCAGTTTTGAAAAACATTTCCAAAATTTTATCGACACGATATCGTATAACATAGTCAGGTTTTTTATCTCCATATGTGTGAGTGTCGACATTTTCTAACATCTCATTATCGATAGTGATTTCATCTGTACATATTCGAAAAAAATAGTACATATTCAATAAATAACTAAATTAATAAATATGTCAATAAATATTAGGAAAATTTTAAATATATCAATAGATCATAATATTTACATTTACATACCCGATTCAATTTCTGCTTGAGGTTGATTTTCTTCTTCAATATTTTGAGTATCTCTGTCTGTTTACATTAAACAAAATATTTTTCAAACTAGTTCATCAAATAAAAATTAAGGTTCACATTCTACATTGGGAAAACTTTAAAAATATATCAATAGATCATAATATTTACATTTACATACCTGCTTCAATTTCTGCTTGAGGTTGATTTTCTTCTTCAATATTTTGAGGAATATCTCTCTCTGTTTACATCAAACAAAATATTTTTCAAACTAGTTCATCAAATAAAAATTAAGCTTCACATTTTACATTAGGAAAATTTTAAATATATATCAATAGATCATGTAATATTTACATTTACATATCTGCTTCAATTTCTGCTTGAGGTTGATTTTCCTCTTCAATATTTGAGAGAGCTTCTAACTTTCTTTTGCGATATTGTCTCATCTCTTCTCTACGTTCCTCAGGCTTTCTTTTTCGATCATATTTTCTCACACAAGTTCTTCGATTTCCCATGATAATAGGGTATGAGGTTCAAAAATTTTCCTTTAAAAAATTAGACAATAACTCAATTACAAACAATATCACAAAAGATTTAATTTAAAAAAATCTTTTCTAAAAAATACGTAATCCAATCCAAAACACGTACATACTTCTAAGAAAAATCACACCGCCTCCAAGAAATGTCTTCCAAAAAAATTCTTTAAATCCAAAATGTGAAGAAAAATTTTTGAACAAAAAAGTTCAAAACATTTATTTCAACACAAAACACGTACATACCTCCAAGAAAAATCACGTCGCCTCCAAAAAATGTCTTCCAAAAAAGTTCTTTAAACTCAAACTTTGAACCTCCAAGAAAAATCACGCCGCCTCCAGAAAATGTCTTCCAAAAAAATTTTTTAAACCCAAACTTTGAAGAAAAGTTTTTGAATTCAAACCAAGTTGTAAAATGAAATGAAGTGCGAAAATTGTGAATCATTTCGCGGCAATTTATATTGACGCGAAATATGTGTTTTGTAGGGGGCTCCACAAAAATTTCCGGCCGACGGAGAATTGCACAATAGTTCGGCCGAACTTTTGATAGGAAGTTCGGCCGAACTATTAAGACGTCAGTTTTGACGACT
Organism: Pinus albicaulis; assembly: GCA_034641835.2. Taxonomy (NCBI): domain Eukaryota; kingdom Viridiplantae; phylum Streptophyta; class Pinopsida; order Pinales; family Pinaceae; genus Pinus; species Pinus albicaulis. The sequence continues at coordinate 358,572,295 of CM076579.1, forward strand.
AGTAAACGGAAAACATAGTTCGGCCGAACTGTCACTAATAGTTCGGCCAAACTAACGTGTCACCAACTACGCAGAACTAGGCTCTGAAAACGGTTCTGCAACTTTGGACTGATTAAATTCCATGAAAACTTGTTAATTAACTGTCGGAACCAAGACAAGCATTTTCAGAATTGAATCTACTTTCAGGAAATATAAATTTTATGGAATTTCGTAAACGTTTAATAATTTTAATTATTTTTCTAATAAAATGAGTGCAAACAATTTTTGAGGGTCATCGTGATTCAATGAAATCAAAATTTTGTCTCCCCCAAAATACATTGTAAAAAAAATTGAAAAAATTATGGGGCATTACATTGGTCCGTTGACTCTAATGGGTAGCTTTTAGATTTTTAGTTTATAACTTATATCTTAAGAAATTTGTTGCCACGCGAAACATATCAAAAATACACAGTTTTTCGTATTGGACCAGTTCAAAAAATTCTAGTAATTATGATATGCATCCATTGGCTTTGTAAATATGACGAAACCAAAGTAGACTCTGTCCAGATTGTTGTAACGCATTTTTTTTTTCAAAAACACAAATTTTCAATGAATACAACGTTGCCACATAACATGACTTCTTATGAATTCTTTGATTGTTAAGAAACACACACTCAAAGAAACGCTAAGTTGACATATCAAATCTGCATAAAAAAATTTCAAAAAATAAGTAATAGAAAGGTAACAAAATTTCTCACAAACTACGTGAAATAATAGTCCTCTTCTATGTCTTCATATACATAACTCATCTAATGGGAAAGGTGAAGGAATGAAGTTATTTTGATCCAATCAAGAAAAACAATTAACCACATGGAAGTAGGAAATTTTGGATTACCATTGACTTGTGTTGTTTATCCTATTGATCACTAAATGATGGAAGGACATATGTGTGAAGTTATATTTGGTCGTGGAGGAGATCAAAAAAATTCTTTTTGAATTAGTTTATGAGAGGAAGTTGTAACATTTCCAATTACTTCTAGTCATTCTAATTGGTGAAAATTTGACATTATCATCCTCAAATTTATTTACTTTCTACATTGGAATCAATGGAACTTGAATTTAAAATTAAAATTACCTAAAATTAACAAAGTAGGTAAGCTTAAAAGCTTATCTAAACTATTTCTTGGCTAAGGTTTTGTCTTTTTGGAGGGTAAGGAGTAAGGAATTAGGTTAATGATACAATACCAAGAGACATCTTGTAGGAGCGAAAGCATGTATCCTCATGGACTATTAGTGAGTAATCTTGTAGGAGCTAAAGCATGTATCCTATTAGTGAGTAATTCCAAGTGGTATGGTTTTCCTTGAATAAGGGTGATGATAACCCATGAGTTGTCCATTCTAGATATTCCACATGGTATGATTTTCTTTCAATAAAGGTGATGATTGTTGACATTTTTTAACCAATAACAACTAGTAATTAATGTCAACACTGAGCGATGATAAGTTTTTATCCTGTATATCCAAAAAATAAAAGGGTAAGTTCAAAAGGTCTCCTTTATTGTTGTAAATACTAGTGAAAATTCACAAGTACCCAACCAATTTTGACCTCCCGAGCCTCTTGTTGTCTAACCTCAACAATCGAAAATAATGGTCCCCAACTAGATTTTGAAAGCATGTTTTTACATTTGGAATTTGAAATACAAAATGGAAAAATAGTTTGGAATAAACATTCCTTTGTACTCTAGAAAGGAGGGCCCCAAAAAAACTTGGCCATAAATGGTCTATAATTAACCTTCACAAAGTAATATCTAGAAAAGTGTGTATATATGCCTTATTTCAATTCCATCCAAAAAAGGTTATTGTAGTTTAAACTTTGTAGGATGAAACAATTCTTTTTGGCAATGTTAGTACTATGTATACACAATTATTATGTATTAAAATGAATGGGGCAACCATACAATGATTTTTTACCAAATAGATTCAGAGATACTTTGGGAAAGAAAATTTGGATGATTATGGCATTAAAACTAATGGGACAAGCATACAATCACTTTTTACTAAATAGATTCAGACATACTTTGGAAAGCAAATTTAGATATTCATTGTCCTTCAATGTGTGTATTGGCACAATCAATGGGAGATTCGGCAAGCAGATCCAACCATGTTCTTGCATGTGAATTTGTGTGTTTTTTTGTGAGAACGCCAACCCATAAGGAAACAACATATCAATCTTATGTTAGCCACTGACAGTGAAAACTTAATTTCCCCATATATAATCAGAATTATATTGCAAAGACCCATCCTATATGAATATCCTATTTCACCATGAATGACTTGTTTATTCTTTAAACAGTGTAATAATATATTAGATCTAAATAGTGCATTAAATGTATTGAACACTTATATTGATAATCTAAATCTTTAACATAATTTCAATTTCAATTTAAATATTTAAAAATAAAATATTTATTTTAAATTTCATAAATTTCGAAATCATTTAGTTTTTATTTATATCTAAATAATTAAAAGAATATTTTTTTTTTTAAATTTCATAAATTTTAATATTATATATATATATATATATAATTTAAAAGCCATATCATGAACTTATTCTAGCAGAAATACTTACTTAAAAATACTTCAAAACATTATATTATAATATTATACTTATATAGAAATATTCAACAAAGTAGACAATACTTATATAAAAATATTTATCAAGACAACCAATAAAACAACCTAGAATTAACCCTCAGGCATTTTCAACTAAACCCACTCTGCCATAGAATCAATTCTAAAAATAAATCTCAGACCAATTAAACCCAACCTGCCTTAGAATCAATCCTCATAATAAATCTCAGATCAACTAAACCCACTATGACCTAGAATCAATCTTCAAAATAAATCTCAAACCAACTAAACCCACAATGCATTAGAATTAATCCTCGTAGTAAACCTCAACGACTCAATCCTCATAGTAATCCTAAGCGAATGGACCAACTAAACCCACCCACGTGGCCTAATGTTCAGGTTTGATGAAAGTGATTTATTAAAAAACATAAATGATATTAAAAAACCAAAAACCATACTTGGTAACTCTAAAATTTGGATATTCATCTATGCATCTCACCTAAACCCCAACCATAGGGAGAAAAAAACTTAAGTAACAAGTTTTTGCATTATTCAAAATCCATCAAAGTTGCAAGCTTGATAATCTCTGAAGACTCTTGGATGAAGTCCATTACTCCAATATCATTGAAATGTACCTTCAAATTGACTCTTGGATGGAGTCCATTACTCTAACATCATTGAAATGTAACTTCAAATTAAATGCCATTGTTGTCCAAACACAGTCTCCCTATAAGAGGGTAGAAGTGAACCAAAGCTTCTCACAAGTTTTTCTTCAAAGACTCCATTGAGGAGGCCGATCCCTAGGATGGGTACACGATAATCTTCTAATTGTAGTAAAAAGTGGCATTATGAAGATCAAAAGTTATCAAGTCACATTACTTGTGGTTAAATGGCCTAGGAGGATATACACAATATTTCAGCTACACAATTATGTATGTTTGCATCATATGCTTTCTCATCATTCTCATCATGTTCGCTGCACAAGATTTATCTAGACCATATAAACCATTGGGTATAGTTTGTGGAGTATGTTCTTGGAATCTATTCTTAAGCCATGGTAATTAGGAATAATTCTTATGAACAGGATTGAAGTTCAAACATTTTTGCAGAAAAGCACCCATATCATCGACAATATTTGAAAAGGACCATCTATTTCTAGCCTTTAATGCTTGACCACACCACAACCATTTAAGTGTTGGGCTAAGGTTTAACCACACCGCTACAACATCATCGACCACTGAAATTTTTAAAACCCAAATTGACAAGCATTGTCAAGGCAATGAAAATGGAATTATGATATACGCTTAGCAAACTAGTACGGTTATTACGGTTTAAGAACAATATTACGGTTACACAAAATTTAATGAAGTTTATAAAAGTTGCAGCAACCGAACATCTCACGGTTTTAATTTGACCTACCACCCTTTCGGTACATAAATTTAATTTTTTTATTCATAGCAAAATCAATAAGCTTGATACTCTTGATGTGTAATATCTACGGAATGACATTAAGATTTCTTCAAATTTATCGCTGGAAGACTGATGGTTGAAGTGTTAGTTGCGTCCATTGTACCTAGAATGAACAAGGAAACCAAGGGTTAGTGGCCAACCTCGAGAGATATTTGGAAAATTTATCCAAGAGCCAATAGCCCTTCACATGACATTTTATTATATTATCTGATTATTTTTTTTAAACAAGCAGAAATAAAAATTTGAATTTTTTCAGACGTGTAATATTTTCATTGCACTTCTGAGACATGTTAGAGCCCTTTTGACTGGCTGTGACGGGTTCAATTTTGAACCATGGGTGGGAGTATTCATTTTTGTTTTAAATTTTAGACCTCTAGTTAAAATAACATTTTTCCCACCCAAAACATGTGTTTTTGTTATCTCCCGCTGGCTTAGTGATTAGGGTTTTTGTTGTGGGTCTTGTTCTTACAACTACCTTACTGCAATTTTTTATGGGTGCTAGTTCCGTCTCAACAATCTGCAGTTTTTGAAGTTGCATTTTTCAAGAATTCTACTAAGTTCAATAGTTAAGATGCAGGATTGGGGGATCTAATGCAATTTCTTCTTGGTGCAATTTCAGTCTCAACAATCTGTGGTTTTCGAAGCTGCATTCTTCATGGATTCTACTAAATTCAATAGTCAAGATGTAGGATTAGGGGAAATATTGCAATTTCTTCCTGGTGCAATTTCAATATCAACAATCTGCAGTTTTTGAAACTACATTCTTCAGGTATTCTACTAAGTCCAATAGTAAGTTGCAGGATTGGGGGATCTATTCATGATTTTCTTAGCTTTCATCAGAATGGTTTAGAATGCATCCAAACCCTTGAGAATATTGATGCAAGTAGAATTTCCCCCAAAATGATCCAAATCAATGTGAATGGCACACATGGGCAAATAAAATTCCTTCATCGGATGATGCATTGTGCGCTGGTTTTTGGAAAGAGCCCATGATCATCAACAACAATAAAAAGATTGGGCTTAACACGATCAATCAGATGCCAATGGTTTCAGCTACAAATGTGGAATCACACCTTTAAATATCCTCTTATTGAAATCTCATCTTGGCATAATTTCCCATTCGATTCAAACAGGGGACCAACAATATATGAATCTTCCTAACTGGATATTTTTGTTCATATAATTTAGGTACCCAAATTTGCTATTTGCAAACGTGAAAACCCGAGGAGCACTACAAATTCTGACTGGAAATGCATGTAATTTTTAATGGTTTTCTCAAAGGTTCTCTAATTTTTGTTGCCTTATTTCGATTTGAATAAAGATATTTTCTTGTAGCTCCGCGTTAGAGTTCAATCATTTTTGAAGTTATGTTAGTGTTGCACCATTTTTTCTCAAGTATTGGAAAAGTACTATTTTATTGCATCCGAATTACTGGTTTTTTATTCTATTATGTGGTTTGAGCTTCTTTAAGCTTCTTTAATATTTTTGAGAAACTAAATTCATTTTTATAAGAATATTTAAGATTCTGGATCTATCGATCTGAGATGGATCTATCGATGTGGGATACAAAGCACTGTTATTTGCTATACGCTTTCTGTATGTATGAAGCTCTGTAGGTGGGTTCTCATAAACAGTCATTTATATTGTTTGTATTTTACTACAGATAGCAAGATTGAAATCCTAAGTTATTATTAGATTGAAAGCAGAGCAGAAGCCTTACAAGACCTTGTCTGATAAAGAATAAGATTCTCATGCTACAGTAAGGGAATATCTTGGTTTATTTATCTGCTGCATGCATGATATTTCATACATATCTATATGCATTCTCACCTGCAAAATACAGAAATATTCCTTTCTAGCTCATGAAAAACAATAGTTATCAATTTTGGAAAATCCAAGAGAAATCCATAAATTATGAATGTTGTTTACTAAATTTAAGGTGATCATCTGTAGTAGCTGGGATCTCCTTTTTTCTTTGATTGATGCTGACATCCATCCTTCTATAAAAAGGTCAGGCACCTACGTATGCACATATTCCATTGTAATTGGGTATAAATTACTGTGTTGATGCCCAAAATAGGTCTCATTCATTTCGAGGAAGGGGTGTTGAGGTTAACTGCATCTCTAAGGAGGTTTTAGGGTTGTGATTTCTATCATTTCACTTCAATGGAAGGCAAGTGCCCACATCTTCAAAGCTCACCAACACCACCTGATTCTCATGGACCATCAAGCTTGATGCATAATTCGCTCTTCCAGCAACAGCAGCCACAGATGCCTCTGCAACATCATCGGCAACAGGTTTTAGAGCCTGTATTTGATCTTGCTTGTAACGTGTTCTTTTCAATGTGTTCATTGCTATTGTTTAAGTAATTCCTAGCTTCAACTTGTGCATATTTAATATTAGTGTTTATCAATCTAGTTGGGTTTAGTGTTTTGATTCCACTCGTTAGGATTTGAAAATTTTGATGGTACTTAGAAGAGGGGAACGATATTTTTTATTTGGGAGGTTGTTTTCGCTGTTGTTCTTGGATGCTCCTAAACAGGGATATAGGCCCGAGGGATCTCATTAATTCGTATTTGAAAATTCCAGCTACAGGGATTAATGCAGCTCATCTCCATTACATGCAGATCTAGAAACAACAGCTGCAGATGTTTTGGCAACAACAGATGCAACAGATGGAACAAGTTGCAAGTGATTTTGTTTACTTTCCTTTTTTCTTCTGTTTCGCATGACCTTTCCATTTCAATAGATTTTTCTTCCTCCATGTATGTACCAACTGGTATCGTTTTCTCTCATACATAATTATATGCATTATGCCTTGAAGGAGGCCCTACTGGGTGGGTTGAGGAGCCATTTAATTGTGTAGCAAACAACCCTCTTATTCTATAACTTGGCAAAATCCAGTGATAAAAAAACATGTTTTTGACAATCAAAATATGAAATTTCACACATTATGATAGTTTTATGGATTTCTCAGTCCCCATTTTCATTGGAACATCTTCACACTGCAATTTCAGCAATCGAAACTTGTAATTTCAAAACTTCATGAATAGTGGCAGCCATATTTTTAAGGAGAAAAATACAGAAAACAAGGCTTCCTTGCTACGATTAGCTTATTCCGGTGAGTTGGCCCTTGGCTGAAAGGTAGGTGAACCCTTCTCATTCAGGTAAGGTCCTAAAGAGGAGGTGTGATCAGTTTGGGAGATAAGGGTTGACTAGGACCTTGGTTGGTTGACCCTTCATTCAGTCAAGATCTTACCTAAGGTCAAGACCTTTTTCTGCCCTTTTAACGAAGAGAATAATGGGCAGGACTTTTCCACCTTTGCCTGAAAACACTCATTTCCTTGGTCAGATAAGGTATAACCAATCCTTCTATCTCAGGTAAGTAACTAAATATCAACAAATTTCATATTTGCACAAGCATTGTGTAACGAGGGTTATTAAGGGCTTAGAAATATGTTAGTATTTGACAGGTTTATAAGCTAAAGGAATATGGCTTATGAGATGTATTTTTTCACTGACAGAGTTTAAGCAGCATCAACTTCCTCTTGCATGAATTAAGAAAATAATGAAATCTGATGAAGATGTGAAGGTGGGATGATTGTAGGTCTTTTTTTTCTTTTGAAGTATTCTTTTTTAATCGAGTATTTGGTGTTCTGTTTTTCGCTCATAATACATTGTGCATGAGTAGATGATAAGTGTTGAAGCCCCTGTCCTATTCTCAAAGGCATGCGAGCTTTTCATTTTGGAGCTTACATTATGTTCATGGTTACATACAGAAGAGAACAAAAGACGTACTTTGGATAGAAATGATATTGCAGGAGCTATAAGTAGGGGTGATGTTCTTGATTTTCTTCTTGATATTGTTCCTAGAGATGAAGTCAAGGTAAATTCCTGTAATGCTGAAATCATTTTTTATCATCAAATTATTATATATACAATTTTTGGCAGATTCAAAGCCTATTTACATTTTCCTAATGACATAATCATGTATACCAGATAGTTAAGGATTTTAAAGCATTTTCTCACTGCAATGACATAATTACATATAAAAATCGTGGCAGCTCAAAATTGTCTATCTTTCTGGATATTTTCATCCCATCAAGAAATACATGCTAAGCCATCATTGCATCAAGATAGCCTCTTCCCTACCTACCCATGCAAGTAGGGAAAGTGCATGAGCATTGAGATCTAGCTCCTACATCTTTCTTTTCACATCCGTTTCTTTCGACAAGCAATCAAATGAGCTAATCTTAGAAATTTAGTATCTATAAGGTTTAGTTACCTTTTCTTTAGGAAAATTTTCAAACATTCTGACACATCTCTTTCTTCACGGGAAGAGGACAAAGCCTATTCTGATTGCTTGCCAGACACTCCAGATAGATTTGTAGCAACATCGAGGATCCTTGAGGATAGCCCACCAATAGAGCTGTGGTGAAAGCATACCTGTTAAAATATCTTGTATCCAAATACATACCTATTTACCTGTTAAAACTTAAAAGGACTTCTATCCAAGTACACACCTCTTTTGCAAATCGAAAAAAAAATAAAAAATATTCATCATAATCAAACAATTACAATAGAACCCTTGATATCCCAAGATCCTGGTTGTGTCTTTCTGGTAACGGAAGAACAGATAAAACACTGCAGATGCATTTTCTGTTTGAATTACTGAAAATGAGGGCCCTAGTTATAGGTATTTTTTTGGGTGTGTAATTCATATTTAACATGGTGATTGTTTTTGTGTTAATGGCTGGTGGAATCATTTTTAGAGAAAAAAGCATTTGCACCGAGAGGTGCAAGTGACGCTAGCAGTGGGGAATGTGGAAAATAATAATTAAGTAAAATATATGGAAATTTTAGTTTTTATATATTTTTTAATAGGAGGTGAAATTTAAAAAGGAAGTTACACTAACATAATTGTCTCAGAGCAATGACATAGTAATGATGGTATCCTTCTCTTTCTGTTCCCTTATCATCTTATGCTTTACTAGATGAATTTAAAGTTTAAATTTTAAATTCCAACTATTTTGAAATGAAATAAAAATTTCAAAAATAATTTTTTTTGTGAACTTGAGTACTTATTATACACAACCTTCAAATCACCCTCTTTTCCATTCTTATAGAATCCTGCAATCATATTAGCACATTCCCTACCCAAAGAAAATCAAACATTGAAACCCTCTTTTAAACACAAATGACAAGAAATTCAAAAACTCTCTGCATAAAAAGAAAGGATGTAATTCTAACGTAAACTATTACAGACCCTGTACTTGAATACAAAGTAAGAAATACCAGGACATTTAACACATTTACTGTCCCTCACTCTTAAGATGGTATCGGGGTAAATAGGTTTTTCCGTGATATAGGGTATATATATATGCTCATGAAGAGTTTAACACATTTACAACAAGGGAATTGGAAGGTATTAAAGTATATGGAATTTTCCATGATACAATAATATGATCATTATCCCTAAGGGAATTAGACCAAAGGGAATTGAAATTTATTTGAGGTAGATATAATGATATATTCCTAAAATTTTAACACATTCACAACCGAAGGGATTTCGAACAGAGGGAATCGGAACTGGATCGGAAGGAATTGAAATTGATTTTGAGATCAACAGACAGTTTAATCCTAACACAAGTGAAAGCCCCACTGATTTTCTGGTCAACAGGTCAACACATGGAAAACAATTCATATCTCCTTCTTGTTAAGTTGTTTTTATTTATTTTGAAAATCTTGGATAATTCGTTAAACATATTAACTTTCAGGGGTCGATATTGTTACCACTACAATGCGAATACCTACATCTAGCCACTCGAAGAAATCTATATGAATATTTTAAAAATGATATAAATTGAAAGTATAGTTGATTTGTAGTGGCGCCTTTGCATTTTGCAGAGCCTGGGAAGACCAAAGCCTCAAATATTTTTACGAAAAAGTCTCTTCAAGTGAGTTTAGTTTAATTTTATCAACTATATTTTAGTAGCAGTTGTATGTTGCATATTTCTCAAATTGTGGAGTTGTTCCTTTCCTGTTGCATGTTGTTTTATATTGTTATGTTGTGATTCAAATTTTTAGTTGTGCTTTCTAGTTATTCTCCTACATAGTACATGCTTTGATAGATTATATCAAAAGTCTTACCAATACAATAACATTGATTGTTGTATGTGGACATTTTTGTTCAGGATGGTCCATTACATAATCAAGATGAGGAGCTGGATCATGCAATTGCACTTTCTCTTTCTAAAGAACTAACCAAACCAAATGGTATATGATGGCAATTTCATTTTTTTACATATACTTTTAGTTTAATTATATCATTTAGCTCGATGCTTTTCATATATTCAACTAAACTTTTGTTGCTTAACAAGACTTTGTCATTTCCATGTTTTAGTGAAACTGTTTATGGTTTGATACTCTCATACAACCTTTATCAAGTTACATGCACCCTCATTAGAAAAAACAAGAGAATTTTGCTTGCCATGACTATCTTTCTTTTTCATTGTTGACTTAAGAAATCCTTTTAGCTAAGAAACTAGTTTCAAGGTTATGGCATAACTTGTCATATAAATTGAACAGAAGTTATATCCAGAATGTTAACTTGTAAACTACTTCACTGGTTTTAGGCTTTCCATTTAAAATCTACTTCAGTTTGAAATTTGAACGAGTTGTTCCATAGAGTTGATTATTAAGAGATTTTGGTGTAAGGATTAAAAATTAGCCCGTAAGGCCTCTCAGTTATTCATTTATTTTATCTGAAAATAACATTTACTATTAAATTAGAACCACTCAGCACAAATATGTCATAGATCAAGATCATACTTTGTAGAGTGTCGTAGAATATAAATAGGAGCAAGGACACTGAATTCTTTCAGTTTTCCTGGTTCTTATTCCTTTGTGTATCTTTGCACCTTTAAGGGCAATTCCTAGTTTAAAGTCTAATTCTTTAAAGGGTGCTAGCTCAGTGGAAGAGCACCTTCTTTACACGCAGGAGGTTGGTGGTTCGATTCCATCATGCCCTGATATTCATATATAGGGATTGACGAAGATCATTTTTTGGTGACGGATGTTGTTTTGACCATCACCAATGAGCTTATGGTGATATTTTTCGACCCTCACCAAAATATGAAATGGTGATGGTCAACGAATGCCACCATATATATGCATCAATAGTGACGACCATTAAAGGTTCATCACCATGAATCGTTGTTGTTGATATGAAATGGTGAGGGTCACTGTTTGTCATTATAGCCATTATTCGTGACGGACCTTGATGTCACCAATGAGTTTATGGTGACGGTCAATGAACATCGCCATATATATGCACCAATAGTGATGGCCATGAAAGGTCCAGATAATTTAGATTGTAGAAAACCCAAACCCAAAAACTGGAAAGAAGTAATGTAATGAACTAAGGCTAAGATCAGGACATATTATTTCACCAGTAGAAGATACAACCCTGCCACAACTTGAATCTAGAACTTCAACAGAGCCTAGATAAACAAATATGACTGAAACAAAACTAGATCATGGAAAGGAAATGGTTGATCAGGGGAACCCTAAAAACCTTAGGATTTCTCCCCCTCCATTCCCTAAAATATTAATGCTACCTAGAAAGATTCTCTTTAGATTTCAATATCCTAGGGGAATTAAAAAACATTTGAATTAAAATTCCTCTTTTGTAGGCCATACAAGACATTCCCATCTATGCTAGGACAATTAAAGAACTATGTGGAAAGAAACATGTGATGAAGCAAAAACTGCACCCACTGTTCATGTGGTAGGGGAACTATCTGACTTAATGTTGGGTAAGCAAACACCCGTGAAATATGAGGATCCATAGAACCCCATAGTAATTGTGCAAATCTTTGGCCACTCCTTTCCAAACACATTGGTTGACTTAGGGGCAGCCATTAACATCTTAACTACAGAGACCTGCGAGAAGTTAGGCATAACATCTTTAGAACCCACAGCTACTTTCCTGGAACTTGCTGACAGATCTGTTATCAGACCAGAATCAATATTACAAGACATCCTGGATTTTGTGGACTCATGGGAGTATCCAACTGAATTTTTAGTTATTAACCCAAAGAGTAGGATGGATGGACACCCCTTGATACTTGGTCGACCTTAGTTGGCAACAGTCGATGCTTACATAGGTTTCCGGACAGGAAACATGACCATTCCTAGAGGATATTCCATAAAAGATATTATCATTTACCCACCTGCCAAGCCAAGTCTACCCCTGGTAAATATTCATAGACATCCACATACATACTAGGAACAAAATATCCGTTCAGCATTAACTATAGTTGAAGCTCTTAAATTTAAGGATCAAACTGAAGACGATGTAATTAATAAGTTCATGAATTAGCCATCTACGCTTGAAAACTTAAAATTTCAAATGTTAAAAACAATTCTTGATGATGAACCACAAGATATCCCTTGGCAGGCCTTGATGATCAACACATACCCATAACTGTTGTGCACAACAACATACCCATTGAAATTGAGCCAGGGAAAATTTTAAATATCAATGGCAATTTGGATAGTAACCAAAAGAAAAGGCTCATAAAGGTTCTACAGAAGTATCAGGGAGCATTTTCTTGGGACTACCTAGACATGAAGGGTATAGTCCCTCAGCTATGCACTCATCACATCTATATTGACAAGGAGGCTCAGCCTATTCGACAACCTCAAAGAAGGCTAAACCCACATCTGAAAGACATTGTAAAATATGAATTGCAGAAGCTATTGGATGTAAACTTCCTTTATCCTATCTCAGAAATAAAATGGGTCTCTCCCCTAGTAGTTGTTCCTAAGAAAAATGGGAAATGGAGAATCTGTGTGGATTACAGAGAACTAAATAAGGCAACACAGAAGGACCACTTCCCCCTTCCTTTTATTGACCAAGTCCTTGATACATTGGTAGGGAAAAAGTTCTTTTCCTTTCTTGATGGGTTCAACGGTTATAATAAAATCTAGATAGCCCCTGAAACCAGGATAAACTAACCTTTACCTGCCCATGGGGTACATTTTCCTACAGGGTATTACCATCCGGACTATGAAATTCCCCAACAACCTTCCAAAGAGCCATACTCAACATTTTTTCTAATTTTAATAAATGAGGGACTTGAAATTTACATGGACGACTTTACCCCATATGGAGATGACTTCTATCAAGTGCTAGAAATGCTAGAAGAAGTATTGGAATGATGTATTGCTACCAGATTATGTTTAAGCAATGAAAAATGCCACATGATGACGACCGAAGGAGTAATCCTAGGACACTACATCTCTGCAGCTGGAATATAGGTATATCCGGTAAAAATAGAAGTAATCCTTTTATTGGCCAAACCTTATACGTAGACAGAGGTACGCAGTTTTCTTGGATACGCAGGGTACTATCGCAGGTTTATAAAGAATTTTTCACAAATCGTTGCACCCTTATACAGGGAAAATTTTAAGAACCCCCCTAAATTTATATGTATAATAAATGGGCGAATCCCCATGATACATAGGAAAAATGGAAGGCGATTTTATTAATAATATAATCTGTATATATAGTTTTTTTGGCGAATCTCTCACGAGATTATATTATCTTGTAAAATCATGGAGAATCACTAGTACAAATGGCGAATTACTAGTACAAAATGGTGAATCGTTGTCTAGTGGAGTTCGAGGTGTTGGTTCCAATGAAGATACAGTAGTTGATCCAGGAGTTGAAGGAAGCGAACCACCGAGACCAAGCATGACACATGGTGACTGGTGAGGGAAGTAGTTCTCGTGCAGTTTGTAAAACGCATTCTAGTTCTGCTAAGCATAGTGTTGTTGCTCATGCTATTGCTAGCACTGATATTGAGGTTGGAGAGGAGTTTGAGGAAGCATGGAAGGTAGCAGTCATGGAGAATTACAAAGAGGACCCCATGATAGGCTCCATTTTTCCCTTTGTCATTTGGGTCTGCAAGATCTTCTGTCCATTGGAAAAACAATTAACCGTTCAACCAAAAATCAACTTGACTGAGTTGATTAGGTACGAGTCAACTCAAACTACTCTTCAAAACTATGCTTTGCACTATCCCTTATTTATCACACTAATGCTACACAACATTGTGCATTTGCACCCAACTCTCATGCATGCACACAAAATTTTCATCAACATCTATAACCTTTACCAAGTGAGAATCAGTGAACAATTTGCACCAAAGTTTGTTATAGTGTTGAAAGTTCATAAGAAATTTAGATCCATGGTACCTTCAATAAATTTTGAGATAACCTCCACAAATTTGACCACAATAGAGCAAACTTGTGATAAATTTTAAACCTACAAAAATTAGGATTCATGTTCCTAGGAATGATCATAAGTAGTTGACATATAGGTAGAGTTTTGAGCCTGGACACATTGATAATGCAATGGCTTAGGTAAAAATCCACATATTGAAAAGTCATCAATGAAGAGAAGACAAGATCATTATGAATTACACATACTCCAAACTTCCTACCAAATTCTACTTAGTTGTCTGCAACTCAGCTATGCATAATCTTATAGTAAATACAAATTCCACAAAGCCTTCTTCACATAGCTAATAAATGTCCATTGGAAGAGCACCCCTTATATAATAGTAATAGTAGAAATCAATAGATTATTTCATATTGAACTTCATAGCCATAGCACTCCTATGTATTGTATGATGTATTCAACTTGCATTATCAAATATAGATAAATTCATACTTTTTATTGATACATGAATATCATACTTGTGCACAATGTTGAATGCAATACCAATCAAGGAGTAAAGTCAGTTTGATGTGTAATGATCTCTAAAATAATTAAGAAACTTAGTAATGCATCACAACTTTCATGTTTGAAAAAATTATAAAGCCTTCATGCAAATCCATTGTTGTTATAGTTCCTTCTCTCAACAATGTTCCACATAAGCATGGAAAATCAAGTAATATTAAAATGCATTTATAATAATTTGAAGCAATTAATTCTTATGGTGTCTTTTAATACCGAGTTATTACTCTACCCTAGTTGTAATTTATGCAATTAGATTGTACTCAATCCTTACAAGGAAATTTAAGAGAGGATAGTTAGAAACTAGGGCTCAATATATTATAAGCATTCTTGCCTTGGCCAATGATATAGAATGCATATAAAACAAACGAGATCTGGGTAAAGCACGAATGTGGCAATCCCGTTGTACACAGTAAATGGCATTGAGTTTGACATAAGATATTGTCTTTTACCAGTGTTTTATGATAGATTAGTGCAACTTAAAAGCTATAAGATGTTATAACTTTAATATATCTAAATTTTACCTGAAGAGATAGTTAGAAATACACATATTTTACAAACAATAATTTTGCAAAGAAATCTGAATACTGAATTAACACACAAGTATGCCTCAAATAAAAGCATCTATAAAACCTTTTTCCTAAAAGAAATTCATCAGTTTGAAATTTTGAATATTTATCCATGATCTTTAGATTGTAAGAGTCTATATGGTTTATATACTAGATTGCTTAAATTAAAGATTAGCTTACCATATGCATTACAGTGCATAGATAGAAACAGAAATGGTTTCCAAAAAAAAGCACCCATAAAGGCAACAAAATTCAGAGGAGACACTTATTTCACTTCTTCGATGTTTGTCTTTGATGATCACTTCCACATTCATCCCCATGCACCTCAAGAGCTGCAAGTACCACTCTGCCCCTGCAAATAGATCAATGAAGTGAAAATTACAATTAAAACATTCTATATTTTTACAAAGAGTTACAACACACATTCACAAGAACGACACCAAGCCTTCTCCATTAAGCATTTCCATTCTGGTGAAAAATGTATACATAGGGCATAAACCACTATTATCAGAAGTAAATCCTATATAAAGATGATAAAAACTGAACCCAACTAAACATTTCCATTTATTGGAACTACCCATCATCAAAAGTAAGTAAAACCAATCTACAAATTTATGATTAACTTATAAGCATGATATGTCACAGAGGAAAATTTTCTTAATAGAAGGTGCCTTGCCACTCAAAGGATCACAAAAACTGAAGTAGAATATGAGACTAAATAATTATTTCAACAGTTTGTCATTGACAAAGATTTTATTTAACTTCCACATTATTTTCTAATAAAGTCTATTATTTAATAACACGGTGTATTAATATGTAAATATCACATTTTAGAATACTATTCTACTAACATATTATTCTATTTCGTATTATTATGATATTGTCGAGTCTCAAAGCCAACCAACAATTCCAACCCACATTCTTGTCTAACTTTTAGGGGATGCCAACTTTCACAGGAAAAACAGAGTCTTTATAAACAATACTGAAATATCACTGGAACATCACACAAGAGCCTTGACACTTGTGTGCATAATCAATAATGTTAAAATAAATAATATTTCCAAGAAAAACCAATTCAGATCCACTACATCCCAATCTAATCTTAAAACAATTGCCACAATTTAAAAATATGTGGAGTTTCAATGCTAGTTATAAAAAGTGTTTGACTGCAATATTGTTTCAATGCTAGTTATAAAAAGTGCCCATCAGAGAACCTCTCTCTATATTCCTCTAGTTCCCACAGCTTCCTCCATTCCAGATATCCTTCACATATCAATGTGTCAAACTGTGATTTTATTGGCATAGAATTGGGGTTTTTTTGTAGCCAGTCAGCGATAATTGCTACCAAAGCAAAACAAGCACTCTCCCATGCAACACGTTCACTTTGTTGGTCAATTAAAGCAAAAAATAATTCAGTTGATAGCTTCATTTGTCCATCTCTTCTAACTTGTACTTTATGTTCCCAACTACTAATGGTAAAGTTTTCATCTCCAAAGTCTACCCAGAGATGTTCAAAGCTACACTGGAATCAATCTCATTGACCTGCAACAGATAAACAGATATTGATATCAATATCTACCAGATATTGCAAGAGATAGTTAAACACAAATGAAGCAACAAACAATAGGGTTCTATCAGTTTCTAAATTGATGTTGAAGTAAATTCAATACTTGAAAATAATCTATATCTAGAAGCATTGAACTGTAATCAAAAGTATTCAATCCAAACAAAATATCTCAAACACTCACGAGTCATGCCAATCTAAGTAACACGCATCCAAACTTGTTTGTAGCACCAAATGAAGCACTCAAAAATGAAAAAAATAGTACAAGCACCCATTAGTATTACACCAATACTTTTCGCTATGGTATGAATAATGTGACATGGTTATAAGGGAAGAAAACATCAAGAGACGAGTTGTATATCACTAGGTAAGGCCCATGAAAGGAACGTTCGTCAGCATACCTTGTGCTACATGCAATATACACAACAAACCTTTACCCTTGTCTTCTGTCAATTAACTGTGCTACAACTAATGCACACAACCACCATTAGTAGACAATTAAATGCTTGGAAAAAACTAGTTAATAATTCCAAAGGGTCAAAGATTATGAAAATACAATGCATCGATTTGAATGTAGAAATTAAGTGAACCCAATTTTAAGCTACTGAGTGCTATTTACGAGAGTCAAATAAGGAAGTATATAACATAATAAAGGTATGCAAAAATTTCAATATTTGAATCACCTATCTGGATGATGCAGGTGGATGACCCACGTGATATATCATCATCATGAAGTGAATATCAGGGGGTGTTGTTTGGCTAGCTGTCCAATGTAGGAGAAAAGTTCTCTTATAGGGTTACCCATTTTGGTGGGTGACAAGGTCAAATCCAAAACCATGGGATTAGGGGTTACCCCTTATTGGCCAAACCAAAACTATAAAATCATAAATCTCTGAGGATGAGCAAGGGAAGGCTCAAACAACCTATGACGCTTTACAAACAATGAAAAATGGGTGAAATTTTTCAAAAAGAGCAAAGCTCCTCAAGCTCAAAAGGCCCAGCTTCCCCATCAGTTGGCCCTAGCTTGACTCCAGAGAAGCCTGCTACATTTGTCATAGAAAAAGTGCCTGTTGGTTCCTCTCAACTCACCTCCTAATGAGGAGGTGGGGGCTTGTTGTAACCAACCTACCCAAAACATCTTAGGACAACCTAATAACTTTTTCTTATTCTAAGTTTATTTGAATTCTTTCGGTGACCCAATCGTTGTCTGCATGGTTCACCTTGTTTTTTATTTGATAAGAACTTATTTAACCTTGTTTTGGATTTGATGACAATATAGCTCATGGATCTTGCAGCCTTGAAATCACGCGATTTGATTTGTTTTGATCTTTGTTGAGGTGTATTTTTTAAATATTTTGTATAACAAGACATATTTTCAAAAAAAAAGGGCAATTCCTACGAAAATAAAAAGAGAAGTTACATGCCAAATAGGGCAATGAAAACTAGAGACAAGGCAATGACAGGAAGAAAATATATTAAAAAAGAGCAGAGATATCTCTCCATTGAAAATTTTGAAAGATTTCAAACTGTAACTGTTGTCTCCTTGTTGATATTTTCAATTATAAGTTATAACAGTAAGTCTCATCACCATGAAAAATATTATCTTTAGATTCACTTTAAAGCCCACAAATATCTAATATTACAAAACATATATGATAACTAATTCAACCGAACCCACTGTTTGTAGATCCAGAGATGATTTCTAGCTTTGAAGAATGCTTCCCTCTGACAATCCAACTAGCAAAACAATTGAACCAAAATAAGAGGTCACTATAAGAGCAGGAAGGCACTTTTATAGTTTCTAAATCAAGGCAGAAAAGATTTGAAATCCATACATAAGAGTTGGTAAACATCTAATATTTATTCCAGATTTACCCAATTAAAGGAAAAACTGTGCATAGCAGTCCTTAATCATAAATTTTCATGCTAAATCAAATTAAGGGAACATAGATATTTTGCTATAGGTTGAGATCAATTCAGAAAGAAAAATAAATATAATGGCTTTCCTGGAGGAATGCTTGGGTTGCTAGCTCATTTGCATCCATCACATCAACTTCTACTCCACCTGTTAGCTGTCCTAGGTAATCTTGTCCATAAAGACTCACTATGTGAATTATACATAAAAATTAGCAAAAAACAGGTGTATGACAATTCGTGCCCAACATTATAAGTATCCTTCCATCATGATATTACCATATTTGATTTGGAAATTTCATTAGTAGTGTCAAATCTCTTAAATTCCAATCAGTTTAAATGTATCAAAAAATAAATATGGTGGGATTCATTCCATATTAATAATTACTCTGCTCTACCCTGCAAGGCACATAAATAGGTCCTGTTTAAATCAGAATTGTGTTTTCCAATTTCCTTTCCTTCTCAAAGATTTAATGTAAACACCTAGTACATAATTACAAATTATCCCTAGTATCTACATAGATTAGAAGCATCTTATGATTAACCAATAGTAAAATCACTAATGCTATATTTCACAACTCAATTAGCTATTCCTTTGTAGCCTTTCCCAATAAATTTTTTGTCCCACTCAAGTTACATTTCACAACTCAATTAGCTATTCCTTTGTATCCTTTCCTATCCTCACACGAGATAATTACTTGTGGTTCTTTGATATGTTTCTATAAACACTGAGTAATGCCATAAAGTCATTCAGTTTTCTCCTTTTTGAAATTCATTTCACCCTGCAATTGTTTTCCTACTCAACTGAGCCCTAATAAGCTGTCTGTCAATTCCAACAGTCTCATTTCTCTGCCAGACCAATTATATTTAACGTTAATTGGTGTATGTTTATCCATATATGGCTCTGGTTGGATCTGGATGAGCTCTCTTTTGCATTATCATACTCCCCCTTGCTAGTTGATTATAATTGAGTGAGCTTGGTTTTCATCTTTGGAATTCCAATAATCTAACTTTTCTAAAGGATCTGCCCTATATCTCTGATATTTTAGAACAAGGACTTGCAATTTTCTCCTTCAACAATACTTTTGTTGTTACAAGCTATATTGTTCATAGGGTCTTCTAGAAATGTCCTTACATAGTGACAAGAGTCAAGACTACTACCTTGTGACACAAGTTAAGGCATCATCAATAGCTCATACAATACTAAATAACTTCCACATTCAGTGTGCTTAGTGAATTCACACATCTTCATATACAACAAAGTTTCAATTCTAGAGATAATTGTTCTTAGGGCTTCATAATAGTTTCCTTCTACTAGTGACTTAATTCTTCAAACATCACTGTACTTGGGCCTTTCAACAGTCCACAAGTGCTCTTTAACAACCATTCATTAACAAACAAACCAATCTATTAGAGAAACATACCTTGTTTCTCAACTTCCCCTTATCCTTCTTGTTCTTGGTTTTGTGTTCTTTCTTCAGAAACCAGACCTCTGATTAGGGCATGTTGTAACCACTGTTATAGTCCTGCTAACTCAACCTCCACTGGTCAAGAGACTATGGCTGCCCTTATTCTATCAAGTCTTTCTATATGTTGGGTTATAAGACACCTTCTAGCCTATTGTTGCAACATTTTGGTCCTCAAAAGGATACCTACAACAGTTCAGTTTCCCATAAATATTAGCAAAGATATTCCTCCATGGATGCAACACAGAATTACTTGTGATGTTTCACACTTTGGATGATCTTCAAACTCCTGCTCCAGCTCTTTTAGGAACAACGTTCCAACCTAGTAGACTTCCTCTACGAACCAAGCACCCTTGCAAACTTCTTAACAGTCTCTCTCTACCTTCGGCCCTCTATGAAAGCCTTGTTGTACCCAAGTATTTATGCAGCCTGCTAACCCGCATTCAAACCAAGCGCAAGAACCCTATAACAACCCTGTTGCAACTTGGTCCTACACTATATTATCTCTATATTTTCAGACCTAAATTTATTCAAGGTGTCCCACAACTTGGCTGACCTTTCCAATCAATCTTCATCAGTCAACATAGCTTCATTTTCATAAATAATCCTTACCTCTAGCTGCTATCCTGCTCCTTCAATATTGCCAACTCATAGGGTCTTCAACTAGTTGCCCCAAATCATTGATATGTTGCTCCAAATCACAAAACTATGGTTTTTAGTTCTGCCTTCATACAGTCCAATAATCTAACTATTCTAAAGGATCTTCCCTATATCTATGATATTTTAGAACAAGGACTTGCAATTTTGTCCTTCAACAATAGTTTTGTTGTTACAAGCTATATTGCTCATATGGTCTTCTAGAAATGTCCTTACATAGTGACAAGAGTCAATACTACTACCTTCTCACACAAGTTAAGGCATCATCAATAGCTCATACAATACTAAATAACTTCCACATTCAGTGTGCTTAGTGAATTCACACATCTTCCCATACAAAAAAGTTTGAATTTTAGAGATCATTGTCCTTAGGGCTTCATAATAGTTGCCTTCTAATAGTGACTTAATTCTTCAAACATCATTATACTTGGGCCTTTCAACAGTCCACAAGTGCTCTTTAACAACCATTGTTTAACAAACAAACTAATCTATTAGAGAAACATACCTTATTTCTCAACTTCCCCTCATCCTTCTTGTTCTTGGTTTTGTTTTCTTGCTTCAAAAACCAGACCTCTAATTAGGGCATGTTGTAACCACTGTTACAGTCCTGCCAACTCAGCCTCCACTGCTTAAGAGACTATGGCTGCCCTTCTTCTATCAAGTCTTTCCATACACTAGAAGTTTATGCCTGTCAGCGAAGTACTTGTAATTTGTAAGTCAATCAAGGTTTACCATTCATTCAAGTCTGCTCCCCAGAAAGTAGGTTTCACACAATTCTAAGGATTTAATGGGCAAAAGTCTTCCTCTTGTTTTCAAAACTAATTAATATAACTTACTCTTATCCCCAAAATAAGTGTTTCTTTGTCTCAAGGATATTAATTTCTTAGTGATCCATGAATCTAGTGGATTCCATAAGCACAAAACGTTAGTGGATTCCCTGTTAAGCCTGATTGCTGCTTTCTCCCATACATACACACATTTATCATATATACAAGTGCATTTCTAGTGCATTAGTGCTACAATTTTAATTTATTTATGAGAAGTTAACAAAATTGAAAAAGCAAAGAAAGTTTCGAATGTGAAATATGTGAAATAGTAAATTTTGTTGCTCATTTTTCCTATAAAATCTTCTTGTAATTCACATGATATTGAAATAATAAATTTCTCATAAATGTTTATATTTTATCTCACTGTGGTTATATGCTTTTCCATGTTAAAAAAGCATTATATTTGAAATGTCCAGTGTGAAATCAGAATATACATCATACCGTCCATACAGGCTCATAAAATAACAGTGTTGTGTCTATCTTGTAGAAAGTTTTTCTAACCTATCACTACATTAGTACATAGTACTTTCATCCTAGGCACCTGAAATATGGTTTTTGAAAAGATACTATGGCAATGTGCTGCCTACATGAAGACTCTGTGCCAAACATATCAGATCAAATCTAAAAAATTGAACAGGAAAAACCTTGCATTGGAACAGGTCTTTGACAGAAGCAGTGACCTCAGAACATCATCTGAGTTCCAACTGTGATGATTTTACTAATATGGAGGACTAAAATTTCTCTACTGTAGCACATGGTATCACGTTTTTAATATGTCCCAATTTCAGTTCTTTGAACTCATTGCCAGAGGAGCAGTAGTGTTTGTAAATTCAGCAGAGGTTGGATGTTCTAGATGTGATAGCTCTCTAAGGGTCCTTTTCAAAAGGGATTTGTGGAATATGTTATCAGGAGAGGTGGAAAAAGAAACATATTTTCTAGTAGGATTGTAAGCATGTACATTCTTTAGACAAAAATTTGAGAACAAGAATTGCATATTTGATTGAGATGGTAGTATTTTTTGAAGATGCACTGTGGTCTAAAAGAGAACATATCAGTCATGCCATTGTAGCTGGCCATCTAAGTGAATGTTTAATTGTTATTTATTCATTAACCTCATGTTTCACAAAGTTGATCTTTGTATATAGGACTGTTGGTGGTGTTGTGCATATATTGACAACTATCATTTTTAGTTCAATAAATTTTTTTAGACATGGATACAACTGAAATGATCTAGTGAGATTTTGAATTATCAGTATTAGTAGGCTATTGCATGTTGGACTAAGGATGGTGGAGGCATGAGTTGTATATTGTATGATATATTGCTTGATCTGATTGGAAGGTGTGCATGCATTGTTTACACCTTAGGTTCATTTTTCAAGAAGGCAGTATCTGACTCAAATGCACTAGTCGAAGAAAAGGAGCTGGATGCATTGATTGCATATTTACGTGCAACAGATGCAGATATTGGAAGGTATGCGTTCTTTCTTTGGCAATCATCACCCTTTCCCTTACTGTGCTTTGTGTGAAGTTTTATGAGATGTCTTTTGCTAGCTTTGCAGATTATCTTGAATTTGTTATGTTGTTAATAGTTGTTTGGCTGATAGTTGAAGTTGTTGGGTTTTTACAAGTGAATATTCAAGTAATTTTATGTGTTTGTGCCAAGGTTACATAAAAATTAGTTTTAATTTTATTGAGAAAAAATGCTTTGCAATCACTCGCTAATGTTTCACTCACTAATGTTGTGATTTCTTACCAAATTCTGTATTATGTTGAATGTTATTTTCAAAAGTTTGATCTTGATTTCTATCTAGGGTCATGGCATATATAATTTCAATAATTTAATTGGATCAATCATTCATTCTTTTGCGAAATGGAACATTATATCCTATTATTGACAATGGTATTTTCAAGAGACTGTGGTTGCCCTTATTCTATCAAGTCTTTCCATATGTTGGGTTATAAGACACCTTCTAGCCTATTGTTGCACCCTTTTGGTCCTCAAAAGGATACCTACAGCAGTTCAATTTCCGAAAAAGATTTGCAAAGATATTCCTCCACGGATGCAACACAAAATTACTTGTGATGTTTCACACTTTGGATTTTCTTCAAACTCCTGCTCCAGCTCTTTTAGGAACAATGTTCCAACCTAGTAGACTTCCTCTACGAACCAAGCACCCTTGCAACCTTCTTAACAGTCTCTATCCACCTTCGGCCCTCTCTGAAAGCCTTGCTCTACCCAAGAATTTATGCATCCTGCTAACCTGCATTCAAACTAAGCACAAGAACCCTACAACAACCCTGTTGCAACTTTGTCCTACACTAGAATATCTCTAGATTTTCGGATCTAAATTTATTCAAGGTGTCCCACAACTTGGCTGACCTTTCCAATCAATCTTTATCAGTCAACGTAGCTTCATTGTCATAAATAATCCTTACCTCTAGCTGCTATCCTACTCCTTCAAGATTGCCAACTCATAGGGTCTTCAGCTAGTTTCCCCAAATCATTGATATGTTTCTCCAAATCACAGAACTAGGGTTTTTAGTTCTGCCTTCATCCAGTCCAATAATCTAACTATTCTAAAGGATCTGCCCTATATCTCTGATATTTTAGAACAAGGACTTGCAATTTTGTCCTTCAACAATACTTTTGTTGTTACAAGCTATATTGTTCACAGGGTCTTCCAGAGATGTCCTTACATAGTGACAAAAGTCAAGAGTCAAGACTACTACTTTGTCACACAAGTTAAGGCATCATCAATAGCTCATACAATACTAAATAACTTCCACATTCAGTGTGCTTAGTGAATTCACACATCTTCCCATACAACAAAGTTTCAATTCTAGAGATCATTGTCCTGACTCCTTAGGGCTTCATAATAGTTGCCTTCTAATAGTGACTTAATTCTTCAAACATCACTGTACTTGGGCCTTTCAACAGTGCACAAGTGCTCTTTAACAACCATTCATTAAGAAACAAACCAATCTATTAGAGAAACATACCTTGTTTCTCAACTTCCTCTTATCTTTCTTGTTCTTGGTTTTGTGTTCTTTCTTCAGAAACCAGACCTCTGATTAGGGCACGTTGTAACCACTGTTACAGTCCTACCAACTCGGCCTCTAGTGCTCAAGAGAATGTGGTTGCCCTTCTTCTATCAAGTCTTTCTATACACCAGAAGTTTATGCCTGTCAGCGAAGTACTTGTAATTTGTAAGTCAATCAGGGTTTTCCATTCATTCAAGTCTGCTCCCAAAAAAGTAGGTTTCACACAATTCTAAGGATTTCATGGGCAAAAGTCTTCCTCTTGTTTTCAGAACTAATTAATATAATTTACTCTTATCCCCAAAATAAGTGTTTCTTTGTCTCAAGGATATTAATTTCTCAGTGATCCATGAATCTAGTGGATTCCATGAGCACAAAACATTAGTGGATTCCATGTTAAGCCTAATTGCTACTTTCTTCCATAAATACACACATTTATCATATATAAAAGTTCATTTCTAGTGCATTAGTGCTACAATTTTAATTTATTTATGAGAAGTTAACAAACTTGAAAAAGAAAAGAAAGTTTTGAATGTGAAATATGTGAAATAGTAAATTTTGTCACTCATTTTCCCTATAAAATCTTCTTATAATTCACACGACATTGAAATAAGAAATTTCTCATAAATGTTTATATTTTATCTCACTGTGGTTATATGATTTTCCATGTTAAAAAAGCATTATATTTGACATGTCAAGTGTGAAATCAAAATATACATCATACTGTCCATACAGGCTCATAAAATAACAGTACTGTGGCTATCCTGTAGAAAGTTTTTCTAACCTATCACTACATTAGTACATAGTACATTCATCCTAGGCACCTGAAATATAGTTTTTGAAAAGAGACTATGGCAATGTGCTGCCTGCATGAAGACTCTGTGCAAAACATATCAGATCAAATCTAAAAAATTGAACAGGAAAAACCTTGCATTGGAACAGGTCTTTGACAAAAGTAGTGACCTGAGAACATCATCTGAGTTCCAGCTATCATGATTTTACTAACATGGAGGACTAAAATTTCTCTACTGTAGCACATGGTCTCACGTTTTTAATATGTCCCAATTGCAGTTCTTTGAACTCATTGCCAGAGGAGCAGTAGTGTTTGTAAATTCAGCAGAGGTTGGATGTTCTAGATGTGATATCTCTCAAAGGGTCCTTTTCAAACGGGATTTGTGGAATCTATTATCAGGAGAGGTGACAAAATAAATGTATTTTCTAGCAGGATTGTAAGCCCGTACATTCTTTAGACAGAAATTTGAGAACAAGAATTGCATATTTGATTGAGATGGCAGTATTTTTTGAAGATGCAATGTGGTCTAAAAGAGAAAATATGAGTAATGCCGTTATAGCTGGCTATCTAAGTGAATTTTTAATTGTTATTTATTCATTAACCTCATGTTTCACAAAGTTGATCTTTTTATATAGGACTGTTGGTGGTGTTGTGCATATATTGAAAACTATCATTTTTAGTTCAATAATTTTTTTTAGACATAGATACAACTTAAATGATCTAGTGAGATTCTGAATTATCAGTACTAATAGCCTATTTCATGTTGGACTAAGGATGGTGGAGGCATGAGTTGTATATTGTATGATATATTTCTTGATCTGATTAGAAGCTAAGTTGCCCGAAACGCCTAGGCTGGCCCTCGGAAACTCGGATCCCCGTTTCGGAAACTGAAACCTGTACAAAACTCCTCGGAAACACCTTGGATCCGTATCTTATCCGTTTCCGAAATTTTGGATACGGTTTTTCCCGAAAATTGCCGTTTCCGTCCTGTTTCTGAAGTTGGATACGTATTTGTTAAAAAATCTGAAACGTATTGCAAAATCTGAAACGTATTTATCAAAATCTGAAACGTATTTGAAAAATTTTGAACCGTTTCACGATTTTCAGAAACGTTTTTACCCTAATCGATCTTTTTCGCCGGAAACATCATCGTTGATTGTGTAATTTGGAAAGGGAATTTCGTTTTTAACTCTTCTCTTCCGCCGCAAAGGGTTCCGAGTGACTGTGAGAGAACATTAATCATTCGCAACATTGCAAAGAGCAACTCCCGAGTGATTGAGACGCCACTGTGACAGATTAATCCTCCGCACAAAGAGCTGTGCCCGCAAATTTCAAAGAGCAACAGAGTTCCAGTTCCGTCATCGCCGGTCGGACGTCCGAGTAAGAGAGCAAGCTGCAATCCGTTGTCCGAGCAGCTGCCAGCCGCAAGTGCCTTCGTGCTACTGCTCAGGTTCTAACTTCTAACTTCTTTTTATAAACGATAAACTTTAAACTTTAAATTTAATACTACATATTTCAATACTATATAGGCACTGAATCAGATTTTAATTTTTAGTCGAGTAATAATCATCATTGAGAGCCGAGGCCCGATACACTGATGACAGAAAACGGTGACAACCCTGGGGCCTGTGCCAGTGAGAACAAGCACATCACAACTTGGTGTTATTTCTAAACTGCTATTCCCTCCTAGATTTCATTTCGTGATCCATTTCAGAAACATAGAAACAAATGTCAAAATCACTGTTGTTGCAAATTGCAATACGATCTCCTTAAGGCCTATTCAATTTATATTAAATTTTTTAATTATATTTTTCACTGAAGTGTCGTATCTCAAGGCTATCAACAGGCAGGTTATCTAATATTTATAGGCATGTTAGCTGGGCATGAATGACAATTCAATCAATTATTTAACATGCATATATTAGTTGACTGCCATTGCCAAATGCAAAGGTGCTGAAATAAAATAGCATGAGGTATCGGAAAATAGACACTGGACAGTGGACAGTACTAACACAGTCCTAGGACCTGTATATTACACTTGCAATCAATACTTGACCGAAATATATACTAACTCAGAAACAGAGATATGTGATCCTTTGCTTTTCTATCTGTCCTATCTTTGTTGACTGGTCTCCTCACTTCGCTATTTCACATGCTGACTTTTAAGTTTTTATCCTTTCTGTAATTTCTATGTTAACTCAGAGCTATCCGAAGTTATTATCAAACAGCAGACTATAATCATGCCTCAGGTATGTCCGAATTCTTCAGACCAATCCGAACTGTGTGTTAGTCTTCTTCCTTCACTGATTTGCCTCCCTTCTATGCATCAAACCGCAGTCCTTAAACTCACACTTAATTGCAGACAGATGATCGAAGTTACTTCAGAGTCAATAGTCATAAAGAGGGATACGTATTACGTTTAGGTCCTAGGGATTGTGAGATTTTTCTGTGATTAAAACTACTTTTAAAAGTTCTTATCAAGCTTTTTTGGCCTTTTTTTGGATTAATGAGGTTCCCATTGCTTTCCACCTTTTATTTTATTAATTACTCTGGTCTTCTATTCATAGGATTATCCAAGACTCCAAGTTAGTTAGGTTTGAGACCAACTTCTGTTATTTTTGAAAGTACTGCTTTCAAGTTTCAAGTTTCAATCTCTATAGAAAATGGTCTAGTTTCCTGTTAAGTACTTTTATTCAGCTAGGCTGCCCTGATAGGGAGTACCCTTAATTTCCTTGAGAGATCATCAATAAAATTATAAATGCTAGGAACTTGGAAGTACTTCAAAGTTTCAAACCTTCCAATGGTGAAGTTATAACACTTTGTTGTAGGTGAAATATCTCTATGGCACACATACACAGTGAAATTTCATGAAAGAACTGACTTCAATTTTCAAATGGTCACTGATAATTTATTCAAGTTCAGATTTTCAATAAAATATTAAAATCATGGACAGAGGTATTCTGGGCAGTTAGTAATGTATTCAAATTTCACAGTTCTCACAGTTACAGTCACAAGTTAGGCTCTCACAGTTATTAATATAATCTATACCAATATGTCTAATAGACCATTACTCAGTTACTGTGCATCTTTAGATTTCGAGAAGAAAACATCACTGATCTTAATGGCTTGTCCAGATTTTAGACTCTCACCATTAATGAAAATAGTAAATAGTAAATACACAGCAGAAAGTTATATAAAACCTGGTATGCTTGGCTGCTAGCAAAACTTTAAAGTTTAAAGTTTAAACTTTCAGGGTTCAGCCCAAATATTTATTATTCAGTTTAGTAACTACTAACTAGTAACAACCTACAACCTACAGGATTTTGTCATTTGAGGGCAGGTATACAGTTCACATTTTTATAAATTATTTATCTTCATTGTTTAGTTTAATATTTAAACTTTATCCTTATTTTGCAGATTAATATCATCATCAATGGCATCTTCAACTTCAGTGATTCCTGATGTACAGACAATGGAGAATGAAAGTGAATCTTCCCTTAAATTTGATCCAAAGTCACCACTTTGGAGATATGTAACCATTGTTGGGAAGATCCAAGGAGGTGGTTCAACTGTATGGGTTTGTAGTGAATGTAAAAACGAGTTTAGGGGATCATACACACGGGTCAAAGCACATTTGCTTGGGTTAAAAGGCAATGGGATTCGACTCTGCAGTGGCCCACCTAAAGAGAATGGGACAGATGGAAGTGGTTTGAGCAAGTCAAAAATTGAAAAATATCATAAAGAACAAGATGAGGCAGATGCTAAATCAAATGAGGCAATTTCTACAAGGGCTCTAGCATCTTCATCAAGGCCTCCACTTCATTTTCATGGAACAGGAATTGTTGGTTCAAACAAGCGGTCTAATTTGGGACCACTTGAAAAGAGTTTTAATAATGATGCTCGAGAGATTGCAAATGCAGCAATTGGTCAATGAATTTATGCAAATGGCCTTCCTTTTAACCTTGTGCGGTCTCCTTACTGGGCAAAGATGATAAAAGCAGTGAATGAAGCCCCAAAAGGGTTCAAGAGCCCTGGATATGAGAAGGTTCGCACTACGATGTTGAGTGCTGAAAATTTGGATTTGGAGTCCAAATTAAGCCCCATTCGTAATTCATGGCGCATTTCAGGGGTGTCCATCATTTCTAATGGATGGAAAGATCAAAGGAATAGGCCTTTGATTAATGTGATTGCTCAAGCCCAAAGGGGGCAATGTTTTTGAAGGCAGTGGATTGTGAGGGGCAGATGAAAGATTCTCAATTCATTGCTGACATCTTGATTGAAGCAATTGAATCGGTGGGGCCATAAAATGTTGTCCAGGTAATAACTGACAATGCAACGGTGTGTAGAGCAGCAGGTCTAATTATTGAAGGCAAATATCAGCACATCTTTTGGACCCCTTGTGCTGTACATTCATTGAACCTCATGTTGAGCAAGATGAGGAAGCAAATCGAGTGGGTTCGTGTTATTTTTGAAGAGGCAAAAGAAATTCAAGCATTCATCACAAACCACCACATGTCCCAAGGCATCTACAGAGAATTTGCAAAGTTGGAGCTCCTTAAGGTACCTAAACATTAATCAAATAATAGTTTTCAATCAAGATTAATTTGATGATTTTATTTTTTTATTTACTGAAACATTGGAAATTTGGCACTTGCAGGTTGCCGAGACTTGATTTGCCTCTCACATCATAGTCTTAACAAGGCTTATGCAAGTGAAAGGTGCATTACAATCAATGGTATGCAGTTCTCTTTGGAATCAATGGAGGCAGTCCCAATCTGATAGAGCACAAACAGTCAAAAAATTGATTGTTGATGATGAATGGTGGAATAAGGTTGAGTACCTTTTGGCATTTACTAAGCCAATAGTGGATTTGCTCCGTATGTCTGACACAGATATGTCTAATTTGGGAGAGGTGTATGAAGGCATTGATTCCATGATAGAGAAGATAAGGATGGTTATAAATGCCAAGGAGAATGACCCAGATGAAATCTTTTACAGAGAAGTAAAAGATATATTGACCAAAAGGTGGAACAAGATAACCACGCCATTGCACCTTTTGGCCTATGCAGTGAATCCAAAATATTATGCTGCAGAGTTGCTAAGTGATCCAGAAAGAATTGCACCAAGCAAAGACCCAGAAGTCTCACAAGGATTTAAAAAGGCTTTTAGAAAACTTTTTACAGATGCTGAAATTGGGCATCGGATTCGTTCAGAGTTTGCTCATTTCGTGGGATCAGAGGGTTGGGGCTTTGATATTGATTGTATGCGGGACAAGAGGGCAATGAGTCCAATTGACTGGTGGAACTACTATGGTGGGGAACTTCCACATATACAAAATTTGGCCATCAGGATTTTGTCATAGGTTGCTAGTTCCTCTTCAGCAGAAAGGAACTGGAGTACATATGGCTTCATTCATTCAGTGAAGCGAAACAGATTGGCTTCAAAGAAGGCTGAGGAACTAGTGTATGTTCATTCAAACCTTCGCCTTCTGTCACACAAGAGAGATGAATACAAATTTGGGGCCGCCAAATTATGGGATTTTGAACCAGAGTTGCCTGACTTGGATATGACAGTGAATGCCAGGGCTCATATGACTTTGTTTGATGTGGATTCATCGATAGGTGGATCTTCAAGTGAACATGGCAACAATGTTCCCACTTCTGGAGATGATGTGGAAGTTGATGACATATTTGATGATATGTAAATGATATTTATGTTGATGATTGAAATTAGAAACAAAAACTTGATGATATGTTGAACTTGAATCATGATTCATGAATCATCATTTATGAATCATTGAATTTTCAATTTATAAATTATAACTTTATGCTGATTCCTGAATTGATGATGATAGATAGATGAATAACTTTATGGCATATGCTGAATTGATGATGATGATAGATGATAAATCATAAATCATAATTCATATATGATAATTGATAAATAGATGATAGATGATAGAATCTAGATGATATCATGATGATCTTGATGATAGATGATTAATCATTATGGCATTATGCATTTTTACTATTTGGATATAATCTAGATTCTCAAACTTCAAATATGAATCATGAATGGCAATGTAAATTTGATATATATATATATATATATATATATATATATATATATATATATATATATATATATATATTTAATATATATTATATATATGACGTGGCGTTTCCTGCCGTATCGTATCCAGATTTTTTGAAAATTTGCCGTATCCGTTTCAAACCCCGTATCCGTATCCATTCCCATTTCCGTTTCAGTGCAACTTAGATTAGAAGGTGTGCATGCATTGTTTACACCTTAGGTTCATTTTTCAAGAAGGCAATATCTGACTCAAATG
This sequence comes from Pinus albicaulis, assembly GCA_034641835.2. Classification (NCBI taxonomy): domain Eukaryota; kingdom Viridiplantae; phylum Streptophyta; class Pinopsida; order Pinales; family Pinaceae; genus Pinus; species Pinus albicaulis. The sequence continues at coordinate 358,604,361 of CM076579.1, forward strand.
CACCAGTTGAAGAAAAGGCGTTGGATGCATTGACTACATATTTACGTGCAGCAGATGCAGATATTGGAAGGTATGCATTCTTTCTTTGGCAATCATCACCCTTTCCCTTACTATGCTTTGTGTGAAGTTTTATGAGATGTTTGTCGCTAGCTTTGCAATCATTACCCTTTCCCTTACTATGCTTTGTGTGATAGTTGAAGTTGTTGAGTTTTTACAAGTGAATATTCAAGTAATTTTATGTGTTTGTGCCGAGGTTACATAAAAATTGGTTTTAATTTTATTGAGAAAAACTGCTTTGCAATCACTCGCTAATGTTTCACTTACTAATGTTGTGATTTCTTACCAAATTCTGTGTTATGTTGAATGTTATTTTCAAAAGTTTTGATCTTGATTTCTATCTAGGTCATGGCATATATAATTTCGATAATTTAATTGGATCAATCGTTCATTCTTCTGCGAAATGGAACATTATATCCTATTATTGACAATGGTATTTTCAAGAGACTGTGGTTGCCCTTCTTCTATCGAGTCTTTCCATAATTTGGGTTATAAGACACCTTATAGCGTATTGTTGCACCCTTTTGGTCCTCAAAAGGATACCTACAACAGTTTAGTTTCCCACAAAGATTTGCAAAGATATTCCTCCATGGATGAAACACAGAATTACTTATGATGTTTCACACTTTGGATGATCTTCAAACTCCTGCTCCAGCTCTTTTAGGAACAACGTTCCAACCTAGAAGACTTCCTCTACAAACCAAGAACCCTTGCAACCTTCTTAACATTCTCTATCTACCTTCGGCCCTCTCTGAAAGCCTTGCTCTACCCAGGTATTTATGTAGCATGCTAACCTGCATTCAAACCAAGCACAAGAACCCTACAACAGCCCTATTGCAACTTGGTCCTACACTAGATTATCTCTAGATTTTCGGACCTAAATTTATTCAAGGAATAGACATAAGGATGGCCGAACAACTTGGCCCTATGATACTTTTCATCATTTCATATCAGAGATGCAAACTCAACTTCTTGGTCCAGATATTAGGCTCTCAACTCAGATGCTTTTCCTCTAACATGTGCCAAACTAATATAAAAAAAGACAAAGACAAAAACCTCGATAATGCTTGCTAAGAGACATGGTGATAGGAAAAAAACAGCTTTGATAACCCTTATTACATGTAATACTCATACCTATTAGCCTACTAACATAGAAGATCAAAGGGTAACAGATCTGACATATGTTTTTGTATTCAATCAAACTAGTATGAAACCAATGTAATCGAGAGCTGCAGTCAAAGATTACGGGAGACCTTTGATGGAAAGTGTCAAAATTTTGGATTTCTAGCAATTGTGAGCTTAAAAGAAGGTTGGAACAAGTGTAAAATTATGGATTTTAGCTTACCTCTTGCAAATCACCAACAGAGAACTTGCATTCACCACTGACCAGCACTCTTCACCAGCATTCACTAGCGGTCCAGCACACTTTGAAGCATTCAGATTGGAAAATTTATTAAAAAATAATAATTACAGAGCGTTGTTAGCCTCGTCGAAGCAATCACAAGCACACTGAAAGCATTCAGACTCATAAAATTTACAAAAAAATATTATAATTACAGTTGCAACCCAATACCACTGTCCAAACTCCTCCTCACTGTCCAAAATCCTCCTCGCGGGTTTAGCTCCATGGCACCGGGGAAATGGACCATCTTGGTACTCTAAATCCCTTTCCGGGAAACTATCGTCTCCCTAAATGAAACCAAATCTTGATTCTTGTCAATGCGTGCAACGTCATCGGTCAATGTATGCAGCACCATCGGAACCAGGGTCCAGATCTTGTAAGTTGTTGCCCTGAGCGTTGTTGCACCTCCAACAACTCCTTTTAAGCTCCAACCAAGCCCAACCAGGGCGAATCACTCCAATCCTTCCCCCGACCCAGTAAATTTCGGCAAATGCATTCAAATTTTTACTGTGCCTCCAACTTCCAAGCCCCAATCAGTAAAAATGGGGGCGAATCACTCGAATCCCTTCCCCAAACCTAGTAAATCGAGGCGAATGCTGCTCCAAACCAGAAAATTGGGAGGCGAATTTCATGTTTTCAATTTTATCAGCATTTATTTTGGTGGGCTATTACTTAATAATTAATTATTTTTAAAATAATTATAGCGCTAATTTTATAAAACTATAGAAAATGGGTTTTATATAAAAAAATTTCCCTACCAAAATTTAAAAACCCTTAAAATTCTCCCTTGGGCTAAAATTCACCCCTAAAATTTTCCCTGCCCTTATATGCATTAACTTGAAATGTTGAATTCCATTGGTCTGATCAATGTGACACTGCTTTTACAAATTTAAAGAAACTAGTCTCGATGGCACCAATTCTACGTGGTCCTAACTGGAAGCTACCCTTTCACACTTCTTTGGATGCATCCGACAGAATGATAGGGATAGTTATTGGTCAAGAAGAAGATAAAAAGCCGTATGTTATTTATTGTATCGGTAAAAATATTACTCCTGCTGAATTAAACTATACAGTGACTGAGAAAGAGTTCTTGGCTTTCATTTATGCTATCAATAAATTTAGACATTATATAACGGGCTATCAAGTACTCATGTATACCGATCACTCTACCATTAGATATCTAGCCAATAAACCAATTACAAATGGGAGAATAACTCGTTGGTTGTTGCTTTTGCAGGAATTCGATATAACTATCAAAGACCATCCAGGGAAGGAAAACGTGGTTTCAGACTTCCTATCTAGGGTTCCTAAGACAGATGACACACTATCGGTGGATGGTCAATTTCCCGACGAACATCTGTTCACTGTAGCCATAAAAACACCATGGTACGCAGATGTAGCAAACTACCTGGTAGTAGGAAAGTTGTTGTAATATTCCCAAATGGGGAAATGCAACAATACATGCACAAAAAACACATTTTTTAGAGATATGTGCAATGATAGTTAAATGCAACCCATGGATCCATTCATTTATACATTATAGTAGCCAAATACAAAAGGATATTTGAAACAAATCATGGTAGCTTAGTTAAACAAGCCTCCCAAGCCATAATAGTGCAAAAATCATGCAAAAAGAGGGGTTGCAACCATCAATTAAAGTTGGAATACCTTGAGAGAATTATTTTATTGCACTTGCAGCAACAGTAGGTTTTACATAAGATCTAGTGCTGCTATGTGCATAAAACGTTAGATCTATATCAGATCCATGCACTATACAAGCTCTTCTATAGAACCCCCTTGGGTTTTTCAAGAAAAACACTAAGTACAAAGTGCAGATCTGAGATCTAAGACTGTAGATCTACTGAAAATTACAGATCTAGAAAGTGGATTTGATATTATATGAAAAATATAAGGGTCTCCTCCAACAGATCTCCAAAGTGAAGGGCAGATCCCCAACACTTAGAAAATATCCTCTCCAATGGTGTGTTGAACCACCCTCCAGCTACTCCTTCAGAAATTACACAGATCTAGATCTCTTCTGCACTGTAGGGATCAAAATATAGTTGGCTTGATGCCAATATCTAAAAATGAGGCTTAATGCCTTCAATATTGTCCTCCCAATGGAGTAGAAACCTCCTCCACTGAAAATGAGCACTGGAATGGCCTAGATTTGAAGATCTAGTCTCCACTTGTTGCAGCTTACTAAAATAGGCAAATCCTCAATAGGATTTGCGATGTCAAAGAAGGGTGAAGCTTTTCCTTAAGCCAGATAATGGATAATATGGTGTAAGACTCCTCCAAGAGCTACTCAATAGAAGAGGTGGGATTCTTGATTAGGAACACCCTGTGCTAAACATCACTCTATCTCAGATAAACAACAAGAGAAAGAAATATTTCTAAATAGACCATATATTTAGAAAATCATAATCATAAGCTAACCTCATACGGCTACCATCCTCTTCCTTATAAACAATGTGAACCTTCTCGCCTTGGGTCCCACTTGTTGGCCACCTATAAAATTTGTTCTATCAAAAGGTGGCCAAAACATTTTTTGGAGCCTTCAAGAAACAGTTTTATTGCCAAAATGTTATCTCTTGAAGCCTCTTGAAGACCTCATGCCCTTGTCTAAAAATCTTCACTACTTTTTCCCTTCAGAACTCAGAAATTCTGCTAAAATTCCGTGAGAAAATATTGCTGCAAAATCCCCTTTTCTCCCCTTCCTCCACTCAGAAACTAACCTTCATTTTTTCTCTCTTTTTCCCCATCATTTTCCTCTATTTTCCATTTTTCCTCATCTCCCCTTCATAAAATCCACCTTACAGAGTTTAAAACTCCTCTTTGAACTCTACCAAAACAACCCCCCCCCCACCCCCAAAATCATTGAAAAACTTGAAAATTTCATGAAAAATACATATTGTTGTATAAAGGCTTAAGTCCCCTTGGGCTAAGTCTTAAACCACTTCCCCTCCATATTCCTTGGTGCTGGAACCAAGCATTGAACCATTCAAGCGCTTAATCACATCACAGAGTTTGAATGGTTAGATTGAAAGACCAAGACCGAAGTCTCGATTGCGATTAGCCCTTTTTTGTATACGCCCCGGGCATGTTATATTACATAGAGACCACGGGCCCCGCAGTCGGGCGCCATACCGTATCATAAATATATATCCCATCCCCGAAGCATTAAAACTTTGTATTATATTGAAAATTTTTATTTTCATATATCATAAAGGGTTTCCGTCGGTGCAAAGTTTAAAACGATATCGACCGTTGATCTACAGCTGATCAAACAGCCCGCACTACATCGCATAGCAAATTTCATTCGGTACATTTGTTTTTCCCCCCCGATTGGCCATCCCTCCGATTAACTCCCCACCGTTGATCTGATCCTCAGATCAACGGCCAGCGCTCAATCGCTCTGTTGCACTCCAAGTTCATTACCCCGCCGATTGCAATCTCCCGACTCATCTCCCACCGTCGATTTGATTTGTAGATTGAAAGTTTTCATCTAATCGCATCAGGGTTTTCCATTGGGTGCATCTAATTAATTTAATTTTCCCCCCTCCAATCGCCGATTCTTGATTTATTCACCACCATTGATCATTACGCGATTGACGGTTCCGACTTATTTTCCTCCTCCACTCTCCTTTGACTGCCTCTAATAAATCCCAACCGTTGGATGATGCCATCCAATGGCCATGCTCTCTCCCCACACCCTCTGAAGCAGTTTACCAAAAGAACGCAGGATTTTATAATATTGTTTTTTGTATTTTTCAAGTGTTGAATGAGTTTTCTATCATATCAAAGAGAAAGCTGAAGGCTAGGAATGACGATTCCCACGCCTTGGATTCATCAAAAGGAACCATTCACAGGTTTCTACTCCATGTTTCATCAATGCTTCATGGGAATTGATGCCATACGAGCCTTGGGCAGCCCTGCACATCAACAAGACACACAGTAGTGCATAAAACAATTAAAAAGAGTATCAGTGTCGAAGACAAAACATAGCAGAACAAAAGATTGAAGACAATTTTGAGGGATTATGGCCTTAATCAACAATCAGATGCCTAATCCACTCAATTAAAGATAGCACGAAGACCGAAGACACAGATCGAGCGTAATCTGTCCTAAAACACTGAACTAAAGTGAATTAAAGGTGTTTTAGGATAAAACAAAGAAATCTATCAGTCCGAGAAGCCTCCATCGCCACAGCAGAGGCCAACTGAACCCTCGCCAGTGCCAAAAGCCAACCTTTCCAGATGCCAATGACACCTGCAGCCACACAGAAATCAAAGAAGGCCTAGTAATTACTTGAACAAGAGGTGTTGGCCTAAAGACAGCTGAACAATTAATACAAATCAAAGATCTTATCTCTAATTGTTGGAAAAACTATTTGTAAAGATTAAGAACAACCCAGAAACAAATCTTTTCGATCATTAGGCCTCGAAGAGCAGAAACAGAGTTATGAAGTAGAGTTATAGATGATTACATTCCTGCTTTATGCCTTGCCTAGTTCCCAAAGGCTAGGAGTTGCATTGATTACAAAATTAATGATACTTGACCCCTAGAAATTCCACCACTTCCAGATTTTCTTATAAATTCTCTGAAGGACTGCATTGTAATGGTTGGTCTCTGGACATCTAATTGCATGTAATAGTTTTCTGAAGCTACTGATTCCCTATTTGTAAATTGATGATACATAAGATGATATGAGAAGTTTGAAGTTGTAGAGACCCATCGGGCTTGCTGATTGTAACTGGTTTGAACATCAAATACAAGCTGTTGATTTATGGGATCCTGATTTATGTCAATGGTGATGTGTTCCTCACTGTCAATTGTTATTTTCTTTAATGTTTTCACTCTGTCCACTTTCTCTGATAAAGAACAACAAATATAGAGCTAGGATTTACTCTCAACAATACCCTACTCTTACTGAAAGCTTTATTTCTATGTTTTCTTCATTTGAAAGTTCTCTTTAAAGAGTATATTAAAGTAGGTTGGTTTCAAATCACTTGCCTGATCTAGATTGCTCTTTGTGATTATTATCTATGTTTTTCTTATAGAATATGCTGAAAGCAGGGTAGTTTCAAAGCACTCACCTGATCTTAAGCTATTCCAACTATTTTTAAAATGTTTTCTAACTAAAATTACTTCAATGCAGGCTAGTTTTAAAGCACTTACCTGATCTCGGAATACTTTTATGTTTTTCCTAAGTACATGCCGAAGAAAAATAGTTTGAAAGCACTTATTTGATCTTAGGCTGTTCACTGTTCTTCATTTATTTTGTTCTCCATTTCCTTTCTGTTTCATTCCAAAAAATCAACTTAAGAGATCCTTTTGACATAAGCAACTTGCCCCATGGATCCTTCTTGAACCTTGCTGTCTAATTAAAATCCTCCTATGACTCCATAGCCCAATGGGTTAAAACTGTTTTTTCCTTTTCTGTCAGCTGAATCATTCCTTCATTTGCATACATCTTCACCCTTTATTTTGAACTGCCTTCACCTTCATCATGTCTTTGCCCAACCAAAAAGAAAACAAAACCCATGCTCTTCATAACTAGTCTAAAATCACATTTCAGGTTTTAAAGATCACATCTTTAAAATCATTCATAGAGAGATCCCTCTCTGGATTCAGGAGGGCTAGATCCTTGAATCCCAAAGCGATTTGATGTTGTCTTATCTTTTGGTTTTTCTATATGGCCAAAACATAGGAACCCCAACACCACTCATTAGGGTTTCCACCTTCATGTAGTTAATCTCCCTCCAAAACTGCGTTGTCCCATCATCAATGCCACTCCTCCATAACAGTGCTGTTGGATTTGGTCAACCTTGAATTATTCTCCATGCAATGCCTCCTTCCATACTCAAGGTGGATTTATTCTAACTATCTAGACTGATCCATATTCCAATTGGGTTATCTCCATTAATGTGACACTTCCTCCATACTAGCATTGTTGACTTGTTCAAACTTGACCTTCTCCACATGCATTAACCTTTGTTCACACATGAAGGTGCTTTATCTAGTTATGAATATGATTCCTTTTCCAATTAAGAGGGATTTTATTGTTGCTACAAATATTTATGGGCCTCCCTACCCATTTATTCATCTAACCATGTGTTAAGAGAAAAATTGATATTCCAATTAGTTGCATGATAATTTAGGATTATTACAGTCCTCTCCTCCCAAATGTTTCTTGTCCTCAAGAAACTGCAAGGATAGAATTGAGGAGCCTCTCCTCTTCCTCCTCTAGCATCCTCAAGTGATAAGTTCCTCCAAAGAACAAGATGCTCTTTCAACAATATGTCCTCAAGTTGTTCCTCCCATGTGTATAAGTATGCCTTTGGTGAAAAATCCAAATGGCTCTCATAATGAAAAAGTGGGATATCCATGGAAACAACTATATGTGGTTTAGAGGCCTTCTTGAGGCATGGAATCTAAAATAAATTGGGAACCATCATCCCCATGTGAAGCCTCCATCCCCAAGCTATCATCCACAAAAAGTGAGTCACCCTCCAACATGGTAACTCCTGAAACATATTCTCCACCTTAGGCTCCTGCAAAGAAGGTGGACTACATAGCTGAATATGATGGATAAAAATGTCCATCCCACGTTTTATCTCTCTCCACTTATGATAATTTTAGAGCTGCTACTGAATATGGGCTGCAATAATGTTGCCTTCATGGAGAAAAAAGACAATACGGTCCTCAAAGATCCACCCTTTGGTTCTTTCCCAAATCATTCCATACAAAATGAATATAAAATTACCATCATATGGAACCAAAATAAGAGAAGTAATGAAGGTTTTACATAGTGTTGGAAGGTACCAACAATTTCTCAAGTAGTCATAGCACAGTTTTGCCAACTGCAGTTTCAGAACATGATGTGGTAAGTTGTCTTCACATAGTTTTCTAGTTGTGTATGTTACCTCATCTAATAGTATATAGTAAATGGCCTTTTATATCAACTGAGCATATAGGAAATAGTACAACACTTTCCCAAAGCCATATAAGAAATGACTCTCTCCATCATATATTTTGGTCCCAAAATGACCATGAAGCCCAAATAGAAGCTTGCCCTCTTGTGGAGCAATGCACTGCATAGAGATGGTAAGAGAATGGAAATATCGTGTTAGATAATAAATAAGTGCAAAAACACAATTCTTACCATGTACTGAGAGTAATATGATAATAAGACCCATGAATGAGCCCTCCATAGTGATATGAAATAGTCTCATGAAGAGGAATGAACTATGTGCTGCAAGTAGATCTTTCTTCTTATGCTTGAAAATCCAAGTCAAGAAGATCATATCAAGGTAATAGATGTCTCCATCCACAACTCCATCACTCTCATCTCCTTCATGCCCCTCAAGTGCATCATATGTGAAGTGATCATGGGGACACTCCATCAACAAACCAAAGCTCCCAAGTGACAGCGCTATTGGCCTTTGTAATAAAGCTCTTGTCATCTCATAGCTCCATTCTTTGACATTCCACATGTCAAAGTCATCAAACATAATGCTGCCATATATGGGAGATTCTTGCTCGAGTGGAAATACCTCCTGATCCTCCAAGGCTAATGAGTATCCCTTTTGCACCATGATAGTGCCATCTCCTACTCCTGCAACATCATGCAAAGTATGGGAGAAAATCAGCCCATACTCTCTCAAGAACAACCAAAGCAACAACAAATCTGGTTGCCTCCCCACACCATCACCATATAAATCATGGAGCAACAATATGATAGTTGATATGAAAGATATCACATCACCCCAATACACCCAAACTCCTTGCTGCCATATGATGTAAGTGCCATGCCAAGTTCCATCCACCAACCTACTCTTTGAAATAGAATGTGTCATATGATGACCAAAGTCTTTCAAGAATAACCAACACAATCTTGCCTCCTATGGCCCAGTGTCATAAATTAGCAAGTGTTTTTCCCATCTCTTGCTCATCAACATCACCCATCCAACCAATGGTGAGTGTCTATCATCATATCAAAAATTGGCATCCTTCCAATGGAGAATACCATCCTCCCAAATCAGATTTCTGTCTTTGAATTTCATGGGATGTTGAAATGAAATCTTCTGGAGATATCCAAATGAAAACCACTCATCAATGACCAAGTTGACCCCATAAGGATCCAAATATGCTGAAGGGAAAATCTCCTCATAGAGCAATGGGGTGCTCATCAAGAAAGATCCATCATAACAATGGAAGATAAGATGCTTCTCATCAACCATCTACCTATCCTCTGCTATACATGTAGAAATGTCATTGGAATTCTACAATAATGGTTGGGCCCCCAACCCATCACTACTACTCAATGATAGCACTGTTGATATCCATGATGGTGCATTTTCTGTCTTCAGATCATACTGTATGCTGAACACATAGTCCTGCATGGCATGGTTCAAGACAATACTCATCCCATCCTCCAAGAATCTACACTCCAACCCCAAGAATTATGTGCAGCTCAACAATGGTACACTTAGATGACTATGTTTCTCCTCCTAGAATAATTCAAGGATGCTCAGCGCAGTAATAGTCTGCTGCTCCAAATCAGTAATGTACTTCAACCCTAGGTCATGCAATGGTACATTCCCACAATCCTCCATATGATATGCTGAATTAACAGAAAATGGAAACATGTGCATACCTTGCTAAAGCTTGGAAACATCTTGTATTGCTACAAGGGTTCCTTCCTCCAGTGCGATGACTTCCCCAACTACTGATGATGATGGCTGCATCAATGCTGGTACAGGTCTCCTCCTCCTCATGCATCTCCAAAATCATGCGTGGGACTCCAGATGTCAAGAGATTAAGACTACTTTGCAAAGGTGCAAGTGTTCTTTCTCCTGATGTAAGTGCTCTTGCAACAAGTGGTGGTGAAGGCTTCTTCTCCTCTGATTTCTTCTTGTCAAAATTCTTGATCAACCTTTGAGTAAAATACACAAATGCAGTCACTCTTACATGACTCAAATGGCTGAACAACCAAATGTTTGCTTCACCCTCTGTAATATCCCAAAATAGGGAAAATCTACACTATTGGGAATATCTTAAGATATTTTAAAAGTGGAGCTACAACAATACATGAAAAAAATATTGTAAACACAAAAAATATGATCATGTCATGAGAGAGAAAAATATTCAGCCACATTCTATTAATGGATTAGCAACAATGTACAAAATATCATGAGGGACATGCCACTGAAGCCATAGGAACAATCCTCCAATGATCAAAACAATAGATACATGAGATACTGCAACAATGTAAAATGCCAGAGAGTAGTGATTGTGCAGTCTATGTTAGGGTAACTACTATTGTAGATGTATATACATGAAATATGGCTGATAGAAACAAGAGAAATTCCCATCAATGAAGATATGGGCTCCAACACAAGATTTCTAGCCAACCCGGGAATGATTGCTAGAAATGATGGAAAACATACAATGTGACAAATAACCCTGGGGTTAATGTGCCACTGAAAATTGGATCTGATATGAAATGAGACTATGACAGATCTAAAATTCTAATTTCCTCCTCCAATGGTATCTCTTATTAGAAGGCTGATCCCTCTACTTAGAAATAGACCCTCCTGATGAGCTCAATGAACCCTCCCATCAAATACCTCCAAAAATAACGCAGTTCAGGATGGTGACTACACTGTGAGGGATAACAGATGGTTGGACTGATGCCAAAGATGTAGAAATATGCCTGGGAGTCCTTCTTATTGATCCTCCAATTAATATACAAGCTCTCCTATGAAAAACAAGACTAGAAATGACTTTAAGAGATCCTCCTTTGCTGCACCCTGCAACACAACCCAGCTCTAAACAGAAACTGCGTTGTAGCTGAAGGAGGTAGCTTAGCCAAAATTCTAGAATGAGGAAATGTATCCCAAGAACCTCTCCTTCCCTGAGGATGAGGTAGGGATTCCCGATCAGGAACACCCTTGTGCTAAACAACACTGCAACCCTACTAAACAACAATAGGAAGCAAAGTCTCAACAGACCAAAGAAAATAATAATCCAAGCATGAATACAATGGCTGTTCTCCTCTCCATATATAGCAAGTGCTCCTCTCCATAATGGGTTCCATCCATATGTTCCACCTAGCCCATGCATGTTGTCCTCCATTAAAACTGCGCAGTCCATCATGGAGATAGAATGTATCTAGACAGTGCATGTGGACTTGGTCAAATATGACATCCAATCTTGTTCACACTTGTAGGTGCTCAATCCAGCTGCTTATTCTTCCCCTTTTCACATGAGGAGTGTTATTTTTCATTCTAAAGAGGTTAATGGGACTCCCTACCCATTTTTATTCATCTAATGCTAACTATAATGTTCCTTTTAGCTTGAGGCTAAAATTTGGGAACATTACAGTCCTCCCCTCCAAAATGTTGCTTGTCCTCAAGCAACTATATAGAGAGAGAAAAATTCCTCCCCTTCTCCTCTTGTGGCCTCCTCATTAATAGTCCCCACCACTGCTCAAGATAATCTACAACAAATCTGCCCTCCAATGTCTCCTCCCAAAGATGCATGACCAAATGACTCACATCATGAAAAGGTGGAAGGTGTAAGTGGAAACCTTATTGTTGTCTCATGACCTCCTCAAGGTAGGAGTGATGATACACATGGGAAATCTCATTCCATGCTATCATCCAAATGAAATGAGCCATTCTAGGTAGCTCATTAAAGAAATTTTCAACCCCGGTTTTATGCAATGTGTTGGGGCTGAATGGAGAGTTTATAATTTCCCATCCAAGTAGTTTCTCTCTCCATTTATGGTAAGTATGGGGGGGTTGCTGCTATTGGGCTACAATGTCATGGCCTTCAAAAATGGCCCCAGCTATCCCACAAGATAAGTCAACCATGAAGTGCCTCCTCCAAGAACGCAAGTTCTCCCAATGGCCCCTCCTACATGAAGGAAAGAGGTGTGTTGTGGCAATCATGGTGTGCCCATTGTCTCTCTTGAAACATACAACATGTAGAATATGGAGAATCATACTCCCAATGGGAATCTCCATCTCAAATTCCACTCTCCAAACAAAGCTTCCCATGAGTATAAACATATCAGCAATATATGGAGGCAAAATACTATGAAAACAAGCTGCCAAATGACAGCCAGAGAGTGAATCATAGTTCCACACAAGAAACCAGTGCAGTGCATTCCATGCCTGCCTAAAAAAAAAAAAAAAAAGTGCTTCACCAGCCACTTTTTTTCTACCATAGTAATCTCATAAGATGGAAACATGAAGATACAATGTGGTGTCAATGGTGCACACCAAGAATCATGTGGCTTCCCCCACAAACCACCAAAAAGGTAGCCAAAATCAATGCTACAAGTAGCCACAAGTACATCATCATAGAATATGCAAGAAGGGATAATTATTCTTGATACATCATGCTACCCAAACAAGGAAAATAAGTACAATACAAAATGTGAAATTATACCTCCTCCATCATGTACTTTAGTTCTTGAGCTGAAATGGCTCAATTGGAATTTTTCTGTCACCTCCAATGAGCAGGGAAGTGGCTGTGACCTCCTCTCTATCACCATCCAGGCTATGCATCTCTCCATATGCTGTAATATGTCATGCTGGATGCCCTCCCAAGTGAACTCCTCTGTCAAAGAAAGATATGCATCATAATGCATGGAAAGGATGTCCTCATGTGCTGCATGTAACAGCTTCTCCTTGAGACTAGAAGCTCTAGTCAAGAAGACCTTGCCATAAGAATAGATGACAATTCCATCCACCATATATCTGTCATCTCCATTTGGGTCATCAAGAATCATGCAAGAACCAAGATCCTTGGAGTACTCTACCAAGAGTTGAGACCTCCAATATGGATCAATACTCCCAAGGGACAACGCTGATGATCTAGCATGTGAAGCTCTCCTCATGCTACTGCCTGCTACTTTGACATCCCCAATGCCAAAGTCTTCCTCCAAACTCTTCACCTCTCCAAAATCCAAGAGTGGTGAACCCAAAGACAAGATGTCTCTCATCAACTCTAGATCTAGTGGCCTCCCAGGTGGAATGCCTCCATGTAGTGAGACATCAAAATCTGAAGTGGACTGTATATATGAGTGGACTGAGTTGTCCCTCTCTTCACTGCGCAGTGCATTCCCCTCCTTATGTGCAGAAATATTTCGAAATAGTATATTATAATATATAAACTTTATATATGATCATGACCTTTGGTTGCCCCATCACCCCACCCTCAACCCAAGGACCTTTGGTTATCTTCTTTACTGCTAAATTATAGGCACACACCTCTCAACTACAAGGACCTTGAACATCCAATCCCTTCCCATTTCCCCTTTCCCTTTCCCTGATAGCCCATCCACCCATACTTTCTTCCCAAAAGACCCCCTTTCCATAGATGCATGCCCTTGCCCCTTTCAGGGCATCCCTAAAGGCCCTTTCCATGCCCCTTACCTCCCAATCCTCCATGAGGACCTACTGGCTGTATTTTATTTTTTCCCCATACTGGATGCATCCTTAAGGGCCTTTGAGGCTCTATAGGGTGAATGCTCATCATCCATTTATGCTGATCCTTCTCCTCTTCTTCCATATATGAGAATGCCTCATCCTCAATGAGAGACCCTTGATTTTGGTCATCTCTTAAAGGAGAAGACTCCATGTCTTTACAAATAGAAGAGGGCTCTTCAAGAAGTGGGGATATTGCCCTTGGCAAACTATCATGCATGTTTTTATCCCCTTTAAAAATATGGAGTGGATTTGGTTTAATAGGTCTCTCCAACGCATGCAAAGTGTTTAAGTTTCTTTTTTTTTGAAAAATGATGGTTCACAATGTTTTCTATCAAATCTCCTCACTAATTCCTTAGTGAATCCAACATAAGTTTTTACATTTGCATGAAAAAATGAAGTAGAATCATTAAACCACCAATTATGCGCCATACCTTTGAGGTGCAGCGCTGCTACTCTGATGGCCTCCTTCTCTGAAACTTGGTGTAGTTGAAAATAGGAATCTAGCTTTTACCCAAGCTTTGGCTGTGCACTCTGCTAATCCATCAAAGTGAGATAGGAAGATTCTACCTCTCTTGCTTCTTTTGTGGCTGCTGGATCTTGCCTCCTTGAGTTTGAAAAACCCTTGGAAGTCTAAGTGCTCTTTGAATCTCCATGATTGAGATTCATACTCCTGAAGATAGTCACTCAAGGTCTCCTCCCTTGGTGCATCTTCTTCCTCCATCCTTCTTGCAGTAAATGTGGGCAATAGATTACAATGTGGATCTACATGTGTGGTTGAATGCTCACACCCATCAATTTAATAGCTAGGGATTGATTCAAACCCTCTCATAAATCTTTTACACTCCTCCCTTTTCATCTCCTTGAGATCTTCTTTGATATTCTTCATATCTTGGAAAAGAAGCAAGGAGATCCTCTCTTCCTTCATTCCTCCAAATAATGGAGTCATGTCTTTGTTTCTTTTACACAACTTCTCTTTATGAGAAGCTTCTCCTCCTAATGGCATAATGTCTTGGGTGCACAGGCTGAGCCAAGATTATGTTTTGATACCGCTGTAATATCCCAAAATAGGGAATTTCTACACTATTAACACATGGAATGCCAGAAGATCCACATAACCATCATATTAGATTATAGCAGCAACAATGTATACAAATCCTTGAGGAAACAATCACGCAAGTGGGGCAATACAACCCTCAATAAAACATATACATGATGAATGAGAAATACTGCTACATGTAGAAAGCCATGGCTATGATTGTGTAGTCTATGAAGGATAACTGCTAAAAATTGATGTCAATACATGAATATATCAATACACAGCTCATACAACATGGGGAGCAAAGATAAACACTCCCCAAGGCAATTTCTAGACAATCTTGGAAGGATTGGCTGAAATATGCAAAAATACAAAATGCCGAAATTGCAGGGTAGCAACTGCAACTTAGAAACTGGAAATGGATGAAGATAGTTTATGATGCTGCATATGATGAATATATCTCATCCAATGGATCTCTTAGGTGAAAGGCTGATCCAATCCCTAAAGATCTCACCCTCCAAAATAGTGGAGCAAGTCCACACTGCAGATATGCTCAGAAATAACGCAGTCAAGGAGATGGACTGTGTTGTAGGAGATGGGGAGTGCTTGGCTTGATGCCAAAGATCTAAAATCAGCTCCTGAATCTTCCTCACTAACCTCCTAGAGGAATAGAATCTCCCTCCTCTAAAAGATGAGCCAAGGAAATGGTGTTGTGGAACCCTCCATTGCAACACCCTGCAACACAATGTTTCCTGCTATAGGAATAACGGTGTAGCTGAAGGATGTGGCTTGGCCTTGAGGAAATGTGGAGAATGAAGTAAAATCCCTCAAGAGGCCTCTCAATAAGGGAGAAGGATTCCTAAATAGGAAATACCTTGTGCTAAGCAGCACAACAATCTTAGTTAAACAACTGAAGAAAGAAAATAGTCATGCAGGCCAAAATCTATATTCATCAACATATCCATCTATGGCTGCCTTGTCCTCCCTTTATACAAATTAAATCCTCCTTGCCTTGGCCCCAACACATTAGGGTTTCCTCCACCAAATGACCTCTTCCTCATTCACACTGCATTGTCTTCCAAAGTGATCCACTCCTTCGATGGCAGTGCTGTTGACTTGGTCAAACCTGACCTTGTCCTCATGCATTTGCCCCTTTTCACACTTGAGGGTGAAAAATATGGTTATTTTGATGATCCCTTTCACATTATGAGGGATTTTATTCCTACTCATGGGCCTCCTTACCCATTTATTTTCTTCTTAGCTGATATAAGAAAAATTAATGTTCCAATTAGCTCTATGTTAATTTTGGGAACATTACACCCTCAAGGTGCAGCGCTGCAATCTCAACAACTTCTTTCTCTACTACTAGATGTAGCAGTAAAAATGCATCCAATCTCTTTCCCCAAGCCCCTGTTGTGCATGAGGATGACCCATAAAAGGTATACAATAGAAATCTATTGCCCTTATTCCTTCTATTGCTGCAAGGTCTCCTTTCTTCTTTAAGCTAAATGAACTGTGGAAGAGTTAGATTCTCCCTGAAAGCTCTAGGTTAAGACTTATATTCTGCAAGATACTCACTTAGAATCTCATGATCTAAGTGTTCTCCATCTCTATGCCTCTTTTCTTCAAAATAAAATGCCATAGTATGTTTCTTTGGAGCTCTATGCAATACAAGATCTTCTTTTTGCTGATAGGAAGTACATGGACCTTCCTCATCTTGAAACCCTAATGTGGTTTCGCTTCTTTTCTCCATTTTTCTCTACTTGACCTCCTTGGTGAGGTCTTTCTTAGATCTTAAAAGAGATGAGATGAAACTCATTCCTTTCATCATTCTGATCTATTTCTCCTTCTCTTCTTCTTCTTAAAGCATATTGGCTGAAAACTCACAAGCTAAGTGAAGATTATGCTCTGATACCACTGTAATATTCCCAAATGGGGAAATGCAACAATACATGCACTAAAAATGCATTTTTTAGAAATTTGCAATAATAGTTATAATCAGCCCATGGATCCATTATTTTATACATTATAGCAGCCAAATACAAAAGGAGATCTGAAACAAATCGTGGTAGCTTAGTTAAATAAGCCTCCCAAGCCATAATAGTGAAAAAATCATCCAAAAAGAGGGGTTGCAACCATGAATTAAAGTTGGAGTACCATGACAGCGTTATTTTATTACTCTTGCAATAGCAGTAGGTTTTACATCAGATCTAGAGCTGCTATGTGCATAAAAAGTTAGATCTATATCGGATCCATGCACTATACAAGCTCTTCTATAGAACCCCCTTGGGGTTTTCAGGAAAAACACCTAAGTACAAAGTGTAGATTTGAGATATAAGACTGTAGATCTACTGAAAAATTACAGATCTAGAAAGTGGATCTGATCTGATATGAAAAATAAAAGGATATCCTCCAACAGATCTCCAAAGTGAAGGGAAGATCCCCAACACTCAGAAAATCACCTCTCCAATGGTGTGTTGAAGCACCCTGTAGCCACTCTTTTAGAAATTACGCAGATCTGGATCTCTTCTATGTTGTAGGGATCAAAATATAGTTGGCCTGATGCCAAGATCTGAAAATGAGGCTCAATTCCTTCAATACTATCCTCCCAATGGAGTAGAAAACTCCTCCACTGAAAATGAGCACTGGAATGGCCTAGATCTGAAGATCTAGTCTCCACTTGCTGCAACTTACTGAAACAAACAAATCATCAAGAGGATATACGCTTTCAAAGAAAGGTGAAGCTTGGCCTTAAACCAGATAATGGACAATATGGTGCAAGACTCCTCCAAGAGCTACTTAATGGAAGAGGTGGGATTCCCGATCAGGAACACCCTATGCTAAATAACACTCTATCTCAGCTAAATAGCAAGAGAAAGAAATATGTCTAAACAGACCAAATATTCAAAAAATCATACTCATAATATAACCTTATATGGCTATCATCCTCTTTCTTATAAACAATGTGAGCCTTCTTACCTTGGGTCCCACTCATTAGGGTTTCCACCTTCAGGCAGTTAATCTCCGTCCAAAACTACGTTGTCCCATCATAAATGCCACTCCTTCATAACAACGTTGTTGGATTTGTTCAACCTTGTCTCATTCTCCATGCAATGCCTCCTTCCATACTCAAGGTGGCTTTATTCTAACTATCTAGACTGATCCATATTCCCACTGGGTTATCTCCATTAATGTTCCACTTCCTCCATACTAGCTTTGTTGACTTGGTCAAACTTGACCTTGTCCACATGCATTAGCCTTTGTTCACACATGAAAGTACTTTATCCAGTTATTAATATGATCCCTTTTCCCATTAAGAGGGATTTTATTATTTCTACAAATATTTATGGGCCTCCCTACCCATTTCTTCATCTAACTATGTGTTAAGAGAAAAATTAACATTCCAATTAGATGCATGCTAATTTAGGAATATTACAGCTGCCTAGACAATTAACATCAAGGGAAAGTAGTGTTAGGTTCTCCTGGATCTATGGATACCTCTTTCATATAGGAGCCGATATGCATAAATGCAGATGCATCTGGGAAGACGAGATTTATGACATTCTACGGACCTGTCACGATTAACCTTGTGGTGGCCATTTTGCAGCTTGCATAATGGGGCACAAAGTATCATAATTGGGTTATTATTGGCCCACAATTTTTAAAGATGCAAAAAATATATCCAAGACTACGATAGTTTCCAAAGAATGGGCCACTCGGGCCAAGCTGATGAAATGCCACAACAACCACAATTGGTAGTAGAATCATTCGAACAATGGGCATTGGACTTCGTTGGGCCATTCAAACCACCATCGAACCAGAAAATCTACATACTAGTTGCCACAAATTACGTAACAAAGTGGGTAGAAATAGTGGCCTTATCAAGAGCTATGGAAGAATTTGTGATTAAATTTCTTTTTGAGCTATTTGTGCGATATGGTTTACCATGAGAAGTGATAACCGATGGAGGGACACAATTTGTGGGTAATAAAATTACAACCACCCTGAAGAATCACCATATAATCAATAGAGTCACATCTGCTTACCACCCGCAAGAAAACGGTTAGGTCAAAAGTACCAACAAAGTCCTTGAGGCAATTCTTACTAAAACAATTTCAGCACATCGGCAGGATTGGACCACTAGACTACCAGAGGCCTTGTGGGCTTACCGCACAACATGGTGAAACACCACTGAATATTCTCTGTATCATCTGGTATTTGGGAGAGAGCTTATTTTTCCTATTGAATTCGAAATAAAGACTCTAAGGACAACCCAGGAAGTAGGGGTGGACTTGATGGAGGCCCAGGCTAGAAGAATCCAGCAGATAAATGAACTACATGAAATATGGCTACTAGCTCTGTAGTGCACAACAATCATACAACAACTGTGAGCTAAGTGGCATGAAAACCTCATAAAAAAGAAGACATTTCAGAAAGGAGATTGGGCACTTCTCTATGACTCCAATTCCAAGATTTTTTAGGGAAGTTGCAAACAAGGTGGCTTGGTCCATACAAAATTAAGGAAGTACACGAAAATGGTACCCTCACCTTGACCACCATAGATGGGTTTGGTTCTACATTTCGAGTCAACAGGCACACTCTATCGAAAACCTCTTACAAGGGAGTATTTCTTCTAGCAGGTACACAATAATCCTACTATCCAAGTTTTAGCAGAAGGGGGTGATAGCCCCACAACTTTAAGTAAATAAGAGCTTGCTACTTCCTTTTGTATATTGTATATAATTTCCCTACAATTTTTAGTTTCTTATTTTGTTTACATTCTTCATATTCACAATTGTGTCCTTTATCTTCATCACCCCTTGCGTCTTTACTTTTATTGTTCAAATCCTTGAACGGCTAATGTTTAATCCAATTGAACAATTGTTGTTCAATCGGATTGAACAACCTTGTTTTTACGTTTTTACTTTTATTGTTCAAATCCTTGAACAACCATGTTTTTGCGTTTTTAATTTTGATCAAATCTTTGAACGATTGTTCTTTAATCCAATTGAACAACTATTCTCCAATCGGATTGAACAACCATGTTTTTGCGTCGTGTTCAATCACATTGAACAACTGTGTTTTTGAATTTTTACTTTTGTTGTTCAAACATTTGAATGACCGTTGTTCAATCCAATTGAACAGCAGTTGTTAAATCGAATTGAGCAGCTGCATTTTTGTGTTTTTACTTTTGTTGTTCAAATCTTTGAACGGCCGTTGTTCAATGAAATTGAACAGATGTTGTTCAATTGGATTGAATAGTTGTGTTTTTGCGTTTTTACTTTTGTTGTTCAAATATTTGAAGGGTTGTTGTTCAATCCAATTGAAAAACTATTTTTCAATCGAATTGAACAATCATTTCCTTTTGCATGTTTATTTACTATTGTTCAATTGGATTGAACAGCTGATTTTTTTCCCCTCTTTAAGCATGATCCTTTTTTTTTTAATGATCTCTCCTCACAAAAACCACTCCTCATCCCACACCCTAGCTGTAAAACACATTTTTGAGTGGGAATTGCATCTAAAGAGGATAAAAGCAGTAATATTACTAATATGATGATCCTTTGAAACTTTAATGGAAATCTCTACTCTGGAAGCTGACATGGTACATCTATGAAATGAATGGCTAAGACATCTCTTGATCAAACATGTTATCTATTAGGTCCCTGTAATTTTTTAGATTGGAAAGACGAAATAGACAAGGGTAACATCAAACCAACTTTGGAGTCCTAGGACCTAGCCTTCCTAGACTTAGAGAGGGCTCTCTCTATATTTGTATAAAACATGTAACTTGATTGATTTAGGATGTTGATTTTAGGCTAGTTAAAGTGATAGGGTTGTTTGTTTTGTTTTTTTTGGTTGGGTTGGTTTTCAAGAAGAACGGATAGAGTAAGATAAATTCAAACCATTGGGCTATGGGGTCTATGAAAGGCTTGAAAAGTACAGCAATAAATCAAGGGTGTTTCATAGGGCAAGTTAACAAAGCCAAATGGATCTTAATAGCTTAGGTGGGTGTGAAATGAACATTAAGTTGTGAATTTATTAGGTTTAAAGGGAAATTAAGAATCCTTTAACATATACTATAACAATAAGAGTCTTTAAGAGTACTATGCTTAAGAAAGAATCAAAGGATAGGGTGCACCATAAACTTCTTTGACCAGACTTCACCAAGTAAACTTTAAAACAACAATCCAGGAAACCCTAGAGAGCAGGGAACTCCTAAAATCCCTAGTTATTCACCTTCAGAGAGAGAAAAAATTTAAGATAACATATAAGTGATGATTAAAGAGCAGGGAACTCCTAAATTCTTCAATCAGACTATAAAAAACCTTTAAAGTGACCATTTAAGATAGAATAAGGGATAGGGAAAACCATAAAATTCTTCAGCCAAACCCTAATCAGTAAACTTCAAAGAAAATTTATTAAAAACAATGTTTCAAGCTACACCAAAGGACAGGTCATACCATAAACTTCTTTGGCTTGACTCCATTAAATAATTTTCAAGACAACAAGCTAAGTGGAACCAGGGAGCAACTAAGAATTTTCCAACTAGACATAGCAGAGGAAAACATCTAAACAATAGAAAGTAGACAGAATTAAGGTGCCTCTCAACAACATATCTTAATCTAAATTTTCTACTTTGTCATAAGGGAAAAGATGAACAATATGGAAAACATAAGAAGACAAGTGTAAAATTAGAATAACATCACCATTTAAACAAGCTCATGAATCATATGAATATTCTTTCTCCATTGTTGTTCAGTCCAAAACAGTCACAAAAATCCAAAGCCAACTTCTTCATAACTCAAAATCTATATCATATTGAGCTCAGCAATCAACCAACAACCAACATTATGAAGCATTACATGCAGTATTTAATTGAAAAATGAGGAAGTAAACCCTAGCTAGGGTTTTAGAAGTCATTTATTACATAGTAAATCTATTTTAACCTTTGAGACCATGCAAGGCCCAAGGAAAAAATATCTAAACTCATTTATGGAAAAAATAACTTCTAATATAACTATTTGAGATAATTTAGGAAATTTTTTAACTTTAAGGCTTCAAAATATATTTTGCAATAACTCCTGGTAAGGGCGTAGCTCCAAGGTATAGGGGTGTAGTGCCAGTGAAAACACGCAGCGCCAAGACTGGGAAAATTTCCTGTTTTGCAATTGGCTTTTGGAGGCATTTCCGGTGTCCAAATGAGCTCCATGATAACTCATTGGTGCTTCGAGAATTAATACCCTAAAGGTATTGGGTTGACAACCTTCACAGATCAGGGGCATGCCATTCAAGAAGGACTTACTTTAACCAACTTCTACACTGAAAACAAGATACTATTGGTTGTAGAACTTACCTGAAAGTCCCTCGGTTGATGTAGATCCAACAGGGTGCCAACCCCCCACAACACTTTGTGCTCCGAAACCTATAAATCCACAAAGAATGAACATAAAAACCTAGTTGTACAACATATATAGTTCCTAGATGTTAGTGAAAGCCATGTATAATATCATGAAAACAATATGAAATGTTCAATTAATGATTATTACACATATATAAAGCATCATTAACACGTAAATTTTGGGAACAAGATGGATCTTATTATTATTAATGACACATATAGTAATCAAAACGTGGAGAGATCACCTGAATCTTGCCATGGCCTTCAAGCATACCGTCCTCTGTATCCGTCCAGTTGTAGCCTCGCAAGAATTCTTCTAAGATGTGTGCACAATAGATGTCACATATGGTGATGAACATCTCAAGGAAACAAGGGTTTCCTGAATATACCTGGGAAGTGTAGAAGGCACGGGAACATCAGACTTGAATAGGGCTCCAATAGATGATAATATCTATATCTTTTCTCTCCCCCTTAGGCCATACCTTTGAGTGGCTTTTATACTCCCTCAAATTAGTTTCTGCAGTTAGGAACAGTTGGACAATGGGCTAGGGTGGTTGAATTACTAGAATAACCATCAAACCTGCCTCAAATATAGGGATTTTATATATTTTTTAATAATTAAAAAGTATACGTGGATATCTATGAATGAACATGTGTATATACGCGGAAAATTCTGGGCAGAATCACATATGGGTTTTAAGATACTGTTTTTGAGAAAAATATTCAAGTCTGGAGGAAAGGGTGCCCAAGTCCAAAGTGTAAATCATCAAATATATGAAGGTGAGAAATAACACTATAACAGATGCCCCCTAATATATGAGGTTAGAAGGGGTACATGATGGCCGAAATGTATTATGTGCATAGAAAGAACCTTGCCAGGACTAGAGAGGACTTCACCATATTTCGGCTTGCCAAAAAACCAGTGAGAGAAATCAGAGAGATAGCTCATGTCTGAGGTGGGCATACCCATGATCAGTAAAATAAAAAGCATGTCTGCATATGGAATATAGAGTGGATCCAAAATGTATACAAGTATAGATGAAAAAATGTAAAGTGCATAATGAATCATCTTATCACTGATCACTGCCTAGAAGTACAAGTCAAAATTAGGTCCGAGAATCACATATAGAAGACTGATCAATGATGCTGCAATAGATATCTGATCATAAAAGTCACAACTGAATCTCCAAGTACCAAATCATAAGTGGTGGAACAAATGGTACAACATGCAACTCGGGAGCCAACATATAAGATGCTGCTGTGGTGAAACTACAACATATAAGGGTGTATGACATCATTGGCAAAAAACTGAAGAAGTTGTCTAAGTGAACTGAATCATGCTGATGCAAACCCGAGGTCTTCATCGATCACTATGGCACAATTCTACACAATGGGAGTAAATGAGTTGAAGTCGACCATGTGAGAAATCGTTTGATTACCGGTCATTGATGTATACCGTTAACAAATGCAAGACAACCCACCAATAATGATAATGAGTGTCAAGGTGCCCTAGTATGATCCAACAAGTGTGAATAAATGAGTTGAAGTCGAACACTTGAAAGAATCCACCAATTAGGAAGCAATGATGTATCCTCACTGTCGATGGAAAAGAATCTACCACTGATGACTGCAAACCCTAAGGTACTGAAAAAAGGACTCTAGATCTTATTCCCAAAGAAATGTGTCAGAGTAGATGGGAAAAGATCTGCTGGAAGGAAGCCATTAAGGCATCCCACATCAGTCGAGCACGAGTGTAACCCATAGGCAAAAATTTGGAAGGAATCAGACAAAGTAGAGTGAAGTAACCAATCCTAATTACATTTCTGGCATGCACAAGATGAAGCTAGTGCACAACAGAAACCTTCTGAACCTTCCAATAATGAAAGCTGACAAAGAGGCAAGATATCCACCGATAGGGTCAAATAGAAATCAAGGTACTTCACAAATCCTAGGTGTGATAATGTAAGTTGATGTCGAACATAGGGTAAACCACTCAGTCAAAGACCCATGATGATGATCAAATGCTGAGTACAAGGTCACCTATCAATGATGTAAATAGGGTCAGGGTGCAACTCTAGGTTTGCTCTTAGAGCAATATGTCGTAGTCGATAAGAGACAAACCCACCAGCAAGAAGTCAATGGAGACCTTCTCAAACCAGCACAAGCATAGGACCAAATATCTGATGTGATAGAACAAGACACTGAAAAGACAGGGAAGGCCGACTAAAAAATGAGTAAAGAGACACTGCAGATAGGCCGACTCAGGTTAAATTCCCTTGAACAAAAGCACGACTCATATTGAAAATGGTAGCAGATGATAACTTTGTATAATTTTTTCATGCAGGAGGCACGAACAAAACCTCCATATGATTGGAAGAGATAACCAACCAAGGGAGAACTGACACATGTAACAAGGTTATGGCTTCTCCAAATTCAAAACTAAAACCATCCCAAATGAAGGAAAGACATAGTTATTTGTGCTTTGTTCAAGGGTGAAAAAACTAACACTGTAGTTGCCATCAAAATATGAAGTAATATCCCGTTCCCACTCTTTTTCACATATATAATTTTTTTTTTGTATTTTTCATATTCAAAGCCCAAAAAAAAATAAAAGAATGTTATAGTACAATGGATAGAACGAGTATCAGAAAATAGATGCACTAGTTTCGGGGATAGGAACAATCCTATGCGCAATGCAAGGAGGCAGAAACTGGTAAGTGATACTCAAAGGAGTGTTCCATCCATGGGTAGCAAGGTGTCAAGTCGCGATAGCTAAGTGATTGCATGGTTAACTTGTACAGAAAGTCAAGGTCAAAAGATGGTTTAAACATTGAGTCCAAATGAAGCTGACTAAAGGCCAAGATCAACAAGTGGTTAATATGCAATGCAGAAATACAACTTGACAACCAAAAAAAGGGAGCCTCTAGGGTAATGGCCAGAAAAATGGTAGCAAAGAAGAAGAATAATGTAGCTTCAATGTATATGTCATGGTAGAAATAAAGAGAACTCCCTAGCCTACATATATTGTAGCATGGGAGACAAATGCTAGCAAGGAACTAACTAGGAAGCACATGTAAAAGAAGGCTCTACCACCAAGTCATGATTAAAAAATCAGTGAGTAAAATGGGTTAAATACTCATAACGAGATGGGATTGACCCTCTAGAAAGTGATCAAAATGGAGGCTAGTATGCATAATGCAACAGAAAGTGGATTCCCTAACTTATATGCCAAGTCAGAATCATATACCTACCAGAAAAAATCTGAACTCCAGTAAAATGTCCCTGAAAGAATACCTTTCCCAAAACTTACAAGCAACACGGTTATACAGCTTGAGACAAATTTGAAAAATAAGCATAAAGAAATTTGGAATTTTTTTTTCAAATTCTGGGTATAAATAGACCATTTACCTCATCTTTGGATCATTTTCACATTGTAGAAGTGGAGGAGAAACTTTTGGAAAAAAAATTCCCCTTCTCAGAACAGGAGCAATTGGTCATCAAATCGCACCAAATCAGTCAGGTAGGCTCTTAATTTATCTTTACCATCAATTTCGTTCCATTTTAAGAGAAAAATTTAGAAATTTGACCATAGGAAACATTTTTTTCGATGAAACCCTCTGCGCATATGCGAGCTTGTTTAGATGAACCTACGTATGATACGCGATTGTGTGTAAAGGAAGTTGCATATGCACAGACAAAAAATTTAAAAATTTGAAGCTAATTAATGTATTGATGAATTTTCAGGATTTCCATAAGTTGAAGGGAGCGTGAGCATAGTACCATTGATAATGAAGTGTTGGAGGATCAAAATTCACTCGATATCCTTCGAAATTGCGGGTTGCTCAAATTCTTCAAAATGCCAAATATGAAAAGTATTGTTTGATTGCTCCAAATGTTGGTAGATCATTGGGAACCAGAGGAAGACTACTTGATGATAGATCAAATTCCTATACTCATAGAGGTGGAAGACATATACTTTATTATTGGACTCTCATGAAGAGGAGATCCAGTAGATTTGCACGAAAAGCTTTTGGGAGGGTTTACTATGGAATAATATGTCCAAGTCTATTGCGTAGAGGGGTGTCAAAAAGTAGGGACTCATATTTCAATCAAAGATTTGAAAGAATTATACATGAAAATTATCCTTTTTACCTTCGGCAGGGTAGCAGGATCTGCTTCCCTACATCAAGCATCTAGGACTCAGATGAGTATTACAATAGAATGCTTGATTCACCTCTTTGATTGGTGCACATCCTTGCTGAGCAACATGAAGAGACAGTTGAATTTGATCTGGAAGGTTAAAACTAAACATTTTGGATATGGAACCATCTTACTAACATTCTTCTTTGAGAGGATTCTAGGGCTTCGACCTAAAGTGATCTCTACCATCAGCAGCCCCAGAGATCCAAGAATAGCCTAGTGGGCTAACCTGATGAAGAGATTAGGAGGAAGTGAAGTTCCCTAGACCACATGGGATGAAGATTTATTCCAATGGCGGGAGGAACAAGTTATCACTGTGGAGGATTATCCCTATGTTGGGATGGATTTTCACGATGATCCAGATCTAGTCCTTCCACCCAGTGCAACATGGGGTGCAATCGGTGAGATTTCTACTTTTTATTTTTGATAATATGATTTTTTTTGGATTTTTTCAAAATATGAAAATGAAACAATGTTTTTTGATTGGACTCAAATGACTTACAAGATTATGATGATCATGATGTAGATATGGGACCAATCAGACCTGAAGGATACCCGAGGCATAAGCACCGCAGAGGTGAGGTGGATGTTGAAGACCCAGGTAGGAACCTCCATGTCGTTCAGAGGAACTTGGAGAATTTGACTTTCCAAGTGCCTATGTCTGTAGCAGAGGAGTTACCAGAGGCTATCCAGAGACAGGTAGTGGGAGTACCACGAGACTAGGTGTGGTTATTTCGCTGTGTATCCACTGCTATCATGTTCTATCGGAACACGAATGTTGGACAGGGACCTCAGGATTAGATATATAGATTTTAATGGATGACTGTAACATATTTTTTTATACTGAACATGATAGGGCTTAAGCCAAAAAATTTTAGGACAAATGGGTCCAGATTTTGTATATTTTTGAACAGTCTGATGATATATATATATATATATATATACACACACACACACACACACACACAACATTTTATGTGATGCAATGACTCAAATGTATGAAAAATAGATGATGTATTTGATATATTGATTAAAATGTTGAATGATTAATATGCCAATCAATTTCTTGATTAGCTAATAAGTCTTCCATCCAATTATCAGCTCGAGGAATATGAATGAATGTTATGAATTGAAATGATCTCTGTAACAAACGAACCCTAAAAAACAAGCGGTGCAAAAATGGGTCTCGAACCTGATATGTGTTTTTCAATTGTGAAACCACCAGCTGGGAATCCAAGAACACTACTAACAATCAACACCCGAAGATATTGCTTCTAAGAGTAGATAAACCACTGTAGTGTATTATTCTACGTTGTTCAAAGAAGGACTAGTGCAGACACCTCTTGAAACCAACAGGTGACCGGATGGATAATGAAGTACCCAAGCCGCGGAAGCCAAGTTTTGGGTATGTCTACTAGCACCATCAGCGAAACCAAAATGACTCATGACATCCAACACAACCTGCCAAAGCAGATCAAATGCATCATAATCGCATAAAAAATCAAAAACTTAGATATGTACAAAAAAAATATATATATATATATATAGAAGCAAGATGCTAGGCCAAAGGCTAGGCATAGTACTTTTTCAAATAGAGCCCATTTCTGGGCTCCTTCAATTCATTCTTGTCAAAATAAACCAAGACATAAGCTCCTTTTTTGAGGACTTTTTTAAAGATGAAGGGGCCATACCACATAGATTTAAACTTGCCTACTCCTAGGGCATCCTTCTCTTGTGCATAAACCAAGACAAGGTCTCCTTCGAAGAAAACCCTAGGTTTGAGCACTTTATCATACTAAACCTTAATCTGTTTCTTATGTGCTTCAGTCATCATGGCAGCATCCCGACACTGCTCATCGAGATGTTCTCGGTGAAGGAGGCGTTCTTCAAGACTGGAGGTTTCAAGAAGAAGCTCTACAACCAACTTAAGAGAAGGAATTTCACATTCAATGGGAATTATAGATTCCAACCTGTAAGCTAGTTGAAACGGAGTAAAACTAGTTGCAGTTTTGACTGACATCTAGTATGCCCAAAGCGCAGGATACAACATAATGTGCCAATTGTATCGGGCTTCATTAATTTTCCTTTGAAGAATGGTCTTCAAGGTTTTTTTTACGGCTTCCACTTGCCCATTGGATTGAGGATAATATGGAGATGAGTGCTCTTGCCAAAAACCTAATTTCAGAGCCAATTCAGCCATCATGTTGTTCTGAAAATGACTGCCATGATCAGTGACAATCTCTTTGGGAATACCAACGTGAGAAATGACTTGATTGAAGAAAAAAAGAGCTAATGTCTCACCATAATTCCCAAAAGTAGGAATAGCCTCGACCCACTTCGTAAAGTAGTCTACGACTACAATAATGTACTTGTGACCTTTAGCCAAAGGCGGGTTACAAGTAGTATAATCAATAACCCACTTTGTAAAGGGGTTGATAGTGATGACAGGAAAGAGCAAAGTTGGATGAGCGCGCATATATTGAGTATAAAACTTACACGGATGATACTTTTTTACCACTTCCATACAATATTTGAAAATAAAATGCCAAAATAATCCTGCACGAAAAAAAGTTTGGGCTATAGCAAGCCCGAATAAATGACCACCACAAGCTCCACTGTGGCAATCATTCAACACAACCTTAGCTTCTTCAAGAGTTAAGCACCACCTAAGGATTGAATCAACCCTGCGACGATATAAAGTGTCACCAATGATCAAGTAACTTTTATCCAGGTGACATAACTTACGGTGCTCATATTTCGAAAAAGTCAAGGGAAACTTTGCTGTCAGGAGATATACTATGAGATCCCCATACCAAGGATCATGTGAATAAATGAGAAAAAGATGCTCATCCGGGAAGGATTCATCATAAACCATCTCTTCTCCATAGGGAAACTCAAAACTCAATTCTGAAAAAACCAATGATTTCTTGGACTTGGTAGACATAAACTCAAGATCTAATTCTTGAAAAATCACAATCCATCGATTATATTTGCCCCCAATCACTCGCCTATTGAGAAAAAATTGAAATGGATTGACTGCTACCAAAACATAGGTTTTTTGAAGAAGAATATAATGTTTGAGCCGCTGCACAGCATGGACAGCTGCCAAAGCAAGATTTTCTGTCAAAGAGTACCAGAGTTTAGGTCCTACCAAACCTCGACTAAGGTAGTAAATAACATTCTCTGAAAGAGCATCGTCTTCCTGAACCAGAACCATACCAATGATAGATTTTGCTGCCGCGAGGTACAAAAGGAAATCTCTGCTATAATCAGGTGGACTCAATAGAGGTGCAGAGGTCAATACTTTTTCAAAGCATCGAATGAGCGCTGAACGAAGTCAACCCAAAAGAATGGAGCTCCTTTATTTAATAATCACATAAACCCTTTCATAATTTCGGCATAATTTACAATAATCTACGTAAAAAATTAGATTTTCCTTGTACACTTTGAAGTTGACGAATTGAAGACGGGGGAGGAAACTGAAGAATTGCCTCAACATTGAAGGGATCTACCCGAATCCCTTCTGTAGACAAAATAAATCCCAACAACCGACTGGATGTGACCGTGAAAACACACTTGTTTGGATTCAACCGGATTTTGTAATATTGACATCATTCAAATACTTGATGGAGGTGAGAAGGATGATCAATTCTCTTATGAGAATGAGCAACTAAATCATCCAAACATGCCTTGATGATATGCTTGATGTCGTGGAAGGCATAGGACATAGCTCGCTGAAAAGTAGCTCTAACATTTTTAAGGCCAAAATGCATCTTATTATATGAAAAGGTACCCGAGGGACAAATAAATGTAGTCTTATGCTGATCTTAAGGATAGATAGTAATTTTATTATATCCGGAGAAGTCATTCATGAAGGAGAAAATCTCATTTCCCGCACACTCATCGATAATCTGATCTATAAATGGTGTGGGGTAGTTATCTTTAGGACATGCTTTATTTAGGTCCCTGAAATCAATGCAAACTCGAATTGTTCCTTGTTTCTTGTCCATAGGAACTGGATTCGAAACCCATTCTGTCAAAGGAACAGGAAAAATGAACCCTGCCTTAAGCAGCTTCTCCACCTCAGCTTCGATAATTGTTGCCTTCCTAGGTTTGACTAGATGAAGCTTTTGCCTAATAGGCTTGGCATTTTTGTACACCTTGATCTCATGTTGGACAATAGATGGATCAATACCTGACATTTACTCATAGGACCAAGCAAACACATCCCTAAACTCTCGAAAGAGATCAGTATAAATTTGAACCTCTTCAGGGGAACATTCAGTGCTGATGAAAATGTTCTCGATAACATTGGGATTTATGGAAATGTTCATCGAGATAGTAGGAAAAATCACAGCCATGTTCCCTTCAATAAAAACCTATACTGGTGCTAAAGGATTCAGGACTAGGGGAACAAGACTAGAAGACTGAGGGCTAGGAAAACTTTATTCAACTTCGCTCAAATCTAGTAGAAAGTAAGATCGATGATGCAAATCATCCATCTTCTCTCTACACTGGTCATTTCTTCCAGGATAGCCTCTTCAAATGGAAGAGTGGTATCAAGACAATCATGGGCTGAAGATGAACTAAGAGTCCAAGCCAGAGCCACATCTCCATCTAATTCCTCCGGTGAAAGGGAAACTGGGATGGATTCTGCAGAGTCAACAATAGATTTATAAGAAATCTCACCTACAAACATTGGAAATGCCATTCCACCCACTTGACCTTCTGCTAATGTGGAGGTAGGAGAAGGTAAGGTCCAAGGGTCCAAAAAATAATGAGTTCTAGAAAACACTTTTTGAATGGGAGCCTTGAAGGATAAAATTGCATTAATATGAATTGATGGAGGTGTAAGATCAAAAGTACCCATCAAAGAAGAATACATTCCAACCCCCAAATTCTCAACAGGTGCCTTGGCATTATCCACCAAAGGAATAGTTGAATCGGAAGGTGCATTCTAATCTATAAGAGAACAATCCAATTGGTCAACTGTGACTATTCTCCCTTCGTGAGGGAAAAAAACAATACTAAATAAAGAGGATGCAATGGCATCCATGTCATAGATCCAGTTTCACCCCAGTAGAAGGTTATAATCTAAACTTGCATCGACTATCTCAACTTAAATATCAATAGTTTTGCCCCCAACATAGATGGGAAAAGACGGAACAATACCATGTGGCCTATGACAATGACCGTCAAACGCAGTCAGAAAAGTAGCTGAAGGAACAGCTGCGGGAGATCCAATAACCTTCTAGCATGCAAGAGACATTACACACATGGAAGCACCTTCATCAACAACCATTCGAAAGATATTACATTTTCGATAACTCGATCTAATATGGAAAGCCATATGATGAGGGAGTCTCTTTTTAAAATTAGACATATCAAAGGTAATCATAAGAGAGTTTTTTGGATCTACAGCCCCAGTAGTAGTGAGCAAAGCACTTTGCTGAGAAGGACAAGACTGGAGCACCTCTAATGCAGACATAACACAAGGACTTTGTACTAGATCTTCTACAATGGAGTAGTTCTGAGTAGCCTTGGAATTTGGAATAATCATCATGCATTTTGAAGATGTCTTCGGCATCCGAGGTATAGGCTCAATAGTAGGCTTTGTAATATGAAGTGGTTCAACACTATCAGGAGTACCCTTAGCTTTCAAAGACTTAGCTTCACCGTAATCACGAGATCTCGTAGCGATGTCTGAGTGAGCACTCATCATATATATGTTTCACGAAATTTCCCCTTCTTGGTTGCCCCCAGAGGGAGCCCTAGTATTTTGATTCGCGCCAACAATCAATTGTTGCCCTTGGGGAAAAGGGCTTGTTAGTACAACCTAAGAACTAGAAGAGCCCTTTTGAACAAACAAGCGCTGCACATCCTTAATTTTAGGGTAAATGTGCATAAGGTGGTCTCCACTGCATAATTTGCATGGAAACTTCACTTTCCTCTTATTTTCCTTTTGACCCTCTCCAAAATTGTCGTTGGTTTTGTTCACATTCCCCTTCCCATCCTTGCCTTTATTTTTGTTATTCTATCCTTTCTTATTCCCATCATATTCTTTATTTCCTTTGGTGTTAGAATTCTATACGACATTAATTGCCAAGGACTGAGAAGGGGTAGACACTGAAGGCACAACCTAACCAGAAGAAGAAAATTGAATAGAAAACTACTGCAATTGACTAAGTAAGTTAGCTACACTGCTATCAATCGACCCAATAATCCCATCACCATGAGGACTGGGTTTAGTTTTGGACAAGTCCAATTTGGATTGAGGAGCATCCGACAGTATTTTATTGAGGATCCCAGAATGACAATAAATCAATTCTAATTGTTAAGCCCTAAAAATAGCATGCGCTTCAGAAAATACCCCTGACAGGGGTACATCTTTTGAAATATCTGGCTGCAAAGATTTCAAAAACCATTCAAGAAGGAATTCATTCAGAATATGGGATTTAATGAGCCTCTTCCTTCTACGCCATTCCTGAATATGATCAGAAATGTGAGTTGCCTTATCCTGCTGAAAATTAGCCAAGAGGTCAGTCCTGATGTCATAACGAATAGGAAACTGAAAGTGGTTTAAGAACATCGTAGCCAAATCTCCAAAAGTGGCAAAACTTCCCCCAGTTAACTTGATATACCAGTTGGAAGCATTTCCAGTTAAGATGGATTGAAATGACCTCAACCTAATCAAATCGTCAATCAGGGAGTTGGATGAGCACCATAAATGGAAAGTGGTGATGTGATCTGCCGGATCCTCTCCATTCTTCCCTTGAAATTTTGGAATGTCTAAGGGGAGTTTGGTGGGGACCGAAGGCCATCCAGGACTATATCGAATCGGATCATTAGTCAATTTTGACAAATATGGCAAGTTTAATGTTGCCAGAAATGGTAACGGGGGAGGAGCCTGGGAATTCCATCCTCCAAAGGAAGGATTCCCAACGTTCTGAAAAGAATACCCTAGATTTGTTGAGGCACCAGGTTGCCAAAAGTTGTTCATAGAGAATGTTGGGCCATAGGAAAATCCTTGTGACCCAACATTCGGAGAAGGAACCCCCCCCAAACATAGAGTTACTGTAAACAAGACCATTTCCCCCCACTGAAGTAGTGAATGGAGAGGAAACTCCTTGATAAGGGTTCCAAGTATTTGCAAATGAGGAAAAGGCTTATGAAGTACTCGATGAAGGAAAAGGAGCATTCCCTTGCTGAAGAGTGAGAACTGATTCCCCACCCCCATCACCGCAAAAATAGGGTTCCAACTTCTAAAGGTATTAGAGAAGAGGAAAGTACCCCCCCCATACCCGGGATGACACTATGTGCAGTTAAAACAATGGATTGAAACCCTGGGTCTACGGAGAAAAAGGTAACAATCCTAAGGAAGGGGTCGAATGAGGTATATGCCCACTCCCAAAGGGGAACCCTTGAAAAGAAGATGATCCACTATCCATAAAAGACATGGGTGCAGATGCAGCTGAAGCGGCAGAAAAGGAGAAAGAAGGAATCCCACTAATGAGCATCCCAAAAGAGAAGGGACCAGATTGTGAAGCATGTGCCTGGGTGTGACCAGAGTCAAACACATCAGTACTAGAAGTGAACATGGATACAACAATAGTGCCCCCTCCTTCTATTGAAAGAGGGGTCTGAACACTTGCAACACTCATAGCTGAAGCTCTGTTCCCAGTTGTGGCCATCGAAAGGTGCGAATATGAAGGATAAGGACTTACAAGTCTCTAAGACTCGCGTCCGATGTACTGAATGATGAAAGGATGATCAGCAGGAAGAGGAGATGGAAGAGACTCAATAGGATGAGGAACTTCTTCTACTTCTACCTCTTCTACAGAAAATAAGACTCTTAAGATGAGTGATGCGCTCCTCTCTGAACTGACACCAACACCAAAACCACCCACATAAACAACAAGCCCTGACAGAGGATCTCTCTCCGTTGCGTCTGAAACCACCGGGTGAAAATCACCCTCCAAATTACTCCTACGCCTTCTCAAAGAAGTCTTGGCACTTCCGGGAGACAACCCATGAAGCCTCCTTGATCAACGAGGTGATCGGTCAGCCACTTTAAGATATTTATCTTAGGCTCGAAAAAATATGTGAATATAAGCAATCTGGGAGCAAAGAGAACTCTCTAAAAATTTTCTAAGATCCAGCCAAACAAGCAACTCTCAAGTATTTCTACTCTGGGTGATGAGGATCGGACACCAAAATACGAGAAAGTGAGATAAAAGGACCTTACAAAAGTAGTCAGGGGTAATCACGACCCAGATCCACTAGCGAAGGTAACAGAAATAGTTATGCTAACCTCCTAACAATAGTATTTGCTGGTGCAAGTACCCAAGCTTCACAAGGGCACCCTCTAGAAGTACTGATGGAAGTGATGCAACGTCTGCCTAAGGTACCATGGGTGTTCTCCCCGCAGTCACCCATGTGATCCCTAGGATAGGCAACTGTGGGCACCAATCCATATCAGTAACCAGGCGGAACGGTCTTAGGTCAAGATTCAACAAATAGGAGAGGGGGTATCTCTCTTCTCTTCCTACACTATCCCTCGCACTTGAGTCTCTGGAGGACAGCTTTTCCAGTCCACTTAACAGTGTTGGATTTCACTCATTAATCAACTTCTATGTTTAACAGTTTGAGCATCCTTGGAGAGTTAACTCTCCACTCACCTAATCCAAGGCCCTACAACCTAGCTAGTTGGTGTATGATTAATGAAAATAATACAAAACATACTAGTTTTTTTAATTATATCGCTTATTTTATATGGGATGTTATTTAAGTTCGAGGTGCACGAAAGTGAAACTGATGGTGTTTGTAAGACATAAAAGAAACCAATGAAAACCAAACTACATGTAAATGAAATCATTTCCTTTCGATGAAGAGTGATTTCTACTCAGGTTCTATGAATCTAATAACAAAAAAAAAATTGTTTTCTTTTCAGTCATTCACAACTCAAAAATTTATGAAAAAGACTACAAAAATGCTTGAATGCACTTCAATGCAAACTACCAATGCAATGAAAATTCTAAGATGCTAGTTCTAAAGAAGCAAAAGGGAAGCCTCTAAGGAAACCAAAAGTTCAACCACTTTTTGATAGTCAACAAGGCTAGTTCCAAATCAAAACTCCTATGTAAAAAAACGTCAAATATCACTTGATATAAACGAGGAAAATCAAATACAAACTTCCTTCCAAATCAAGTCACGAACTGAAGACTATAAACTTGACCAGAAGCTTCAAAAGATGAAAAATAAACCGTAAACAAAGCTAAAAGAAAAAATAAACGAAAAACGAAAAATGTTTTTTGAGCTTTTCAACTTATCAAAGAAAGAAAAGAGATTTCAAGAAGACAGGTGAAACTATCCATAAATTGAATCAAGCAAACATGAATTCCAATCTAAGGCTTCAAATTACTCAAGCCAACCATGCAACTTTCGTACCAAGGCTTATGCGAGCAAAAGTAAGCAAGAAACTCAATCAATCAACTCCGTGAGATAGAATAATCTTCCAGCGAACACCAACTCCAAAAAAAAATCAACAGAGATCTTTCAAGAATCGCAACAAGACAAGTCTACGAAATCAAGAAAACCAAGTACTCCAAGAAGGAAAAAAAATCAAAAGCTAAGCAATGCATAAGGCCAGGAAGAGCAAACGAGTAAGATCTCATTGTTCTTGTTGGGTGTGGAGCTTGATTTTCATCCTGATTCAGAGATCCTTGTTTTAGCTGGATGTATACCCCAGGAAAACTGTACACCCTTGTAGCGGGGGGGTGCGGGGGGGGGGGGGGGGGGGGGGGGCTAAAAACATATGTAAAATTG
This sequence comes from Pinus albicaulis, assembly GCA_034641835.2. Lineage (NCBI taxonomy): Eukaryota > Viridiplantae > Streptophyta > Pinopsida > Pinales > Pinaceae > Pinus > Pinus albicaulis. The sequence goes on from CM076579.1 coordinate 358,640,789, forward strand.
CCTTGTAAAAGTATAGTAATTTCTAGTCAATCTGGGTCGTCCATTAGGCAGATGATCTGACAGTAGAAGTTATGTTTATTTTTGGGTTTTTTGCCTTAGAAGGCAACCCCTCACTTTTATGAGGGTATTGTATTATGGCTGTGTATTACATGTGTATTCTCTGAGTGGGAAATAGATAGGGAGACTGTGAGAGAGAACAAAGGATATTACAACAGATCTACTGTAGGTTGTGTCTCTTCATTTTGCCTGATAATAGAAAGGAAGGACTGGCTGTTCGGGGTGGACGTAGCCCAAAATGGGTGAACCATGTATATCTATGTCTCTCTGGTTTTATGTGCTTGTATTTTCTGCATATTTTATGTGTTGCATTGCTCTGTAATATATAATTTTCTAACAACTAGAATCAAAGCCGAAGGTATATTTGGCTGATAAACTCGCAGGAAAGAAGGGTTCCTGGTTCGAGTGGGAGCAATGGCGGAAGATAGTAAGTTTAGGGTCGAGAAATTTAATGGCCAAAACTTCCCGCTGTGGAAGATGCATATGGAAGATTATTTGTATCAGAAAGATCTGTACCTACCATTGAGCGGAAAAAAAAGAAGTCGATGACCATGACAGATGTGGAATGGAACATTCTCGATAGAAAGGCACTCAGAACAGTACGGTTGTGCCTTGCAGCATCAGTCGCCTTCAATATTTCATAGGAAACAACAATAGAGAGTTTGATGCAGACGTTGGCGAAACTATATGAAAAACCCTCGGCCTCAAACAAGGTATTTCATATGAAACGACTATTTAATATGAAGATGTCGAAAGGTGGATCTGTTTCAGACCATTTAAATGATTTTAATACAGTTACCAGTCAGTTAAGTTCTGTAGGGGTAAAATTTGATGATGAATTTAGACCTCTGTTATTCTTGTGCTCATTGCCAGAGAGTTGGAATGGTTTAGTAATGGCCATTAGTAACTCTGTCTCTGGATCTAGTACTTTAAAGTTTGATGATGTTGTCGGTGTTATCCTTAGCGAGGAAATGCGACAGAAATGCTCCGGTGAGACATCAGGCAATGCTTTGAGTGTAGAGTTTAGGGGAAGGAGAATGGAAAGAGGAAAGAGCTCAGGATATCACAGTAAATCAAGAAAAGGTAGATCCTAGTCTATATCAGGAATAGTGTACTGGAAATGCGGAAATAAAGGACACCTAAAGAAAGACTGTAGATCTCGGAAGGGAAAGGAAGGAGACGCGCAACAAGAAAAAAATCATGAAGCAAATGTGACAGGTGATGTGTTACAAGATGCTTTGATTCTTTCTTTCAAAAATGTTACTGATTCTTGGGTTGTAGATTCAGGGGATTCATTCCATGCCACACCTGATAAGAAATATTTTCATGACTATGTTCAAGGAGATTTTGGACAAGTCCATTTGGGTGCTGATAAACCCTGTAAAATTGTTGGAATGGGTAAAGTTCTTGTAAAACAACAGAATGGAAACCAATGGCTATTAAAGGAGGTAAGGCATGTTCTAGATCTGAAAAAAATTCCAATTTCAACAGGGTAGTTAGGCGGTGAATTTTGTGTGACAACATTCACAGATAAAACTTGGAAGGTCACCAAAGGAGCCCTGGTAATAGAAAAAGGAGCAAATTTTGGTACATTGTATTTATGTGATGTTTCTAACTGCATTATTGCTTTAACTTACAAAGTAGCAGATGCAGCATTATGGCATCATAGGCTCGGACACATGAGTGAGAAAGGGATGAAGATTCTTCACTTAAGAAAAAAATTTCCAGGTTTTAAGAATGTTGATTTGGATTTCTATGAAAATTGCATTTATGGAAAACAAAAGAGAGTCAAATTTCTCAGAGTTGGGAAAGAAAAGAAAAGCGAAAAATTGGAACTTGTGCATACAGATGTATGGAGACCTACTCAGGTATCATCTCTCAGTGGCTCTCGCTATTATGTTACGTTTATTGATGATGCAACTAGAAAAACTTGGATTTATTGTATTCAAAATAAATCTGATGTATTTGATATTTTCAAGAAATGGAAATATTTGGTTGAGATTGAGACAGGAAAGAAGTTGAAGTGTCTCAGATCCGACAATGGAGGTGAATATTGCAGCAAAGAGTTTGATAGGTATTTTTCAGAGCATGGAATTCGTAGAGAGAAGACAGTTCCAAGAACACCACAAGAAAATGGTGTGTCATAAAGGATGAACAGAATAATCATGGAGCGTGCAAGGTGCATGAGATTGCATGCAGGATTGCCTTTACAATTTTGGGTAGGTGTTGTAGATACTGCTATTTATCTAATAAATAGAGGGCCTTCAAGTTCCTTAGATGGTGGTATTCCAGAGGAAACATGGACAGGTAAAAAGGTAAACTACTATTTTTTAAAGCCTTTTGGCTGCGAGGCCTTTGTCTATATTAATAAAGAAAATATAACAAAGCTTGAGGCAAAATCAAAGAAATGTACCTTTATTAGATATGGTCTTAATGATTTTGGTTATCGCTTATATGATTATGAAAATCATAAAATCATTAGGAGCAGAGATGTAATATTCAATGAAAAGGTCTTGTATAAGAATGAGTTGCAGGAAAAGAAATAGGAAAAAGAAAACAAATAATATGCAGCTCTTGATGAGGTCACAAAAAATGTAAAGGTGCCTGAAAATAATAATAATCAACAGCCACAACAATAGCAACCACCACAACAGCAACATGCACTTCAAACACCTGAAAGTGGTGTCAGAAGTTCTACTAGGATAAGTAGACCCCCTGAACGATACTCTCCATTATATTATTTATTGTTGACTGATTCTGGTGAACCTAAATGTTATGAAGAAGCAATGCAGGTTGAAATCAGGAAGAAGTGGGAGCTAGCCATGGAAAAAGAGATGGAGATCCTTAATCCCTGTGAGACTTGGGACTTCGTCGGGTTACTGCCAAGTAAAACTACATTGTAGAATAAATGGGTTCTGGTGAAGGAAGAAGATGGAGGAGAAAGCAGGAGGTACAATGCTAGACTTGTGGTGAAGGGGTTTGCACAAAAGAAAGGTATTGATTTTGATGAAATATTTTCTCTCGTTGTTAAGATGAATTCAATCAGAACTATCTTAAGTCTTGTAGCAATGGAATATTTACATCTTGAACAGTTAGATGTAAAGACAACATTTCTCCATGGAGATTTGGAGAAAGAGATATACATGCAGCAACCAGAAGGATATGAGGTCAAAGGAAAAGAAAAATTAGTGTGTAGGTTAAAGAAGAGCTTGTTTGGCTTAAAACAGGCTCCAAGGTAGTGGTATCTAAAATTTGACAAGTTTATGTCTGAACAAGGTTATACTAGATGTCACTCTGATCATTGTGTTTATCTAAAAAGGAAAAATGATGGCAACTATATTCTATTGTTATTGTATGTAGATGACATGCTTGTTGCAGGGTCTAATATGCAGGAAATAAATGTGCTCAAAAGAAAAATAGAAAATTCATTTGCAATGAAGGATTTGGGAGCTGCAAAACAAATCCTTGGTATGAGGATAACTAGAGACAGAAAAAATCACAAATTAACACTGTCTCAGAATGAGTACATAGAAAAGGTGTTGAAAAGATTTAATATGCAGAATGCAAAACTAGTTAGTACACCTTTTGCTAGCCATTTCAAACTTAGTAAGGAGATTTACCCCAAGACCCATGAAGAAATGGAATATATGTCTAAAGTTCCATATGCATCAGCAGTTGGAAGCTTAATGGATGCAATGGTTTGCACAAGGCCTGATATTGCACATGCAGTGGGAGTTGTAAGCAGGTACATGAACAATCCAGGAAAAGAACATTGGATGGTAGTAAAATGGATTCTCAGATATTTGAGAGGTACCAAAAATCAAGCATTATGCTTTGGTGGTTCAAAAATTTCTCTACAGGGATATGTTGATGCAGATATGGCAGGTGACAGAGATAATAGGAGGAGTACTACAAGATATGTATTTACTATAGGTGGAACAACTATCAGTTGGGTTTCAAAAATCCAAAGTGTTGTTGCACTTTCAACAACAGAAGCATAGTATGTTGCTGCTACAGAGGCTAGTAAAGAAATGATTTTCTTACAAAGGTTTATGGGCAAATTGGGTAAGAAGCATGATATGGGCACGTTATACAGTGATAGCCAAAGTGCCATTCATCTTGCAAAGAACTCAGCATTTCATTCCAGGACTAAACATATACATCTCAAGTACCATTTCATACCGTCAATATTGGAAGATGGAGAATTGAAGTTGGAAAAGATACAGACTAGCCAGAATCCTGCGGATATGGTCTTCAAGGATGATGATGAAGATGAGAAATAACTAGGTCCAAAGAGGAGTCATTGTCCAGCAAATGAAATAGCGGTGGAGTTGCTACAATCAGTCTCCAAGTGGGAGATTGTTGGGTGTGGAGCTTGATTTTCATCCTGAATCAGAGATCCTTGTTTTAGCTAGATGTATACCCCAGGAAAACTGTACACCCTTGCAGTGGGGGGGGTGCGGGGGGGAAGCTAAAAACAGATGTAAAATTTCCTTGTAAAAGTATAGTAATTTCTAGTCAATCTGGGCCATCCATTAGGCAGATGATCTGACGGTAGAAGTTATGTTTAGTTTATGGTTTTTTTCCCTAGAAGGAAACCCCTTGCTTTTATGAGGGTATTGTATTATGGCTGTATATTACATGTGTATTCTCTGAGCGGGAAATAGATAGGGAGACTGTGAAAGAGAACAGAGGATATTACAATGGATCTGCTGTAAGTAGTGTCTCTTCATTTTGCTGGATAATAGAAAGGAAGGACTGGCTATTCGGGGTGGACGTAGCCCAAACTGGGTGAACCACATATATCTGTGTCTCTCTGGTTTTATGTGTTTTGTGTGCTTGTATTTTCCACATATTTTATGTGTTGCATTGCTCTGTAATATATAATTTTCTAACAGTTCTGAACGTTCAGGATAGCCAAAAATATTCAGAGAAAGTTCTTGGTGCTCAAGCCGCAATTTCTAACACACAAAACAAGGATTTCACCAAAGGCTAGGTTTTCATTTAAGAAAGAGAGAAATAGATAATAAGTCACTTCAAACACAATACAGAGGTGTTTAAGATGCTATAGGAACAACTTAACACAGACAGACAAGACCACAGGGGCTTGAAACTAAAAATTTCAAATTTTCCCAGGCATATGCGCTTTTTCATAAGGAAACAAGCATGCATACACAACTGTAACAAGGGAAAATCACGTATACATGGGTACCTTTGCCAAAAACAACATGTATATGTGATTTTGTAAAGAAAAAAAATGCATATGTAAACCAGAATAGGGAAAAAAGAAAAAGTTAAGCCTGATCAAGAGACCTGGTCTTCTGTCTGACTAAAAAAGGACTTGCTAGACTGACAACAAGTGATAAAAACTATTGGGAACTCACAAGATAGATGAAACAACCCAAACGAGAAATCAAAAGAATGTGATCCCCAACGGAGTAACCATTTTTGTTTCAGGAATTAATACTATAAAGTTCTTGGGTTGAAAACCTTCACAGATCAGGGGCATTCCATTCAAGAAGGACCCACTTTAACCAACTTCTACACTGAAAAATAGATACTATTGGTTGCAGAACTTACTCAAAACTCCCTTAGTTGATGTAGATCCGGTGGGGTGCAACCCCCTGCAACACTTTGTGCTCCGAAACCTATAAATCAACAAAGAACGAACACAAAAACCTAGTTGTGCAACATATATAGTTCCTAGATGTTAGTGAAAGCCATGTATAATATCATGAAAACAATATGAAATGTTCAATTAACGATTATTACACATATATAAAGCATCATTAACACGTAAATCTTGGGAACAAGATGGCTCTTCTTATTATGAATGACACGTACAGTAATCAAAACGTGGAGAGATCACCTAAATCTTGCCATGGCCTTCGAGCATACTGTCCTCTGTATCCATCCAGCCCTAGCCTTGCAAGAATTCTTCCATGATGTGTGCACAATAGATGTCACATATGGTGATGAACATCTCAAGGAAACAAGGGTTTCCTGAATATACCTGGGAAGTGCAGAAAGCACGGGAACATTCGACTTGAATAAGGCTCCAACAGAGTATAATATCTATATATTTTCTCTCCCCCTTAGGCCATACTTTTGAGGGCCTTTTATACTCCCTCAAATTAGTTTCTGCAGTTAGGAGCAGTTGGGCCATGGGCTGGGGTGGTTGAATTGTTGGAATAACCATCAAACCCGCCTCAAATATAGGGATTATATATATATTTTTAATAATTAAAAAGGTATACGTGGATATCTATGAATGAACTCACGTATATACGTGAAAAATTCTAGGCAAAATTGCATATGGGTTTTAAGATTTTTTTTTTTGAGAAAAATATTCAAGTCTGGAGGAAAGGGTGCCCAAGGCCAAAGTGTAAATCATCAAATATATGAATGTGAGAAATAACACTATAACAATTGGAAAGCATGTCCTGTCTAGTTTCCAAATCTGCCTTCAATTTGCAAAATGGTGCCCATTTTCCTTGTTAAAAATCACTTCTCCCAAGACTACTGAATGCGTCATGCCAGAGCTGAAAAGAGGGCAGAAAGGTGATTTTTTGGTAGTTTTTGGCCTATTTGGGGGATCGGTTTTGCTCCAAGTGGTCTGAACGTTTTTGGGGATGATGTCCTTGATATGAAGAACATGAATATGTTGAATTTTTCCCACTTGAGTGCCCTAAAAAAGAGCGCAGCACCAGTGGCACTGCACATTTGGCCCAATTTTCTGCAAGCCAAATTATCAAAATTTCAAAATTTGCACCAAAGTGCCAAAAATGGTTTTTTCTTTGCTGATCATGGTCGGGAGGTTTGGAGGTACACATCAGTAGGAATGTTGAGTTTTTCCTTCTCTTTTGCCTCATCTAGAGCTTGAATCTTTGCATGGGCTCGTTTGAGCTTGGCCCTTGCAATCCTATTTCTCATGGCATAATGCTTTGCCATCTTCCTCTGCATGTTAGTGTCTCTCTTGGCCTTCTCTAGCTAACCTTCTAGGTGCAAGTTTGCCCTCTCAAGCCAAGATTCCCTATCTTTGCTAATTTCTATGGCAAGCATCTCACTTGGAGTGAGCTGCTCTACCAATTCTACCTCCTTCTCTCTTTCCCAAGATAAAGCCTTCTTCAACCTAATTGTCCTTGGTCTCTTCCTAGGAAGCTATTATTCCTCATCATCACTGTCATCAAAAGTTCCCAAGGCCTCATCTAGCAAAGCCTTGTCTCTTCAAGCCTCTTTCTGAGCTCTTATTGCTCTGCCCTCACTGATGACCTTCTTTACCTCTAACTGTTGATTCTCTAGCTCATAAAAGTTGATCACATTTTTTGCCCTACCAAGATTAGCTTTCAGCTCACTAATCTTGGCATCCTTGCTTTTGAGTAGCATATTGGTAATCCTCTCCTCATCCTCATCCTCAAGGTTAATTAGTTGAAACTCTTGCTTAGTGTCATGTGTATTTTCCTCTTCAACAATGACCTACTCTGTAACCTTTTCCTTGCCCTTATCAAGCTATTTTGCTGATGAAGAAGGCATGGCCCCTTGCACCTCAAGTGTAGCAAACACATGCCTATAGCCCCTTCGGTATATCAAAGGAAATGGCGCAATCTCACTCATTTTAGTGCCATCTGTCTCAATGTTCTCATCACTGCTTGATGTTTTGTCATCATCATATGAGGGTGAAGGGTTGTGGAAAGGTGATGTGGAAGGGTCATCATGAGGTGAAGGAATGTGAGTCGATGGTGATGTATGAACAGCAGGATGTGATGGAGAAGTGGATATGGGAGGGTGAGAAGATAAAGGAATATCTTGCTGATGACGGCCATGTGGAGTAGTGAAAACCTCATGGGAAATGAAGGTATCCCATGGAATTTTATTTTGTTGGAGCTGGTGCATAAAAACCATATTGATAAGTGAATGATGAAATAGGCTTTGCATTTGTTGGTTGTAGTCTCTCTTTTGCACTATGTAGGCCATTTTTTCAATGCTCCGGAAAATATAATATGGTATATGCATCATCCTAACTCTAGTGAAATTCATAAGAAGACAGATTTGGAATGAGTAGAGGCGGGAAAACCTTCCCTCACAGGTGAAATACTTCATTATTATCCTCATTATGGGTGCATATGTATCAAGCAAATGAGAAAAAGGGAAAATGGACTTGTGGTGATCCTTATACCTAAGGTTAAGCTATGGTTCAAAATAACTCATTTATAGGTTTTCTTGTTTGAACCACTTTTCTCCCACACTTGGTATCCCTTTAGCATCTGCAATGGCATTTGTAGACAACTCAAAGGTGACCCCGGCAAGGTTGACTTGTTTGTAATGCAAATTTATAGTGAATAGCCTTGTTAGCTCTGGGTGGTTTTTGACTTGCTGTAATTTTTCACAAAATTCAAAGAAGCCTACATGTTCAAAGCAGGAAACAGTAAGAGGAGATGCCATGAGTTCCTTTGTATTGAGAGGTTCAGATATGTTTATCTTCCCTCCCTTATGATCATGTATCCTTGGCATTTGTGCCTCACCACCACTGTCTTCACCTTTAGACATTTTTAAACTCTTTTTTGGAAACCCTAGGGCTGATGTGAAATGAGATGAAGGGAGGGTATGAAATGGAAGTTTTGAAAATGAAGAGAATGAGTGAGAATGAAGGGAATGGATGTTGTGACAAGAAAAATGAATGGCAGCCCTAAAGAAATGTAATGACCCCTGCTTATGACTAATTTTCTTCAAGGAGGATGAAGTAGGGATGAAATAGTGATTTCAATATTAAAACTTAGGTTTTGATTAGGGTTGCATTCCATTCAATTAAGAATCATCAAATAGCTTTAAAAATATGGCTCATGTTATGTACTTACCACTTTAAGAGTGTTTGGATGAATGTGGCAAGAGTTTTAAGGTGATTTGGAGTGATTTGCGCGGTTGGAAGGCTTTGAAACCCTTTCTGTCCAAGAACGCAACACCAAATATTTCTTCACAAGGTCCTGTCGGGCGAGAGCGCAGTGCCCTCTCAAGGGCCTAGCGCCACCCCCCAGGCATGCAGTGCCTTTAGAATTTGCGTGGTGGAAAACTACCAAGCACACAACGCCAACTTCTAGGCATGCAGCGCCAAGCAAATTTGCCCAAATTCGCTCAAAAACTCACAAATTCTTCTCTCCCTGAAACTTCTAATGTTTTGCAAGGCAACAATGATTCATATGAAATGTAAAATGGGCTTTTATAGACTTGTAGATTTAATTTTAACTTTGAAAACCCATTTTATAATGTCAAAAGTCCTTTTTCTTTTCTCACTAACCCTTTTACACTTTTTTGCATGCAGGTTTGCTGAAGTCATGAAGCTGACTTTTCTTTTGCTCCATGAGGCATGAAAAGTTCACTTTTATATCTTTGGGATTTAAACACAAAGTAGCATCTTCAAAATCTTCTATAGTTTCCACCATAAAGTTCAACTTAACTTTTCCACCTTCTCTGGCCATCTTTTTCCAAACCCTAGGCGTCTGCAGTTCTTTTATAGCAATCATTAGTGTTGACTTCTGAGTTCTCTATAGCCCTTTCAATTTCATTCCTTTCTATCCAGTTCACCTCACCCTTTTCCATATTTCATCAATATTTTTTGATATAATTTATTCATGTTTGGCCTTTTGTGCTTCCTCCATGTCATTTTTTGCAAGTGATCACTATTTTGGCACTCAAATGCACTAACTATTTCATAACCCTAGTCATCTACAAGACCAACTGTTTCCTCTTTCCCTTTCTGTAAGTTGTTTTCATTCAAGAGTAGATAGTCTACATCATCAGTACTTTATGCTGATAAATATTTCAGCACTTCTATAGAAGTGATAAAATTTTTCCATTTTTCTCATTACAAGTTCTAAACTAAGAAGATAATCCTCTTTGGAAACTTTTAGGTCCTTCTTGAAAAACCATGTCTTGACATTCTATTACATCTGAGCTAGATTCTAGAAAAGGAAAAGCAATGCCTGAAACATCCAAGGATGACCTTAAACAATGTGAAACCTTAATGAATTAGTGGGAGGGTCCTTTGACCTGATTTTTGCTGAAATTTGACTTGGATATTTTCAAGTGAAAACAGAGTATTGTTATAGTATATTATGCCCAAAGGGTCATGGGGATGAATTAGAAACAAGAAACCCTAGAGGGAGGGTGGAGTTTATTGACAGGGGAAAATAGGGCAATGAAGTCTCAGGTAGGAAAGAAATATGAAAATGATAAGAGTAGGCCCATAATGAGTCTTTTAGGAGCAACAGGGTGACTTTGAGAAGACCAACTGAGGAATAGTGAAAATAGGTTTATAAGGATAAAGAAGGCAATGAGATTTCTGAAACTCAAAATATTCAAGGAATATTTTTTTTCAGAAAACTAGAACCATCCTATAGTCATCTAAAGATAATAAAAAATACTGATGACCAATAGTGGCTCCACTTGGGGAGGGCAGCTCCTATAGGAGGTGTCAAGAACCTCAGATATCTGATTTTGCAGATGAGATGCCTCACATGCTTGCCGATTTCCTTCATTTTGAAATGTTGATCTCGCTGTTGTTCTTGGAAGCTATGATATTTAAATCTAAAAAACATGATTGCTTCAATATCAACTCTACCTAGCCATCATACTTTTCCTAAAATTTTCTCTTCATTTGGGTGCATTTGGATTGGCAAACCTTGAACATTATCTTTTATTTTGAAAGAAAAAACTTTCTACTTCTACCCTTGTATCATGCAAAGGCTCAGATTAGAATAATGAGCTCTTTTTATTCTCCACCTAATCTACTTATCTGTCAAGGTTAAACAGTTTGACAGATTTTCATTCCTTTAATCCTTGAGAATCCTGCCATTGACATGACCTCCAAATAACTCTGCTCCATCCATTTCTTGTAGAAAGAATGCATCATTACCTCTTGCTAAATGGATGATGTATCGACCTTTCCACAAATTTTCAAATTTTCCATGCTCGCTGTTGTCCTCTCTTCTTGAATCCCACTTCAACACGTTGTCTCCAATATGGAAATCATTCGCTTTAGTCCTCTTATCAAAAAGCTTCTTGATGCTCTCTTGCACTACTTGTGTTCTGTTGTATACTTCTTCCCTTGATTGCTGCAATTGAATGGTTTGGTTCAGCCTCCTTTGTATATCATTCTCCTTTTATTGTACCTCTTGAACAAGCTTCATTACTGGAACTCCTAAGGATGCTGGAAAAATTGCATCCATGCCATACACTAGTTGATAGGGATACATGTTAATTGATTTCTTGTTTGTTAATATGTCTACCCATAGTGCATGCACTAGTTTGCTGTGCCATGACCATTTGTTCTCTTCCAACAACTTCTTGATGATGTTTACCAAATTTTTTTAGAGGACTCAGCCAACCCATTACCTTGAGGGTAATAAGATGTAGAATGCCCTAGTGTAATGTGATACTTATGGCAGAAGTCCACCATTCTATTGGACTTAAATGATGCATTGTCGGTAATAATCTTTATAGGATAGCCAAATCTAGAGAGAATATGATTTTCGAGGAATTTTATGATTACCAAGTCAGTGGCAGTTCTTGAAGGGATGGCTTCTATGCATTTGGTGAAATAGTTAGCTGCAGTGAGGATCCATTTGTGTTGGGAAGAAGAGGCAGGGTGGATTTCTATAATGAAATCCAAAACCCATTGTTGAAAAGGAGCTTCAACACTAATAGGTTGTAAAAGAAAAGGTAGTAGTTTTCTCTTTCCCTCAAAGATTTGGCATTTATGGAAAGTCACTACTAGCTTCTGGATATCAGGGAAAAGAGTGGGCCAATAGAAACCAGCTCTAAGGATTTTGTTGGAAGTGGTTTTCCAATAGAGATGACCTCCACATTCTCCTTCATGAAACTCATGCATGATTCTATCTGCATCATCTTCAAGTAAAAATTTAAGCAGGATACGAACAATTTTTTTCCAATATAAAACTTTATTTAGACTGAAAAAATTTACAGCTTTTAGTTTCAAGAATCTAGCCTTTGTTTTGGACAAACCAGGAGGAGCATTTAGATTAAAAAGCACGTGTAATATATCAGCATAACAGAGTGAGTTCAAAAATGCTTGTTCAATAGGTGGAGTCGCCAGCTCCTCTTATTCATCCAAAGAATGTATCATGTTTATGTCCAGTTCCTAAAAGTTTGCTTCAACCATTAGTTTGGCCAGTCCTTCCCCTTTTATTAGCTTGGTGGGCTTGATTTCTAGATCATATTCTAGGATGACAACAATCCACTTACCTATTTTACCATCGGGATCCTGAGTTAGTATGTCTTTAACAACTACATGAGGAACAAAAGCAATGCCATGTGAATGCAAGATGTAAACTTTGAAATCTTTTGAGGCTTTGATTAAGACAAAATATTGTTTTTCCATGATGTTATATTTTAGAGGTGCATCTCTTAGTGCCTTGCTAAAGAAAGCTATGGGTTTTTCTTGTCCCATTATGTTCTTTTGTAGCAATACTGTAGCAATTGTGTGTTCGGATGCAAATGAGAAGATGAAAAAATCCTTGGTAAAGTTAGGGCTGATTAGAACTGATGTTTGGGTGAGTGATTCTTTTACTAGTTCAAAGGATTTCTTTGCTTCTACAATCCATTTGACTCCTATTTCTATTTTCAGCATTTTTGTAATGTTTCTTAGGATTTCTACAAGGTTTGGTATGAGCCTTCTTAAGGAGTTAATTTTTCCAATGAAATATTGCAAATCTTTGATGTTTCTAGGGTGACTGTTCTGTAATATCCCCTCTATCCTTTTTAGGTCTATCTTGATCCCTTCTTCAGATATGATATGGCCTAGAAGTTTTCCTTCCTAAAGGCCAAACAGAGTTTTCTTGGGATTTAAAGATAAATCATACGTTCTGCACTTTTCAAAGCCTTTTCTTAAGTGAGCTAGGTGTTCTTCATAAGTTTTTTAGTAGACTTTGATGTCATCAAGATATATCACAATGAAGTAACCTATTTCTTTGGAAAAATCAATGTCCATGGCTCTTTGGAAAGTGGCCCTAATATTCATTAACCCAAAAGGAATTTTGACATACATGAAGGTGCCCCAAGGTGTAGTGAAGGTGGTTTTGTGCTGATTATCTAGATGTACTAGCACCCGATTATACCTGTTAAACACCGTGTTAAGCACACACATGGTGTATGAGGAGAAGAAACACACACACACAACAAGAAACTCAACACAATGAAAGATAAGCGTGAGGTTTTTTTATTTTCCATTATACAAAGATGTACATTTATAGTACAATGGTGTGACTCTTGGTTTCACATTCCAAGGTCACTTGGACTCCATTGTGACTTTTCGCATTCCACACCTACCCATGTAGGATTAGGTGTTCCAACAATACCCTAAAAAACCATCAAGAAAATATATTCTTTTGGAACCTACTACCCTTTTCAGTATATGATCCATCTTAGGTAAGGGGTAGTTGTCTTTCAGGGAGGCCTTGTTTAAATTTCTGAAGTCTATGCATAGCCTAATTTCCCCTGTTTTCTTCCTTACTGATATAAGGTTTGAGACCCATTCTGAGTACCTGAGTGGGACTATTTGTTATAGAATCATTTTTCACCTTCATATGATTCATGATTGCTTTTATGGCTTTGGGCACCCATTCCCATAGACTTGGACAAAATTCACTAAAAAACAGTGTTAAAAATCCCATACGCGGTTATGCCCAGCTTTTTCCGCATGTATACGCGAGTCCATACAGACTTTTCCGCGTATGCAATTAAAATTATTAAAAGATATAAAAATTCCCTATTTTCGGGCTGGGTTGATGGTTACTCCAGTAGTTCAACCACCCTAGCACGTGGCCAATTGTTTCCAACTGATTGAAACTACTTTGAGGATGTATAAAAAGCCTTCATGTGTATGGCCTAAGGGAGAGAGAAAATTATTGATATTATACTCTGTTGGAATCCCTAATCCAAATCTGATTTCCCGTGCCTCCTGCACTTCCTAGTTCAGTATAGGAAACCTTTGTTTCCAGGAGATGTTCATCCATTTATATGTCATATCGTGTGCACAACTTCTGAAGGAATCTTAGCGAGGCAAGGGTGGGACGAATCCGGACAACGGTCTCGTCAAAGATCGTGGGAGGATTCAGGTGATCTCTCCACTTTTACTACTGTACATGCTATTCATAATACAGAAGAACCATCTTGTTCCTGAAATACACGTGTTGGAATCTACTTGCATATGTGAAAATATTTATTATTTAAGCATTTATTATGGTTTATTTAATGTTTCACGTGGATTTCACTAACGTTTAGGGTAGATATATATTGTACAACCAGTTCTTCGTGCTTGTTTCTTTCTGGTTTTCAGGTTAGGGAGGAAGAAGGGTTGCTGGGGGTTTGGACCCCGCAGGATCTACTACAAACGTAGGACCTGCGGTAAGTTCCTCGATCTACTCTATCTAGTTTTTCATGAATGGATATGGTTGTGTGAGTCCTTCTTGAATTGCATGCCCTGATCTGTGGAGGTTTCAACCCAAAAAACCTCTAGGGAGTTATTTCCCGAAACAGAACTGGCGACTCCACTGGGGACCACATTCTTGTGATTCCCCTGTTGGGTGGTTTCAGTGGTTTTCATGGTTTCCAATAGTTTTTATCATCTTTTCCAGTCCAGTAAAGTTTTTCTTGGTCAGACTGAAGACCTGGTTCTTTATCCAGGCTTGATTTTTTATATTTTTCTTTATTTGCTTTTTTATACGCTAGTTTTTCTGCACGCAGTAGCATATACACACGAGTTTAGTTAGAGGAAGCCACGTATACGCGGGTTTCCCTTAACACAGACGCGTATGCACGCTTGTTGCAAAACTGATAGGTAGCATATCACTGGGCAAGTTTTGAAATTTTTAGTTTCTGAGCTTTTTGGTCTTGTCTGCCTGTGAAGGTCTGTTCCTGTAGTATCTTTGTGGTCTCTGGATTGGGTTGGAAGTGATTATCAGTCTTTTTCTCTCTTGTTTGATTGAAAACTAAATCATTTGGCAAAGCTTGTTTTTCTGGTGCTTGCACTTTTGGTTTGAGTACCGAGATCTCTTTCTTGGGATTCTTGGTTGTTCTGCTTAATCAGAACAGAGAGCTTCTGCTCAATTACTCTTTCCTACCTTTATGTCTTGCTTTGCGCTTTAGTCTTTGCCTTCTTTTGGTTAGTTTTCTTGGTTTCATTTGACTAGGTCTTGTGGCAATTTTTGAAGAGTCATTCTTGGTTCTTTGAAGTTTTTGTTTGCTGCAAGGTTGTGCTATTCTTCTAAGCTGAATTGTTGAGTTTCTTGTCTTCCTTGTGCTCGCATGAATATTGCTACCAAGTAGCATTATAAGATTTGGAGCATTCTTGTTGAAGTTTTGTTTAAAATTCAGAGTGGTTTGGCTTGGAATTTTGATAGCTTTCTTGGTCTTGTTGAAGTCTTTCTTTTATAAAATCCAAAAAGCACAAAAACATTTTTGTTTTTCCTCTGCTTTTGATTTGCGTTTTTGTTTTGGTTCCCATTCATATTTTGGAACTTTGGTGAGATTTCTTGCTTTTGGTTTTTGACTTGATTTGGGAAGGGAATTGTCATTGGTTTCTTTCTCTTATTTCAAGTGCATTTCGGTGTCTTTATGCTGAGAGTTTCTGACTTGGGAATTGGCTTGGTGGACAACTGAAAAGTGATAAAACTAAAGGATTTTTGGGAAATTTCTCTTTGTTTCGATAGATTTTTGCATCTTAGAAGTAAACATAATCCTAGTAATTTGCATTTGGTGCACTTAAGAATTTAGTCTTTTTCATAGATTTTGTGAGTGTGAGCTTGTTATTCGAAAAGAAAAAATATATAAACTCGTAGAACCCGTGTAGAAATTTCTTTTCATTTAAATACAATAACTGCATTTGCATGTAGTTTGGTTTTTATCAATTTCTTTTCTGCGTCAAAACACCACAAGTTTCATTTCCATATCCCTTGACTTAATAAAAGCCAACTAAAATAAGCGCTATAATCTAAAAGAAACTAGCAAGTTTTTTTTTACTAAGTGTCATACACCAACTAGCTAGGTTGTAGGGCCTTGGATTAGGTGAGTGGAGAGTTAACTCTCCAAGGCCGCTCAAACTAAAAACATAGAAGTTGATTAATTGAGCGAAATCCAACTCCGTTAGGTGGACCGGGAAAGCTCTCCTCCAGAGAGTCAAGCGCGAGGGGAAGTGAAGGCCGAGAAGAGAGATACCCCCTCTCTGATTTGCTGGATCTAACCTCAAGACCATTCCGCCCGGCTTCTGACACGGATTGGTGCCCATAGTTGCCATTCCTAGGTTCCACATAGGTGACTACGGGGGGGAATACCCGTGGTACCTGAGGCAGACGTCGTATCACTTTAGCAGTACTTCTGGGGGGTGCCCTTGCGAAGCTTGGGTGCTTGTGCCGGCAAAGGCTGTTGTTTGGAGGTCGGCATAACTGTTTCTGATACCTTCGCTAGTAGGCCTGGGCCGTAATTATCCCAGACTACTTTTGGGAGGTCCTATATTTCACTTTCTAGTATTTTGGTGTCCGGTCCTAATCACCCGGAGCGGAAATACCTGAAGGCTGCTTGTTTGGTTGTATCTCAGGGATCTTTTTAGTGAGTGCTATTTGCTCCTTAGCTTGCCTAGCTTGATATTTTTTGAGTCTAATTAATCTATTAAAGTGGCTGATCAAGCGCCTCGTCGTTCGAGGAGAATCCGGGGGTTATCTCCCGAGAGTGCAGAGCCTTCTCCGAGAAGGCGTAGGAGTAATTTAGCAGGTGAATACCACTCTGTGGTATCTGACGTAGTGGAGAGAGATCCTCCACAAGGGTTTGAAGGTCCTGTTGTTGGTTCTGGTGTCGGTTCTAAGAGGAGCATTCCGCTCACCTCTAGAGTCTTGTTTCCGCGAGAAGCAGGAGAAGAAATAGAAGTAGAGGAAGTACCTGAACCCTCTGTGTCACTTCCATCTCCTCTTCCTCCTGATTATCCGTTTGTTGTGGAGTACATCAGACCTGAGTCTGCAAGACCAGAAGATCCTCCATACTATTCATATCTTTCGATGGCCACGACTGGGAACACAGCTTCGGCTGTGAGTACTGCAGGCATTCAGACCCCTGCTTCAGTAGAAGGAGGGGGCACTATTGCTATATCTACAATTGCTTCTAGTACTTCTGTGTTTGGCTCTGGTCACACCCAAGCACAAGCTTCTCATGCTGGTCCCTTTTGTTTCGGAATGCCCACTAGTGGGATTCCTTCGTTTTCCTTTCCTGTTGCTTCAGCTGTATCTACGCCCATGTCTTCCATGGCTAGTGGATCAACTTCTTTTCAAGGGTTCCCCTTCGGGAGTGGACATATTCCTAATCCGAATCCTTCCTTAGGGTCTTTTCCTTTTACCTCCCAGACCCAGAATTTTAACCCTTGGTCTGGAGGTCAGAGTTCGACAACCTTCACTGGTTGGAATCCTATCTTTACGTCAGTAGGGGTTGGGAATCAGTTTTACGTTGGTCATCAAGGGAATACTTCTTTCCCTTCGTCAAGTGCCTATCAGGCTTTTTCTCCTCTATCTAATGCATGGAACCCTTATCAGGGGCTTTCCTCTTCATTTAATACTTCGGAAGGGGGAACTGGTCAGGTCTTTGGTAACTCTTCGTTGGGAGGGGGGTCTTCTCCTTTTTCTACGAGTCAGTTCTGGCAACCTGGTGCCTCATCAAATCTAGGCTATTCTCTTTAGAATGTTGGGAATCCATCCCACCAAGGATGGAATCCTCAAGCTACTCCTCGTTTACCTTTTCTGGCGACGTTAAACTTGCCAGAATTGTCGAAATTGACTAACGATCCGATCCGATATAGTCTGGGGTGGCCTCCAGTTCCTACCAAACTTCCTTCAGACATTCCAAAGTTTAAAGGCAAGAATGGAGAGGACCCGGCTGACCATATCACCACTTTCCATCTTTGGTGCTCATCTAACTCCCTGATTGATGATTCAATTAGGTTGAGATTGTTTCAACGCACCTTGACTAGAAACGCTGCCAAGTGGTACATTGAGTTGGCTGGGGGCAGCTTTGCTACATTTGGAGATCTGGCTACTACATTTCTCAACCACTTCCAGTTGCTTGTCCGTTATGACGCCGGGACTGAACTCCTGGCTAATTTTAAGCAGGACGATGCAACCCACATTTCTGATCATATTCAGGAATGGCGGAGAAGGAAGAGGCTTATTAAAGCTCATATTCCTGGTGAATTCCTCTTGGAATGGTTCTTGAAATCATTGCAGTCAGACATTTCTAAGGATGTATCCCTGTCTGGGGTATTTTCTGAGGAGCAGGCCATTTTTGGGCCCAGCAGCTTGAATTGATTTATTCTCAGTCTGGGGTCCTTCAAAAATATTTGCCTAATGCTCCGCGCTCCAAGTTAGACTTGTCTAAGCCTAAGCCCGGTCCTCATGGTGATGGGCTTGTTGGATCGATCGTTAGTGGTGCAGCTAACCTGCTTAGTCAATTGCAGCAGTTGTCTATACAATCTGCTTCTTCTGGTCAGGCTGTGCCTGTTGAGTCATCGCCTTCTCAGTCTTTGTCAGTGAATGTCGTTCAGTCTTCTAACCCCAAAGGAAATCAACAATCCGAAGGGAAGAAGAAGGGACATAATAAGAAAAAGGGCAAGAATGGGAAGGGTAATGCAAAGCCTAACGAGCAGGGTGGTGAGGGGCCAAAGGATAAGAAGAAAGTGAAGTTTCCATGCAAGTTATGTAATGGAGACCATCTTACTCACCTTTGCCCCAAGATTCAGGATGCTCAGTGCTTGTTAGTTCAGCAGGGTTCTTCTAGTTCCCAGGCTGTGCTGACTAACCCTTTTCCCCAAGGGCAACAACTTGTTGTTGGCACGAATCAAAATCCTGGGGCTTCCTCTGGGGGCACCCAGGAAGGGGAAATTTCGTCAAACATTTTCATGATGAGTGCTCACGCGGATATCGCCACGAGATCTCGTGATTATGGCGAAGCTGAGGCTTCGAAAGCCAAGGGTTCTCCTGATGCTACTGAGCCGCTTCATATTCCGAAGCTTACTATCGAGCCTTTACCTCAGATGCCAAAAGCATCTGCTAAGCAGGCAACGATTAATCCAAATGCGAGGGCTGCCCAGAACTACTCTGTTGTAGAAGATCTGGCACAGAGTCCTTGTGCTATGTCTGCTCTCGAGGTGCTCCAGTCTTGTCCAGCTCAGCGCAGTGCTTTGCTCGCTGCTATTGGAGCTGTTGATCCAAAGAACTCTCTTATGATCACATTTGATATGTCGAATATTAAGAAGAGATTACCCCATCATATGGCCTTTAATATTAAATCATCGTACCGGAAATGCAATATTTTTCGGACGATCGTTGATGAGGGTGCTACCACATGTGTGATGTCTCTCACCTATTGGAAGACAATTGGATCTCTCGTAGCTGTTCCATCTACCACTCTTCTGACTGCGTTTGATGGTCATTCTCACAGACCCCATGGTATTGTCCCAGCTTTTCCCATCTGTGTTGGGGGAAAAACTGTTAATATAGAAGTCGAGGTAGTGGATGCAAGCTTGGACTACAACCTTCTGTTGGGGAGGAACTGGATTTATGAGATGGATGCTATTACATCCTCATTATTTCGAATTATTTGTTTCCCTCACGAAGGGAGGATTGTTACAGTGGACCAACTGGACTGTCCTCCTGTAGACCCGAATGCGTCTACTGACTCAACTGTCCCAAAATTGGATAATACCAAGGCACCTGTTGAGAATTTAGGGGTTGGGATGTATTCTTCGTTGATGGGTACTTTCGATATCCCACTTCCTACGGTGCATATAAATGCTATTTCGTCCTCCAAGGCTCCTATTCGAAGAGAGTTCTTCAGAACTCATTATTTTTTGGACCCTTGGACCTTACCTTCCCCTACTGCCACATTAGCGGAAGGTCAAGTGGGTGGAATGGCATTTCCGATATCTGCAGCTGAGATTTCTTATCAGTCTATTGTTGACTCTGCAGAATCCATTCCAGCTTCTCTTTCACCGGAGGAATTGGATGATGATGTGGCTCCGGCTTGGACTTTTAATTCTTCTTCTGTCCAGGATTGCCTTGATACCACTCTTCCATCTGAAGAGGCAATTCTAGAAGCCATGACTGGTGTAGAGAGATTGTGGGATGATTTGCATCATCGGTCTTATTTCTTACCTTAGTTAAGCGAAGTTGAGTCAAGTTTTCCAAGTCCTGTGTCTCCTGGTCCTATTCGCCCAGTCATGAACCCTTTAGCACCAACACAGGTATATGCTGAAGGGAACATGGCTATGATTTCTCCGACTATCCTGGTGAAAATTTCCAGGGATCCCAATATTATCGAGAATGTCTTCATTGGAGCTGAATGTTCCTCTGAAGAAATTCAGATTTACACCGATCTCTTCAAAGAGTTTAGGGATGTGTTCGCTTGGTCTTATGAGGAAATGCCTGGTATAGATCCATCTATTGTCCAGCATGAGATCAAGACTTACGAAAACGCTAAGCCTATAAGGCAGAAGCTTCGTCCGGTCAATCCTAGGAAGGCAGCAGCTATCAAAGATGAGGTGGAGAAGCTGCTCAAGGCAGGGTTCATTTACCCAGTTCCTTTGACTGAATCGGTTTCAAACCCTGTTCCTGTAGATAAAAAGCAAGGAACCATTCGAGTATGCATTGATTTCAGGGACCTTAATAAAGCATTTCCTAAAGATAATTACCCCACACCATTTATTGATCAGATTATCGATGAGTGTGCCGGTAATGAGATTTTCTCCTTCATGGACGGTTTTTCCGGATATAATCAGATTACTATCCGTCCTGAAGATCAACATAAGACTACCTTTATTTGTCCCTGGGGTACGTTTGCTTACAAGAAGATGCCTTTTGGTCTTAAAAATGCTGGGGCTACCTTTCAGCGGGCCATGTCATATGCCTTCCACGACATCAAACATATCATCGAGGCGTACTTGGATGATTTAGCTGCTCATTCTCGAAAGAGAATGGATCATCCCACTCACCTTCGTCGAGTATTTGAACGGTGTCATTTCTATAAGATTAAGATTGAATCCGAACAAGTGTGTTTTCGCGGTCACATCCGGTCGGTTGTTGGGATTTATCGTATCTAGGGAAGGGATAAGGGTAGATCCCTTCAAGGTTGAGGCAATACTTCAGTTGCCTCCCCCGTCCTCTATTCGTCAACTTCAAAGTCTTCAAGGAAAGGCTAATTTTCTGCGGAGATTTATCGTAAATTATGCTGAAGTTACAAAGGGATTTATGAGAATTTTGAAGAAGGGAGTTCCATTCTTTTGGGATGACTTCGCTCAGCACTCATTCGATGCTTTGAAAAAAGCATTGACCTCTACTCCTTTATTGAGTCCACCTGATTATAGCAAGGATTTCCTTTTGTATCTGGCAGCAGCAGAATCTACTATCGGTATGGTTCTGGTTCAGGAGGATGATGCTCTTGCAGAGCATGTTATATACTATCTTAGCCGAGGCTTGGTAGGTCCCGAACTCCGGTATACTCCGATAGAAAAGTTAGCTTTAGCAGCTGTCCACACTGTGCAGCG